>CM036658.1:39757063-40405006 GCA_020746105.1 Trogon surrucura | reverse complement strand
AAGTCTCTTAAGTGTCTGTATACCAATGCAAGAAGCATGGGGAATAAGCAGGGGGAATTAGAAATCTGTGTACGGTTGGAGAGCTACAATCTCATTGCGATTACAGAGACGTGGTGGGACAACTCGCATAACTGGAATGTGAGCCTTGATGGCCATGTCCTTTTTAGGAAAGACAGGCCAACAAGGCGAGGTGGGGGAGTTGCTCTTTACATGAGAGAGCAACTGGAATGTATTCAGATTATCCAGGGGCGGATGAGGAGCAAGTAGAGAGTTTGTGGGTAAGCATGAAGGGGCAGGCTAACACAGGTGATACTGTGGTAGGTGTCTATTACAGACCACCTGACTAGGAGGAGGAAGTTGATGAGGCCTTTTACAGGCAGCTGACAGCAGCCTCTCAATCCCAGGCCCTGGTTCTCATGGGGAATTTCAACTACCCAGATGTTTGCTGGAAGGCCCACACAGCCAGCCATCCTCAGTCCAGGAGGTTCTTCCAGTGCATCAATGATAACTTCTTGATGCAAATGGTGGGTGAGCTGACCAGGAGAGGAGCGCTGCTGGACCTTGTGCTCACCAACAAGGAAGGTCTGGTTGAGGCAGTGAAGGTTGAGGTCAACTTTGGCTGCAGCGACCATGAGATGGTAGAGTTCAGGATCTTGTGTTGTAGGAACAGAACACCTAGCAGGATCACAACTCTGGATTTCAGCAGGGCCAACTTTGGCCTTTTCAAGCAATTGCTAGGGGAAATCTCACGGGACAGGGTACTAGAAGGCAAAGGGGCCCAAGAGGGGTGGTCAGTATTCAAGGACCACTTCTTCCATGCTCAGGATCAGTGCATCCCAACAGGTAGGAAATCAAGAAAGAGATCCAGGAGACCTGCATGGTTAACCAGGGAACTGCTGGGCAAATTCAAGTGGAAGAAGAGAGTCTATAGATCATGGAAGGAGGGGCTGCCCACTCGGGTGGAATATAAGACTGTTGTCAGAGGATATAGGGGTGCAATTAGGAAAGCTAAGGTCTCCTTGGAATTAAACCTTGCAAGGGAGGTCAAGGACAACAGAAAGGGCTTCTTCAAATACATTGCTGACAAAACTAACACTAGAGGCAATGTAGGCCCTCTGTTGAATGAGGTGGGTGCCCTGGTGACAGAGGACACAAAAAAGGCAGAGTTACTGAATGCCTTCTTTGCCTCTGTCTACACTGTGGAAGACTGTCCTCAGGAGACTCAGTCCCCTGAGGCCCCAGAGGAAGTCAGGATAAAGGAGGAGTTTGCCCTGGTTGATGAGGAGTGGGTTAGGGATCAGTTAGGCAATCTGAACATCCATAAATCCATGGGCCCTGACGGGATGCACCCGTGGGTGCTGAGGGAGCTGTCGGAAGTCATTGCTAGGCCACTCTCCATCATCTTTGGGAAGTCGTGGGCAACAGGAGAGGTGCCTGAAGACTGGAGGAAAACGAATGTCACTCCAGTCTATAAGAAGGGCAGGAAAGATGAGCCGGGTAACTACAGACTGGTCAGCTTCACATCCATCCCTGGAAAGGTGATGGAACAACTTATCCTTGGCGCTGTCTCTGAGCATATCAAGGATAAGAAGGTTATTAGGAGCAGTCAGCATGGCTTTGCCAAGGGGAAATCATGTTTGACCAACCTGATAGCCTTTTATGAAGATGTAACCAGGTGGATGAATGGTGGCCATGCAGTGGATGTGGTCTATCTGGATATCAGCAAGGCATTTGACACGATCTCCCACAGCACTGTCACAGCTAAACTGAGGAAGTGTGTTCCGAAACACTGAGTAGTGAGGTGGCTTCCGAACTGGTTGAAGGAAAGAAGTCAGAGAGTTGTGATCAACGGGGCAGAGTCTAATTGAAGGCCTGTGTCTGGTGGAGTCTCTCAGGAGTCAGTACCGGGGCCAGTGCCGTTCAATGTATTCATCAACGACCTGGATGAGGGATTAGAGAGTGCTGTCAGCAAGTTTGCTGACAACACGAAACTGGGAGGACTGACTGACACACCAGAAGGCTGTGCTGCCATTCAGAGAGACCTGGACAGGCTGGAAGGCTGGGCTGAGAGAAATCTTATGAAATTCAACAAGGGCAAGTGTAGAGTTTTGCATCTGAGAGAGAATAACCCCATGTGGCAGTATAGGTTGGGGACTGAACTGCTGGAGAGCAGCATAGGATAACGAGACCTGAGGGTTCTGGTGGGCAGCAGGATGGCCATGAGCCAACAATGTGCCCTCGTGGCCAAGAAGGCCAATGGCATCCTGGGGTGTATTAGAAGGGGAGTAGAAAGTAGGTTGAGAGAGGTCCCCTCCTCCTCTACTCTGCCCTGGTGAGGCCACATCTGGAATATTGTGTCCTGTTCTGGGCCCCTCAGCTCAAGAGAGACAGGGAACTGCTGAAGAGAGTCCAGCGCAGAGCCACAAAGACGGTGAAGGGAGTGGAACATCTCCCTGATGAGGAAAGGCTGAAGGAGCTGGGTCTCTTTAGCTTGGAGAAGAGGAGGCTGAGGGGTGACCTTACTAATTTTATAAATATGTCAGGGTGAGTGTCAGGAGGACAGTGCCAGGCTTTTTTCAGTGATGTCCATTGACAGGACAAGGGGCAGTGGGTGCAAGCTGAAACATAGGAGATTCCACAAAAACATCAGAAAAATCTTTCTCACTGTGAGGGTGACAGAGCCCTGGCACAGGCTGCCCAGGGAGGTTGTGGAGTCTCCTTCTCTGGAGACATTCAAAACCCGCCTGGATGCGTTCTTGCATGTCCTACTGTAGTTGATCCTGCTCTGGCAGGGGGATTGGACTAGATGATCTTTTGAGGTCCCTTCCAACTCCTGACATTCTGTGATTCTGTGATTTTTGACGGACCTGGGCATTTTTTCCAGCCCTCCCCAGAGAAGCCAGTGACTGGGGCCTCTCTTCCTTTTCTAGCATGACACTGTATGTACAGTATCAAATGCTGCAGCCCACCCCAGCTCTTGGAGAGCATGGCCATGGCACTGGAGAGCCACTGCCCAGTGAGTATTCCTGGATAGTCAGGATGATGACACCTTCGTTATGTCATGCCTCCACCAGTTCTGTTTACCCTCACATCCTGCAGTGGGCTGAGAACAAGCATGAGTGCCCCCTCTGCAAAAGGAGAGTAAAATCCATTGTGTACTCAGTGCAGGCTGATGATCATAGAATCATAGAGACATTCAGGTTGGAAAAGACCCTTGGGATCAAGTGTAACCTATAACCCTGCTCTACACAGTTCACAGCTAAACCATATCCCCCAACACCACATCTAAATGACTTTTAAACACCTCCATGGAAGGTGACTCAACCACCTCTCTGGGCAGCCTATTCCAGTGCCTAACTATTATTTCTGTTAATTTTTTTTTTCCTAATGTCTAGTCTAAACCTACCCTGTTGCAGTTTGAAGCTGTTTCCTCTTGTTCTATCACTAATTACCTGTGAGAAGAGACCAGCACCAACCTCTCTACAATGTTCTTTCAGGTAGCTGTAGAAAGTGATGAGGTCTCCCCTCAGCCTCCTCTTCTTCAAACTAAACAGCTCCAGCTCCTTCAATTGCTCTTCATAAGATTTATTCTCCAGGCCCTTCACCAGCTTCGTTTCCCTCCTCTGTACTCACTCCAACACCTCGATATCTCTCTTCTATTGAGATACTCAAAACTGGACACAATACTCAAGGTGCGGACTCACCAGTGCTGAGTGCAGGGGGACAGTCACCTCCCTACTCCTGCTGGTCACACTGTTTCTAATACAAGTCAGGATGCCGTTCGCCTTCTTGGCCACCTGGGCCTGTAGCGTTGCGTGGGGTTGTAGTGGCCCAAGTGCAGTACCTGGCACTTGGCCTTACTGAAGTTCATCCCATTAACCTTGGCCCATTGATCCAATCTGTCCAAGTCCCTCTGTAGAGCCTCCCTATCCTTGCACAGATCAACACTCCCACCCAACTTGGTGTCATCTGTGAACTTACTGATGATACTTTCAACGTCCTTATCAAGGTCATCAATAGAGATGTTGAACATAAGTGGTCCTAACACTGAGCCCTGGGGAACGCCACTTGTGACTGGCTGCCAGCTGGATTTATCTCCATTGATGATCACATTTTGGGTCTGTCCATCCAACCAGTGCTTTATCCAGCAGATCATATGCTCATCCAGGACATGAGCCGGCAGGTTTTTTACGAGTATTCTATGTGGAGCAGTGTCGAATGCTTTTAGAAAGTCTCGATGATTACTTTGAAGAATTTGTCATCAGATCATCTGGGTTGCCATCACCCTCATGTGACACTCACCAGGCAGGAGGAGTGCCCAAGCACCCAGCCACCCACAGTCCAGTGACTCCTGTCACATCCCAGCCTCTGCTGGTGAAATCGGTGCCCAGTGGTCCAGTGGATGACCTTCAGCCCAAAACCTGGGTATCCCACTTTGAGGAGCACCAAGCTCTCCTCCAGCGCTCTCTGCCTGGGCTGCAACAGCAGACAGGGATGGTCTTTGCAGAGGAGCCTTTCAACAGCAGCCCTGATTGAGGACCTCATCCTGACCATCCTGGGCTTCTTCAGGATGGACAAAAGTGTCCAAGTCCAGCTGATACAGGCCAGCCTACAGAATCACATGGTGACATTTCTATGACAGCTTATCAACATCGCCATGCAATGCTGCAGTGGGGAGGCTCAACATCTGCTGGGCCTGGAGGATGGCTGTGCTGCCAAGAAGCATGAGGGAAGCCCCATGGCTGCTCCCCATTCTGTTGCTTCCCAAAGGGGCTCTCCTGCCCCTGGCTCAGTCTCCCCTTGTAGCGCTGCTGGAACTGGTGAGGAGGAGAAGCCCAGTACCTCATGGTGGTCCCAGCAGACCCTCTGACACCTCTGTTTCAACTGATGGGGAACAGGAAGAGCTGCATGAGGATTTGAGGGAGGCTGTGGCATGTCTTTCCACTTCCAGTCTGGCCAGGAATGGCTTCTGTGGTGGGCCACAGCAATCCCTGAAGAGGAGGACCAGCCGCTCCCAGGACTATTCCCAGCTCCCCAGGAGGCCACTCAACCAGCAGCACTAGAGCCAGGCTCCACACACCACCAAAACCAGTGCCGGGACAGCAACTGGGGCAAGTGCTGGCCTGTGAGTTCATCAGAAGTCTCCAGTCATCTAGATCTACCAAAGAGATCTCACAGTACGTAGGCAAGTGCTGCCCAGCTCCAGGCCTGCAACTCTGCAGGTCATTTTGGGGCAGATGTTCCCAAACAGGGGTCTCCAGGGCCAGCCCATTGCTCCTCACCCCAGGCCTGGCCTCCTCCTCACCGCACCCTCTGCCCACATCCCAGGACTCTGATTTCCTACCAACTTGCATTGCTCAGGACAGCCTCTCTATGGCAATGCCCAAGTTGATTCCTCATCTTCAAGCCGAACCTCTTTAGTTTCTGGAGGTATGACACCTTCTCACTCTCACCGGTGCTAGCAAGGGCCTCTCCCCATCTCCTTGATGCCTACCCCACAGGCATTGGAGTGTGCTGTGTCCTGAATAAAACGTTTTGTCAGACTTGGCAGCAATTTATGATTTATTAATATTTTGAGATAGATTATGAAAATGAACATTTAATGAGTGGCCAGAATTATTCAATGGAATTGGTTACAATCAAAATAGTGACATAGAGATTCAAAAATGGCAAGGGTCACCCAAAACTTACAGCAGGGCTACACACACGACAGAGTTTAAATCAAATCACACACAAGGACAAGCAGACTAAAACCCAATTCTAGATGAAATTATGTGGACGCACACAGACAGACAGGCAACACACACAAAAGTTAACCTACAATCAAAATTTCCCTTTTAGTGAGTTTCCTTAATTATTCCATTTTATGTACTGGCATTCATCAACAGACAGCTGTTGAACCTCCCAAAATCTATCAGGCTTTTGAATCCTTGCAAACTCATCAGTGGGTGATCTTTCTGTCCTTGCAAAATCTACCCTGAGAGGTCTCCCAACTCAGGGGGAAATACTGGGGTCACACAGACCACTCTCCTCCAGCCTCTCCTGACTGGGATGTCTAAGGACCTACACGCATCTTTGGGACTCAGAGCACATGGGCAGCCCTAGTGGAGGACCTTCTGTTGCCTCTGCTAGCCCTCTTCAGGCTGAATGAAGATGTACTGGTCCAGCTGCTGGAGGCTACCCTCCAAAATCGCACAACAACCTTTGTTCACCGGCTGACTGAGGCTGCCCTTCGTTCCCAACTGCCTCCCCAGGAGGCTCTCCCACACCTGGCCTTGGGACAAAGGCTGGACTCGATGATCTTCCAGGTCTCTTCCAGCTGATACGATTCTATGATTCTATAATTCTATGTCCCGGCCCTCTCCAGCAGCCCTGAAAGATCCAACACAGATGACCTCCCTGGACCCTCAGCAGCTGCCCTTCAGGGGGTCCCGGCAGCTGTCCACCGGGAGCAAGAAGAGCCCCACGAGGAGCCCATGGTTCCTCCATCTGTGTCCAGCCAGGGCAGGGAACGCTCCCCTGCAGGGCCATGGTGATCCCCTGTGAGGAGCTAAACAAATGTCTCAAACAGTCCGGGTTTTCTCTGAACCCAAACAAGCCAGAGCCCTCTGGCTGGCACCTGTCTATGTTAGTGTGGGGGGTGACTCAGCAATTTCCTGAGACCACTGCCCCATCTGTGCACTGGTGGAGGTGTGGGGGCGGGTAGTGCTTGGAGCTGTGGCTGCAAGAAGCCAGGAGAAGGAGGAGTAACCCCGCCCCTCAGAAGCCCCCACCATCCCCCTGTATTGGGTCAGGCTGAAGTGGAGTTAATCTTCCCACAGCAGCTCTCTCGGTGCTGTGTTTTTGGAGTGGCTAGAAGGATACTGATAACACCCCAGTGTTTTGGCTACTGCTGAGCAGTGCTCACATAGCACCAAGGCTGTGGTTTTCCAGTGTTCCCCCAACACTAGGCTGGGATGGGCAACATCTTGGGAGGTGACACAGCCGGGCCAGCTGACCCAAACTGACCCAAGAGGTATTCCATTCCACATGACGTCAGCTCAGATATAAAAGCAAGAAGGAAGAGGGAACTGGGGGAGTATTCACTATTTGTATTTGCCCTCTGGAGCAACCGCTACGCGCACTGGAGCCCTTCTTCCTGGGAAAGCCGCTGGACATCGCCTGCTGATAGGAAGTAGAGAATAATCTTTGTCTCGCTTTGCTTCCACGCGCGGCCTTTGCTATTCCTACATTAAACTGCTTTTTATCTTAACCCACGGGCCTCCTGTTACATCTTCCCTCTCCCCTGTCCATCTAAAAAGGGGAGCGATAGAGTGGCTTTGGTGAGCTCCTGGCCTCCAGCCAGGGCCAAACCAGCACACCCCCATAATACTTCCCAGTAATTTTCCACAAGGGCTAAACAACACAGTGTGGCGGGAACTTCACTGTACGCAAGTCAAGAGCTCTGGGCAGTTAGTGCACGCTTTTTGCCCAGAAGATGGCTGCGTGTGCCATGCTGGATCCAAGGGTCGTGATCTTTACTTTTTCTGTCATTTTCCTTCTCTCTCTTTCCAGTCTTAACAAAAGGCTATATATGGCAAGGCCGGTTTCTTTTGCTTGCTAATAGCTTGTTGTTGTGAGGCGTGTTGATTGCGCTAAGTGGACAACTGAAATACATCGTTGTTAGGTGAGTGATGGGAAGTAGAGAATAGAGATGTTCAGATCACCTTAATCCTGGCCTGGGAATCAGTGAACCTGAGTCAACATTCTGAAAGCTCGGGACATGACAGCCACGAAGAGGAGGGCTGGCAGACCCGAGGCAAAACGTCTCCTTCGGCCAAGAAGAGGCCACCCCACCAGCAGCGCTTGAATAACTCTCCAGGCGCTGCTGGCACCCAGGCTGGGCCAGCAGCTGGGGCGTGCACCGGACCTCCATGGCTCCTGGCCCTCAAAGCCTACTTAGCAGGCAGCGAAAGAAAATAAAGGCCTGAAAAGGGCAGAAGAGGACTCGGTGTTACTAATAGTGTGGGTGGTCTTGCTGTCCCCACCCGTGCTGCTTCCTCCCCTTTCCTGAGGCTATGCTCAATGCTTCTTCTCATTTCCCCAGACAGAGCACCATGGGGCTACCATGGGGCTTCTTTCTCCCCCTGGTTTTACTCAGCCTTGCACTCTCCTGGGGCTGGACCTGTGTTCTCTGAGTGCACCTCACCCCTGAGCCTCCCAGGGTGGCACAAGGTGTTACCCAGGGAACCCTCTTATCACACATGCCTAGACATGTTTGCCCTGGCCACATGGACCTGGTGCTGCCCTGGGAAGACATGGCCAAGTACCTGGTGAGGAGTGTGAAACACCCATGCCGAGCATTAGTTTAGAGATGGGGGGGGGGATGTAGTGGGCAGCAGGGGTGCTGTGGTAACCCCAAACGTGAGTGCTGGAGCCGTGGCTCTGCTGGGGTGAATCCCCTGGGAGAGGGTGGTCCCTCATGATGTCCTTGAGCAATGATTCCTCATGTCACCAAGAGATTTTACAGAACTGATTGTAGCTCAAGTACACTTTAAATTCCCATCATTAGAAAAGGGTGCCTAGTGGCTTTTTTAAGGCTGTAAAACTGGAGTCCACCGTGTAATTTTTTCTCTCCAGCAGCCAGATAAAGAAGGCAACGGGGCTGTGGATATCCACAGCGCCGACGGTTTGGTCAGGCCTGAGGGTGACTCAGCTTGCAAAGAGACGGGCCGGTGCAGGGCAGCCTGCCTGCCGACCCAAGGGCGACACCTCCCGACAAGCCAACTCCGTCAGGTCGCCGCTCGGCCGCACGCGAACGTGGCACACGACCCCTGCGCTGCCGCCATTTTGTGGGCGGGGCACCTGCCCCACGAGGCGCACGCGGGAGAGTAGCACCGCCCCGCGCCAGAGGATGAAGGACGCGCGGTCCCGGGCGCGGGGTCGCGCACGTGCGCGGCAGCGCGAGGGCCGGGTTAGAGGGCGCGCGCTCTGCCGCTGCGCAGCTCCGCCGGGAGACGTGGCAGTGCGGGGCGGGGCCGGGGTGGCGCGCGCCCGGGTGCGGCGCCGCTGTGTTTGCTGGGAGGTGTAGGCGGCGGCCGTCGGTGCCGCCGTTCCTCGCCGGCGGGTCCCGGGAAGCGGTTGCCCCACGAAACGAGTGCGGCCGGCTAGGTCGCGGCGGCCGGTAGGCGGCGGGCTTGGGGTCGGTGTGGCTACGTGTCGTGGCGGGCTGAGGGGCCGCGTTGGCACCCGTCGTCCCTGGCGGCGCTGAGGGAGTGGCCGGAGAGCTGGGCTAGGATAGGCCGGGCGGCGGCGGCTTCCCGCAGCGGTGGCTTACCCGTGCAACCGGGGACCGGCTGCGGCCATTGGATGTCGTTGGGGCCTGAAGTGACTGGGGCAGGGTAGGGTGGCGGAGCGGGGGCCAGCGTGGGAGGCTGTGGCATGTGGGGCGGGGGACACGGGGGGACCGCTGAGGTGTTTCCTGGGGCTGGGAGCGAGAGGGAGGGGCGGAGGGGGGGATGCCGGCGGGTTCCGAGCCTTCCTCCGAGCCTACTGGCCTGGTCGTTGCCGTTCGGCGGCCCGTCCGAGCCGGCGCCCTGCAGGGCGGCTGCCGGCCCGACCGGTTGTGTCTGCGCGTGTAGAGGCTCCGGGCCGAGCTCCTGCGGTCGTCCCGAGGCCTCTGCCCGGGACGCTCTTCCCGCTTGGGCGGCACGCCCCAGGGGGCCGCAGCGGGTCGGTGGTTTGCCGGGCTCAGCCCTGGAGAGCCGCCGGCGGCTTCACCTCGTGGCTCGTTCTTGTTCTGAACCTTCCAAAGGTTCCTGTCGTTCTAAAGTGCGGCAGCCGCTCCTCTCGTCCCTGCCGATGGGAAGACGCTTTGGGACTTGCTTTAAGGTCAGGGTCGTGGTCTGTGGAAGCAGATCTGCGTCCTTACAAGTAGGACTCCTTGCAGCCTCTGTGACTAGGGGCATTGCAGGCACACGCATGGATCACTGCTCTGTAGGATTTCCCATTGACAAGTGCTTGTACCCTGCTAGGTCACATATATATTATTCTGCTCTTGTGAGTGATCCCCTAAGCAATCAAGCTCACTCCAGGCACTGTGTAGAGAGTTTGGATGCCTGGCCTCAGGGCTGTGTTGCGACCTTGCAGCTAGGGGTGCAAATATTGATCCTGCCAAACCTCTGTGGTTTTAGCTTGAATTGGCATGATTGACAGTGGAAATCCTCACCCCCGAGGATCTGTTAATATCTAATAGAAGTGATGGTTTGGGAGGTTTATTGGTCTCTGGAAACATTGTTGAAGTGATTCACTCTTTATTTGTATGATTATTTTTGTTGTCACACGGAAGAAGCATTTCTTTTGGGGGGGAGAACCTCTGAAAGTGCTGGAGCTGTTCTTCCACGTCATAGGATATAACTATTGGTAGAAGTTGGTAGAATGGATGGTAGAATATGATAATTCTGTTTGCAGTAGTCTTGACAAGACCAACCCCTTCTGACATGCTTGGTATTTTGAGCAGTCTTGGTATTGTGTTAGATCTGAGGTGTACTTCGTTCTCCCTGGTAAATAGATGCTTGTGGGTTTTTTAAAAGGTGAAAAGTGGTGTGAGCTTTGTGATCGAAATTATGCTGTGAATGTAAAACAGGTATAGGAGTTTTTCCTTCCCCCCCGCCCCCCTCGAACAATTTAACAGCAAGTGATTAATAGGATGATCCCTCTATGCCCTTGCTTTGGCTTCAGTGAGACTTTGTGTATCCTCAGGGACCTGCCTGTGTTTAACAGACCAGAGTTTGAAGGAAGTTTTATCCCTGACTTCTTGCTCTCCCTCTCTAAAATGCAATAAGCCAATTTGTGGCATTTTTCAGATGAATGTTTATTATACTAACAGTTCAGTTTTTCTTATTTTTTCTTTAAGAGTGTTGACCTCAGTCAAGGTTTTTCTTGTGTGATTTTCTTTCTTGCTTTCTTCTTGGTCATTCTGTTTCTAATCTCTCTTGCTTGCATCTTTGTGAGTTCTTGACCTTTTTTTCCCCATTTGACTTCTCTCCTGTTGAATAGAAATATGTGCCTGTGAATCTATCAGCTAGTGCAACCTAGAATGTAATGTTTTAGTTGAAGAGGTTCTAGCACAGGAAATGTCTCCAACCAATGGTTATATTCAAATGAATAAAAAAAAGATGCTCCTTATTCTGGATGGCTGTTAACTTGTGTTTAGCCATTAGCAATATGTGTAACCAGCAGTGTTCCACATAACTAAAATTATTATGTTTATTTTGATTAAATAAGAGAAACTCAGTAGCATTTGAATTCAGTATTCCAGCTGTGGTTTTATCTTGTTTCAGTTTTCATTTAGAGGGCAGTTTTGCCTCTTATGTTTCTCAAGTATGTTGTTTGGGGGGGGGGTGAGGTGTTATTAACAGGAGCATGTAGTGAAATACAAGAAGGGGTTAATTAATGATGACAGAAAATATGTTTTTGTTATAAACTCTGAAATATGACTGATTTCTAGATACTATGTTTTCCTGCATGTGAAGTGTGTTGATCTCCATTTGTAGGTAATTATATTGTTAATTTTGAGTTTCTATATTTTAGAATAATAACATGAAGAATGCTTTTGAATTATGGTTATATGATTAAGGTTATTGCAAAACACTAGTGTGGATATAATTGCTTCCTATTAAACTTAAGTCAAAAGATGAGTAATTTGCCAGCTCAGCATTTTAGTCTCTAAATCAAATTATTTCATTCCTGCTTTTACCATGAGTCCTGTTAAAATTTTCACTCAGGACTGTAGCCTGGTTTTCCCTTCAATATACACCGGCCTTGCGGTTGGGAATTAAGTTAACAGCTGACATTGAGCTTTAAGTTAATGGATGAGATTCAGCTGTTCTAGGAAGTTTTGATCAGTGATTGCTTTAGTTGCACAATGGAAAATTAATTCTTGCTTTGCAGTGTGTAATGGGAAGAAGAATGACTTTAGCAATACCTCTGTGAGGGGGGATGTCTACTCCTTTAGCTTGGTTGAAAGACAAAATCTTATTACTGCAAATTCTTCCGCTTAGTGAAACTTAATGGAAGACTTTACAGCTCCTTTCTAGAAGGTGATGAGATGTACTAATTCTGCAAGAGCAGTCTGTTTTTCACCAGCAATTACTGACCCTTTCATCCTGTTTGAAGAGGTACTTAGAACATGAAATGTGGCTGTCCTAAGTTGTTGTGAAGAGTGCTGCACAAAACATTTACTTGCTTTCTGAGGTTAGACTCAAATGTTTAATCTTGAATCACTTATGTAAAACATTCTGGTTTGTCAGGGGGTTTATAATTTCTTCTGTTTTGATGCTTTTGAGATTGTAAATATGTCAAGACTAACACCGATGTCATGCTTTTTGAATTTTTCGGTTTGCTAATAACAGTAATTTTTCCTCTGTATTAAACTTATAGGAGTTCTATATGCATTTAAAACAACAAGACAATGAGTTTTTTGTTTGTGTGGTTTTTGTGGGTTTTTTCTTCTGAAGGAGAGGAAACCCCCCTGTATTTTTGTAAGTGGACTTCTTTTTATATACACATGGGTGTTTTTATTCAGCACATTATCTAAGCCTTTTCCTCTGTAAATTGTGAAAGGGAATAAGCTGGCTGCTGACATAATGGGTGTGGTGGAAAATGTTTGAGTTTGTCTATTTTTCATACATATAATTACTTTATACGGGATTTTTATTTCATTAACATTTCCTTAAAAATTGTTGCCTCAGGGAGTGGCACAAAGCCTTGCTGTCTGGTTTACCAGACTTGGGAGGAAGCAGGGTTTGTTGCTAGCTGCTTGTGCAGTGAAGAGCAGAAATCTCCAGGTGTTCATGAAAGTCTTTATTTTTTCTGTTCTCTTTTTCTTCTCCTAAGCCCTTCTACAGTAATTTGGGATTTTTAAATAAGCATATAGCTTTACCTTTCTGGAAGTAATGTATTTTAAAGATTTACTCAGAGATGTTAAAAGATACTGCCAATATAATCTACCCCTCAAAATAAAAGCCAAAGTTTCCAATTACTTTCACTTCTGATAGTGTCACCAGAACAGTATGGTATTTAAGTGTAAATTTATTCACGTTGGAAAGTAATTTCAGCTGGTTTCATTTGGCTTTGCTGGATGTTTATTTAGCTGACCCCAAGACGCTTCTGCTTTGAGGTAGACAAGGTCACAGTTCGAGCTCGGGTGTGGGCCGTTGCCGCACCTGATGGTGTCCATCAAGGTGCTTGTGCTCAGGTGTGATGCTCAGGAGCGGCTGCGGAAGGGCAGAAGCCTGACATGGCCACAGCTCCCTGAGCAGTTGTGGTTCCTCGCTGCCAGAAGAGGGAGATGTCGGCCCTCTGTCGTGCCTCTTGCCGTGTTTTGCAACCCGACGTGCGTCAGCTCTGAAAATAACAGGTCCTTCTGCGAGTTTCTGCAGCTCAGTGATGCAGCAAAATACTACCCTGCAGTCAGGTTTTTCTTGCAGCGGAATATGGGTTTTGCCGATGTGTAATCACTTCCCTATTACTCATCCAAGTGCCACCAGTGTATATATTGGAAGCGGTAACTGGTCATGCACAGTAAGGTTTTTAGGAACGGGGTTGGTGTTTGAGGTACTATCGCAGTGCTAAAAATAAAGGGAAGATACAGGAGAAGTGAGACATACCCTGGGTAATTATGTACTGGAGATCAGTCAATTTTTTCTTTTTTCTAGGGCTAGCATTTGAATGACCTGCTCTGTTCAGGAATATAAATCAAGATGTTATAGCGTTTACATTCTAACTTAAAATTTTTTCCCTTGGTTCTCAAGATATGCTGGCTTTTTTTTTTTTTTTTTCCCCTCACAGCTTTTTCTGGCTGAAGGAAAAATGATGGAGGAGAGTGGAATAGAGACAACTCCACCTGGCACGCCCCCACCAAGCATAGCAGGGGCTGCTGCTGCGACTGCTACACCTGTCTCATTAGGTACAGAAACTTCCTCAGCAGCTTGGTTATGTTTATTGATGTCTTTTGAAACACAGCAGTTCATCCAAAAACATTGCAGTCATCATTATTAAAGTACTCTTCTCCAGACTAACTCGAAGGATTTAAATTGTTTCTTAATTACGGAAGTGTGCATCATATCTGACATACATCTGACACACCGAATGTTTCAGACATCTTTTTATTTTTGAAACTTTTTAATGAAGTCATGTGGATGCAGCTGTGTTTTTTTAAGGATGCCGGGGCCAGGGAAATGAATGTGTTTCACTGTAGTGCACAGTTAGATGAGTTACATAGAGGGGAGTTAAAATCGAAACAAATTTACAGTCTTGTAGGAGATAATGGGAAGCCTGGATAATCACTTCGTTTTTAACATTGTGGGTGGTGATCAACACGCTTTATCTGATTTCTCAAGAATCTGAACACCATATTCTGAATATCAAATATTTAATTTTCTGACACGTCTGGTATTGTTACCTTGAGTCACACTAGAGCAATGGACTCCAAAATGGGATGCCCTTACCCTGGGGGTATACAAGGCGATATATCAGGGTGTGGGAAGAAAATAGTAAAATTTCTATTAATATTTGTTTTTATATAAAAAGTGAGAGAGAAATTAAGACTGAAATTAAGTTGACAGTGGCACCCTCACTCGTTTACTCACTTTTATCGTATTGAGACACCTTGCAGTTTGTGGTCTGCTTAAGTGGGTTTATGTGTTATCTAGTTTTGACTATACTAACCCTCACAAAATGGACAAGAACTTATAAAAGATTCCTGCAAAGAGACCATGGAATGGATTTAAAAACACCACTAATAACGTGAGCATGAGCAAACAAAAAAAACGGATGATCTGACACTTCTCTGACTCCTAGTCAGCTTTTCCAAGGATCAGCTGAGTGCCAGACTGCAACTGAGAAGACAGGGATTAGAAGGCTGGATGCCAGGGAAGAGAGGGCTACCTGGTGCTCATCTCATCACATTTCCTAGAACCATACCTCTGAAGTAACTCCCACCCTCCCACACATTATAAGGTTGGTCACTTCCTGCATCAGCATTGTTCCTGTTGATAAAACAGTCATTCAGAAACAACAGTACTAGCTAGCAATTTCTGAGGCAGACTTCATCTGCTATAAATCCAGTAGTTCATCTGTTATAAATTCAATAGTTGACTCATGTTTTTAAGCTTATGACAAATAGGGTCATGCAAGAAAAAGAGATGTGGGTTACAATATACTGTCACCAAAAATGGAGCACAATTGGTGTTGCATACAAACTCAAGCAGAACTAAAATTCACTTTGAAGGAAAAAAAGCAGACCAGGTCAAAACTTATTTGCAAAATATTGGAACAATTATGTAACTGAATCTCTGAGAATAAGGCTCAGTATTTCTAAAATTGCTTTTTTTCTCTTTTTCCTAGCTTTGTCCAGTCCCATTGCTACACCAAGCATGTCAGCTTCTCCCACATATTCACCGCCCATGCCATCTGCTGTGTCTCCACTTCCTCCTTCTCTGATGACTTCAGCTTCTCTTCCACTTGTGCCTTCCGCAACCGTTTCTACAGCTGCACCACCTCTAACTCCTGCCCCACCACCTGTTGCCCCTTCAGCTTTTAGTACCTCCATATCCCAGTTCTCTACATCTCCTCCATTAAGCTCTACTAGTGGCCCTGGTCTTCCTGCACCTCCTGCTGGTCCCCCCATTTCAGGATTTTCCTTGTCTTCAACATATGACATAACCAGAGGTCATGCTGGTCGAGCACCACAGAGCCCACTGATGCCGTCATTTTCTGCACCTTCTGTCACAGGTAACTTCTTGTTTATATGCTCTTGTGTTTGTGAAGGCAGGGCAAGGGCTTTTCTGGGTGGCTTTTTCTACCGTTCTGCTAGTGTCCTGCAAATTCAGCTTCTTTATTATTGCAGATACATCTAATTAATGTAACTGCACTCGGAAGGAGGAGTAACCTTTAAAATACAGTCACAGTTTGTCACTGAGAATCTTCATTAGTAGCGTTCTGCTAGCATTCAGGCTCACAGTAAAAGTCTTTGAGAGGTTTATTTTTTTGTTAACTTGCACAGGAAAGCTCAGCTGAACATACATACGTATCTTTTGTTTAGATCCGAGAGTCAACTTCAGCCATTGTATTTTCACAGATTGATGTGATATCTTAGGCTGTCATCTCATAATCTAATTTTTTTTTTTGTTCTGAAAAGGTATCTAAACCAGGATGTACACCACATGACCAGCTTCTATTTTCTTGTTTCCAGCTGCTAAATTGCGTTAGGAGAACTAAAAATATCTTCCATGCAGCCAGTTGCTGTAGTTGCTGTGCTGATGTCATTTTTTGCTAGTGGAATGGAAACTTGGCTCTTCAACTGCAGTTGGGGCAGTCTTTTACTATTATTGGTGATATCTCTTTTAAGTAGTCTGTATTAGGAAAATGTCTAAAAAGACCTATCAGTTGTGCAGTATAAAATAAAAATAACTCTTGATTAAGGCTAGTGTTGAAAATCTGTTAAAATAGGCTTGAGTATCACAGAATCACAGAATGTTAGAGGTTGGAAGGGACCTCAAAGATCATCTAGTCCAACCCGCCTGCCGGAGCAGGATCACCTACAGTAGAGCACACAGGAACGTGTCCAGGCGGGTTTTGAATGTCTCCAAAGAAGGAGATTCCACAACCTCCCTGGGCAGCCTGTTCCAGTGCTCTGTCACCCTCACAGTAAAAAAGTTTTTTCTCATATTTTTATGGAACCTCCTGTGTTCCAGTTTACATCCACTGCCCCTTGTCTTGTCAGTGGCCGCCACTGAAAAGAGCCTGGCTCCATCTTCCTGACATTCCCCCTTGACATATTTATAAACAATAATGAGGTCACCCCTCAGCCTCCTCTTCTCCAAGCTAAAGAGACCCAGCTCCTTCAGCCTTTCCTCATAAGGGAGATGCTCCACTCCCTTCACCATCTTTGTGGCTCTGCGCTGGACTCTCTCAAGCAGTTCCCTGTCCTTCTTGAACTGAGGGGCCCAGAACTGGACACAATATTCCAGATGTGGCCTCACCAGAGCAGAGTGGAGGGGCAGGAGGACCTCTCTTGACCTACTTGCTACTCCCCTTCTAATACACCCCAGGATGCCATTGGCCTTCTTGGCCACGAGGGCACATTGTTGGCTCATGGTCATCCTGCTGTCCACTAGAACCCCCAGGTCCCTTTCCCCTGCGCTGCTCTCCAGCAGTTCAGTCCCCAACCTATATTGGCACATGGGGTTATTTTTTCCCAAGTGCAAAACTCTACACTTGCCCTTGTTGAACTTCATAAGATTTCTCCCCGCCCAGCCCTCCAGCCTGTCTAGGTTTCTCTGAATGGCTGCACAGCCTTCTGGTGTGTCAACCACTCCTCCCAGTTGTGTATCATCAGCAAACTTGCTGACAACATTCTCTAATCCCTCATCCAGATCATTGATAAATATATTAAACAGCACCGGCCCAAGCACTGACCCCTGAGGGACCCCACTAGACACAGGCATCCAGTCAGATTCAACCCCATTGACCACAACTCTCTGGCTTCTTCCCTTCAACCAGTTCTCGAGTGATGGGGCAAAGGTTCATGCCTTGATTTTATACTCTTTGAGTTTCTTTTGTTGTCCTTTAAAATATGTAAGACTATTCACTTGCTTGGTCCTCTTTCTGTTACTACTAATTTCCAGCACTTAGAAAATTTCCTACTTCTTTCTTTTGTATTGCATATAAGAACATTCCTTTCTCTTTGTTTGGAAAGCAACACCCATTCTTCTTTTTCCTCTACTGAGTACTTATTATGAAAATTTGAATACAATAAAAAGCACCACTGTTAAACTAACCTGCCAAGTGAAAGTACTTGTTTAATTTAATACATAATGTACAGGCAGTCTTGATTCTATTAGCAGATATTGTTGAAGTCATTTACTATAGTTATATCTGCTAACCTTTAACAAGCAGAATTGCTCCGGGACCTTCCAGAAATGAAGTGAACCAGCCTAGTATTCTTCTATTCTTCCTGCTCATTTTCCTGTTAAACAATCGCATCCTGCTAGAGTGTACAAATTAAATGCGATAAATTAAATGAACACTTGTGTGTTGTTTTTTCTCCCCTCTGATTAGGTGTTTTGGCAGATCCTATTACTCAACAAGCAACTTTCTCATCCGCTTTGGCTCCTGGAACTGGTTCTGCAATCACTTTTCCTGAGGAACGTGAAGACCCCCGAGTGTGTACTGCCCAAGGTGGAGCACCTGCTGGAGGACTGTGGGGATTTATAAAGGTATGGGGTTTTGTCTGTTCGCCCTGTATGAGGAATTACCATTTTTTTAATGACTGTACTAGGACATGTCATATTTTTTAAATACATGTTGCTATAAACTCTTTTTTTTCCCTCCGATCTCATTTGCAAGGTGTTTTCTATAGTTGTGTGTGCTGAAGCTATGCTTTTGCTCTCCCTCTGTGTAGAAGAGGGAGTACTACACAAATGCAAGTGTTCTAGCTTAATTTTAGTGCTTATTACAGGAAAACGTGCATACCTAAGAGATTCTGTTGTATGTTCCTAAATCAGGTGAAACTTTAGAGCCTCTTTAAGATCTGAAAGCTAATTTTTACTTCACTGCAACTAGATGCAGAAAGAGTCTGTTTTACTTACATGGAATTCCTTGCATGTACTGTTTCTTTGTAATTTCCTAATGAGCTGAGCTTGATTTGTATAGGATGGAAGTCCAGCCTGTTTTGTAACAGCTAAATCTCTTCAAGGAGAGACAAATACGTATTTCTTCCACCAAAACCCAGTTTACCTAAGAAGTGGCCAAGACAATTTGTAGGGTTTTTCTATTCTGCTAGAAAGCATGGAGTACATAGTCCAGAAGAGACGCTTGATGTGGTGCTATCTGATGGGAGATGAGCAGCAACATCAACTTGTAGAATTGCATTAGTCTTTAATTTTTGGAGCTGTGATAAATGCTGGATTTAAGTAGCATCATGAAGATGTGGCAGAAAGATCTAAGGACTGCATGTGAATTCTGTCTTCAAGAGCAACACCATTTTCTGTACAGTCTCATACAAAATGTGAAGAAAGAGTCAAGAACATTAATGTTACAATGGGATTTTGAGTTTTGGAGGGACTTTCAAGCCTTATTGAGCATGAAAGGCTGGGAGAAAAAGTTATGTGTGACATGGCAAACTGCACCTTCCCTTACCTGAAGAATGCACATCTTGATATTGGTAGTCTTAAAGAGCAGTATTAATCCTCCATCAGTATGCTGAGAGCAAAGTTGTCGTGCTGCCTTTTTTTAGGGAGCGATGTCTTCTCTAGATCATAGAAACACATTTTCTTTCTTACTTTAAATAATAGGATGCTTCTTTTGGTCATCATATTCCTCTTAATATTTGTAATAGATGGTAATGTTCCAGAAGAGAATATATTTTACTGGAACATGGTTCGTTAGCACTTTTGAAAGTAACAGTGCTTGCAATTGCAAATCAGTTGAAAAGCCAATCTCATCCTCACTACTGTTACCTTTCTACTAGTGTCCTGTTTCTATTTATGGAGAAGGTTTGCATCATTTGCTTCAATAATAAAACCTAGATTTTAGTGGAAGTGTTAAGCATTCCATGTACTCTGTGTGTTCAGTGAACTCTTTCTGACAGTTTCCTAAGTGGAAGCACACATCGGAACCTGTGCTTTTTAAAGATAGTCCTGCTTGTGCTGGACTGATGAACTGATGAACGTAAGGGGATCCTTCACAGGTAGAATAAGCAGCTTCTTGCTACTCAGGGATGTGATTATCTGCAGGAGAGGTATAACGACTTAGTGTTCGTTAGGCAGTCAGGCGACTGATTGGAGGAGCATTGCTTGGCTTTGCATTACTGGAAGGTTGCTAGAACTGGAAATTACTTTGTCAAATGTCTCTGAAGGTCTCACAGCATTCACTCACTTTTTGATAAACCACAGATAAATTTCAAATTGTGAGAGAAATCAAGTATAAACTTCCTTGGTTTTGATGGCATCTTTTGTTTTCATGAGTAGTCAGAAGAGTGTATGTATTACTAAGCGAATGCTACCATTCAGAAAACATTTGTGTTATTGTCCTGATTTGAGCGAAAGACAAGCAATTCTGTTGAGTGATTTTACTTTTCAGCTCAGTCTCTTAGAAGAGGCTGCACTTGCTGAAGTTAAGACAGTTTCTACTACTAGAAGTGATAATGCCTGATGTTTACAGTTGCTGCCAGGGATTGGTATGCAGAAAGGCTCTTGCTTGTACTTCTGTAATGAGCAAGGTCATTTGTGGATCGTGTGTGCCAGGAAGTAAAAGGTTCTCAAGGAAGTATGAAGTTGCACCTTCAGTGAGGAACAGATAGGCCAGGTGACCCAAACCTGACCAACAAAAGCCACTTCACTCCTGTTCAGTATGGAGGTGAGGAATCGTAGAACATTAGGGGTTGAAAGGGACCTCCAGAGATCATCTAGTCCAACCCCCCTGCCAGAGCAGGATCCTCTAGGCCAGGCCACACATGAACACATTCAGGCGGTTTTGAAAGTCTCCAGAGAAGGAGACTCCACAACCTCTCTGGGCAGCCTGTGCCAGTGCTCTGTCACCCTCACAGTAAAGAAGTTTCTCCTCATGTTGAGGTGGAACTGCCTATATTCATAGGAATTAAGTGTTTTTCCTTAATGACCAGTGTCCCCGGTGGACTCTGTCCTTTTTTTTTCTCCCTTGATCTTCATATTGAGTTCCTGAATCCAGGTCCTGTGTTCAGTTCCCCTCTGCTGCTGAGTCAGAGATTTCCCTGGTGTCTACCTGCTCTACAGCATCAGTGGTGATTGCTGTCAGGGGAAGTTGGGTTCAATATCAGTTTTGTGTATATTTGTATATAATTCATTATTCATTATTTTAATTCATTATTAATTATTATCATTATTATTTAATTCATTATTTTAATTCATTATTCATTATTTTAATTCTTTCCTTATTAGTATTATTATTGTTTGTTAGAGCTGTTGTAGCTTTCTTTTCCGATCCGTAAGTCTCTCTTTGCCTTACTCCTTTTCCCTTCCACTTTGGAGAGGGAGAGGGGTTAGAGAGCCTCTGTCATTCATTTAGTGACTGGTCCAACCCTAACCCCTGACAGTTGTATTTCCGAAAAACAAGTGGCTACAATGGGCTCTGGCTTGAAAAAGCTTAAATGTGGTGGAGTGAGTAGTTGTTTTGTTTTCTTCACCAAATTCTACAGTCAAGCTTAGTATCCTGTACAGTGGTGATAAGAGTCCTTGAACCAGGTAGTGAACTATTCCAGCATGAGGCATGGGATAAAATAGTCATTCTCAGTAGCTGTACAGTATCTCAGTAGTTAAAGTATAATGGATTTTTTTATTGTTTTGTGTTTTTTTGTTGTTTCTTTTGTTTGTTTGTTTTACAGTTGGTTTTTTTTTTCCCTTTAAGCTTGCTAAAAAGAAATAGAAAACATTCAAACGTTGGATGGGGCTTTGAGCCTAGTGGAAGGTGTCGCTTTCCGTGGCAGGGTGAACTAGATCATCTTTAAGGTCCATTTCGACACAAACCATTCTATAATTTATGAGAAGGAAGCTTTGCTGAACGAAAGTTATTCTAAGGTTGTTAAAACTCTGATTCTGCAGTGTGGGTGTATTAAGCAAGTGCTTTCTGGAAAAATGTGTATGCCTGCTGCTGTCCTGTATAATGGTTATCATTTAGTGAAACAGCTACAAGCATGCAGTTTTAATATTAGACTGAAAACAGTCTGTTTACTAAAGAAATTTTATAAAAGGTTGCTGTAAAATAGTTTCCAGTGCTTTATCTCTCAATGTTTCAGCATTGGTATCTTGCTTCTTTCTCCCTGTGATCTTATCTGCATTTAAGTAAACTTTTGACAACATACAGACATTCTTAAGACTCTTTGCAAGACATGGGTTGATGTTTGTGTTTAATGAATGTTTAGGTCTTTCGGCTGTGATTTGGCTAGAAGATGTAGAATGATTTTCCAGAAATGTTTAGAAACTATTTATAGGTTGAAGACTTTCAGGTCCTGGCAGTCTAGTGAGGCTCCCACAGACTGGAAAAGGGGGAGCATAAACCCCATCTTTAAAAAAGGAACCAAAGACAACCCAAGAAACTACAGACCAGTCAGCCTTACATCTGTGCCAGGTAAAATCATGAAACAGATTCTCCTGGTAGCTGTACTAGACGCATAAAAAATAATCAAGTGGTTGATGACAGCCAGCATGGCTTCACCAGGGGCAGGTCATGCCTGACTAATTTAGTGGCCTTCTCTGACAAAGCTACAGTGCTGGTTGATGTGGGAAAAGCAACGGATGTCATTTTTCCTGGACTTGTGCAAGATGTTTGACACTGTCCCACATGACATCCTTGTCTCTAAAATGGAGAGACACGGATTTGACAGACGGACCACTCGGTGGATAAAGAACTGGCTGGATGGTCGCACCCAAAGAGTTGTGGTCAATGGCTCAGTGTCCACATGGAGACCAGTGACAAGCGATATTCCTCGGGGGTCTGTTCTGGGTCCAGTGCTGTTCAACATCTTTGTCAGTGACATGGACAACGGCATTGAGTGTGCCCTTAACAGGTTTGCTGATGACACCAAGCTGTGTGGTGCCATGGACTCACTTGAGGGAAGAGATGCCATCCAGAGGGACCTTGATAGGCTTGACAAATGGGCCAGTGCAAACTGCATGAGCTTCAACGAGTCAAAATGCAAGGTCCTGCACCTGGGTCGGGCCAATCCCAGGCACAGATACAAACTGGGCACAGAGTGGGTTGAGAGCAGCCCTGAAGAGAAGGATTTGGGGATGTTAATAGACGAGAAGCTCAACATGAGCCGGCAGTGCGCTCATGCAGCCCAGAAGGCCAACCGCATCCTGGGATGCATCAAGAGGAGTGTGGCCAGCAGGTCAAGAGAGGGGATTCTCCCCCTTTACTCTGCTCTTGTGAGATCCCACCTCAAATACTGCATCTAGTTCTGGTGTCCCCACCATAACAGAGACATGGATCTGTTGGAGTGTGTTCAGAGGAGGGCCACAAAGGTGATCCAGGGGCTGGAGCACTTCTCCTATGAGGACAGGCTGCGGGAGTTGGGATTGTTCAGTCTTGAAAAGAGGAGACTTCGGCGGAACCTAACAGCTGCCTTCCAGTACCTGAAGGGATCCTACAGGAAGGCTGGGGAGGGACTTTTTGCAAGAGTATCCAGTGATAGGACAAAGGGAAATGGGTTTAAGTTGAAGGAGAATAGATTTAGATTATATCTTAGGAAGAAATTTTTCAGTACGAGGGTGGCAAGACTTTGGAATAAATTGCCCAGAGACGTTGTGGCTGCCCCCTCCCTGCAGGTGTTCAAGGCCAGGTTGGACAGAGCCTTGAGTAGCCTGATCTAGTTGAGAGGCGTCCCTGCCCCTGACAGGGAGGTTGGATTAGATGATCTCTAAGGTCCCTTCCAAGCTAGGCGATTCTGTGATTCTATATGTTCTATTTTTTAGTAATGGGCCATGCAAAAATAGATTGTATTACCTATAAGAAGGTTGGAAAAGAGAGACAGTTATCACTGTCTAACTAGCTGCCTAGTCTGATGATACCTATAATTAGCCTTGGCAATCTGCAGTGAATTTGGTAAATGCTCAAGGCTTCCCATCCAAGAAAAGGACTAGATCAAGTGTGTTGCCCAGCTTCACTGATGGGGCTCTTTCTGCGTTAGTGAAGAGGATGGTAAAGATATTTGACTGTTACTCTATAACTGCCAAGTCATGCACGGCTAGTTATATCCTGTAGCATTTATGCTGAGAAAAAAGATACACTAAGTGTTACAAAGTGTAAATGTAAATGTAAAGCAGATTACAATTTTTGTTGTTGTTGTTTTTTTTTTTGACTAACATGTTGAGTTTCTTGGGAAAAAAACAGAAGGTAATATGGAAATCTGTTTGCTTAAATTTAGGGTGTAGCTGAGAATCCCATGGTGAAGTCTGTTCTTGATAAAACCAAACACTCAGTGGAGACCATGATCACAACACTGGATCCTGGCATGGTTCCATATATCAGTAAGTATTTGTGGCAAACCAAGAAGTAATACATGTAATTGTTAGATAGGTTAATATAAAACTATACTGCTTTTACACTTGAAATTTATATATGGAGTGTGTTAATTCAAGGTACAATACCATACTGATTTCTCAAGTGTATTGTCTGGTGACACTCTTACTCCAGAGGCTGAAGTTTTATGTGTGTCTTGAGGTTCATTAGACATTTGTATTCTGTTATAGCTTAGATAATTGAGTGGTAATACTCTTTAATTCAAGTTGTGAAAAGTAAGTTATAAAGAAAGAAAAAACAATGAAGGGAGCTTGTCTATAATCCATAAATTACATACTGTTTTTTCCCACTGTGTCTCTATTTAAGGCTTATGGAGATGAGTTTAAAATACACTGTATGTGTTCTGTTGGAACCCATGCTTAAAAACTGCTGTGTAAGCTATCACATTAAAGTTAGAAGCCAAAAGATAGTCATACTCAGAGAAGAATAGTACGAAGTATCTACATGGTTTTTGAAGCTTTCTTATGACTTTCAGCTCTTATACTTTTCCAGCCTAATAGTATTTATACTGTTTTTAGGAAATTTGCCAAACTTGAAGCAGTTCCTGAATCAGTTAGTAGACACATTAATATTCTAAAATAAATCTAACAAATTCTGAAGTATTGCTGAGAATTGAGCCTGGAAGAAGAAACATAACATTTCAATTACAGCTTGAAAATTAATAGGAAGGAGAAGCATTGTGGTATTCATGATTTTTTGTTTTACTAGACTACATTGTATGTCACATATAAGTGATGACAGATTTCTACTTCATTAAAATGGGGAAGCAAAGGATACAATATGTCCAGGGTGGTGGTTTAGTTTTGTTCTTGTTTTTTTACTTCCAGCACTTGTCCTTCTTAGATGTGCCAGTACTGCCCTTTGTCTGCCTGTAGATGAAGCTATTCAGGAAACTGATAAGGCTGAGAGGAATCGTTCAAAATGCTTTTGCATTTTGTTTTTCTGAGCTGTTTTTCAGCTGGACCTATTCTGTGATCCTGCTAACCACATTACTGTGCACTGTTGTATGCATCTGGTGGACAATATGTGAAATAAAAGAGGAAGATGACCTAATTATGGAGTAGTAATTAATTGTCTTATTTATAAGGGTAAATATCCCAGCCAGTTACTAGTGAGGAGATAGTGGCATATGAAGTCAGTGAGGCCAGCCAGCAACTGAGAAAGTATTTGAGAGGAGTAGCAGGATGCAATGCAAAGCTACTGGAAATCTTGATTATGCACAATACGGCAAATTGTAATTAAGATTTCTGTTACAGTCATGACTATCCCCTTTAAAATAGTATATCCAACCATGGTTTGCATTGTTTCACACAGTATTCACTGAGCAGAACAACATTACCTAGAGAAGGAAGTAACTCTAGTAAAATGCTTTGTTTGTAAGATACAGATAGAGTAAGCAAATCCAGTGGTTAACTCAAAGTTCTCTGAAGTCGTGTTGAAAGGAAAAGCATCTTGGCTGTTAATGTATTTTATTTTTTTGTAGTTACAAGTTGTGGAATTAGGACAGAGATTGTAAACTTGGTATTTACTTTCTTCTGGAAATGTTTTCTGGGATCAGCAGAAGCCATGTCCTTAACAGAAAGTGGCCCCATCTCTCTCTACTGTTTCTTCACTGCTGCAATTCCAAACAAATTTCAGATTCCTCATGCCAGAACCTGAAGTTACCAAAGCTTCTGGATGAGGTGGTTGAAATTTTTTGGTATATGTGTGAGCGAATAGCGTTTCTGTACTCTCTTTCTTGGACAGAGCTGCACTGTTTTCATTGACACATTGTGAAACTGTCATCTGAGGCAAGCACCTGGAATAGAAAATTTCTTTATGCATGGAAAATGGTCACCTTGTAAGCATAAATATGAATACTTTTATAACAAAAGCTGACTTGGAGTCTTAAATTGAATGTGGAACTGTCATTTCAGTTTTTAATAGACAAGGTACAATGAAGTTTCATATTCAAGTGTCAGAACTTAATAGTTCTGTCTCTGAATTTACGAGGGTATATCTAATTCTTCTGTTTTAGCGTGTGACTGATCTTGTCACAGATTTGCTTTTAATATTTATAATTTTTGTTTCCCTTCTGTATTGTCTGTGATGAACAAATATATTCTTTTGATGTTTGGTGATTCCTAATACAGAAGAACATAATTAGTATTCTGCTATTGCAATATGCAAAAATGGGACACAGTTACCATTCTTAAGCTATGTTCTGAGTTAGTTTTTAGTTGCATTAAAAACTCTTAAACAATTTTTCTACCACTGGGCACTCAAACAAGGCTAACTTCAGCAAAAGGCTCCAGACAACTTTAAGAACTTTTTTGCTTTCATTAACTTGATTTCTGTAAGAAGGAATCAATGAAAAAAGGTACTTTCAATAATTTTTTTGTTCTGTTGTTACTCATTGTTTAAAGCAATTACCTAAAGTTCAGCGATGTATACACCCAATTCCATTCAGGAAAGCAGTTGATATAAAGTTTAAAAATAGCCTAAAAAACAAATAGAATTCTTTACTACTGTTCTGGCATATCTTTGACATTCTTCATAAAAAGATGATGTTTCCTTTAACTGAGGTCTGCTAAGTAATATGAGCCAAAGAATAAATTGTTATTTTCTCTAAAATTTAAGCTTCAGGCTTTTTATCAATGGAGGACTTTTTCTTACATTAGGGTAAGTGCTGCAGACTTTGTCAGCATGTGTAATTAAGGCGAGTGTTACTGTGTAGAACCAGAACCACTGGGATCTGTTCTTTTTTCTTTTGAAAGGAAGCTTGACATGTTTTTGTACCGTCAGCGGAGCTGGGAAATAACAGGTTAAAAGGCTGTTTCTTCTCTGGTTTACTACTATTGACTTAAAACATGCCCTGCTAGATCACAAAATCGTGAAGTGCTGCAGGTTGGAAGGGATCTTTGGAGGTCAACTTGTCCAAGCCCCGACCTTCAGCAGGGCCACTAAGAGCACGCTGCCTTGGACTGCATCAGAGCAGCTTCTGTGTCAAGGCAATATTTGTGTATCTCTAGGATGGAGACTGCCATCTCTCAGAGCAACCTGTGGCAATGCTCAGCCAAAAGCTCACCTTCTACTCTTGGAGAAAAGATTTTCCAGATGTTTTTATGGAATCTCGTGTTTCAGTTTGTGCCTGTCACCATTGGCTCTGATCCTGTCGCTAGACACTATCAGGAAGAACCTGCCTTAATTCTCTTTGCAGCTTCCCTTCAGATATATGTGCACATCAGTAAGATTCCCTTGAGTCTTTTCTTCACCAAGCTGAGCATTCCCAACTCTGTCAGTCTTTCAGCATTGAAGAGATAAAGACAGATATGAGGTGTAACTGAGCTCATCAATCTTTTGTAGTTATTTTATTTTACTTCATGAACTGTTCAGTTTTATTCTAAAAAATTTTAGTAAAAACTCTTACTTGTTTTTGAAGATACCACCATATGGAAATAATCTAGAAATACTTAGGTTTTTTGTTCCATAGATATTTAATATCTAAAAACAAGGTTAAACTGTAGAGGGGCAGACAGACAATAAAAAGACACTGAAATTCAAAGTCCAAGGACAACTAAAAAGTGATGCGAGCCTGTCTTTTAAATCTTATGTAATTTGACAGCTCTTCACTGGACTTTGTGAAGTGTATATGTGTTCTTGGTTCCCTATATGAGGAAGAGTTTGTGTGTCACACCAACATTCCTTGCCACTTCCTGGAACACCAAAACATTTTTAGAAATGATTGCCTGAGTTATTCTTCTAAATCCATGAACTACTATCATCTTAAGTGAGTGGTATGGGGTTGTTTGGCTTTTTTTCAGATGCTGAACAACCATCAGTTCCTGTTGTCTGTCTTTGATCCATTAGTCACTTAGCTGTTCATCTAACTTTTACTCCTAAATGAAGTTACTTGAGCTTCGTGAACAAACTTTTGTACAGTGCATGAGAAGACCAAATGTAGCATATATAAGATGTAAAATAGATTTAACTAGCTTATAATGGGAATAAGGAAAAATACATGTACATATATATACATATTATATGTGTGTGTGTGTGTGTATTTTACAGAAACTGGGGGAGAACTGGACATAGTGGTTACTTCTAATAAAGAGGTAAAAGTCGCAGCAATTCGAGATGCCTTTCAAGAAGTCTTTGGAATGGCTGTTGTTACTGGAGAGGCTGCACAATCCAACATTGCACCCCAGCCTGTGGGCTATGCTGCAGGTTTAAAAGTAAGTTGATATGTAACAGTGCATGAGTACCTCCAATGCAAAGAGAGAGTATGGAGACATTCACACGGAAAAATCTGATAATATATAAAGGGAAGGTCAATTTCATAGGTAAACATTTCCTTTTTTTTCACACCCCCTCCCATTGCTATGTAGGTCATTAGATCAGTTTAAATCCACTTGTTGAAATTGTTCTGGGGTTTAATTTGCAAACACATTCACAGTAAATGAAGAATATTTATGTATTTATGTCAGTTATACTGTCATTGATTGCCATCACATCTGGCACACATTGTGCTACTACTGTAGTTTCAAAGTGTATCAAGCATTTCTCTTAGTCTATTACTAGCACACTGTGCTGGGAATGTTAGGAATTAGAAGAGACTCTTTAGTTGTCCTCCCACTAATTCTGCAGATCAGAGATAGTTTGACCACCACTTGTCAGATATGTTCGCAAACAGGTCTATGTTATGTTTAAAAAGTAAGAATTCAGTGTGCAGCCTTGCAGACGGCTGTGCTGGCCTACAGGAAGGGTTAATAAAGATTGTTTGCCCTGATCTTAAAAATGTACATTTTGTTCAGACTTATCAAAAACTCTGGAAAAAATACTTAGTATTCTATTTCTTAAATATAAGCAAATCATTTACTCATTAAAAAGGAAGTATTTTCTCCTAGGTGCTCTGGCAGTGTTCACAGCTGAGTAAAACCTATCCTCATAGCAGTATATTAGCTGATACAATTGAGGTGAAGGATAATGTATATGTTCCTTTACCTGTTTAGCTGCTGCTGCATAGTAGTATTTCTATTGCAGCTTCAGAGTGATAACAGGCTCGGGGGAATGATTGCTACATCTTAGTTCGATATGTACCACAATGAGATTCTCTCCCTTGGTATTAAAAAGGTGGTCCAAAGTTGTTAAAAGATCTAAACCAAACAAATCTTAACTGCAAAAATGTCAGTGTGAATAACAGAAATATGTATTGATGCTTTAACTAATACTGAAACTTGACACGGTTACAAGTTAGGAATTCTTTGTATGCTAATCTAGGTCTTTTTCATGGGAAAATAAACTAAAAATATTTAATGAATTTTCTCATAGTTTTTGTTCAGTTTCAGATTCTATTAACAGCTTTTCATGAGCTTTGCTATCGGGGTTTGTTTTTTTTTTGTTTTCTAACTTCAAAATAAGAGATCTTCTGAAATCTGTCATATTTTCTGTTTACCTTGAAAAATATGTTCTAGAGTTCTTGCATTCAACTGTAAGCATTGTACTGTGTTGTGATTCAAAGAGAATGTTGTCTAACAGCTTGTGTTACCATTTAGGGAGCCCAAGAAAGGATAGACAGCTTGCGTCGGACAGGAGTAATACATGAAAAACAACCTGCTGTATCAGTAGAAAACTTCATTGAGGAACTGCTTCCTGACAAGTAAGAACTTCAAATATATTCCTGGGAGGGAAAGGAAAAAAAAAAAGGAATAATCTTTGTTAACTCAAGGTTAAAGAGTTGCTGGCAGTATCAGTCTGAGCAGAAGAAACAAGAGAGTCTAGTCTTCAGTATTGCTTTGGCAGAATTGATTTTGATGATCGTGTTCAGCTTTTTGTCCAGACATCTTGAGACTTTAATATACAAAATTCTTGCCAGGTTTTTCTATGATTCTATGAAAAAAATTGTCCAAAAGAACGTATTGGCACACATGCCCACCCTGCCAGCTTTTTTTTTTCTTTGATCTGTAAGTTTCATGTATGTAAGATATTTTAATGTTTATTATGTATTTTACATGCATACACATGCACTATAATTGCATATATATACACATTTATATATGCAAATTTTAATTGAAATATACTAGAACACTGATGAAACTTACTCCATTATTACTATATTTATAGTAGAGTTTATAAAATTATTATTATTCAACTGCTAGCATGTTTTTTTCAATTGAGTTATACTCAGTAATCTAAAGTAACTTGTACGTAATTGCAGGTGGTTTGACATTGGATGTCTGATTATTGAGGATCCAATTCATGGAATTCATCTGGAAGCTTTTACCCAGGCAACACCAGTGCCTTTGCAATACGTTCAGCAGGTGGGTTTTCAGTTTTCTTAGTGGCATTGGATTAACAGTTGAGACATAAGACTTAAGTTTTTTTTATTATGTCAATTCCTACTGACAGTTGATCCAGCTCAGTGTTTTAATTTGTGGAATTGGAATAAAGATTATTAATAAGTCTTGTTTATGTATTGCATAAAAATCTTCAGGCATTTGTGTTAAAGCAATTCTTGATCAAGAGTCTCATTTTGCAATACATGGGACTTGGAAGCAAGTTTTGCTTTTCTATTAATGAAGAAATACTCCAAGAACTACGTAACCAAGAGGAAATGTTAATGAAGAAGAAATTTGCCACAAAGAAGTATTCCCTCAAAAAGGAAATATAACTTTATCATTGAAATAAGTCTGGTTCAGTGTCTCAGAATTAACCCTTGTGAATCACTACACAGATAGGCTAAGAGTACTTATTCTGTCTGTGGTGCAGAACATCTTTGCAGCTTAAGTAATGCACTAAGCAACTGCACCAAGGAAGTGCACTAAGTACTCTTATCCATCTGAAGGCTTGGTTTCCCTTCCGTAACTTCATGTAACTGGAGTATACAATACATATACAAATACACGCATAAAGTAAGTGTTGGAGTTTAATCTAACGTCAACAAAACTGTAATAGTGAGGTGTCTGTATGCACACATGGACATGTTAACAATTCAGTGAAGTAGCTTACACTTCGTTTAGGCACAATTTTATAAATTGAGATCTTACCACTCAAATTTTAATAAAGCCTATAAACCCATAGTATTTGTTATTAATTACCAGGAAACAGACAGCATACTGTACTGATCAGTATTCTGAAAATCCATTCCTAGCAAATAAAGTCCAGATCTGTGCTTGAGCTTAGTTCCACCGTGAGCATACTGTCACCTAAAAGGCAAGACTGATTTCTTCTTCTGACTGTGCTATTCTGACAAGGATGTAAAATTTCTGAAATGGAAAGATTTAAATCTTGGAAATAGTTTATCCCATTGAAAACAGTGCAGTACTATGCAGTTCTTAAATTTATCACCTACAGAAGCTTTTAATGAGATTGGTTGTTTTTTTGGGCACGTACTGGAAATTACTCCAAACTCTGGTCACTGCATGTTGCCCGATGGCAGACATGAGTCATACATTAGTTAACTCTGGTCTGATTAAATAAGTGTTTCTGTGGAGAATTTCAAAACAAAACTGTTTATTTTTTTTTGTAGTACCAGTTCCAACAGAGTAAACATTTCTGAGTTTTACTCACAAGCATCTATAGTTTTACTCACAAACATCTGTAGTTTTCCAGAATGCTTTTCAAAAAGTGTGAAGACATGAAGTTACAAGAAAAACAATATTAAGGAGATACAACTTCATTGACTTGGATGATCTTTAAAAGTTCCTTTCAAACGAAACCATTCTGATTCTGTGAAAACAGGGACAGCGGTATGAAGTTACTACTTAAGTAGTTGTCATGTTTTGTTTTATAGAATATTCTCTATTTTGTCATTTTAAAACTATAGTTAATAACTTAACTCTCTGAGTATTTTTTCACTTGGGTAAGCATACTTTGTAACTTTGGCAAGTAGTGTTTACCTTGTTCTTTCCTGCAACCAATAGTGTGGTGTACAGATTCAGTGAAACTGTAAACCTTTAAACTTGAATTAGGTTGAATTCTACTCTCTCATTTAAAGAAAAGCTGTTCATGTATATACATCAACAGCAAAACTTAGATTTGTTTCGTGCCTTCTAGGCTAAATTTTTCCTAGTCTTGCTAGTATATATTTTGGTTGACTTAAGCATAAAGTGTGGTCATGAGTCGTTGGTCTCCTGAATCCATGGGTGTATCAGCTGTTACCTTAGTTCACATGGTCTCTTCTAGAACCAGAGTGGGATTCTCTCAGGGGTGTCCAAGAAATATATGTTTGTATAAATCCAATCCAATCTCTTTAAGAAAAATCTAAATTATGACAGGAAAAAACCACAGCAATTGTGTAGTTGTATTTCATACTAAGAACAGAGAAGATGTTTGTGTTGTACAGATGTTGCTGTTCTTCATAGTACAGATGACTTAAAAGCAAATATGTTCCCTGAAATTCTAGCTAGCTATGTGTTTTATTGTTCTGTGTAATGAAAATAGTGGTAAAACTGTCTTTATAGAATAGATACGCTTTTATTAATGGTTTTAGCAATGGAATGTAATATGACACTCATGAATGTTTGATTCTAAATATTACTTATTTGAGGAGGTAAGAAGGAGGATTTGAAGGCTTGCTTTAAGAACCTTTTTCCATTAAAAGACCAGGTGTCATCTTAGAATCATAGAACAGTTTCAGCTGGAAGAGGCCTTCATGGAATCAGAACAGTTTCTGTTGGAAGAGACCTTCAAGATGATCTAGTCCAACCTGTGTCCTATCCCTGTCAACACCACTAAACCATGTCTCTCAGCACGGCATCTACCTGTCTCTTAAACACCTCCAGGGACAGTGACTTAACCACCTCCCTGGGCAGCCTGTTCCAATGGCTGACAACCCTTTCAGTAAAGAAATTCTTCCTAATATCTAACCTGAACCTCCTCTGGCGCAATTTGGATCAATTTCCCCTCGCCCTATCACTCTTCACTGGGGACAACAGACCAACCCCTGCCTCTCTACAGCATCCTTTCAGGTAGTTGTAGAGAGCGATGAAGTCTCCCCTCAATCTCCTCTCCTCTAGTCTAAGCAGCCCCAGATCCCTCAGCCTTTCCGCATACAACTTGTGTTCTAAGCCCTTTACCAACTTGGCAGCTGCCTCTGTATCCTCTCCAGCACCCCTATGTCCCTCTTGTAGTGAGGGGCCACAACTGGACACAGGACTTGAGGCGAGGCCTCACCAAAGCCGAGTACAGGGGCATGATCACCTCCCTGCTCCTGCTGACAACACCTTTCCTGACACAGGCCAGGATGCCATTGGCCTTCTTGGCCACCTGGGCACACTGCTGGATCATGTTCAGCCAGCTGTCCATCAACACCCCTGGGTCCCTCTCTGCCTGGCAGCTCTCCAGCCACTCCTCCCCAAGCCTGTAGCGCTGCTGGGGGTTGTTGTGGCCGAACTGCAGGACCCGGCATTTGGCCTTGTTGAAACTCATGTGATAGGCTGGATCACTGGGCCAAGGCCAATCTAGATTCCTCTGTAGACCCTCCCAACCCTCAAGCAGATCAACAATTCCACCCAGCTTGGTGTCGTCTGCAAACTTACTGAGGGTGCACTCCATCCCCTGGTCCAAATCATTGATGAAGATGTTAAACAGGAGCATCCCCAGTAGTTACCCCTGGGGGACACCGCTCGTGACAGACCACCAGCTGTGTTTAATTCCGTTGACCACAACTCTTTGGACTCAGCCATCCAACCAGTTTTTCACCCAGCAAAACGTATGCCTATCCAGGCCAAGAGCAGTGAGCTTCTCTAGGAAAATGCTGTGGGCAACAGTGTTGAATGTCTTACTAAAGTTAAGGTGGACAACATCCATGGCCTTCCCCTCATCCAACAAGTTTTTTGCTAAACCATGCAAATTGCAACCATGATGTAAAACTACTGCAAGGTGGTTTAGTTTATTTTAGCAGTAAAAATACCAAATAATTTATTAAGTTGTGTGCAATTGTGGATCGTAATGGAGATATCATAGAATGGCCTGGGCTGGAAGGGACCTTAGAGATCATTTTAATCCAACCTCCCTGTTGCTGGCAGGGACGCCACCTCTCGACTAGGTCTGGCAACACATGAGAACCAAACAGGAATCGAACCCACGACCTTGGTGTTTCAAGCACCACGCTCAACCCACTGAGGTAAACCGACCCTCATGATCAGATACTCAGTCTGTTTGTAGCTAGATGCACTCTTACTTCTTACTGCCAATATATTACAATGAATACGGAAAATTTCCCATTCCTTTGCTTAAGAAGTCTGCCTTTTGTGTACTTCTTGATAATAATGTGTTATTTTGATACTGGAGCAGACTGCGTATTTCAGCAAAAATACATGCTGTTACTGTTGCAAGACAGTCGTTTTAGGAAGGCTGGAACACACTAATGAACTTCGATCTGCTGTACATGCACTGGAAACAGACTAACTTGAATATATGTTAGAATAAAATCTGTATGAAGAGCTGAAGTGTGCAATGTTATGAAGAACTGAGTAATATTACAAAAAGCCTCATTAAGGCTAAAAGTCTTCTTGTATGAGACAGTGGCCAGGAGTAGTTGCTTTGGACGAGCATCAGACCAGATAAATGCAGTTCTTCGAACTTTAGGGAACTACTGTATATAATCCTTCTGTGATCCCATGTGAATAGCTCAATCCTCAGCTCCCACCAGGCTCATTTGAGCAGAAGTGCTCATTTCAAACTCTTTCAATAATGCATTTCTCAACTGTTACACAGGCTAAGAGTCTCACTCCTCAGGATTACAGTCTGAGATGGTCAGGCCTGTTGGTGACCGTGGGCGAAGTGCTTGAGAAGAGTATACTGAATGTCAACAGGACTGATTGGCACATGGTATTCACTGGCATGTCCCGACGACAGATGATCTACAGTGCAGCTAAGGCTCTGGCAGGAATGTACAAACAACAGTTACCACCCAGGACGGTGTGAAAGAAGGCTGGTCCATGACACTAAGGAATACGGGGTTTGGTTCTAGAATTGAAGTGAAAGCTATGGATTTTGATTCTCAGTGGATGCAGTACAGATTTGTAATCTAACTGTAAACTGTATTTTACTTTTTGAGAAGTGAAGGTAATTTCCCATAGTGGAAATGAGCAGTTGCAATTTTTAAGTACTATATGATTTCAAGTATGATTCACAAAACAGGAAATCAGAACAAACATATCTTTATAATGGGGATAAATAGTTTGTGAAGTGGAATGTGCTATTATTTTACACCTTACTAGGCATTTGCTGAAATATTTTAGTTATCATACTTTTTTAAAGGAGTTAATTGTTTAGCTATTCCTATTACATTAGTAATATAAACATGTATGTTATATATGCATTTCAATCCAGAGAGATTATCGTTTCTGTTAGATGCTTTCTTGGGGCCTGTGCTTACGTGGTACTTAACACCTGCTGTGTTTGGTGTCTTTGTATAAGTTCTCAGGACTGATGCTGAGTAGTTTTTACAACACTTTAATGGGGAGCTGCTGAGTGAGAGCACAAATCCATGGCCCATTACTTGAAATTGTTTCTAAATAATTTTGAAATCTCATTTTCCATGCTGTGTCTTTTTATGTAATGATAATGAAATTCACATCCAATTAAAACATCAGACAAATTTCAGTTTGCTTCAGTGGGTTTTAGATCAGGTACCACATACACAGGAAATTATTTCATCAATTTCAACACTATAATTTACTCCAGTGCTTCCAAACTTCATACTTTATATGTAGTTATGTAATTTCTTTTAGCAAGTTATGGTCGGCAATTTAATGTGTAAAATGGTGAGATGTGTATTACTTGCTTCAATATCCTGGGTTTTTTAAACTTTTTTTAACTCTTAATTGCCACCTTCATGTTATGAGCTCATGATTTCTCATCTAAGTTTTCAGTGGTATCTGTTTTTTCTTCATGGCTCTAAATGCCCTCTATCCATGCTCACACAATCTTAAATCATTATTTAGGTATGGGAGTAATTGTGAAAAAATATTTTGGTAATACTTTTTTAAAAAATTAAGAATAAGCAAATACTTTTTCTTTGCCTTAAAAAAGCAGTTTTTCAGCTTATATTGCTCTGCCTTTACCTTTCTTAGATGCTTTGAAAGAACATTTTTATATACAGTATACTGTTAAGCCAGCTCATATTTGTACCTAGTGAAACCCTGTCTTATTTCCAAGTAATATATTTTGCCTTAATTGGCTTATTGTGTAAAATAGTTGAATAAATGTTTCTACTGGAGGATTGTATCTATTTTAAAGGTTTATTTTTTCATATAGCTGATGAACATCTGGTTCTTGAAATTATATTTACATGGTCAAGTTACAGATCTGGCAGTACTTAAATGCCTATTTTGCCTGGAAAAAAAACCAACACAAACAGAACTTGACTGTTGAGGTCTCTTGTTGGGAGCACTTCTTGGCATCATAAACCAAAGGATGATACAGGGATTTCTGTTTGTCATTGTTTACTAAAGGCATCATTGCTTTTATTGTAATTTCCACTGTGCACTTTATAATATGTTGAATGCTGCCATTTTGTCCCCTGCTTGCAGCATGCACTGTAATGCGAAGAAACAGGACATGAAATCATGGGTAGGCTTATGTGCCTTGGCATGAGTTAATGGAATTTATCTTCAGTTTTAATTTTTTCTTTCTCCCTTTCCTGTCCCTGGCATTCACTGTTTCTCGGAAGTGGTAAGAGTGGAGGCATATTTTCATTTTACAGCACCTGGTTCGTTGTGGTGACCTTGGCCCAGCATTCCAGCTGTCTTAAGAAGCTGCTAATGTGGCACACTCCAAGGCTGGTCCTGGCCTGCCTTCAAGAATGTTTGGGTCTCTGTTCTGTAGAAATTCACTGGCTTTATGCCAAAATGTGAGTGACTGCCTCCTCTACTCTCTGTGTATTTCCTCGTTGTTGCTGGTTGCTGGGATATGATGTGGTCAAATGCAATGGTCTTTCTCCGTTCAAAATCTCTGGCTTGATGAAAGTCTTTTGATGTAGTTTCAGCTGCTCACCCAAGAACTAAAGTGGTTTGACTTGATAACTTTTGCTTAGTTCCTTCCCTTCATTTGAGCATTGCTCATTTAACTCTAAAAAAATAACATCTCTACATAAAAGCCAGGAGCTTAGTTTCTTCTCTGAGAGACCAAAGGAAAGAAAAAATGTCTGCAGCATGCTCTGGAAAGCTAACAAAATTTGAAATTACTTCCTGGGTGAAGGCCCTTTTCAGACCCTGACTTCCGCTTGGCATGGATGAACTCTGAAGCAGCTGAAGACAATATTCAGCTTTGTATCATCTGCTGCAGGCAGTAAGGGGAAAGGTAGCTCAGCAGGTAGGACACTGACATCCTGTGTTAAATTTATATTGAAATCAACTTAGGAGAGCAGATACTAGAGCACATGTGGACATGTAAAGACAGTTCTCAGCAGCTAGTCTTTGCTAGATAAAGCTACAGAAGCCATTTCTCCTACTTTGTGAATAGATATGTTTGCTCAAATATGAATGTCATAAACAAAAGATCAGGCAAGCTCCCACATATCAGAATATCAGGAATTGCTGAAATTTGTCCTGGGTACATCCAGAAGGAGGTGAGACCAGCTATACTAATCACTGTGTTTTATTTCTGTATTTGTAATTGCCATTCTAGTTGTTTTGTTTACTGTACATTTTGTAGCAAGCAGTGCTGAAAGCAATTTTTCCATGACCATGGGCTTGTTCAGTACATCTATTTTAGAGGTACTTGCCTCCAGAAAGAAGTACCCACTGATAAATAACATTGTAAAAAGAACTTAAGTTGGCCTGACCCACATCTATTGTAGCTCCTGCCTCTCTGCAGGAAATTTAAAAACATAATAATCAGCAGGGAGAAGAAGGCTAGGCTGTGAGAGATGGTTTACATCAGTAGGTAAGCCAAAAAGCAGTTATGACTTCATGCTTTGCTAGGGTTTTGGTGGCACCGATTGTTTTTGCTGCACATCTTTATGGCAATACTGTAATTTCATTCACTGCATGTGGTCAGTTCAGTTCCTTGGCCCTGGAGTACGACAGATTATTGCACCAGTGCTTTTCAGCTCTGTATGATCACTATTTCATATATCTGTCAAAGGTGTCCCGATTAAAAACCTTTACATGCTTGCGTGGATGCCAAAATACATACTTGTCCATTGTACTACTATTTTTTTAAAGAGTGTTTCAGACAGATACAGCCAAATCCTTGCAGTCTGCATTACACTGAGGCAGATCTACTTGATCTTTAATCTGAGGCAGAGTCCTTAAAATGTCACTGCAACTGTCACTGCTTAGGGTTCCAGACAATAGCAAAGATAAAGAGCTAAATGTTTAAATGCACTGCTTTGTACACTTTTCAAGCAGCTCAGTGGCTTGTGCATTCCACAATGGCAGGATTTTAATTGTTGTGGAAAGTAGTAGTTAGCAGAGCTGTCATAAATTCCGGTTAAAACATAAGAAGATTTGTATAGTCTAACAGGAGATCCATCAGTCAGTTTTTTTGTTTGTGAGGGGTTTTTTTATGTTTTATATTTTTCTTTAGAAAAATCAGCACAAAGATTTCATATCTAGGAAGCATATTGGATTTTTATGCTGAGACTGGAAAATAGTTTCTGGACTTTATGAAGTTGTTTGAAGAAGTGGGAGCTAGCACCTGCTGTTGACTGTGGAAGCCTCTGAAATTCCTTCATCCTTGGTCAGTTAAAACACTTTTGTTTCTACAAGTGAGATTTAGTAGATCAGGGAGAAACTAAACGTTTTCTAGCTTTTTTAACTCTAGTTTGTTTTCCTGAAGGGGAAAAAACCTACTGTGTCAACAGCTATCCTGTTAAAAAGACATTCTATGTCACACATACTTTCTCTGACAAGTTAATTTCAAGTGGCCAACTATCGAGCTTTCCAATTTGTAGTAGGAGTTTTGACTGTTTTTTGTTATCAGCGAGTTTAGAAAGTTCTGTAGTCTGCTCATTCAGTCCTACTTTGCAACAAGGAACCCCCCAGAAGCAGAAAATATAAAAGGATGGCTCAACTAAGGAGTATCACTACAAATATTCCCATGCAGTGCTGAGGCTGAAAATTTTAGTGGGCTGAGAGGTTCACGGGAACAGAATGAACAAATGGTTCAAGTTTGACCTAACTGTGTGTGGAAAGCTGGGATGCCAGAACTGACAAGGAAGATTCTCAGAGGCTTGCTGCAAGCGCTCAGTTTACCTGCCCATCTGGTTCAAAAAAGAGTATTGAGGCGAATGAAATATTTGTCATAGAATCATAGAATGTGTTGAGCTGGAAGAGACCTTTAAATATCATCTAGTCAACCTCCCCTGCAGTGAGCAGGGACAGCTTTAATTAAATCAGGTTGCTCAGAGCCCCATCAAGCCTGACCTTGAATGTCTCCAGGAATGGAGACACCACCTCTCTGGGCAACCTGTTCCAGTATTTCACCATCCTCATAGTAAAAAACATCTTCCTAACATCTGATTTAAATATACCCTGCTCTAGTTTAAAACCATTGCGCCTTATTGTGTCACTACAGACCCCTGCAAGCAGTCTCTCCCCAGATTTCCTGTAGGCCTCTTTCGGGTACTGGAAGGCCGCTACAAGGTCTCGCCAGGGCCTTCTCTTCTCCAGGCTGAACAGCCCCAACTCCTTGAGCCTGTCTTCATAGGACAGATGCTCCAGTCCCTTGATCATTTTTGTCACCCACCACTGTAGCCATTCCACCAAGTCCACATCCTTCTTGTGTTGAGGGATCCTGGAGCTGGATGCAGTATTCTTGGGGTCTTGCCAGAGCAAAGGGGCAGAATCACCTCACTCGACCTGCCGGTCACGCTTTTTTTGATGCAGACTAGAATGCGATTGTCCTTCTGAGCTGTGAGAGCATGTTGTTGACTCATGTCCAGCTTTTCATCCACCAGTACCCCCAAGTCAGTTTCCTCAGGGCTGCTCTCTAGTACATCATTCCCAGCCTGTATTGATGAGGATTGCCTCCCCACCCAGGTACAGGACCTTGCACTTCACCTTGTTGAACCTCATGAGGCTCATGTGGGCCCACTTCTCCAGCTTATCCAGCTCCCTCTGGAGGACTTCCCGTTCCTCTGCCATATTGACTGCACCACTGAGCTTGGTGTCATCTGCGAACTTGCTGAGTGTGCGCTCGATCCCACTGTCGGTATCATCGAAGAAGATATTGAACAGCACTGGTCCTAGCTTGGATCCCTGAGGGACACTGCTTGTCACCCATCTCTGGACATCAAGCCATAGACCACTGCCCTCTGGGTGTGAACATCCAACCACTTCCTTATCCACCAAACAGTCCACCCATCAAATCCGTATTTCTCCAGTTTAGAGAGAAGGATACTGTGAGTGACTGTTCCAAAGGCGTTGCAGAAGTCCAGAGAGATGACATCCATTGCTCTTCCCTTGTCCACTGATACAGTCACTTCATTGTGGAAAACCGCTAGGTTGATCAGGCAGCACTTGCCCCTGATGAAGCCATGCTGGCTGTCTTGAATTACCTCCTTGTCTTCCATGTGCCTTAGCAGAGCCTCTAGGAGGATCTGTTTCATGATCTTCCCTGGCACTCTGGTTCCATAGTTAGTATAACCATTCTGTACAAAAAAGGATACTCCGCTTTTTTTTTTTTTGGAAATACCTGTAGCCTGCTTAACAGTTGTCAAACAGAGGTCCAAGTTGAAAGCTTTCTAAAAAGAAGGCAGATACTTGTTTCAGTAGTGGTACCGTTAAAAGAGGAACAAGTGAGTGCCTACCAGTTATGGGTGTCGCTGCAAAACAAATTGTGCAATGGTTGGCAGCGGAGATGAGCTTAAATATGCTAGTTTTATTCTAATTAGTGCAGATGACAACAGAAAGAAAAACACAGGGATGTGTTTGGGCTCTGGATACTTTTGGGACTGGTTGATAACTCTGTGATGAAACCTTTGGCACTGCTTTTTAAAAGTATTTCTGAATTGTGTCAAGGTATAGGTGGCCAAAGCGTGACTGTGTGTGCTGCGTTTTCACCTTTATCTTGTTAGGGTGCCTTGCCTGAAGAATATACAGTGCAGAATAGCAAAGGTTAAAATAAGACATATGCTGCAAATATGTGCCAGGGTCAAATTCAGACTTGTTGCAATTGATTTGATTTTACTGAAGATACAGCAGCCATGAATAAGAGCAAGTAACTTACTTAGTCTTTGCAACTCCTTAATGTGTATAATCATAGCATCATTTGATCGGGAAAGGCCTTTAAGATCACCGAGTCCAGCCAAGAGAAGGATGCTTTGCTTGCGGGAAACTTTTCTTTCTGGACTTCATTTGTACAGTCAGCTTTTCACCTTAGATAGTGTATAGTTATCCCAACTCTTATGCTGTGGCCTTAGTCAGACATTAACTTTACAAGCAGCTGTAGTGACTTAAGGTGTTACAGGCCTATTGGTGGATGTTTCTGCCCCTGCAGATATCCTTGTAGAGTACGCTCTCTTTACTCACCGTCAGCTGAAGTTACCTGGAGCCACTCTCACACTCTGTTTTGGCTGCAGCTATGCTGAGTTAAAAAGTTGCTGCTCTGGACCTGGCCTCAGTTTTTTCATCACAGCACGATTCAAAACAATACAGGTCTGTTAGAAGAATCTTGGTTGTAAGTTTGCTGAAACTAATCTGATAACTTCCAGCCAGCTGCCCTTCTCAAGATTTGCCATAAACAGCTGTGAAGAAAGGATGGGGCATGTCGGGCCTGCTGAAACAGCAGATATAGTTCGATGGAGCATCTTGATCCAAAATCAGAAACAAAACAGCCTTGATGACTGTTCATATATTTTCCAGAGTGTTCTTTAACAAAAGGTTTTTAGAAATGCTTTCCAGTTCCAGTCTTGTTTTTTAGACACCTGCTCAATGTTGGCAAGATAGTAAGCAATGGCAGAAGAGGGCAAAGAAAAGAATGAGGTGTGAAAGGATGTGAAAGCAATCGGGAGAGTACCAGAGAAGTAGGAATATCTGATGAGGAATGGAGGAGAAGGTACAGCAGCTTAATTATCTTTTATTCAATGCCCTGGATGCAGGACATGGTAGAAGGTAGCTGAAAAATCAGATAGGAATATGGAATAACTTCAGTGTGTCTGCAACTGCTGACACAGTTTGGCTAAGTTTGACCAGCTTTAGAAGAACACCAACACATACATGCAAGTCTTGCAGTAGAGACATTAAGAGTAATTGTGATTCAGTATCTGTGTTCAGTGAAGTTTCCAAGTCACCTTTGATGTTTACTCCTGCATGCAGCATAGGGTAGGTTTTTCAGTGAATTTTTTTCAGGTGGGAGAACTTCTCTAAGTATAAACCTATGAAAATGAGAATTTCAGTAAAAATTCTAATAGGTATTTGTAGAAGTAGAATTTTTTCATAGTATGATGTGATGTAAACTGTCCAGGTGGAAAATAAGAATTTATTAGAGAACAGTGCTCACTCTAAGAATAGAACTGTATGGGTCTCGTTTACAATTACATTTAATAATTTTTGACCAAGCAAATTTTTTTAAAAAGCCCTTTCTTTGTTATCTACTGTTAGCGAATGATGGAACGAGTAGCAAATGAGAACATTCCGTATCCCATCAAAAATTGTTAACTCACTTGAAAATGAGAATAAAGTAGTTTCAAACTTGGTTAGTTTTCCAATGTGGATTTTAAATTCAACAATTAAGTCTATCTTTAACCTATCAAGAATTCACATTTTGGCATCCTGAATCTTGTAGCCATTTGGCTTTGACTTAATGGCTCTGTTCCATCTATAGTTATACAATTAAGGCAAGACTGTTTGCATAAAAGTAATTGTGTAAAAGGCTACAGTTCCTAAAAGGAAAAAATGCGAATTGTTTTGATTTATTGTCTCATTGTGCAAAATTCTGTCAAAGCTTTAGATAATCCAGACAGTTGCCTTTGTATAACAGCCAGACTATGACCTCCCAATTAAATTGTGTGCTGCAGAGCAGTAAGATCTAAAAAACACTAAACTGCTGCTTATGAGCTAACGAGGTGATTTTTCATATACTGGAATTAAAATAGAAGTAGGTTTAAAAAGGTTACGGGCGATTTTAAAGTATTTTGTGTTGAGAAAGTGATTTCCAACTGTCTTTGCTTCTCCAAATGTGAGTGAATGGAACCATGGACTTCCCTGCAAAATAATGACAGCATGTAGTAGAGGAGAAAGCAAATCAGTTGGCTTTCCAACGTTATACCTGCTTTCTTTAATACAAACTTGCATATAATTATGTCATGTCTAGTGTTAATTACAAAAATATGCTTCCTGTAAAAGTCTACTCTGTGACAGGAGTGAATGTGAACTTTTTTATTACTATTATTTTATTTTTTTTTAGATCTGGTGCTAGAAGCTATGCGTCAGACTTTCAAACTTCTCTTAATCTGTTTCTGTCAGATCAATGCAAACAGCGTGTATTTGATAAAGATCAAAGTTTAAATCATTTAATGTGGTAGCTTACTTGTGAACAATACATTGAACCACTGCATCAAATTCTTCCCTCAATTTTCTCTTGTATTCCTTCAAAAATTCTCTGAGGTTTAAGTTTTCACTTAAAAAGGCCTAGTCTGAGTATCTGTATGTTTGTGCCTTGCATCTTGTGCAGCTGAGTCAATTCTGCTCTGGATTTTGTAGAAGTATTTCAAAATAGAAGAAAACAGTTCCCATCTAACAGGATTCTAGAGGGAACTTATTTCTTTTCAGCTCTGTAATAAAAAGAGAACAGCTGTTGCCCTGCCTGTGTACTGAAAAAAAGAGTTAATTACCTCTTCTGGTGAGAAAATGAGTAGATAGGAGATATAGGCTTAATTAAACTCTCTTGCCTGGTTATATTTGCTGACTTGGGACAGGCTGTGAAAAGAACAGCATTTAACCACAGTGAGGAGCACCCTAATTTATTTTTCCCTCAAGTGTCAAACAGAGAGCTATTCTGTCAGCTTTTACAGTAGACTGCACATGAATGCATAGTACTTCGGGATGGTTTTCATGATCCAGTTTTTAGAGCTGCAGTAACAACTGTTGCAAATGATTCTTGGAAAGTGCAGGAAATTGTATTTTGTGTAAGGAAAAGCTTTTACACCAGTGGTGGGATCCTGAAATAGCTGTGCAACCCAACAAGAGATAAAATCCAGTATCCTGCAGAACAATAACAAGTTTAGAAAGTCTTCCCAGATAAGCCCTGCAATCAGTGATGTACTCAAGATGTTGTGTTATGGAGTATAGTTACACACATGCAAGGCAGATACTGCAATTTATTTTTTTTATAAGATGTATTAAAACCGAAACAAAATCAACAGATTTGTGACTGAAGAGGAAAGAGCAGGAGAATACCTGTTTGTAATGTAGTGATGACACAAAACTGGCAGGAGTGACTGACACACCAGAAGGCTGTGCTGCCATTCAGAGTGTGACCTGGACACGCTGAAAAGTTGAACAGGGAAAAATTTTATGAAATACAACAAGGACAAATGTAAAGTCTTGCACCTGGGAAAGAATAACCCCATGTGCCAGTATAGGTTGGGGACTGAACTGCTGGAGAGCAGCGCAGGGGAAAGGGACCTGGGGGTTCTAGTGGACAGCAGGATGACCATGAGCCAACAATGTGCCCTCGTGGCCAAGAAGGCCAATGGCATCCTGGGGTGTATTAGAAGGCGGGTGGCTAGTAGGTTGAGAGAGGTTTTCCTCGCTCTCTACTCTGCCCTGGTGAGGCTGCATCTGGAATATTGTGTCCAGTTCTGGGCCCCTGAGTTCAAGAGAGACAGGGAGCTGCTTGAGAGAGTCCAGCGCAGAGCCACAGAGATGATGAAGGGAGTCGAACATTTCCCTTATGAAGAAAGGCTGAAGGAGCTGGGTCTCTTTAGCTTGGAGAAGAGGAGGCTGAGGGGTGACCTCATTCATGTTTATAAATATGTAAAGGGTGAGTGTCAGGAGGATGGTGCCAGGCTCTTTTCAGTCATGCCCATTGACAGGACAAGGGGCAGTGGGTGCAAGCTGAAACATAGGAGATTCCACAAAAATGTTAGAAAAAACTTTTTCACAGTGGGGGTGACAGAGCCCTGGCACAGGCTGCCCAGGGAGGTTGTGGAATCTCCTTCTCTGGAGACATTAAAAACCCGCCTGGATGCGTTCCTGTGTGACCTACTGTAGGTGATCCTGCTCTGGCAGGGGGGTTGGACTAGATGATCCGTTCCAACCCCTGACATTCTGTGATTCTGAGATTCTGTCATTCTGTGTAGTGGGAGTTACTGTAATCCATAATCCCACTGTTATGTGGTTCGTTCCATCTGTGGTTAGTAGAGTATTTATAAAAATGCATAACCCAATACTTAGAAGACTGTAAGCGTTATACATTCTTTCTGTCCTGTATATCTGCAGAGCTTATTTTCTTGGACATTGCAACTCAGTAATAACAGACATAAACAATCTAGTCTTAAATTAGTAAATGTAAGAAGTTAAAATTATTGCTAGAGATAAGGTGTTCGGGGTTCAATCCCAAAGTGCTACAAACCTCATGAATCTATGAGGGCAGGTTCTTTTGCCACTACTGACAGCCAAATTAGTAAGTGAGCAACCAAACTGCAGTAAACTTGGGAGTGAGCACCCATTTTCTTCTTGCCTTCTGGGTTCTTAAGTGCATGCAAGAAACAAAAGCTGATGCCTGCAGCTGCTATGGCTGACTTCAGGTGGATTTTGGAGCTTGTTTCTGATTCCCATTCGCAATATAAGTATTTGTCCATTGTTGGAACAGTACTTCTGCCGTAGGAAGCTGCAGAAGACGTAGCCAAAGATGAAGTACGTAGCACAGAGCTGAGGAGGAAAGGAGGCATGTAAACCTGATTTAAGATGGTATATAGTAAAATGTTAAGGGTGCAAAGTTGAAGCTGTATTTTGGGGACTAAGAATGTGAAGTAAAAGGAGAATGGAAGCACGTGGGTCGGAGCTGATGCAAAATCCAGCCACTCTGATAATAGTATGTGTTGCCCTATATTCTCTTGCCGCTGTAACTACCAAAAATAATTTTGGAAGCCACTGTAACACTGACTTTGCTTTTCATACTAATTCTTGGAGGACTGCCTGATCCTAGCTAGGAGGTGTTTGAACACAGGCATTTACAGGTTAGATTGGTACATTGAAACAGAATAAAGGCTATTATCTGGTGCAAAATACTTACATGAAGTTTTGTATGAATGCAGTTTTAGACAAAAGAAACAAAACAGTGCTACCTTTTCTTAGGCTCATTTCTATTAGTAAAATTTTTTTCTTGTGTGAAAGGGATGGTTTTGTTGTTTTGCCCACAAAAGACTTTTGTAACATTTTTAAGTGATCTGTTTAATTTGCTTTGCTAGTCCTAGATACCTCTCACTGCAACCTGTTTATATTGCCTACAATTTGTTCGGTTTTCTCGATGCAGAAGCCCACCTCTCTCCCATTTCTCAGGAATGAAATATGACTGGTTTTAGTCAAACTCTCAGTCCTCTGCTAGTTTAAATCAGTGCTGTTTCATTAATGTAAGTGGAAGCATAGCAGTTCATGCAGGCTGATGAGGTAGCCCTGGGTTTTCTTGATTTTTATTTAATTTCATTTAAAGACAGTAGGTCTTAAAATACTTTTCAGAGTTCTGCAGAACTGGATAATACCAATTATCATACAATTAATTGAATATGAAAAAATGTTTTCTTTACAGTTGATTTTAACTTTTGAGTTGTGGCAAAACCAAAGCAAACTGGTTTTGAAACCACAGATATAAAAGGTGAGTGAAACCCACTGAAACCTAAGCCTGCAAATGTCTCATAGTTTTGGGAACTGATGAGATTTGATATGCTGCACAGTATTTTGCAGCCTCAGGAGTTAATCTGGCTACTCATTAGCTGTGATCAAAACCACCCCTCTAGTTAGTACTAACTGAACTCACCTGGCACTAAAAAAGAAGAGCTGAATAAATAATGTTTTGTGAGAGCAGATCTCTCCAGTCAGTGTTGACACATGTTTTCAGGATGAAGTTCAGCAGAACATCCTGCCTCTGCCAATATAGCATCCTTCTAACTGTGGAATTGACTAATTACCTTTAAATTTAGTTTTAAAAAGAAAGGCATATTTTTCCTGAATCTTTTGAAGCCATTCAAAGCACCTACTCAGGAAATGCCATCACATTTCTAGTAGACTGCTCTGACTCAAACAGTTACAATCATATAGTGCATATCATTTTATCTACTTAGGTCTGTACAGGGAGAGAGAAATGTTTCTCCATAAAGAATGTAATTGCATAATTCAAGTGCAGCTATCACTGCAGGAAGACAGCTCGGAGGCAGAAAGCATAGGAATTGTCTGTAAGCAATTGCAAACACTGTATGTTTTTGCACACTCTGCTTAGCTACCTACATAAAAGTGACTTGCTTGCAAAAGTGTCTGAACAAAGAGAAGTTGTATTGTCCTATGTATTTACTTACAGTGATCCTGTTGTGTTTGACACATTAAAATAAACCAGCTCGGGGACATACTAGGAGAAGCAGATGAAAAGTATATATTGCCTAATCTTACTGCCACTGCAGTTTGGTAGCGCATCTCTCCTTTGTGCATGGAGACTCAAACCCGCTGAATAGCTGTTGGAAGGAGGGAGGCAGGGGAAGAATGACAGATGGCAGGAGAACTATTCAGGGATCCCTGTCTCAGAAGCTGGTGTGATGGGCATTGACATTGTTTTGTTGAGATAAGACCATGTACCCTGAGGGTGGCATTGCAGCTGTCATATCTCTTCCTCTGTTCATTTGTCAAGTTCAGCCCTAAGACAACATTTCAAGGCTTTCGCTGGTTGCTGAGTTGTCACATTGAAGACACTGCTTTATTTTGGCCCTCGTATATGCTAGACTTAAATGGTGCCAGGTGTCAGGAGGCAGAGCACAGTAGGGCATAAGCCAGCAATGCCTATGAGTGTGCAAGGGGTTAAATGCACTGTAGGGCTGTACTAGAGTCTGTTACTTGAGTCTGCTTATTTACTAATATTAATGTTGCCTAAAAACCAGTTTACTGATCCTTCTTTAACAAAGAATCCTCCTAATCTATTCACTAGTGACACAACCCTCAATATCTGGTAGTTAATGACATGGTTTAAACTGGCCCACCAAGTTAAGAAGCTATAGCTAGAGCAGAAATTGTATTCTCATCAAGAAGTCTGGTTGTTTCTGTTATTTTGATCATATATATATACACACAAATATATACACATATGATCATATATATGCATAATTATTAAATATTATATAGATTGTGTATAGTATGTAAGAATGTATATGTATAAAGAGGGCAAATCACCCTTCTCATTTGAATGCTTGCTTTTTTTTTTTTTCCTCCTAAACTATGACAGCTGTGTAGAAGGGATTGTGTTGCACAATTCTAATCTGTAACACACAACTTTTCATGGCACCTTGAGCTTCAAGAGAAGAAAGGGTTCTGCAGGTGGGATGGAGAGCTGGTTTTGCTGTACTTTTTTACTGTTAAATCAGACTAGCACAGACATACAAACAGTGTTTTGACACAGCAATAGAGGCTGATTCTTAACATGTCTCGCTGGTTTGATTAAGATGCTACTAAATGGAATGATGACCTGTTTATGTGATTACTTCTGATATGAGGGATACTATTAATGCTTTCATATCTGAGGAGAGATATAGTAATACAAATACAGAATTTCTGCTTTTCTGCTTGTTTCAGTGCATGTTCTGCATAGCAGCTGTATGCATTCAGGGCAGCAGGAGGCATTGCAGCAGGAACTTCAGATTTAATTTTTCCCAACATGCGGACTTGACCCTAATTAATTCTTTAGTTAATTAAAAGAACTCTTGCCAAAGTCACGTTGCAGATCGTGGTTACTTTCGGGGCATTTGACACTTGGTGAAACATAACCATTCATTTTCTTTGGTTTATGTCTTCAAACTGAATGTCTGAATGATAGTAATGAGGCAGACCACAAGCTATCGACTTGAATAGAGTTAATGTGCTGTTGCTATTGTCAGCAGAGCATCTTGACAACAAAAAAACACATCGTGGGTCTACTGGTATCTTGCTTGTCTGAAGGTCATTTTAACCTCCCAGGAAGACTTGATATGCGAAAGCCAAATGTGCATGTTCTCTTCCAGGAAATACGTGGGTCAAAGAGTCAGTCTGTAGCAGTATCTGTCATTTGCTAACAGGAAACTCTACCATCACCTGTATCTTCTAGCGCTTCACCTGGTCATTCAACACATACAAATTCTGACAATTTGGAAGTGAGCACAAACTAGTTTGTTTATTTCTACTTGTTCACCTGGATATATCTCAAGGGCACCATTCACTCTGGAACCCACACAGGCTGAAATCCTGACTCGGCAGAGTCGAAATGGATGGTGACCACAACGAGACCAGCATCTTCCCCAAGTTTTGTCTGGAAGTCTTAACTTTGTGTATGTATGTTTATATATGTGTGCATATGTATATGTATGTGTGTGTATTTGTATATGAATGAAAGATAAAACCAATTTTTCTTTCCTTCTTGAAGAAGGAACCTGTAGTCTTGTCCTTGAGGAAAGCTACTGAAAAATGTAGAACCCAGTAAACTCTGGAGGATGATACTTTCACACCAGAGCAAAAGAGACTTCATTGTTCCTTTAAGAATGATTTGTTGTAGTTTAACCTAGGTGGAAGATGTGGCAGCTCTCTGAAGAGATCTGTGGTGTTAAGGATGATCTTAATAGCGAAGGACGACCTTGATTGCCAAGCATCTTACTGTTGCGAGCTTTTTTTATTTTTTTCCAATGTTGGTTTAATTATAGCAAGTACAAATTTTTAACTGAATGTATATGTTGTCCCTAGGCCTTAGCTATGATAAAGATACATCTGAGAGATTGGTTGTGCACAGATATCCTTCTTAAGGATTTCTGTGTCTACAGAACCACACCGGGTCTTTGGGCAAATACTCCTCAATGCTCTCAGGCATCTAGATGGTAACAGTTCGTGTCTCCACATGATGGCACTGGATGTCAGGAGACTGCAGTGTCTAGCCCTGTGAGGAATAAATGGCATTCATTAACCAGCAGTAGGAAGATATACTGTCTGCCGTGTGACAAGTAAATGCTTTAAAAGTCTGAGATCTCCTAGTGAAGTCATGAATCTGAACAGAAGAGCTCAGCAGTGGCAATGAAAAAGTGCATTTAGCCTCTTTTAATGGAGGCAGTGCAGTAACTTTTGCCTAAGTTTTTGATGTGTTTCAAAAATTGTTTCCCAGTGTAAGCATTGCCCCTGAAAAAGTACCCTAAAGATAACTCGAGTATCTGTGTTCTCTCCTGTAGCTTGGAACCAAGGTCAACTACTTGTTAAAAATACTCCTGCAGTTTGAGAGGAATGTTGTAAAATTCTGTTGAATGTTTTTCTTAAATTGTTTAGAAATGCTGAGAGAGTAAGTTCTGGTCAAAAAAGACATGAAAATACCAAAAGTGTTTGCGCAGATAATTTTAATTTGGCCATGGAGGTCTTATGAATAAAACTGTCTTTTTAGCCAATAAACCAAAAATCTCTGATTAAAAATCAAAAATATCATTCTCCCAAGATGATATAACTTCCCATCTGCAGGAAATCTTCCAATCTCTTACCCTTCCTTCTGTGAAGGAATCTTTTTCTGGAGATGTTTCTTTAATTGAAACATTCAGTTTTTTCAAGGCCTTGGAAATGTCTTTGCTTCTTTTCTTCTTCCTGGATTATTTTTTTTTTTAATTTGGGAGAGGGATTTTTTATCATGTAGTTCCAAAGAAATCTAAACACACTGGATCAACAGTGGTAGACAGGTATTTTTAAATTAAAGAAATTAATTAAAAACAGCCCTCTGTATTTCAGATTTAACCCACTCCAAAGTACCTTATGTAGTTCAAATGCATATAAAATACGGGAAGAATAACTAATCTACAACTGAGTATGTAGCCTGTTGTTTCAGGCTTCTGGAGAAAATACTGAAAATAATGCTTAGTTACTGGAAGGTCTTAAATAGAGGCTGTAGCAGACAAAATTCATTGCCATTACTTCCATGAACCGTATTTATCAGTATCACTTCTTTTCCAACTCTGACTCCAAACTGCTATCACGTCACCTTCACTTATGTTGCCAGTGATTCTCCTGTAAGCCAAGTAATAGGCACATATTTTCAAAACTCTTCTCTCTCTTATACAACAGAGACTTTCTTTTCTTAGATTTTGAACTAGGTGGAAAAAAAGAATGTCATCGGCTTTCAGTATTTTTAAGAAATACATATAGGAAAAGGCAAGTCTATTTAATAACACTGTGTTCTGGCTCTTTGCAAAGACATTTTGATAAATTATGTACATTTAGCTTACAGATAGCACATTCATTTCACTTGACTAGATGCATCTGGTAGTGTTATTCAGAGCCTAGTCATCGACCTCGGCTAATTATTTCTCTGTTAATCAAAAAGTAAATGTCAGGTTATTTTCTGTTCCTATTAAGCCCATGCCTATTCCTGCTCAGGAATGTACACTTTGATACAAAACTTCCACTTCCTTCGGTGTAGACTGGGACTCTTGGGAAACAACACAAAAATGAGTGTTTCAGGCGCTGTGGCATTTACTCCCATCCTGTCACTGCTTTGGAAATATAAGTTATGGCTAACAACTGGTCACAATACAGTCATTGAACAAGAGGAAGCACCTGGATCCAAGCACAGCCGGCAAGGAAACACCCACCTCTTGTCCCTTGCAGACAAATGCTGAGAGGCTGCCTGATACCAGAGTGGTTGTGAAGAAGCCCTGTTCCTAACAGCATCATTATGGGGAAAATGCCACTTGAGAATGAATCTCTCCAGAGGGAGCACCTGTGCCCAACACACAAAATGAAATTACATGCCACATTTGGGCTGCTTTTTTTTTTTTTCCCCCTCCCTCCAAACCTCCTTGGTGGCATGCAGAAGGAGGAAGCTGTAAGGAGGATGGGAGTTGCATCCTACCGCAGAGCCTTTTTCCAAGTCTCAGAATTTCATATTGTCTTGAATAGGCATGAAAACCAGAGTCTGAAATTCTCCACAAAGGGAAGTTCTGGGAGAAAAATACACTTCATGGCAATTTTCCAAAATAAAAGTAAGTAAAATACATGAAGACAGATAAATTTTGCTACAAATTTTCTGTTCTGACAGAATTTTATGGCGTGTGTTAAGTGATTCATTCCACTGCTGGAGGTATACCTATATTAACAAATTTCTATATATTGTGTTGTGCACACTTGATTTCAGCCCAGAAACAATTTTACAAAATGTTGTTCTACACAAATATTTCTTTATGGTTTGTCATTAGAAATTTGAGTATCATGGCTTCATGTAAGTCCTGGTAATAAATACTAAATAAGTGAGTAATCGCATTCCAATATTTCGAAATGGGGGAATATGAAGATGAAAGAGTTATAACAGATTTTTAAAACAAAAGGAACCGATATGCACCCCAAAATGTCTATATTTAGCCTGTTCACAGCACAGAATTTTTGACCTCTCAATCACTGATTGCAATAATGAGTATAAAATTAGAATGCAGTAGTCTGCATCTCATCTTAAATTTTATGTTAGCTTACTTTTAACATATTATGGTTATGACAATCCAAATTTCAACTAAATTCATAGGTAAAACTGGAAAAATCAGACTAGTTTATTAAGCAGAGGCACCTAGGTTATATTATGAGAACTAGACAGGATGGCTCTCTCCTAATGCTAAAATTTGGATTCTTTGATAATGGGAAAGTTTACGTGGCACCAGGTATGCTAGTGACAGATGGAATACCTCTGTCCCAAAGGGGGACAAGGATCCTAGCACAGGAGTTGGCAGGGCTCGTCAAGAGGGCTTTAAACTAGGCTCGAAGGGAGAAGGGGATAAAACCAGACTCACTAGAAATGAGTCTAAGGATAGCCTTCAGTCTGCTCTCTCACCTGAGATGGATAATGGTGTCATATGTGACAAATCCAGGACTGTAGGGAGAGGACTCAGGGTGACACACCAGTGTTGGAGGAGATGTCTGTACCACAGCTCAAGTGCACGTATGCCAATGCCCGGAGCATGGGAAATAAATAAGAGGAGTTAGAAGCTATTGTACACCAGGGAAACCACAATATAATTGCCATCACAGAAAAGTGGTCGGATGATTTGCATAGTTGGAGTGCTGCAAGGGATGGCTACAGGCTCTTGAGAAGGGATAAGGAAGGGAAGAGAGGTGGTGGGGTAGTGTTATACGTTAAGGAGTGCTTTGACTGCCTAGAATTCAATGTTAGGCACAGCAAGGTGGAGTGTTTATGGGTAAGGATAAAGGTGAAGGCCAATGAGGCTGATATTCTATTGGGAGTCTGCTGCAGACTACCTGACCAGGATAAAGACACTGATGAGGCTTTCTTTCAACAACTTAGAGATGCCTCGCCTTCACTAGCCCTGCTTCTCATGGGGGACTTCAATTTACCAGATGTCTGCTGGAAGTACAACACAGCAGAGAGAGGGCAATCCAGGAGGTTTCTAGAATGTATGGATGACAACTTCCTGTTGCAGCTGGTCAGTGAGCCTACCAGGGGTAGTGCCCTGCTGGACCTACTGTTTACGAACAGGGAAGGGCTGGTGGAAGATGTGGTGGTCAGAGATTGTCTTGGGCACAGAAACCATGATATGACACAATTTTCAATATGCAGTGAAGTTAGGAGGGTTTTCAGCAAAACCTCTACCTTGGACTTCCATAGGGCTGCCTTTGGACTATTCAGGATGCTGGTTCAGAGAATCTCTTGGGAATCAGCCCTTAAAAACAGAGGGGCCCAGGAATGCTGGACTCACTTTAAGAATGAAATCATGAAGGCACAGGAGCAAGCTGTCCCTGTGAGCCATAAAATGAGCCAGCAGGGAGGAAGACAGATGTGGTTGAGCAGGGAGCTTTTGCAAGAACTCAGGAAAAAAGAGTGAGTGTATCAACTCTGGAAGAAGGGGCAGGTGAATCAGAAAGCATTTAAAGATATTGTGAGGTCGTGCAGAAAGAGAATTAGAGAAGCGAAAGCTCAGTTAGAACTTAATCTGACCATCTCTGTTAAGGGTAATAAAAAAAGTGTTTTTATAAATATATTAATAACAAAAGGAAGGTCAGGGAAAATCTCCATTCCTTGTTGGATGAGGCGGGGGAACATAGTAGCAGAAGACAAGGAAAAGGCTGAGGTACTTATTACCTTGTTTGCTTCAGTCTTTAACAAGAAGACTGACTGTCCTCAGGGCAACTGGGCTCCTGAGTTGGTGGACAGGGATGGGGAACAGAATACACCTTCTGTAGCTCAGGATGAGGTAGTTAACGACCTGCTGTGCCAGTTAGATCCCAATAAGTCCATGGGTCCGGAAGGGATTCATCCCAGGGTGCTGAGGGAGCTGGCGGAAGAACTGGCTAAGCCGCTCTCTACCATTTATCACTGATCCTGGCTAACTGGGGAGATGCCAGAGGACTGGACATTGGCCAGCGTGATACCCATCCATAAGGGCCAGAAGGAGGATCTGGGGAACTACAGGCCTGTCAGCCTGACCTCAGTGCCTGGCAAGGTTATGGAGCGGATCATCCTGAGTGCCATCAAGCGGCGTGTAGAAGACAACCAGGGGATCAGGCCCGACCAGCATGGGTTTAGGAAAGGAAGGTCCCGCCTGACCAATCTCATCTCCTTCTATGACCTATCTAGTGGATGAGTGGAAGGCTGTAGATGTGGTCTACCTGGACTTCAGCAAAGCCTTTGACACAGTCTCCCACAGCATCCTCCTGCAAAAGCCGACAGCCCACGGCTTGGACGGGTGCACCCTTTGCTGGGTAAAAACTGGTTGGATGACGGGGCCCAGAGAGTGGTGGTGAATGGTGCTGCATCCAGCTGGTGTCCGGTGACCAGTGGTGTCCCCCAGGGATCAGTACTGGGCCCAATCCTCTTCAATATCTTTACTGATGACCTAGATGAGGGGATTGAGTCTGCCCTTAGTAAGTTTGCAGATGACACCAAACTGGGGGGTAGTGTCGATCTGCCGGAGGGTAGAAAGGCACTGCAAAGGGACCGGCACAGGCTGGGTCAATGGGCTGAAGGCAATGGTATGAAGTTCAGCAAGACCAAGTGCAGGGTCCTGCACTTTGGCCACAATAACCCCCTGCAGCGCTACTGACTGGGGGAGGAGTGGCTGGAGAGCAACCCATCAGAGAGGGACCTGGGAGTGCCGGTTGGCAACTGGTTGAACATGAGCCAGCAGTGTGTCCAGGTGGCCCGGAAGGCCAATGGCATCCTGGCTTGTGTCAGGAACAGTGTGGCCAGCAGGAGCAGGGATGTAATTCTGCCCCTGTGCTCAGCCCTGGTGAGGCCTCCCCTCGAGCCCTGTGTGCAGGTCTGGGCCCCTCACTGCAAGAAAGACCTTGAGGTGCTGGAGTGGGTCCAGAGGAGAGCAACGAGGCTGGGGAAGGGACTAGAGGGAAAGTCCTGTGAGGAGAGGCTGAGGGAGCTGGGCGTGTTTAGCCTGGAGAGGAGGAGACTCAGAGGGGACCTTATCATTCTCTACAACCATCTGAGGGGAAGCTGTAGTCAGGTGGGGGTTGGGCTCTTCTCCTGGGCAACCAGGGACAGGACGAGAGGGCGCGGCCTGAAACTGTGTTAGAGAAGGTTTAGTTTAGATATGAGGAAACACTTTATCATGGAGAGGGTGATCAGGCATTGGAATGCACTGCCCAGGGAAGTGGTGCGGTCACCGTCCCTGGAGGTGTTTAAGGAGAGGCTGGGTGTGGCACTTAGTGCCGTGGTCTAGCCAGCGTGGTGGTGTTGGAACATAGGCTGGACTTGATGATCTCAGAGGTCTTTTCCAGCCTCAATCTCTGTTCTAAAATTGAATCCCACTTCAGTTTTCTGTGTCCTCAAGTTTTTCACTTCTTAAAGTGACCTTTTGTTCTCTCTTTAACAATATCTTTGTGCTACACCCCTCCTGTTAGTTTATTTTATAAGTGTGTTTCAGATTTTTTTGTTCTTACTGTCTCTCATATACAGGAAGAAATGCTACGAGTACTAGCGTGCTCAGTTATTCCTAGGACTAGTATCCAGTTTTATTTTTTCACCAAACATTACGCCAGCAAAAGGTCATTGTACTTATACTTGCCTTTGGTAATGGTGTAAGCTGAAAATAAGTGTAGGAAATAACTTCAGATTGTTTCTTAGATCTATCAGCTTAGTTTAAGTGGCTTAAGGACTCAGATGGAGTCCATCTGTGAAGAAGATAAAGCTTACTGTCAACTGTTTCTCAAAGATCCAAACACAGGGCAACCTATCGACCTTCATTCTGTTGTCCTACTTTTGCAGTTTACCTCCAAGGAGAGAATAACTTCCCTTGAAGGCAGCCTGAATCTTCTCTTCTTTATCCATCCTCCACAACACACTTGACACATTCTTCCCTAGTGTTGATGCTTTATCAATATCATGTCTCAAAAGGCCATTCTTTGTTGGGGTCTCTCTGGAGCCTTCACCTGTCCAGTTCCTCTTTTCTTGAGCCCTGGATCTTGGTTTTGTCGAGATTTTCTTCCTTTCTTTTCTCCCTTTGTGCATAGTTTATTTTGTCAGTTACTGCTCCTTTCTTAGGGGAGCAGCAAACCTGTTTCCCTGCTTTGCTAGTTCTTTTATTTTTCCTTTGACTCGGTGATCAGCTTCTCTGTTTATTGCTGTATTGAATCAGTAGTTGTCCATAGGTAAAAGGATGCCTGTGTAATTAAATTTCATCATTTTCTCACATCTTCAAGGTCACCTCTAGCTTGCTATTGGCTCTAACTATATTTGTGGTCACATTTGAGCCTAAGAATTTCAGTATGCTTCTGTGGAAAAGCAGTTTTATTCAGGTACTTGCTTAACATTGACATCTGTCCTGCAGGATCTGCATCCAGTGAACCTCTTTCTCTTGTGCTGTCCTTACTGGGTTTTTTTCCTTCCTAAGTCCCAAGAAATTATGACTTTTTCTTTAAAGATAATACTCTTCTAAAATTTTCAAAATTGTATTGGATGAGTCCAAAATTTATTTTCTTACATATTGTTACTTTTGGTAATAAGGACAGTGGGAAAACAGAGGACCTATCAACAGATGCCCAGTGTCTATCTTAGCAGAAAAAGACCAGCCTTCTTCATCACAGCGTGACAACTGCACCTTAAAATCAGTCAGGCACAGATTCCGTGATTCATGGTAAGTAGTACACAAGCTCTTGTTTAAGCATTTGTGTGAAGCTTGCATGTGTGAGGGACAGTTGATATGGAGTTCAAAGCACTTCCAAATAAACTTATATCTGAAGAAGCGGTGTAAGACATTTTCACAATATGGTTTCTTGGTGCTTAAGAACAACAATGACAATAATTTACGATACTGCTCTTCTGAAAACTAGCTGAGCCCCAAGACTGCCAAATTAGATTAAAGTGCAAAAATGAGCTCTTAAAATAAGGTGTTGTGGTTTCCCTTTGTGTTAGTCAGGACACTGTCCAGTAGCCTCCAGCTACTCAAAAAACTGCCTGCTTTTCCTTCTCAGCAAGCTAAGACAGTGCTGCCAGCTCCAACTATTTAATTACAGCTATGAGATGTTTTACTTAAACCCTGGTTCTTATGGGCATGTGACCATGTGAGACATTTCACTTCTACTTAGAGAAAAATTAAGTTTCTAGTCATGAAAATGCAAAAAATAGTGCGCAAGTGGTATCCAAATGCATGCAACCAGCTCATGAAATGGAGGAGGAGGAGAAGAAGCATTCTTTGTTGAATATTAGACAAACATCTGCCAGAATATTTTTGGTGTAATTGGTTTTGCCTTAGGAAAATCTCATGTTGCCTTCAAATAATGGGATGAAAAGACATCAATTTCAAGTTTTGTTGGTAATTATAGGAATAGGCTGTGAATAGGACAATGAGATTTGCATCCTTATTTTTACATTTTAAAGAAGATATAATTTTTGTATTTTTAGTGAAAAAATATGAAAGCTGTTTCCGGAATTTTCAGACAAATGTGTTTTACTGGAAAACGTAGTGTCTGTGGGATCAAAATTCTTTGCAGGAATCCAAATTCTCCTGAAATAAAATTAAATCAGAGGTGTTAGATTTAATTGTCTCACATGGTTTTAGAGTTTCTCATTATAAATGTCGGTCAAGATACTCTGCTTCCCTTCTTACTGAAGAGGCCTTCACTCTGTAACATTATGCTAAAGTCATGTGGAGAAAAATGAAATTAGTCTACCAAGTCTACCAAGAAACCTGCATAGCAGGTTTTTCTGAACTGGAACTGCGAAACAATCAAAGACAATGTAGTAATATGCCCCTGAACTGTTAGAAAGAATTGGGTGAAACTTAAAGATATTAAATTTAAGGCAAAAAGAAAATATTTCTATGAGCAGTTAGAATTCACTGAAATGAAAGATACTGAGGCAAGCAATGTAGCAAGATAAACAGAAATGTATGACTTTGTTTCTAATACCTACAGTTATAGCAGCTGTGGCGAAGCAAGGTTGCATTTTGTGGTACAAGGGCATTGCCTGGCTAAAACACAGAGAGCCCTAGTTCAGGTGAAGTGCAGCCAGTGGAGTAGCTGCACTAGTTCTCTCAGAGCTCCACTGGGAAAATTCAAGTACCGCTGCAAGGTGAACTGCTGCGCCGGTGCTGCGAAGGCACCCCCATTGCCTGACAAACATAAATGCAGCAGTGACAAGCAAACAGCAGATTAATTGTTTTACAGGATGGCTGCTCTCTATCAAACTCATGTAGCTTGAAGAAAATTATTCAAGTGGAGGTGTTTTGCACAGATTCTCTGATGGACGTATAGATTAAGAGGGTGCTAAAGTGTCTCTGTTGACCAGGTCTGTGCCTGATGATTTTAAGAATGACTAGGCATATGGAGAAAATTGAAACCAGGATGAACAGGTTTGAATGTTTTGAACAAGTAATTGCAAAACCCATGTAGGGTGATTGCAGAGCACGTAGACTGCCCAGAGGAGGGGAGAAGAACTGCCTATTGATGTGCTTTGAGTCTATGCTTTGAGTCTGTGATATGTGACCAGGCAAAACTAAGTTGTGAGTTGTTCTTGCTCACCCCTTCAAAAGGAAGCCTTTAAAATAATTTCTCTTAGTAGAAAAAAGACTAAATTTGTCAAGAAAACCGTTTGACTAGCATCAGCAGCAATACTAGCTTCAGAAAAATTCATGCTATAAGCTACAGCGTATGTAGCCCAACGAACATTTTGTTTTAATAAAAATCCCAGAGGTCTCTATTTGAATTTTCATGAGGATTTTGCACAATATCTCATTTGTCGTGCTGTTTACTGGCAATAAAGGAGTGAATTGCAGTTAAGGAACAAATATTAAATTTTTTTCCATCCCCATTGGATGTCTCACCAAATCAGAGCAAAGTTACCTTGATGGGCAGCATGGGAGATATACTGTCATACCATTGCAGAGCCTGAGAAACGAAAGCTTGCAGTCTCCAGTTCCATTAAGCCAGCCTCTTTCATAAGCTTCACAATTGTTTCAATATTATTTTGTATCTTAGGCTAAAATGCAGTTAAATGTGGTTTTATCATTTGGAAAGCCTTAAGGCCTACAGAAGTCTAATGTCATCAGAAAGCTTTACTGACAAATGCTTGTGCTCATGAAGGCTGTGCTCACAAAGGCAGTGAAAAGCTCCTTTGGTAGCATTTTCGGTGCTCGTTGCTGAAAGCTGCATTTAGAAATCGCACCTTTCTGGTGCCAGACTTTAGACTGCAGTCTGCATTTTACAAGGCTGAAGGTTGAAGTGCTGGAAGTTGGCTTTCAAAATACCGTATCATGGAGCAGTTGAGATTAATGAGAACAATTTAAGAGTATTGCTAAGATTTTTAAAATATTGTAGATATTGTTGCAGCTTTATGATGTATAATGAGATCTCGCAAAACAAAGCTTGTTGTCTCTCTCCTTTTTCCTTTGTTTTTAATCTTTCACATATTAGATGTATCAAATGAATCACAGAACAGCCCAGGTTGAAAGTGACCTTGAAAGCTCATCTGGCCTAGCCTTTTGTGGGACTGAAAGCCTAGATGGGATTATCCAGCACTCTGTTGAGTTGCGTCTTGAAAACTTCCAGCAACCAGGGCTCCACGATGTCCCTGGGGAGGTTATTCCAGTGATTGATATTTCTCACTGTTAAAAATTTCTTTCTATTTCACAATGAAATATTTTCATTTCTTATCAAACTAATTTAAGAAGGATAAAGACATGAAGACCTTTGGATATCTCTTTTATTTTTTTCTTTAAGCATGTAAAGTAACCTTCTTTGGCTTTAGATTTAACATATATTAAATTTAAAACCACCATAATCACTTCCCAAAACTCTAGCACTGAAGTTTTCCCCTCGGTTTTGTACTTGTGACCTTATAGTGAGAATGTGAGAAAAAAATGCAGCCTTTAGAAAAAGGCAAGCTTCCATTTTCTTATTCTCCTGCCAAATAGCAGATGTACAGACAGGTCCACCAGGACCAGGGCACGTCTCAGTTGGCAAGGTGAGTGCTGGTGCTGACAAGGTGTGTACAAAGGGTGTAAGGAAGTGTGGGTATGGATGGCTGGGAGCCTTGCAGTTTGCCTTAATAATTTTGCTCCTTTACCAGAAATCACTTCAGTTGCATGATTATAATCTGAATACCTCGATATATGATTGTGTTTGCATGTATGCACACATCCTGTTGGCTGGTGTTTTCTTTTGTCTGGTATCCCCAGTATTTTGATACTCAGAAGACTCCTGCCCGTTCCTTTCAGTTGGTAGACTCTTCTCTTGCTTTCACGTGTGCATAACTGAAACCATGGTTTTGCAGCTAGCTGTCTTGCAAATCTTTCTCCCTCTTCAGCCTTCTTTGCTTCAGCGTCTTCCTATCTCCTCCTACAGCTTTCTCCTCTCCTCTAACTTCGAACTGCTGAAGTCACGCCCATCCATCTGCAGCCACCTCCCTTTCAACCTTGGTCTATTACAGTCCTGCTGCCTATCCGCTCCTCCGGGCAGCCGCAGCTGTGGCACACCCGTGGATCCTGCCATCTGTTTTAATCTCTCCCTTTGCCGGTTTCTGAGGAGAGGTGACTGCATAGTCATTTGCCTCCCCAGCTTTGCAGGAAGGCTTAGGATGCAGTTTCAAGCTGCATCTAAGCCAATCAAATAATAAGCTGCTGCTGAAAGAAGCAGCCCTGCTCCTCTGTCTTCAGGTTCCCCTCTCTGTGCTCATCTCTCTTGAGATGCTAACTGATCTGAGAACTTGTTGTTGCTGTTGTGTTTCGGTTTTTATTCCCTAGATAGATTTTCCGCACGTGTTTCATACATAGTTGCGTAACAGCTGTGTCTGACACAGCGAAGGGAGTGGTGGCAGCCTTCAGACTGGAAAGTAGGGTGGGGGTGAGTTTGCCCCTTTTTGGCAGTAGCTAACAAGGTGACTTTGCTGCAGTGGGAACACTCTCTCTCGAAGCAAGAAGTAGGGAGATAAATGGCTGGCTGCAGAATTTCCCAAGAAAAGATGTCATCAGTTTGTTGTGCTTGTTGGCTGCAGTGGAAGAAAGTACCAAGTGATATGGGCAACCTGGATGAGATTGTAGGAGGGAGTGGCAAGGAGGAGGGTTAACTTCCCTTCACTGCTGCCTGTCCAAAAGCAGTCTACAATAACTTAGATTTGGTTTATGATTTTGGTAATTTTTCACTATTCCTTCAAAGCAGAGGGAAAAGGCTGAAAAAGTAGTGCCATTTTTCATCACTGATTTTTGAAATATTGGCCTAAACAAAATGAAACCTATATAACCAGTCACTTTTCAAAATGGGATTGTAGGTGGGGTTTATTGATGTATTAGTGGTTGTAACATGATTAAAAATAAAGGTTGTAAATGTTTAGGTGCATTTCTATCAGTAAATGGCAGATTTGTTGACATGAGAAAATGTAGTAGTACATAGGGAAGAAATATATTCTTCTGCGTGAAGACTCAGAATATTTTTCCCTTGTTTGTCACAGTTCAAGAGCATGCTACCTTTTGTACAGAATCCTTCAGATTAATTTTAATTAACATGTTAAGGGCCTTTCAAAGGAAACCCATTACATTTGTTACCACCTTTTAAAATAGAATTAAATCAGTTGCCCTCATCATGAAAAATGTGAGCGTACCTTAAATGTAAATTAACTGCAGTGTTAAATAACTCTGTTGTCTGTTTGTGTGTCTCTTTATGTGGGGTCATATTCTTTTAGCTTTAATTAAGGAGACTAAATTTATTTTCAGAGGATTATAAATTCCATGAGAAAGGACAGTAAGAGATATGCTAGTTATTATGCTGAAAATTGCACAACTAATCTTTTGTCACCTGAAATCATGCTTACATTTGAAATGTATTGTTCTTTGTGCAAGTAGTATTCTCTTAAATTCTCTTAAATTCAGTAACTGCTTTTATGAACATTTATTTAAATTACCTGATATTTTTTTTCTGATGCAATTGTGTATCATTTGTGCATAATATTAGATCAATGGCAGCATTTAGCTGTGGAGAAAGAAGTTCCATTTTGTCTGTGTCAGTGTCACCTGTTGCAATGCTGGGTGTGTAAAATATTCGTTATGGAACTTCTGTAGTTTTTACTCAAAAAGCACTGTCACCTTTGGCATTTCTGGGTTAGCCAGCAGGATGGCTTTCATTCCTTCAAGGCTCCAATTTAACCAAAATAGTGAATAAGAATCATTTGGGCGTTACCAGCTTCCTCAGCTGGTAACTCATTCTGCAGTGCATTGTATAGGAATTTTTACTGTTAATGGTTTATTTAAGGGATCTACCTCTTCCTTTCATGACACACTCTCAAAGGATGACATCATTGTGAAAAGGGGCACTTTTGTAAAGGAAGCAGGATTCTTGAAAGGGAAAAACACACTCATGATCCCAAATTGCTCTAAAGGTCAACAGTTATATCGCTGGTTTGCTCAACCTCTCTGCAGAGACAATCCTGTCTCGCTACTAAGCAGTAGCTTGCAGTTCTGCAAAATTATTGAAAATCAGAACAAAATCAAACAGCAAGAAAGACAGCATCCTGCTCATTAAGCTCTCATATATCTCCCTATGCTCGTTATTCCAAAAGTCTTTTTAATGTTATTCTTAGACGACTACTAAGGCAAGCTAACTAATGTGGGAATAGGAATGTTAGGTAGTGTTTATAGTTTCTTAAACAGTAAAATCTGTTCATTGATGTTGTCTTTTGTTGTTTTTTTTTAAATGAGGCTTAAAAATTACATGTGCCTTGGCTGACATTACTGAACTGCACTATAACAAATCATAGTTCCTGTATAGTGCAGAAATGTCTTTTGAATAGCATCCTAATTCAATCTCTTAATCTTCAGCATTGTGGAAACAAAATTGCACATTGCTTTTTTATGACTAGCAAACCTACAAATTAAAGATAGAATTATATGTACACTCTTATTCTGCTGTGTCCATGCAAGGTATAAGTTTAAATCAGTGTTTTTCTGGAGCTGCCAGTCACAAGATACCTAACACTCTCTTATGTGCAGACACCATCTGAATTTTATGCAGCTGCCTGCATAAATCAACTACAGGAAGAGAAGCAGAAGCTTTTACAAACTCTTATGTTTTGGCAGCAGAAGTACTGTCGTGTTATGTTAGGTGTCTCATCTAGGCTGCATTAAGACAAAATTGGAAAGTGGAGAAAAATGTGAAGGAAGTAAATTAACTTTGAAATATTGGCTCTTATGATGAGTTATGTAAATTATGTTAGGGATTTTGCTCTTTTTTGGTATTGCTATAGCACACTTTATAGGCATCACACTGCATTTTACAGTGGCTGCTCCCAATCCTGACAGACTTCAATGTCATTCAGGGGTGAATGACTCAATTTGCACTTCCAAGTAGTCTGAAGCAGCACAGGGTTTGTCAGCTTTTGTGGCAAAACCAGAATTAAGATGCTTAGGAGGAGTCTGAAATGGATACCATAGGACACAGCAACACAAAAACTGCACAAAGAGGGACAGGAGAGCTTGATTTAAAGCTACCTATGTCATAGTGATGTTTTAGATACCTCTAGAGAAGGTGCTGTCCCCACACAATTTATCCTTGTTCCCTTTTTTCCCTCCCTTCTCCAGATACCATAGCTCTCCCTGCCCCAACGTTTGCTATTTTCACCTTGTTCTTAGCCAAATTTTGGAAGTCTCTTCAGATTAGGATTTTATAAACAGATGTCAGTGTTGACAATCAGAATATGGATGATATTTACACTGAATGCGAAACAAAATCTCTCATCGCTTTCTCTGGCTAAGTAAGGATTCCAAGCCCACCGTTTTGTGCATCAGTTGGTGCTAAAGATTACAGCAGTAGATGAAAATGTGAGACAGCTGCTTACATTAGGACAGGAAAGCAGGAAGGCTAGACAGTCTCCAAAGTAAATCTCAGTTATAAGTTGACTTTTCCTTCAGACGTCTGAATATTTTACCCTGCCCAACATTTTGACCTTCCCACTTGGCCCTGGCAATGGTAATTGATTGCACTCTTTAGAAATACTTCCAATTATTATTGTTTTCAGTCTTAATGTACTGAACCAAACATATATGGGAAAACTTAGGCAATTGCCATAGGAAGGGCTGTCTAATATTTGGATCACAGAGATGAAATTCCAGCGTTAGAAGTGTGCTAAATAGGTGCAGCAATGAAACACGGTGTGCCACGTCAAGGTCTTGTTCTGAGGTTACCATATGGGAGCCATGTGTTCTCGAGGCAGTTTTACTAAGAAGAAGTTAGAAGCCATGTTTCTTGCCTACTACCCTCAGACAATGTCTAAGTTACATTGTTATTGTAAATTACATTAAGGAGAATATTCATGCATCTTGATGAACCTGTCAAAGAAGACTTCCCCATGCATGCACAAAAGAAGAAAAGCAATGGAGTTTTCCTGGGAAGACAGTGCAGTTGCGTCAGAGGGGGCATGAATGTAGCAAACGGGCTTATTTTGCAAAATGCCTTGTGTGGTGGAGGTAAGGGAATGCTGGTGGTAGCACTGCGAGGAAGAGTGGGGATGGCAACCTTGGTCTTCTCCTAGAGATGCCTGATCTGAGACTGTGCCTGTGGTCAGGATGTTCATGGCACCTGCCAGAATCAGCTCGTACTTCCAGCCACACACACGACACAGGGAAGGCTGCCTCAAGATGTTGGTGGCAATTAGTAACCTGCAGAGGTAAAAAAAAGATTCAGTATGTTAAGCAAATTAACTGGTGACCCATGGGCCAAACACTCCACCTTTTATAGGGGAGAAGAGGAAGGCTGTGCTGGGCTAGGAAAGCTGCCACATCAGCTGAAATATTTCTCCCTTTATCTCTACCTTCCTGACACAGAAAGTCAGGGGGTGGCATTGGCTATGAGAGTTAGTAGAGGTCAGGAAAAGTGTTTGGGAGAGCAGTATCTGCAGGAAAAAGCAAGTTGGCACGGTCCTTCCCATCTGTGTAGATATGGTTGTAGAGGACTGGCAAGTGGGACACCCTGTACACAGTATGTGGCACACTGCTGCTTGTACAAGGGGCAGGAAACAACATTTCAGGGCCCCCACCTCTCCCTCCCAAAAATATGTAACAGGTTTGTGAATAGATAAAAATAGAAGCAGACCAAAAAGTTGGCAGCAATGTCTCTTGAGTCTCAGTGAATGTCTCAGGATTGCATTTATGGCTTTTAATAAAAATTCGATTGTTTCCTGAAAGGCTGCATTTATTTTCACTTTTTGAAATGTATGTAGATTTTGGAACTAAAGCACCTCTAAATATTAGATATAATTATCTTTATGTCTTCTCTTTCAAAATGTTGTTAAGAGTGAAACTCAACTTCATAGCAAAGCGAGTCAAGGCTATGGAAAGTATTTTAATGATATTGGCTGAGAAAACCTTTCTTTGAAGAGCACTAAAGGAGCTTTCCTATTATATAGCTGGAGATGCAAATTTATCCCATTCCTGGTGCTGTAGGAAAATAACTGAAATACCAATGTACACCTGATATTTATTTCAGAATTTTATATTATTTCCATTTAAAGGCTTAAGCGGGGCATACTGTTTTCAAATCACATCAGAGTCTAAAAGTTTGCAGTCTCTGGGGTTGGAAGCCAGGATGCGGGGCTGCCCTGGTTTGATGCACTCATTGCAAGCTCTACAAGAACCCCTTGCGTCTGTTAAAGCTGAAAGTCACACCCAAGTGCTTTAACTGCCTAAAGCAACATTAAGGGGACTTTAAGGAACCTGACACTCAAACTGAGATCCAAAACACTCCCTGACTAATAATTGCTTGAATTCACTAGGCTTTCCTCCGGTTTTCCCTCTGACCGGCTTGGTCTGAGACACCTCAGGGCTTTTCCATTTAATTCCTGGCTCCTGCTGTAACATACTGGGATCAGATCCTAGCAAGAGCACTGCACACACCTCCTCTGGCACCCAGCTCACACAGTGTGGCAGCAGCATCCAGCTTTTATACCAGGCAGCTCCCAGGACTTTTTCCGGTGTCTTTCTGTTGTTGTTGTTCTTATTTTTTTTAAATCCAATTGCTACATAATATAAAATGCATATAGTGATAGGAGTAAACCTCCCATCCTGTGGGAATTTCCTCATTACTGAATTGTAGATTCATGCTCTTATGATCTGTCTTCCTTTAAGAAATGAATCATTCCTTCTCTTCTTGTGGACTTGTTCGGTTTCTTAGAGCTAAGTGGGTTACAGCTTGTATCACAATGAGAATTGTTTAAAGAGAAGTACATGATGAAGAGTTTCTTCATGACAAAAACGTACACTCTAGAAAACACAGCTTACTGGGGTGCTGCAATGATGTGCTACTGAAACTGTAAGACTTCATATGATTTGGGAGTACTTGAATGCAAAATATAAATCTTCTGTCTGATGTTATGAAACCTCTATGCCAAAAATCTTCTTGGAATGTAATCCATCCTCTTTTGTCAAGTCTTGACATGCATATTCCAGGCAAGGGGGGGGTTACCAATCTTGTCAATTATTCTTCCAGAAGTTGCTTGCTATAGCAGTCAGGTGGATGGAATCTAGCTGTGTGGAATTCAGGTTCAGAAAATGGAAAAACTTCAAAAAATTAAAAAGGGAAATTACAAGTTGGGTCTTTAAAATTGCTTTAGTAGAGGTGCTAATGGGACTAAAGGAAGCATAGGAAGGGGCCCTAGGACACACTTTTTGAATCTTGTCTCAAGGAATGGATCCAGATCCTGAGGGATTCAGAGCATGCAGAACACAGCATCAGACTGATCTGTGCTCATGTGTGCCAAAGAGAACGAGGAGCTAAAAAACGTGCTCTGAAATGTTTTCCTGCAGAGACAGAGGTATACTCTGATGTGAGCACAGTGCATTTGCAAGGCAGAGTGCCTTGTGGTTTATATGGAGGTGTATACTTGCATAACTATTCTCCAAAGCCACGTGCTAGCAATAGAAATAGACACGCACAGAATATTTGTGTCTGCCAAGCCTAGGTCCCTGGATAGATCTTGTTACCTGCTTACCCTGCAAAGGATGAGGTTCTGTAGAAGTCCTGCATAGGAGTTTTTATGTGGCAGTAAGAGGAGGTAGTTTCCTCTTTGTTTATAGTTCTATACCGCATGCAAAACGAGACTGTGAATGCATTTAAGACAGATCACCCCCCCAGGGTGCCTGGATGTCTCTGGTTTTCTGCATGAGTGTCTACAAAATGACAAGCTCTGCATTGTGTTAATTTGGGTGGCAACTTTGCGTCACCTCTGCAAGCATATTTTCAATCACAGGACCTTGGAGTACCATATTGTAAGAGACCTCAAGGATCACCTGGTCCAAGCTTTCTTGGCAAATGCATGGTCTAGGTAAGATGGCCCAGCATCCTCTCCAACTAATTTTAAAAGTGTCCAATGTTTGGGAATCCACTGCTTCCCTGGGGAGATCGTTCCAATTGCTGATTGTTCTCATTGTGAAAAATTTTCCTCTTGTGTCCAGTCAGAATCTTCCCAGGAGTAATTTTTACCCATTACTCCTCATCTTTACCATGTGACTCTTTGTAAAAAGGTAGTGTCCAACTTCTTTGGATCCACTTTTCAAACACTTGAACATGGTCATCAGATTTCCCTTAAACCTTCTTTTCTCAAGGATGAAGGAACCCAGTTCTCTCAGCCTTTCTTCATAGTCCTTTGATCAGCTCTGTGGCCCTTCTCTTGACCCTTTCTAGCCTGTTCTTATATTTTTTTGTGTAGTAGGGACCAAAACTGAACACAGGATTCCACATGTGGCCTGATGAGTGCTGAGTAGAGTGGGATAATGACTTCTTTATCTCTCATGCTGATGCCCTTACTGATGCAACTCAGCATCCTGATGGCTTTCTTTGCTGCAGCATCAGCACACTGTTCACTCATAATGAGCTTGTTGTCCACGAGGACTCCCAGGTCCCTTTCCACAGAGCTTCTCCCTAGCCAGGTAGATCCCAGTCTGTGCTGCGCTGTTGGATTTTATTTTCCCGCGTGCAAGACCTTACACCTGTGTTTGTTGAACGTCTCAGGGTTCTTGCTAGCCCCCGCTTCCAGCCTAATCAGATCTTCATGCAGGGTGGCTCTGCCTTCTGAAGTGTCCATTCCCCCAGTCAGTTTGGCATCATTGGCAAACTTCATCAGGATACACTTAATCCCATGATCCAGATCACTTACAATGTTACTAAACAGTGTTGGGTTCAACATCAATCCCTGGGGGCCCCACTTGTGACAGGTTACCAGTTTGGAAAGGAACTATTTACCACAACCTTCTGGGTACGGCCTGTCAGCTCATTCCCCACCCACCACATGGACCACTTGTCTAGACTATAACATATCAGTTTCTCTAGGAGTAGGCTGTGGGGAACTGTATCAAAAGACTTGGAGAAATCCAGGTAGACAAGATCCACCGCTTGCCCTACATCAACTGAGCAGAATTAAAGGCGCAAGAGTCAGAGGGTGAGCGTTTCAAGCAGCTGAGAAGATCTATGCTTATATAAAATACCTTTCATTTAGAAGAGACTAAGAGATAGTTCATTCTGATGTGACAACCAAACATCTGCTTAGTATCTTCTGTGCATCTTTTCTGTCAACAGGTAATGTGAGAAAATAAGACTTAGAATTTTCAGGCACCTTTACAAGTGCTTCCTTGTCACTGTATTTTTAGGAAATACTTAATTTCTTAATCTCACTGGGTTCAAATTACAACTTCAAACTCTTCAAGGAATTCTTCAAGGAAGCTCAAAAGCAGTCATGATCAATCATCTTGGATAAATAGCAGAAGACAGATATTTTGCATCACCCTTGCACAGCTTCAGGCACAAAGACTTCTGTCTCCATCTTGGGGAGCCATACTTTTAGTGAAGTTCTGGAATAAACATTTTATCTTATTAACAAGCCTAAATTACAAGATTCAATAGAAATCACATAAATAGTGGTGCCAACTTATACTGATCCCCTTTACTCTGATCACTGAGCAGCATATGCCAGTAGGCATAAGGAAAAGGTGAAAGTTCTCTGGAGCTGAAACTCCTGAGGAATGCAGAGGACAAAATGGATAAGAGAAGCAGGACTTTTATAAGTCAGTGAACAAGTACCATTCATGCAAACTGGATTGTAATACAACAGAACTGAAGCCTCTGAAGTTCTGGATGCTCTTACTATTTGCAAGTTAGTTTGGGTGGAAGACATTACCTCTGAAACTTTTGTAATACACAAGGGTATGGAATACTGCATTCCACCTAAAAACAGAGCAAGCACAGAGATGTATTTAAGGACGGCACACACGGCATGGTGGTCAGTGATCTAAGGCAGAATAGCTAGTCTCATCATCCAGTGGAGTTGAATGTACAAGAGCAGGCTGGACTTACATCGCGCTTTGCAACAAGAATCATTTGGGGATACAGGGTTCTTGAAGGTACAGAATGACAGCTAACGAAGAGATCAAAAATTGTAAAGCAAAGGGGGATTCCTAGTCCAGAAAGAATCTTGGAAGTAAGTTTCACTAAACAAAGGCTGAATATATTGTGGATCAGAGTCACAGACCCATGTAATTTTGTAATATAGCAGAATAGTAAAATAGGGAGAAAATGCTTTCTTGTCTGTAGTGCAGATACTGTAAATACAGAAAAAGTGTGCTGTGCCTAGTGTTACTCATATGCATAACACATGCCTAACCATCATAATCATTTGAGGATGAAAAAGCTGCAAAATGTTCATGAGATTTTTCTTGCAGGAATACGTGCATTGCTGCTCTATAATATCTTCCATACATAATTTCTCACTCCCCAAAAAACCCCCAGTGACTATAAAAAGTTAGCTGTAAACATGAAGTACATTTCTGGAATAAATTTTGATGTCCATATTTGTTTACTTCTTCCAGTATCTTTATTTCAACTTCTTTAACTTTGCATGGTTGTGAAGATATGAAAAAGACTGTGTTGCAGAAAGACGAGAAGAATTAGTACATTACCAAAATTAATTCCAACAGCACGTAAGTAGTATTTTCACAGTTTTTCTGTTGCTGCTCTAGTTAATGTAGTGATGGCAAACACTTAGCAGGTAAAATGCACAAAAGGACAATTTAATTGATCTAAAAGTTGTAACAGTGGACCAAAGCTGTAAGGAATAAAGCCCATCTGATGGGTGAAACTTTTGACAGTACCACAGAGTATCTGGGAGGGAAAACTGGTTAGACCAGGAACTTTTTCCACTGAAGTAAATAGTTCCGTTTAGTTACCAACAAGTAAAATTGCAAAACACAGCAAATACGTTGTAGTTCACTGTGTCACCAACATTTTTCAGTGTTCAGATAAGGGATAAAGGTTAAATTCTTTATATTTTGAGTTGCAGCTTTGTTGCCAAATGTAAAACATTTAACCATTAAGGCAGTCATTATTCTTCTGCTGTTCTGGTCTGATTAATTTTTATAATCCTAAGCAGAAATTCATTTTATCCCTGCACATCATAAGTCCAGCTGAAGGAGATAAGTAGCTGATAAAAGATCTCTGAGAACACTTCTAAACTATTCACTTTAAAAGAATAATAAAGCAGCTACACAGAGCTGAGTAAATCTTTCACATGTTACAAATAACTTCTCAGAAACTTCAGCAAATTACAGTAAATCATAATCTTTACTGTCAACCTTCTGTTCCTCAAACATTTGCCACAAACTCACCTTTGAAATTTCATTTCAAAGGTTTTCAAATGTTTTATTAGTTTTTAATATTGAGGTTTGTTTTTACTAAACCTGGTCATGTGTCTCAACTATTTTATGGATTTTTTATGGTTAACAAGTAATTGTCATTTCAGGAACTTCCTCTTTCCTTCTGTTTTGTATTTCCCTATCTGAAAATGTCAACTTTAGTAAAAATTGTCAGTACACATCACCTGAATATGAATCCATGGCAGGGACCCACCCTTGGGCTTTTTCTCCTGAGAAATATGTTCCAAGTTTGAGGACTCAGGTACGACGGAGGAGGCAGGTAATAAACTGGATCTGCAGGCAATTGTTTATAGCTATGCATGAGTGAAAAGCAATATATCTTGCTTTATTTTGATGTAAATAACTGATGGCAGAAAATGGGAACCACTGACATAACATGAATTTAGACATTTTATGCCTCTTAGAGCTGAACTGTGATGCACATGCTGTTGTGCAGGGAGAAAAAACCCAAAAAAACACCCCAACAAACCAGCACAACTTTATAATCCTGAACAGCAATGGTCTATGCATCTGATTCTTATGCTGTGCTGAAAATACCATTCTAATTTAATAATAATACTACAGAAGATTTTTCGTACTATGCATATTTCCCTCCTTTTAATAGCTAAGGACTGTGATGCCTGCAAAAAGTTCATAACAATTTATTAAATTATTTGTTTCCTTTTCCCTGGGCCAGTGCCTAACTGAATACATTTGAAGCAATGTAATTTTTTTTCTCTCATTAAATTTGGTCTCAATAGTAAAAATAATGCATCACTGGTGTTAAAACACAACACTGAATTGTTCTCTAACATACAGTATTTCATGCTGTCGTGGCCTATGCTTCACTAGTCATACTTATGGAATTTAATTTTTAACATTGCACTATCTCCCAAACCTAGAGTCTCATATCAGAGAGCTACCAAGTTTTCTCTAATCTTTACATCACTTTGTTGTTACGTGACTGTCTCAGCGAGTTTGTTTTTAACTCAGTGGCAGCAGTAGCCTGGGCAGTCTAGTAGGAGAGCTTTCTGCCATAGGGACCCCTCAGATGCTCCTGAGGCCTGCAGGAGCTGCAGGTAATTTGGAGAACTGTGATTCATTTGAAAGCCTCTGGTTCATTTGGACACATGCAGTCCTTCTCACCTACTGCTGCCAGCTAGAAGGACCTTGCAGTCTTTATGACATGACAAGCCTCCTTGTTGATTGCTCAGATACTGTGGCAACCAGGATGGATAGGTGGGCTCTAAGAGTTGACTGTTGTTAGAGGGGAAATGTGGGAGGGGAGCATGTTACATCACACCAAGACTCTTGGCCCTACCATAGCTATCCCATAACCTTTTTGAGGAATAAATGTGTACTATATGAACCTGCCTCCTGAAAGAAAAACAAAAGATCTGATGGTGAAACTTATGTGGGTGAGCATATAAGCATTAGCTGCCAAATCAAATGATAAAAGGGTGCAAGGTTGTGCTAGTTCAACTGAGTCATTTAATTCATGAGTTCTAAAATACAGAATTTTCTTCCAAGCCTGACAAAGTTATGCTGAAGGAGTTAGGTCCTCCTTTTCACCACACTTCTGAAATATCTCAATATACAGCCAAGAAGGGCCTATAGCAACAGTGAATTGTTGGACCCTACATCTTCCACAATTGCAAACATCTAACAACTACCAAACACCACACTCTGGAGCCTGGGCAGAGAAAGCATGTGTGCATCACTGAGAGACAGTCCTGTTCAGACAAGCTGCCATGGTGGTAGATGATCCCCAGAGGAGGAGGTTGTGGTAGAGGAACTGTGAAACATCTGAAAACAGTTAATAATATTAATGACAATGGGAAGTGTCTTGTTATGTAACCAGCTGTGTCCATTGCTATGGATGGAGCAGCCAACTCGCACATGATAGCCAAGAGCTTGAAAAAAAGCAAAAGGAGGACCAAGCACTGAACATTTTATGATTAAGTGGACATTTAAGAGAACAGTTTCACACTTGGTAACAGGTTTGGCTCGATCTCAGTACACCGTTAATGTTTGCTGAAAATATGAGAAAAGCAACTGTTAATAGGGTAACACACTATACTGCAAAGGTTATAATTTAGATGTCAAGTTGAAGACAGGGAAAATCTGCAAGGGATCTGACACATTTCAGCAGATCCTATGTCTATTTTGTGCACTAGGAAGGAAGGAAGAATTACTGTGTCATTTGTACTAAATAAGCACCAGACAGAAGATCACCTCCCTTTCACGTCAAGCTTGGTTCAGAGACAGTCAAAATTTAGCTACCAGCAGATATGTGACATACTCAGCACGATAGTCAGTTGCCATGGGGATGGGTTATGTAGAAAAGAAATTGTTTGTAAAAGTGAGTTGGTGGCCAGTCTTCTCAGAAAGATGTCCTATATTTGGCATTTACTGTCAATCTCAGTAGGCAAGGTTTGTATCCCTAAGGTGTTGATGAGGTTTGTGTCCCTAATAGCAGCAGAATGCATGTGCTGGGCAGGGGAAGGCTTTATTATGCTTTTTTTTCAAGAAGTCAGAAGCCTACTATCTTTTAAAGTCGACAAAGTCCAATAGGCAAGTTCCCAAGCACGGAGTGGCAGTCTCCGTCCTGCCTCTCTTCATGACAGAGCACACAGGCAACATCAGATCCCCAGGGCTCTCTTGTCTGAGAGCTGCATAAGCAGAACTGAAATAAAGAACTTTCAGATTGGCTGTTCTTAAACAAAACCAGTTAAAACACCACCCTGCTGATGATCATTTCCGGAGTCCTAGACTTCATTGACTGGCTGGCACTCCTACACTATGGCCAATTAATTATGAACCTTGAGGATCATGCACGTAGGAGTTTTTGATGGCTGATCTTGTTTCCATCTTTCTCAAACTCAACACTCTGAAAAACAAAGATGGGGAGAAAGTTCAATCCTACTGTTGTGGTAAAGGAAATTGGTCTTTTAACAACAAAATGATATCTCTGAAGACATTCACTGTCCTTGTATTCTGTATAGTATTGGGCAGATCGAAGAATAAATATTTACTCCTTGCACTTTCCATCACTTCTCTTTTAATGCAACAGTCATAACAAACATGGAAAATGTTTTGTGAGAGTTCCTGATATAGAACATCTAATAGCCTGCAAACATGTTCTCACAAAGCAGTTTTTGGAACAATGCATTATGTTCTTCAAGTGCACTGACTTACAAGTATACATGCCAGCCCTACTGTGAAAAGAGCAAGGCTGTCATGAATTCTTGTACTACTGGCATTTAAACTGCAGTGATTTACTGGGTGGAGGTGTATTAGTCACGGCACTGAACCCATGCTCCTTTCCTTTGTAGAGTTGTCTCATGGCACATTTCAAATCCTTTACAATCCTTATCAATAAGAAAGGGGTAAGGAGATTAAAAATCTGTCTTTACGCTTCTTCTCCTGTGTTCAGTTGTTTCCAGAGAAGACAAGAATAAAAGTCTCATACAGTAGGTACCTTGCTAAGAGATAATAAGATGAGGGAATTTGAATGTTACAAGAAATAAAAAATCATTAATTTTCTTTAAGTGTTAAATATCCCCAGATGCTGTTGAGTTAACTGGACAGAAACAGCCCTTTGTGCCGCGCAGAAATGTGTTCTTTGTGGGTTTCACAGTGACACAATATGACATAGAAACAAGACTAAAATTTTTCACATGCTAATGATGAATCAGGCAAAGACATGTCCCTTTATGGAACATTACACCCCAACTTCTGCCACACTGTATGGTGACATGAAGAATTCAACTTCAGGTTTTTAGTTTTGCAGATAATTTTTATCTTTATATACATGCACAGACACAAAAGAAAATAAAGTTCTTGGGAATCTTCAGAGATGAAGAAAAGTAAGGGTCACTAAGGATACAAATTTTGCACCACAGAACAAGCATACTGAAAATAACTAACTACTTTCCTGCTTTTTCTGCACCCTCCACTGGGCCAATATGCCTTCCCTAGCATTAGCAGCAGGGAGAATCTTGTGTGATGTTGGGTGTGTGTAGAGAGATACTGAAAGAGAGGAGAAGTACAGCTGGACAGGAATCATGTAAACAGGTATAGATAAACAGGCAAAATATCCTAGGTTAGAGATCTCAGGGATTAGATTTGAGCTGCCTATCTCCCTTCATAGATCTAACATTGAAATTATTAGCCAAATTCACTGAAGTTCAGCAGTGACAGGCTATGCAAATTGTAGAGGAAAATTAACTTTGCTTTGATGTTTAAACATGAACCTAACAGCAGAGCCACAACCAGACCACTCAGTTGTAAGGAACAAATTCCAGGTACCAGACAGAAACAAGCTTCAGCAGCTGAGGGGAATTTGCACATTTCCTGTTCACGCTCATATTTTCTGGCCTGTATCTGTCTCTGTTTGTGACTGGCCAATATCATGAAGATGTAGAATGGGATTTGTCCTTTATGACAATGACTTCTGCTGATAAGCATCCTGCTTCTTTTCTCTTGATATTTCCAAAGGCAATGAACAGATGCAAAGCCTTACATTATTGTACTTTAATTAGGAGACTAGTTTGCACATATATGAAATGTTAGTCTCTGTTTGGTGAGCTGATGAACTCTGATGGGTCACAACCTGCTCACCGTTGGAATAGGTTGTAAATCTCACTGCGTGTTGACGTTGATACAAGAAGCCACACAGGGAAGGACGTGTTTAGACAAAATAGCATCATCTTCAGAAATGTAGTTTCATTATGGAGGTCGAGGTATTAAGTAGAGAATTTGAGCTGATTGACAAAATTACTTCTTTTTGAACTGTGCCTTGGTGTATGTGATTCTTCAGGCATTACCTACTAGCTATAATTTCAGGTTCTAGTTCTAAAGAAATAAGTTGAAGCAGACATACTCCACAGAAATTATATTTATTATGCTATGGTTGCAATGACTAGCAATCTGCTAAACAGATATTCCAGTTCAAATTATGGAGTAAACACTGGAGAAATTCAGTGTCAGAATAGTAACAGTTGTTCTCGCCTGTTTTTACATGAAAAAAAAAATAGCATTTTGAAGAACATGTTTCTGCATTTCAGTGCAGCCAGGGTGATGAGAAACAACACTTGAGAAGTCCAGTTATACGAGATGCTTGAAGATAGAAATGTTCTCCTTAAAGTGTTTAATCATGCTTTCCAAAACCACTTCCTTTGGTGACCTAATCACATGAATCATAGTAAAAGATTAAAAACTAAGTTCAATTGCACCAAATTATGTGATAGTTTCTCTGAAATTGATTATTTTCCATTAGTGAACTCATTCTGCTAAATAACCACATTCTTTGCATAGCCTCTGGACTGAAAGATGTCACACCCTTGTATGGATGGACATTTTGCTTCCTTAAAATTCTGCTACCTGGGACCAATCATACATACACTTTATTCTAGAAAGTGATCACTTAATGAATGCCTTACTCCCTGCAATGAAAACCTTAAGTGTGACTTATGATCTCTGCAGAAATTCCTTAAAGCTCTGCTGCTGCTGCCACTTCCTCGAGGTCCTCCTGGGTCTGTTCCTGGTCAGCAGGCATGGGCACAGATGGTGGGCGGCTGGGATCCCCACCCAAAATTTCAGGAGACAACCTGAAATTTTGACTAAACATCCTCTCTTCTGCACAGCCTCAGTTTCTTCTACCCCTAATTCAAAGTGAAGAAAGTGCTTATGAAAAAAGCACAATATGCTCTCTGCACACTTAAGGCAATTATAATGTCAAAAAAGAGACAAAACAAATGAATCTCAGGAAAGAAGATTCGGGAAATTACTGTTAGGTTGATAGCTATCTGTGCTCTGTGCTATAGTATGCTCCTCAGCCTTATTTTTCTGCTTTCACTGTAGTTTTTTCTGTAGGTGTGGTTCAGGCAGTAGCTTAAAGATGGAACCCTTATCATTGCCATTCCCTCTACTTCATTTATGTGTGAGTAAATTTATCAGCGTATTTGATAAGTGCATCACAGACTCAAAAAGATCTGCAGGAAGGGTTCAAGTGTTTAAAATTCATGTCTGCTCAGGCTGAGACACACATCTGTGGACTCAAGTATCCCAGTCATACAAGGGGAGAATATGATTCCTCCACCTGTACAGCTCTGTTCCTCTATCATCAGGTCCTTCATTCTAATATTCCAGTGTAAGAGCAACTTTCAGCCATTCCAGTGGCATCGTATTCATGTGGAGCAGGAGAGTTGTCCCTAAATGGGTTGTGTGCCCTTCAAAAAGAAAGGAAGCAGAGGTTTTGCCTGAAGGGATAATTCTCCAAACCCACCAACCACAACAGCATTAGCAGCAGAATATGATTTTTGACTGTTGGTTCATTATTGTGTTGCCACTGTGGGGTGGGGGATGGAACCTACCAAGCTTTGGTATATCAGGCAGAATGCCCAGAAATGGCCACTGCACACATAAGAGCTCCTCTGCACGTCATATTCTGCCCTAATCTACTGTTGCTCTGTACGCCTTGTCATATATACACAAGAAGTCCAGGGTGCTCGGAATTCATCAGACCAAACTGGACTCCTGAGGGGATTCACATCTGTGCCCTGATAATAGTCTGTCAGTCGTACATGTGCATTTGCAGTAGGTCAAGCGACAGGAACATGTGGAGCCTGTTGCTTTCAAATCACATAGCTGAGGATGGGCTTTACACTCTAAGTACAAAAATGTGATGCACTCAAAATCTAACCCCACAAAAGCTAGAAAAGTAGTATACAAAATCTGGCACAAAAAAAAAGGGACTGTTTGTGGGAATAACTGCTTGAGGAAGCATGTGATATAACAATTCCAAGTTCTGCCAACCCCAGTTTTATAATCCAGTGAGCAGTTCTGTACTACATCCTTTCTGTTGCTCTTATCTTATACTTGGCTTGCAAACACTTCACCACAGATTTTTTTCTTTTTGTTCTGAGTCATCATAACACCTAACACAATGAATGAGTACAGATGTTTGCTAAACTGGCAAGACACTATTTGTTGTAACACTAAGTGATGATTTATTGTTAGTCTAATACACCCTGAGCCTCAAAAAAGTGCATCTCTTTATGTTACTCCAGTTCTCCACTGATTTATAGCAGGGGAAATCTAGAGTCAGCTTGAAAACATTGGACCCATTTATATCACCTCAGGAAATGAAGTTTAGAACAATGCCTTGTACTACTCCCAGTACTGTCTGGCTTGGTGGTTCAGCATGTTGTGTGAGGTTTTTATTCCCACATCTCTGTTGTGGTTACATCTGAAACACTTTTTTCCTCTATGTCTGTCAGCTCTGCCTCTTGTGCTACAGTACAGCTGAGAGGATATCCCCCACGATGCAGGGCAGCAGGAAAAAAAAACAGTGTATCCTTTAAATCACAATAGGTTTTAATTAGGTCACTGTTACACTGAGCAAATACTCCTCCTTAGCTCTGATTGACTGTAATGAAGATAAGGCCACACAGTACTAACTTGAAGTACTTGACAGATGGAAGGATTGGACCTTTAAGGCTTCATCCTACTGCAGGACTCAAGGAAAATATATGACATTAAATGCGATGGAAGCTGAACCAAATTCCAAACAATGCCTCTGAGGTCATCTAGAACTGGAAGTCACTTCTTTCACATCTCCACCTCAAACTGTAACCAACTTCAAAAAAAGAAGTTTGCAATCCAGTGAAAAGAACCCTACATAAGTGAATTTAAATCAAAGGACCATAACAACTGAAATGTACAGGGTTAAAGTGGGTCAAAACATAACCCAGATAACACAGGTTGTTTCCCCGTTATCCAGAATATTTCAACAAAGTGATTGCCTTTTGGAGATGCACAGCTGCTAGTATTTTAGTAGGTGTGACAATAAATACGACAATCATTTTTTCAATCGTGTGCTCCTTCACAAACTAATACTTTCTACTCTGTTGAGGGTGATAATGTTATTATAAAAGAAGTGTGTGCTTTTTTATTCCAAAATGTTGCACTCTACTACTTTTTAAAAAGTAAAAAAAGGTAAGAGATTACTCTGTGGTGATACAGAAGAATGTCGTGATAACTCTTCTTCCTGGTGTTATTAGGTTAGGAGATAGCTTCTAGGTGAATGACATCCACCTACAATGATCACATGAAGACAGAACTTTTTAATTAAATGTGAGGTCTGGTCTTATTAACTTGTAACCTATGGTATTTCTTTAACAAGAAAAGATATCTCTTGCCTCTTCTAGAAAAGAACATCCCATGTTCTTGTATAAGCATGTCAGAATAGCTCTACTGTTATCCAATAAACTATTTCTAAGAACAACATACACTGAAGTATACAATAGTCTTGCATGATCACAGAGTTTCTACTTGCTCCATTGAAAAAACACAAGTAGTATTTTTTCTATGTAAAACGTAACTAATTTTCAGCTTGTGGTGTTGGAAAATACTTCCTCTCGACCTTTTTTTTTTTCCAAAGGCAGTGACTCTTGCAGAGCTTGCAGATCTGCACAAGAATTTAGACTTTCAATTCTAGGTTTTTTTTTAATATTGCACCTAGTTTCCTTCAGTAAATATTAGTAACTTAAATATGTTTTCAGATTAATTTTAAATTATATCAGCACAAATTTTGTCCAACAGAGTCCCTGACTTTAAAATCTCTATTGGTTCTTTAGCTAAATAATACTCACAGACAAATTCAAACCCTATTTCATGTTTAGTTAGTTTCTCTGAAGGAAAGAAGTACATTTGATAGAGTTAACAGGTCAGATTCCACTCTTGCTGATGTCAGTTTAGAGCAATATAATGAAACCAACAGCATTTTTAAAATTTATAGCAGCACCCATGGAGTCAATGTGTGGGTCGAAGAGTTTTACTGCTACTGTTTAAGCAAAATTAAGTACAAATATAAAACCAGATCTCGTTCACTAAACCAGTTAAAAAAATCTATGTCTTAACAGAGGAAAACCCACCTCCACAACACAAATTCTGCTTCATCAATCCTAGAGGAGTTTTGTAATTTTTGGCTTGATCGTTATGACTTAACCTTATTTGTCATTTCAAACACAGATTTTGTAACAGTCTTGTTTTTCCATCGACAATGGTTTCATTACTAAATATGCTCATCACCTACTTACTTTACTTTTGAAAGCAAATTCTAACCGATTCAGTCCTGAGGCCTGTTTTCAACATATTTTTGCTATAGGGACACAATAAGTATCTCTATAATTTTAGTGTATTTTGATTTAATTTATTCCAATAGTGGCAATATTCTGTACTACTGAACTTAGAATCAGATCATCTAGACAGAATGTGTATTTGAAAAGTGATTATGGGTTTCATCTTCTTACTCCTGAATCTGTCAGATGAAGCTTCTAGAAGGCACAACAACCACAAGCACATATTTTGAACTGTGACAACACAACACACAGGAACTTCTGAATTTTTTACATCCTCCAAGGCTCAATTAATAACAGAAAATTAGACAAACAGGATAAACCTATAAAAGTCCTGCAACATGGGGTTTGGACTTGGCTCAGCATTCTTTTTTTAGAGAAAAATCAGAGAACTATTTTGGAATTTGATTCCAACATTCCCAGGGTTGAGAAGAAAGAGAACAGAAAGGCAAGGTATAGGGCTTTGACTTATGCCTTTCCTCTTTCTCCATCTTGCTTTGTGCTACATCGTCCCCAAGAGGGTGTGCAGGTTTATAAATCCAAGTACTAATTTATATTATTCTTTGCTTTGTGCTCAGTTGTGCCTGTCAAGATATTAAGAAATTAATAGTGTCTTGGTATCTGTCATTGCTGATTTTAAACAGGAGCAAGGACATGCCGGGTCATAATATTGATGCATTTGAAAATATATTAGTTGTCATTCTCATTATTCAGCCTACTTTGCTACTTTCCAGTAATACTTTCCTAAATGCAAGTCATGAGAGATGTTTTAACATTTTAAAAAAACATAGCTGAATTCCTTTAAAATGCCATTATTCCTACTAATTAAAAAAATAGGCTTCATGAAGATTTTTGTAGAACAATCACCAGAGATAAAAGTCAATTTGCATTTGGTGTACACTCTTAACTTCTTTTTAACTTCAATTACTAATGGAAATCAGCTATCAGAAAACGTGCTAACTAGCTTTCAGTACCAGCAGTTCTCAACTCCAGTTCAGACCAGCTGCAGTCAATTCACACTTCTGTTACAAAGATTCTGCGGTAGCTGTAAAAGTGGGAAGTAAACAAAGGAGTATATTTTTCTCCCTAGAAAGCCTGAGTGGTCTCTACTAACGCTAATATAGTTCTGCCTGTGCAATAACTATCTTACAGTGTGTATAAGGAAGCATAATGAATATTAACTCTGATTTAATGCATCATTTTCCAGTTTCTCTGTGGAAATCTGGAATACCGGAGAGTCCTACACCATTTTAGCTTTTGGGAGGACACTGAATGGTTGCTTTTTCGAATGTGTATGGAATAATAGCTCTTTTGACCTGAAGATGTCACATTCCCCATTATGATATTTCATTCATGGGCTGCAGTATCTTTTGGACCACCTGAGATCTTATCTACACACATTTATTTATTTTTTTGAAAAATTCATTTTCAAGCCATGAGGAGAGATAACAGCCTTTCATATAATAAATCAGGAAATGTCTTCCTGATAGTGCATACAAGCAAAAGAGGGACAAAGGGGTGTGTGTGTGCTTGTGCGTGCTTGTGCGTGCATGTGCAAAAGCTGTTCATTTTTTGCCACTTGTAGTCTCTTTAAAATGAGTGACAATCTTATGGGCTGTAACTTCTTTGCCTCTACTCCTTACGAAGTTTCTATACATCACCCTTCTCTGACAGTGGAGGAAATTATTTATCCAAGAGGTGTAGGTAAATCTCACTTCTTAGCCCGCCAAACTGCACTCATTTTGCACATGTTCATGTATGTAATACTCCAAAGAACAAGCCAAAGACAAAGCACAAACAAAAAAAAAAAGTCATCTGAGCAAGAGACAGAAGAAGACAATATGGGTTCAGAATTTCAAGAGGGGTAAATTTTGCTCCTGCAAGTTGTCATCAAGGAAAATTAGTAGTCATAACCCAGAAATTCTCTGTAGCTTAGATATTTAGGCTCAGATTTGCAGAGAAACCTTTGGGTGATCTAGCATTCAAATCATACCAAGTTGCATCTAAGATGCTCACCAGGTTCTCAGCAACTCTCTGTGCTATGAGAGACAAGGAATGTCCTGCATGTTTGTAAAAATAAGCCTAGGGTTTAACATTAGTTTTAGCAGAAAACAAACCGAAAATCCACAAGTATGAATACAGCCCATGCATAAGTATGCATCTTCACAGCATTCTATGGTGCTGCCCTGAAGCAAGAAGAATTTCATAAAAAGTAGGATAAAAAGAGGAAAACAGATATTTTAACTATGGTTTCAGACTAGCTGCAATCCCAGCAGACTGAGATAGTTCAGTCTGAGACCATGACAGTCCTCTGGACAACCGTGCATTCAGGGGCACTCCCAAACCCAGTCAGACAGTGCTGGTGACATATCTGAAAATCTATAGCGTCCTTCTGTTTATTACTAGTTATTACACCTTAGCTTGGGAAAGAAAATATATTAGAGTTTCTTATAAAGCTGATGCTGAAATTGAGTTTAAATTCTTCTTGTCTCCTGCTGAGAAAGGCTGAACCATTCATGTTCCATGGGATGCTCAAACATGGTTTCTACCTGACTGTGCAGTGACAGTGAGCATCCAACATTGAGTGAAGGGCAGGGCTTGGATCAGATGCTGCAAGAAGGTGTCTCGTGTCCCCGTGTTTTTGGAAAGTCTATGCCCAGATTCCTGCCCCACTGGGGGACTTTCACCCATGAGTCCCACTGGACCTCTGAATCATCCCTAATTCAAGTCATAAAACCAACCCTAAGCTAGCTACTTCATTTTCTCAGTCTACAAAGGACAGGCAAAAGAGAAAATCTTGTGAAAGGTGAGAATTTGCCATGTAATCCTTAGAAATAGAAAAAAAAATATTGCTGGAACTTCTGTCTCTTAGACAAAAAAAGTGGAGTGAAAATCAGAGTTCCCCACTTGTTAGAGATCAAAATGTTTCTCCCCTCATCCCTCCAATGCAGGCATGAAATAACTCTACAGACAAGGTCCCTGGGATACTCCTTCAACTACCTTTCTAAAGCTACATTACACATCTTGCATAAAGTCTATTTTCCAGTAAAAAAAAATGAATGATTTGTCTCCTACCTCAGTATGGCTAGGAGTTCACACTCTTAAGCTGTCCTATTACATGCACAAAATCATGGTCCCATGCTCCATGATGTTGACCCTCCCAACAACAATGCAGCTGACAGGGATAATGTATTAAAATAAAGGATGCTTCCATGGGAAAATCCTCAAGACAGAGAAAAGCAGATAGTTCTTGTGAGCTTCAAATCTATTGTCCATTCCAGAAGCTTGAAAGAAATATGAGAGGAGAATAATATCCCATATTCTTTTTTTGGTATATGAAAATATGGGTTATCTGAAAAATGAAGATCCGTGTAAGAGGTCAAAACAAATGACATTCTGTAACCCTAATATGGTTTGGGTTCTGTGTGTGTGTCTGCTTGCTTTATAAGTAGAAACTCGGGAAAAAAAAATATTTTTTTAACCAGCCTATCTGATTGACATTCTAAAACTGACTTAGTTTTTCTCATGGGAAAGGAAAACAGGAACCTTCTCGCTTTAGTTATCTATTTTTGCTCAAAATAAAAATCAACTATATCAAGGGAACCTTTAGTACGTGGAAACAAGTACAACTCCCAGGGCAAAAATCCCTAGATAGAAGTTTAGAAGTTAAGCAGTAAACGTTACTGTCTGTGTCTTCCCCGTTGCAAGGTCAGTTTATTTTCTAAAAAAAGTACACCATTGGCATTCGTTCCACTACATTTTAAGAAGTGTGAGGGATTAAAGACAACAACTTATAATCAATATTCAGATTGGTTCATAAAAGGAGTGTTAATTGGCATTAAAAAGACAGATTGCTAACAACAATCAATAGCGAAGGAGAAGCACTAGCAGCTTATAGGACTGATTTTGCAAAAATATAGGAATACCCTGTCGGTTTTTTGGTTGTTTTGTTTTGGTATATCTTTCGAATGTTAATGTTTTGCTGAAGATGGTTTCAGGCAGGCTGGGAGGTGACTGCTGTACTCAGCCAAGCAGAATCTATTGAAGAGGTGCTGAGGCAGAACTGAGATTATAACCTCACTTTAAAAAACATAACAGTATTGTCAGCTAATTACTTCTAACATACAAATAGGAATCTCATTTCAGTTCATATTCTTTTGTGTAAAATTCTAAGCCTTCAAAAGGCAGCTTTTGGACTTGGGTATTTGCCGGTTCCTTGGCAGTCCCTGAGCCTTTATGCTCAGAAATACGAGAAAGGTGCAGAAGAATGGAAACTAAAGATACCTGTAACTACCTGTAACTGCTGCAGTGGGAAATGGGTCAAGTTCCCTCTCGACTAGACAAAGGTATTTGTTTCACAGAAATGGTCTAATTTTCCTTATTTATTTGATAACATTATAACTTTCATATTTCATATGCCTGGCTAATACTGCCTATTATGTCCTATGTAGCAGGTCAGGAATACTGATAAGCTTTAAACAATAATTAAAATAAAGAATACTAATCACATTGCTATGCATTCCCCATTTACTTTCTGGAAAGTATATTACAGCTCATCTTTTACTGATGCCAGAAAGGGTAGTATAAAATCCATTTCTTGGCATTTTGAGCTGAAAGTACTTTTTGTAAGGATTTATGGCTGTTAAGACAACAGATTTTGAACTTGCTGATTCATGTAGAATCCAGCCTGTAAGGGTATTAGCCATGATTTTGGATTATAATCTTTAGCATTTTTTGTTATCTTATTACTACTATACATTTAAGATATGCACTGTGGAAAAGGGTTGCCATACTGACGGGTGTGTATCTGTATGCCCTCTCTTAAAAAGAAAAAATACAGAGGAAGGGAGACAGTCTGTTGTGTGCATATTTCAAACCATTGCACAGATTCCTGAATGGTGTAAATATATTGATGTTTCACAGATTTATACCTTCAGATCTTCACAAGTAGTATCTCATAAAGCTAGAAATTACTTTAGCAAATGCAGTGAGTAATTCAAGCTTTTGGAATAACTTTGACCTTTTTTGTGTATATATCATCCTCACTCAGCTTATGTAAAGGAATTCAAGATATTTTGTGTACACATTAACACATTAAAGGTGAGCTTGCATTTTAAACATTCCACGGCGCATAAAGTAACTGAAGTACATGGTGTTGGAGAAGGTCTACAGAAAAAAGAACAGATCCCTTTCTAGCATTGTTGCATTGCTATAGTTAATCCCATCAATGTGCTTTAACAATGTCAACAGCTAAATGGCACACCAAGGGCCTCTTTTCTGCACACAAAGATCTGTCTCTAAAAGCTGTTGCAAGATGATAAGAATATGTGCCTGCAGTGGAAATGCAATGTCAGCTTGATATCAAATTTGTTAGAAGGTTGAAGTATAGGCAAAAAGGACATTGCTAATACATCCATTCAGACGGTTCAGCAAGCAACAGTACAGGATACAGTAAGAAGGAACATCAAAGACATTTGGGTACAAGAGAAGAGCACATGTAATTTAATTTGTTAGCCTGGTACTTTTTGTAATCAAATTTTGTTTACTTAAGGTAGGTTTGAAATGTCAGTCACAGCCACTGAGCTGTGAGTGCATGGAAATATCTTTGCTCAAATAGTTTGTGTACAGATGTTTGAGCCTGAAGAAACTTGCCATGTGTTTTTGTAGCTAAGGAAGTGAGTAATCAGTGAAACTAGTATGGGTGGTATAGGAAAATCATACACATGGTCTTGGCACAGCTTTTTGCTTGCTACATTCCATGAGCTATTTCATAATGGAAACCCAATTGCTCCACTAATATAGGATACCTGCATATCTGGCATGTGTTGTGAAGCACCCAGGGAAGTCACAGAACCATACAGATTAGGTCAGTACATCTCAAGTGAGCAAAAAGGGCAAAAGAAAGTCCCTGTGTGTTGACTCCAAAGAGAGAGGAGAATATCCTACTTAATTCTTAAATGTCTTGATGTTTAACGTCTTGATGTGTTTATTGCTTAATTTTAATTTTTATTGATAAAATTTTACAGGGCCAAAAGCGGAAGTGGGCAAGACGGTAATTCAGTCAGCAGAACTGTATAGCTAGCTGCAACAGCAGGACATTTGGCCCTGTGTCTAGTTCCTGTGACTAGTGCCTGTATTCCTGTGTCTTAGGCCCCTGGGACCCGAATGGTTTCCTGGAGCTGGTCAGATTCCTCCTTTGAACTGTCCTGTTTCAGAGACTCTTCTATTTGTTCTATGTCATTTAAACAGAACATTGTACAGTGCATGATCTGTCAAGAAACAGCAATAAGGAGGCACTGCCACTCCATATGGTGTTTCATTGTCAAAGCTTTTAATTAAAGTATTCACTTCAAATCTGTGCACACATAGGTTGTGGATGTCACAGTTCATGTCTTCAATAGTTTCTGGAATTGCTGTTCCTCAGTATTTTGAAAGACAAAGGGCAAGCAATGCTAGTCTGTGTGTACCCCCAACTGTAATGGAATGATTTACAGCAACTGAACGTCACCTCCAGAGCTTCTGTGTGTCTCAGAGTATTTGTGCTGGACGGCAGCTACATGGATGGGATGATATGCAAGTTTATGAACAGGTAGGATACAGAAATTGGCAAAACAGGTAGAATTCTGCTCAGCAAGCTGGGATGAGATTTTCTACATTCTCTTTGGCTGCGACTACTAGTACACAAGTCTTTCATGGTAAGAACATAAACATGTGGGCGTTGATACAAAATGCAGCTTTTGTTGAACATGGTAATAAAGAGGGGGCAATTTAAGCAACAGGACAAAGCCAAACGTAATTGTAACTATGTTATTTCTAGAGATGTATATCTTAAAGCCATTCTTTCCGCCAGTCCTATTGTTCTAAATTAAGAGGCTTTAAAGTGTGAGCCCTAAGGAAATCCTTCTGAGTTACAGCAATTCTCAATGAAAGTCAAGTTTGAAACAAATGAATTGTTGAAAGCACAGAAAGACCAGCTGAAGGTGCTTTGGGCAAGTTTAATTCCTCAGAGTCCTGAGAATTAGTATCTTTCATACGAATGTGAAGATAGCTCTACAAGCTGATTAATCTAATGAGATTTTAACTTCGAAAATCTTAGTGGCTTCAACAGGAAAATTATCTTTCAATGATATTTGGCCAAGCCCTATGCTCATAATTCAGCTACTGGGCTGCAGGTAAACACCTGAAACTATTTGAAGGCTGTTAAGGCTTAAGACGTGCCAGAGATTGACTCATCGATTTAATGCCTGTAATGATATGTAAGTTTTGCTCTGTTTCTTTATTTCTTTATAAATTTAGTATATTAGGTTGTAAGCAGTGCCTCAGGGAGAGCTATAAATGAACTACCTAATGGATATATGCGCACTAGCAAGGAGAAATTATAATAACAACCTGATGTGAGTACAGTGATGTGCAACTGTGCACTCATTAAACAAAGGATTAGACACATCTGCGAGGAACCCATTAGAGGAAGTTACTGAAGAGGCACCTCTGCTTTGAAAATAAATAAATAAAAAATCAGAGTTAGTCACTTAAGTGAAGGATAATCTATTTGCTCAGTTATGATTTTATCTGAGATGTGGAAAAAAAACACCAAAAAACCCCAACAAACCAGCAGGTCTTCACCTAGACGAATCTTCATTACATCAACAAATTTTTAAAAAATCTTGAAGCTTTTCCATAACCTGACTCAGATCTTAGCAATCAGAACAAGCTGAGAGGAAATGCATTGAGTTTGTGCTGTTACTATTATCTGTTTTCTGTCACTTCCCTTGTCATAGTCCATATTTTTCAATTATTTGTTTAGGCTGCATAGATGCCTTTGTGCTAAAATGGGGATACCATTGTGCATGACACTCATGCTTTCATCTTTCGCCTCTTGGGATCTGTAGCAGAGGTGGATCCTTGAGCAGAAATCTCCCTCATGCCGTGGAGAAGGGCCTCTGTGCCTCTCTTTGCAGCTCCTCCTCTCTTTGTAGCTCTTCAGGACCCTCTTGCAGGCTCCAGTCTTCCTGGTGACCTTTGGTCAGTAGAACTGAGGCTGGATGGAGTTCAGTCAGACTGGAGGAACTTCTGCAAAGAGTGCAAGGGTTCTCATGTAAGGAAGAACAGTTTAAGGGTATGTTGCCATGTACAAGCTGTACAGTCTCCTCAGTAGAGAATGTTTCCAGCTGGAAAGAGACTCTGGTGCTCAATGCCAGCAGAGCTTGGCTAACACAACAGAAAGTGACAGGCAGGGAGGATGATGTGAACTCATGAACTCGCTTACACCAGTTGCTCTTGGTGAACGACCAGAGGCCAGGAGTGTGGAAGCCCGTGTTGCTGTGGCCAATGTGCTTCCAAGCCTAATTAATTGTGGCTGTGGATACACCCAATTAATGTCTTTAGCTAGTTACGCTCTCCTTTCAAGTACCCACGTGGTTTTACGAGTGGGGATAGTTTAACATCATTTTGCCACAAAAGTAATGGTTAATAATGTCATTTAAACTTCAGCTTGCAAAAGATGCGGTCCAAAGAGGGCAAAGAATGTGGTTCCGCTAGGTACTGCCTGCCCCAAAAATCTTGCAATAATTCAGTGTAATGAGAACACACAGAAGGCTGTCTGGTAGCCCAAAGCCTTGGAAATACAATCCTTTTAGCTTTACAATGCAGTCTTAGTGTTTCACTGCATACAAACTATAGCGAAAATTAGGACTCTGAGTGTGAAAAGCTGCCAACTATAAAATAATCGGACATCACAGCTATTCCTAAAATCAGACAGTATTGCTGACTGGTATGAAAAATACTATCTAACTATTCTCTGTACTATCCTACTTACATGCATACTCTGATCCCTAAAGGAAAGTAATGAACTGCATTTGCTTTATCACTGAGTCACTACTTTCACATATCTTTTTAAAATCAAGTTTCTTTAAAACTGGAAAAATATTATGTACAGAGTATTTTGTCTATTCTAAGCTCGACCTTTAAAACGAGCATATCAAAAGCTGATCTTCCCTGACAGTCACAGATTTTCTGTCTTATGCATTTTCTCCCACAGTTGCTAACTTTATTCAGAAAACATTGGGAAAAAATGTCGGGAGAATCTTTCTTAAAATGCCCTAATCCATGAGAACAAGCGTAGTTATGGTATTGTGTGATTGCAGCTTCAGGAAAGACTGTTAAGTGTGTATAATACGTGTATAGCTGAAGGTGTATGCTTAAGTAACATTAAAGATCTTGACATAATGTGTGTACTGAAGGGCTTTCTGAAGTCGGAATGAATACCAGAGGTCTTTTAGAAGGAAGCACCACTACCTTTGGCCTTCACTGTAGCATCACTGCCACAGTGATACGCTCTGTCTCAGTTTATACGTTTCTTTTTTTTTTTAATGACAAGATTATTTATAGCTAGAATTCATTATTTCCTTCACCAGTTATCACCTCCCCTCCCTCCCAAAAAAAACCCACCAAAACAATCAGCTTTATTAAACTGGTTGTTCTTAAAGTTTTATCTCTCTCTGTTAGACAATCCTCTGCATTTTGTCAGCTGATAGCTGAGACTCTTTCAAAAGGCTAGAAGCTAATTTTTTGATCTTTCTATCTATTTTGCTGTAAATCAGGCAATAATAGCCATGGAGCTCCAGTACTTTTGTTGCTGCAATACTTTCTCTACTTTAAGGTACATTTTTTTGAATAGTCCCAGAAATATTTCAGTATGAATGTGCTTTCTTAATTGACTTACATCTCTTAGTTGTTGTTACTGAGGCATGCTTATAAATCACTACTGATCCCAGCCCAGTGATAGAGTGGTTATAATCACGTGGAAGTTTCACTCCTGCATGCTATATACCACACAGCGCTCTTCCGTTTCTTTTCCTTCCTCTCACCATAAACGACATGTTCAACTGAGACAGGGCTGTCCTTCAACCTCCAGTTTTGAAGCCTCTCTTCTCCTGAGGACACTTTACAGATCATATCAGCCGTGCTGATGACCAGGCCTAAGCTGTGGCATCCGGCAGTGCTTTCCTGCTGCTGGAAGGAAAATTCAGCATACAAGGGAGGAGGAAGTAATGTCAGGCAGACATCCACGCAGTTAGTCAAGGGAACAGACGCGCCAGGCAGGCAGTAACACAGCATATGCTCTGCTGTCTAGAAACAGCCAAGTTCAGTCCTAAATCCTGGCAATTCTCTTGATGTGGCAGAGCTAGTGACATAAAAAACATTTTCTTGCTAACTGTGTTTGTAAGCTTGATTCTGGTATTAAGAGGAAGCATTTGCCCCTGAGCTAAATTAGGACTTGACTTAGTTCAGGCTGCCTCCCTGAATCTTGTCTCATTTCAAACACAAATTATTTATGCCTTTCCTTCATAAATGCTGCTGTGTTACAGGCACTGAATTCATAGAATCATAAAAGAGTTCAGGCTGGAAAAGACCCTCGGGATCATCAAGTCCAACCATCAACCCTACACTACAAGTTCTCCCCTAAACCATGTCACCCAACACCACATCTAAGTGACACTTAAAGACATCCAGGGATGGCGACTCAACCACCTCCCTAGGCAGTCTGTTCCAGTGTCTGACCACTCTTTCCATGAAGAATTTCTTCCTAATGTCCCAGCCTAAATCTACCCTGTTGCAACTTGAACCCATTCCCCCTGGTTCCGTCCCTAATGAAGTGTGAGAAGGGACCAGCACCAACCTCTCTGCAATGTCCTTTCAAGTAATTGTAGAGCATGATGAAGTCCCCCCTCAGCCTCCTCTTGCTTAAACTGAACAGTACCAGCTCCCTCAATCGCTCCTCATAAGATCTATTCTCCAGGCCCTTCACCAGCTTTGTCACCCTCTTCTGCACTCGCTCCAACACCTCGATATCTGTCTTATACTGATGTGCCCAAAACTGGACACAATACTCAAGGTGCGGCCTCACCAGTGCTGAGTACAGGGGGACAATCACCTCCCTACTTCTGCTGGTCACACTATTTCTAATACAAGCCAGGATGCCATTTGCCCTCTTGGCCACCTGGGCACACTGCTGGCTCATATTCAGCTGGCTGTCGATCAGAACGCCCAGGTCCTTTTCTGCCAGACAACCTTCCAGCCACCCTTCCCCAACCTGTAGCGTTGCATGGGGTTGCCGTGACCAAATGCAGGACCCTACACTTGGCTCTGTTGAAATGCATCCAGTTGGCCTGGGCTCATCAATCCAGCCTGTCCAGGATCCTCTTGTAGAGCCTTTTTACCCTCCAGCAGATCGACACTCCCTCCCGGCTTGGTGTCATCTGCAAACTTGCTGAGGGTGCACTCAATCCCCTCACCAAGATCATTGATGAAGATGTTAAACAGGAGTGGCCCTAGCACCGAGCCCTGAGGGACACCACTCGTGGCTTGCTGCCAATTGGATTTAACTCCATTGACCACAACTCTTTGGGCCCGGCCATCCAGCCTGTGTTTCACCCAGCAGAGTATGTGCCCATCCAAGCCATGGGCAGCCAACTTAGCCATAAGGATGTTGTGGGGGACAGTGTCAAAGGCCTTACTGAAGTCCAGGTACACTACATCGACAGCCTTTCCTTCATCCACTAAGCAGGTCACCTTGTTATAGAATGAGATTAGATTTGTCAGGCAGGATCTGCCCCTCATGAATCCATGCTGACTGGGCCTGATCTCCCTGTTGGCTTTTAATTGTTCTGTGATGGCTCTTGAGATTATTCGTTCCATCACCTTTCCCGGCACTGAGGTAAGACTGACAGGTCTGTAGCTACCAGGATCCTCCTTCCTGCCCTTCCTGAAGATGGGCGTTACATTCGCCAGCCTCCAGTCCACTGGGACATCCCCAGTTAACCAGGACTGCTGAAAGATGACGGAGAGTGGCTTGGCAACCACATCCGCCAGCTCCCTCAGCACTCTAGGGTGTAATCCATCAGGCCCCATAGATTTATGAGGATTCAGCTTACGAAGCAGGTCCATAACCATTTCCTCATGGATTATATAGGTCCTATTCTGTTCCTCATCCCTTTCTTCCAGCTCAGGGGACTGTGTGCCCAGAGAACACCTGATCTTACTGTTGAAGACGGAGGCAAAAAAGGCATTAAGCACCTCAGCGTCTTCCATATCTGTGGTCACTGTGTTTCCCTCTGCATCCAACAAAGGATGGAGATTTTCCTTAGACCGCCTCTTACTGTTAAAGTATTTATAGAAACTTTTCTTGTTATTCTTCACCACAGTGGCCATGTTTAGCTCTAGATGGCCTTTGGCCTTTCTAATTTTCTCCCTGCACAGCTTCGCTTCTTGTTTATAATCCGCATAATTTGCCAGCCCCCTCTTCCATAGATCATAAACCCTTCTTTTGTTCCTAAGTTCCAGCCAAAGCTCTCTGTTCAGCCAGGCTGGTCTCCTTCCCTGTTGGCTCATCTTTCGTGACTTGGGTATAGTCAGTTCCTGCACCTTTAAAATTAATTCCTTAAAGTATGTCCAGCCTTCCTGGGCTCCCATGCCCTCCAGAACAACCTCCTAAGGAGGTCTCTTAACCACGGACGAGAAGAGGCCAAAGTCAGCCCTCCGGAAGTCCAAGGTGGCAATTGTGCTGACCCCTCTCCTTACCTCACCAAAATTGGAGAACTGTAGCATTACATGATCACTTTGTCCAAGACAGCCTCTAACAGTTACCTCCCCCACAAGACCTTATCTATGAACAATCAGCAAGTCCAGGAGTGCACTTCCCCTTGTTGGTTCCCTCACCATCTGTGTCAGGAAGTTATCTCCCACACACTTCAGGAACCTCCTGAACTGAGCCCTCTCTGCTGTATTATATTTACAGCAGATGTCTGGGAAGTTAAAATCCCCCATGAAAACAAGAGGTAGAGTCCGTGCAACTTCACCCAATTGCCTATAAAGAATCTTATCTATTTCTTCATCCTGGTTGGGAGGTCTGTAGCAGACTCCCACGATGATGTCAGTCTTATTGGCTTTTCCTTTGATTCTAACCCGTAAGCTCTCAACCCTGTCATGACATTAATTTCTAAGCATTCATATTCCTCCCTAACATAAAGGGCCACCCCACCACCTCTCCCACCTCGTCTATCTCTTCTGAAAAGCTGGTATCTGTCAATTGTAGTACTCCAGTTGTGTGAGTCATCCCACCAACTATATCATTGTTGCTGCCTTCCATCATGGCGACATGCACGTTTAATTGAACAGCAGTGGATCCTTGTCCATACCAACTCAAAACATTTTAAAACCATTAATGACACTTATTTTTCAAACCCCTTTCCCCACAATCAGAGTAGCATCATCTGCATTTTGCTCTCCCTGCAGCAAAGCATGCAATTTGCCATTGCTCTGGGCTACCCACTGGAGAAGTGTAAAAAAATACCTCATTTTCCCCCTTGCAGGAAAGAAATGTTCTACTCTAGTCCACATTAGATGGTAGGTAGGTTGCTGCCAACTCAGGGTCTAGTGGTGTTTAATATTGGTGGCTGGATTCTGCACTGCTAGCAGAACAGTAGAAGATTTCTAACAAGTCTCTTACATAAGATGCAGAGGCAAGCAGACGTGCTGTCAAGTTCTTTTACACCCTATTTTTCTCCATTAGGAGAAAGTTGTATGGAAGTAAACAAAGAAAAGGGCTATTCACAGTTAACATTGCTTCCCCCTTGCCCTACAGATAGCAAAGTGCATCTGTATGGCTTCCTCTACTCTGACCTCAGCAAACTGATGACAAAAAAAAGGCAGCTGTGGGATTATTCATTTCAGCTTCACTGAATGATGGATGGAGAGTTATTCACTGCCCCTTTGGTGCCATCTGAGAACACGACACCAAATTCTAGTATGACCCTGGAACAGAAAACAACATTTGCCTTTGTGATTTTATTATTTATTTTCTTGGGAATCCTCATTGTTCGCTGCTTCCAAATTCTCCTCGACCCCTACCAGAGTATGCCAACCTCAACCTGGGCTGATGGACTTAACGGACTGGAGAAAGGCCAATTTGACTACGCACTTTCTTAAAGACTGGGAGCGATACAGCCTTATTTAGCATGCTGATAAAGAAAGAAAAATCCTGGAATATCTCTTTATTTTGTTTCTGGTTTACATTTTTTCAAATATTGTAGGACTTGGAACATAAAAATATGCACCCAAAGAGTTTGATGTTAATTAAATACCAAAGAAAGTTAAATTTGTTAAAGTGGACTAGTGAATTTCCTTATGGGGAAAAAGATAAAGGTTACATTAGCAGAACTTCTCTTCCAAATGCATTGGAACAATACGTAGTGCATGTGATCTCTTGCAATAAGCTAAGAGACAGTAGAGCATGTCTTCCCTTGTGTAGCTTTTTTATCATTAAGTAGAGTCTGTTTCTTACAAAAGATTCTTACAAGTGAGGTAAGAATGTGTTTTCATGACCTGTATGTGAGTCAATTAGCTTCTGAAGCTTCACTAGACTCTTTTTATTCTCTTGCTCAGCTCTGAAGACAAGTGAGGATATTTCCCATGCCATAAGATAAAATTGAAAGAGCTAGAAAACTTCAGGTGAAAAAAATTCTTCCTGTTTCCCCAGGTATTAAGATGCTCTTACTTAGCATTAATCAGTGATTAAGCTACTTAATACTAACAAAACATTGATTATAATCTCTGTTATGAACAATACATGTAATGATTTTCACCTGTCTTTGTCTTTTTCTGCACAAATTGATTTCTATTAAATTAGATTTTTACGTTATTCTTACAGCAGCTTTCGGAAACAAATTGCAGTCTTGCATGTGTTTCAAATTCTGCATTTTCAGCACTTGCTCAGTCTGTTTACTTGGTGTGTAGGTCACACCGCATAATTTTGGTTTCCTAACTGGATGATTGAAACATTGGTGCTAAGAAGCAATAAATAATCACCACCTTCTTTACCTATAAATGTCTTCCAATGTATTTGTACAATGAAAACCCCTTCCTAGAACTCAAGGTACACAAACACTTATCTTCAAGTTTCATCAGCAGAGGAGAGGTTTAAAAGATCACATAAAATTTAATAGGACTACTTAGAGTCTGAGTGGATGTTTGCAAATATTGTTTAGCAGCATTGGAATACTGTAGTGGTAACAACATTTGACGTACTGCCAGGAGGAAAAGAGTCTTGAAAAGGGTCCTAGTGCTGCTGGGCTTCTTTAAACATTTCGTGGAGTGGAGAAGGAAGATACTTGATGCCCGTTTTCAGACAGAGCTTTAGATTTACCAGTTGGGAAGTTTTCCTTTGCGCTTTGGCTTGCATTCTGTGAATGGAGAAAAAAAGCAGCCTGCAGCTGGTACAGCTGAGGCTGTGCTGACTCCGCTGAGGCTCTGACTCCATCCATGACACTTAGAGCTATTTATTTCCCTTTGCTGCTTGTCCTGTCCATCGGTTAAAGGTTGGAGCTATTTGTGGCAGAGGCAGTGGAAGGAGGGGTGGCTCTGCATGCCGGCTATCACAGTTCACAGCAGGGCAACCAGCAGCTCCCTGGTAAGTTCACAGAAAGAAGCTGGGCTGTGACCTGTCCTGCTGAAATACGAGCACAGCTTGCTGCAGGGGTAGTAACCTTTGAGACTGAGTGGGCAAAAGGAGGCAGGAAAACAACTATGTTCTCCAGAAGCCGTGAAGTACTGTCTTTAGCTACGTATCTATCAGTGCCAGGGCACCAAGGTCAAAGCAAACTTAGACTTACAGATCATTTCCTAAAGGTAACCACAGTGTGGCATGCAAGAAATGTTCCTGTTGTTGCACCAGTACTACCCAAAGCACCATGCTGCCAGTATTTATGAAGCAGAAGTAACACCATTTCTCCCTCTGGCATGGGATTTCTCTCCTGTGTCAAGGTCTCTTTGTTTGAAGTCTCTACAGATTTTAGTTAGGGACATAATGACGCTGATAAAGGGAATGTAGCACAGTGTCCAGGTGAGGCAATTTGATTCTTGTGTGGAGTTTGGAAGTTGGTAACTGAGGACTGTTTTGGAAGTTTAGCTGGCCAGCATATCTGGTATGCTTGAAAGGGTTTCAAGAAGATATTTTCATAAACAACCAGGATAAGTCAGTCTTTTAAAGGGAATTCAATACTGCTGGGCAGTCACTTTAAGTCTACCTATCTGTGGATGTTGCTAAACTGATTATAGCAAAGATAGGAAATACACACCAGGTCCCCCACAACAGCAGAGACTTTTCCTTCACATTCTCAAAGTCTAAAAGAAGTTTACTGAAGAGATGTTGGCAATTCAGTTTCAACATATTTCGCTTTTCCTTTGCCTGGAGAAACTAGGCCAGACTTAGAAAGCAGAGACTAATATTCCAATCCACAGAGTAGCCTCTGGCACTTCATTATGCCTCACAAGAATAACTATTCACTGTGGAATGACCTGAGATATTAATATGACTGGAAAGGGAGGGTCTATATACTAATGCAGCTGTGCTCAGGCAGCAATTCAGCTCAGCATTGCTCTAGAATACGCTTTTGTTTATTGTATCGGCTTCTGTAGAAAGTCCTGTGCAATCTTCAAAACCTCTTTTTAGAATGAATATCTCTTGACTTAATTTCAGCAAATATACTCTTACATACTGCAGAGAATAGAAGGAATATGTGTATTTTTTTAACGAATGAAACTTTTTGTGTTAATTTGTTCAATCTAACGAGTTTAAGTCAAAGGACTGCAAAAGAGAAATAAAGCCAAGTAAGGGCAGAGATAAAACTATTGGTATACACCAGGGAATAAAGCCATTTTACTCCAGTGAGGTTCTCAAGGCTTTCATATCTCAGTCCTGACCCTTGAATGAAAGCACTGACCTAACAGCATGGAGCTGTGACAAGAGTCTGTTTTCGGAGATGTCTGGGGTGCATATGTGTGAGAGCAACCTCAATGCTGCTTCTCCACTGCAGTTGGAGGTTTGGGTGCAACTTGTGAAGACAGGAACTACCTGTAAAGTAGCTCAGGAGTCAGAAATGATACAGCCACAGAAATCCACAGCTCTGTGCACTCTGCAAGAGCCATGTAGGCATTACTGCTGGACTACGTACACATGTGTTGGACCTGCAGTGAAATGCGTCTGCCATTACCACAAAACTATCAGGACCTGAGCTCTCTTTCAAAGGTAGGTGAAGCTGAGATCCAGCAGAACAGCTGTGCTAACTGGGAGAGAAAAAGAAACCATTGACCTGCTGGTGCAACTGGCAGCTGAGCAAATCCCTTCTCCTTCACCAGAGGGAGTTTACAGAGGTGGGGTTTATAGAATTAGATGGACTTTAATTTGTTTCCCAGAATATAAGTTTGTCTAAATAAGGGGAAATATGACTACAATCTTGTCTTATTTTTAATTTTTGTTCTGCCAGCTATGTACTCTAAGCAAATGCATAATGCTTGATTTTGACAGAGCAGCCTGTGAAGCATCGCTTTGTCAGCTTTTACCACACATGCCCACAGAAGAAGCCCTGGAGATACCTGTTGTGTGGCTATGTCACCCTCTGAGCCTGGTGGGATTGGTACTCAAGGATTTTGCAGGCATGGAGCTCTACAAAGAAATACTAGAGCTACACATATCAGATACGGTCTTCCATCTTACAGATTCGATTTTCAGTGAGATTCTCTACTTCTCTCTGCACTGATTTAAAATCTCACCTTGCCTCTTAGAATTGATGTTAGTGGTTTGAATACAGAAAAGTGATACTGGAATTACATCTAGGAAGACAAGCGCTTTACGCACAGTGAAGCCACGGCAAAAAAATATCAGATTTTTGGCTGTCTGTTCCATGTGAGGAAAAAATTACGAAGACTGGAGTCAAAACGACTAAGGATTACATCCTATAGTAAAACATATTTAACAACCCCCAGTGTGAGAGAGGACAAAGGCTTACACATAATGCCAGTCTCTCACCTTTGTAATTCCATGGCTGATGCTGATTATCACTTCAGACTCCAGTGTAAATCAAAACAGATCTAAAGGTCTTCAATCCTGTGACATTAGTCACAGTATCCTTGCAACAGAAAAAGAAGTGTATTTATGAAATTTTTGTATCTGGAGGCTCACGTTCTAAAGAGCTGATTCCCTGTGATATTGGTTTGAGGTAATTGGCTTCAGTTGCATTACTTTATTTTACATCAGTGTAACTGAGAATAAGGTTCCAAATTTCTAAATACAGACAGATGCATCAAAGAATCAGTAGTTCTGCACTGCTGTTTAATACACGTAATACAGGCTCAGTCTTTTTTTTTTTTCCCCAAAAGTTTTTAGGAGTAACATCATTGGCTGACAAGCCTTGACATCGCCTATAAATGCCAAAACATTACTATGGTGACAACCTGCTTTCACATGCTTTCTAATGTGACAGAATGTACCTTTAGTCATGTGACCAGTCCTATAAAGCGGGTATTAAATTTACCATTGGTAGTACTGTTTCTATTCTATCACTCTATTTTTGGTTAGGCTTTACAGCTGGTTGAGATGAATGTTTGTTTCTTTTGCTTTTGTATTAGTTGATATGTTGGACGGTTTTTGGCAGAGACTTGAAAATTTCCCAGTTTCCTATAGAATTTTGTTGTGAGGTTATTGGAATATTTTTAGTGTTTACCTTCCAGTCAATTTGGTTAGATAAAGAATATCTCATCTGTATAAAGTTTAACCAGCTGTTAAAAAAACCCAACCAAACAACAACAACCTTTCATGATGCTTTCCGGATTTTTTTCTTTTGTGATGAACAATAGAGAGCAAAGAGTTTGATAACCAGAAAGGAGTGGCCACTAAATATTACTGTGTATATAGCGGTTGTGTCCTTTTTACTGGATTTCTTGGTGTCGGGACACTGCATTACACACTGCTTGCTGCTTCTCCTTCTTAAAAATGATTGGCATAAGATCATTTTTTCTCTCCCTACCATGTAATTTCAGATTGATCTGCCTTCATTTTTTTCTCCTGTAGTTCTTCCTTCTGTTTGAGATTCTAACTTGGATGCCTCTGTGTGCTTGTTGCCAAAGTTTTACTTCCTCAGGAAAGGTCATTTGCAGGTGTAATCAGGGAAGAAGACATGCTGAAGTGGCCAGTGTAACACAATGCACAATGAAAAATTTACTGCAGTCAATCAGATCTTTAAAATCGTTGAAGAATTGTGATTTTTATGGGTCTTCCGTAACTCTGTGACCTGGCTTAGAGGCTATCTGGTCAAGAGTATTATTTTTAGTCATTGTAGCTCTTACCGTAAGCATGGATCGATCACTTTAATTATTGTTAGCTGAAGAAAATAATGTGATTGGGCTGTGTACAAAAATGCAGCTTCTTCCCCTGAAGTACTATTAATGTTTTTACCTTACATATCTCACTAGCAATTATTCTAACACAGTGTAAAGTTACCTTATGATGAAATGTTTTCAACTTTTCTGGAGCTTCTCTCTAGCCTATATAGAAAATAAGTGTTATTAAAGTAGGAGAATGCTTATATATACTATAATTAAAATGAAAGGTATGAGTTGAACTACAGTGTATAGTTTTGTGGAATTTAATTGATAGTAAGTAGTGGTTGGTCCATGTGTAGGAAGTTATATAGCAGCAGACACAGAAATAATAAACAAAATCACAATTTGCTAAATACATCCTGAAGATTAAGACATACATGGAGAAGGTTCTTGCAGAAACCAAAATAATAGTGTAGAAACACCACACAGAATGGTATATCAAGACTGAGAAGTCTCTAATGTGTTTAGAAAATCTTTTTTCCACAATTGCTAGTTAGTACATTTTAAAGAATGTTTATCATCTTGCATGTAAGTATTCCTTTGACTTCAGCGCTCACATGCTTTGAGATGCTTTATCTGTTCAAACTCGCATTTATCAAAATACTCAAATTTTTTGATTGTATAGTGTAAAATAATCCAGTGTGTTTATATAAAGAAACACATGGTTATTCACATACACCTAAACTTGTGACAGTATTACCTGAAGTAGTTGTTGCTATGACATAACGTATAGAGAGTGTTTTTCTAAGAAGACAGAGAATAGCATAAAATCCTAATGTAAACAAACACAATAGCTGCTATCTCAATATGTCTACTTGACATCACTCCTCTACCCTTCATTGCGGAATTTCTATGTACATCTGCAATACATAGACATGTATACTATGTCTATTATGCTTGCAGTTTGTGTAGAAAAACTTAACTAAACTTCTGAGTAATCAGATTAAATTTTTCTAGAGGTGCAGCCGCATCACTAAAAAGCATGTTTCAGATCAACATTGAGCAGATCCTGGATAGGTTGAGCAGCCCATGCTGAGTTCTTTGCCAACACTTGGTACTGATACAGAGATACAGACTTCATGCTAAAATCATTGAATCATTGAATCACTAAGGTTAGAAAAGACCTCTAAGATCATCTAGTCCAATCATGAACCCAACACTATGGGATAAATGGGATAAACCTTGCAAGTATCCCTGTCCATCTGGACTGTAGTACTTGCCATAGTCCATGTAACTCTAAGAGTAAAAAAATCCCTGTGTCTCATCTACATGAAAATTGTGTATTTGACTGGCTGTCATCATGTAAAAAAAGACCAAAAAAAAAAACCAAAACAAAGCCCTGGAAGAAGAGACTAATTCATTCTCCTTATATAACAAAAATGCTGTCTGAGAAGTATGGACTTACACTAATATATAAAGAATGCATGAACAACAGAGATCAAGAAAGTTTGTGGGTTGCTTTTTTTTTTGGTTTATTTTATATGCACAGTAGTTACAAGACATGGAGTCACAGAATTACAAATGTTGAAAAGGACAAGGGGTCAGATCAGGTTGCACAGGGCTGTGTCCAGCTATCTTTTGAAGATCTTCAAAGATGGACATTCCACAGCCTCTTTGAGCAACCCCTTCAACTATTTGATTGTCCTCACATTAAAAAAAAAAAAATCCTGTTGAAATTACGCATGCTGAAACTTGTGCCAAATGCCCCTCGTCCTTCCATTGTACACTTCCATCTTCTTTGCCCCTCCAGTGGGTTCAGCTGTAAGTCTCACCTGAGCTTTCCCTCCTCCAGCCTGAACAATCCCTGCTCCTTCAGTCTTGCCTCACACATCAAGCGCTCCAGCTGAGCAGCCTGGAGTCTGCTGGACTTGCTCTGGTATAGTCATGCCTGGGGAGCCCCAAACTGAACACCGTTCCACCAGACACAATCTCCTGCAAGTAAAACAGAGAAATAACAGCACCCTGTACCTGCTGGCTGCAGTCTTTCTAGCATAGCCCAGGATATGTTTGGCTGCCTTCACCACACAGGAACACCACTGCCCTGCGTCATTTTCTCCACAGTAACACTGTTCAGTAAATCCAACTGCATTTTCTTGCAGTGTAAGGATCACAATGGAAGCCCAACCTCCTGCATTCTGCTATCATGGAGGTTATTTTCTCAGGTGTTTGTTTTACACAGGCAAAATTAAATAGTAGCTGGGTTTTTGCTTTGACATTTTTATCTGTAAGTTTTAAAATTAAAAAAAAACCAGAGGTACGATATTAAGTAATCTAATTTTCCTCATTTTCTCTCAAAGAAAAGAGGAGTTACTTCATGATTCATTATTGGCAGTAAGACCATTTCCATTTTATTTATAGACCTTTCCAACTCTTCCTTGTAGTCCCTATTCATTAAAAAAAAACCCAACAACAAAACCCCCCAAACAAACAAACACCCCAAAACCAGAAAGAAATCCAACAAGAACAGGAAAAAACCCTTTTTTGCAGTCAATTTCAATGGCTGCTTTGGCAGCCAAGGTTGGTTCTTATTATAGCATTGGTAGCTGAAAAATTGAGGAGGACTGGTCTGCAGTTTACTTTCTCTTCATAAAGCTATTTGTTAAATCTTTTCTAGTAAGTTGGGTACCTCACTATACTCCTTACTCTCGTATAGCTCATTGCCCCCTCCTACAGTCTTTCTAACATGCTTAGACCATTTCAATGCTAAAGATATCAAATTCCAATTTAGCAACTGATGGCAGAACTGATCTTGTATTTAGGAAAGTAGTACTGGAAAATAGCAAAGTAGGCTGGATAATGAGAATGACAACATACTTTCAAATGCATCAATATTATGACTTGCCATGTCCTTGCTCCTGTTCAAAATTAGCAATGACAAATACCAAGACACTACTAATCTCTTAATATGTTGACAGGCACAACTGAGCACAAAGCAAAGAATAATATAAATTAGTACTTGGATTTATAAACCTGCACACCTTATTGGGGATGATGTAGCACAGAACAAGATGGAGAAAGAGGAAAGGCGTAAGTCAAAGCCCTATATCTCGACTTTCTGTTCTCTTTCTTCTCAGCAGCCTAACCACCCAGTGTTCTTTGCTTTTATACAGTCAAGTTTCCACCACATTGTGTTGTTTATCCCCTTGTAGAAAGTTATGAGGAGTGGGTCTGTGGGATGGTGAGGGGGTGTCAGCCCTCCCTGTCCCGGCTTCTTGCAGCCACAGCTCCAAGCCCTACCTGCCCCCACACCTCCACCCGTGCATGGATGGGGCAGTGAGTTCAGGAAAATGCTGAAACACCATCGCATCAACATGACAGGTGCCAGGCAGGCGGCTTCAACCTATTTATGTTCCAGGCTGTTTGACACATTCATTTAGTAGTGCCTCACACTCTGTACTTGGCAGTGGTGAGGCCACAGCTTGAGTACTGTGTTCAGTTTTGTGCCTCTCTGTGTAAGAAAGACATGGAGGTGCTGGAGTGGGTCCAGAGAAAGGCACGAAAGTAGGTGAAGGCTCTAGAGAACAAGTCTTCTGAAGGATAGCTGAGGGAACTGGGGTTGTGTAAGCCTGGAGAAAAGGAGGCTGAGGGGAGACCTTACTGCTCTCTGCAATTGCCTGAAAGGAGTTTGGAGTTGTCTCTTCTCCCAAGAAGCAAGTGACAGGACAAGAGGAAATGGCCTCAAGTTGCACCAGAGGAGGTTTAGGTTGGATATCAAGAAAAATTTCTTCATGGAAAATGTTGTAAGCTGTTGGAACAGGCTGTAGTGTGCTGAGCTGATAGTTCCTAATTTGCCGACATTGAAGCTTAGAGGTAAACTAGTGCTATGTTTTTGTAGCTAAAACAGGTGGTAGCAGTTTCTAAAGCTCTACAGCATTGCCTCAGATAATCCAGTGATGTTTTGCAGCTGGACTTCTAAACCATGGGATTAAGATTTCATTGCCTCTACTGAAGTGTCAGCTTGACAATGAGTAATGCACATGATGTTTATGTAAGATTATAAATGGGAGATATTTTAGATTGCTTTAGCTACATCCCTTTGTCTGCAGTAAAACTGACTGCTGTTCAAAGTTTGTCAACGCTGTAAAATCATTTCACTGCTTTAGGAAACTGGTCCTGACGGAGTCAGCTGTGCTGTGTGCTGTACAAGCTGAACAAAGCAGTGCATATTCTGACTTGCAAGTTAAGTTGTCTTCCAAACTGCCCCTTAATCCAACCTCTGGAAGCACAACTCTTACTGGTTGTCCCTTCTGTTGTGTTAACAAAGCTGATCAAACTCTAGTCCAGCTGTTGCACAGCAAGCCTTCCTGAATTGTAAAGAGTGTTTTGAACAACAGTAACTGTTGTTCAATACACACTCATTCACTACACACTTGTAGCGTGGCCAGATGGCCTGTGTTCGCAACTTCCCTGTGAGTGGACTGACGATATAACTTAGCACATCGCAGTGCCTCTCCAGGGGATGGCAGCATTTTTGACAGATTTCTCCCTTTGCTGCTGTGTAAGACTGTTGCTTGTAAAGTGAAGATAACTGGCAGAACTGTGGCCATTCCTTGTCACTTAGTTTCCGGGTTACTACCAGGGTCGTGCTCCTGCTAAACCTTTTAAACCATGCTTTAGAAGGAAGCCTTTCTATACTTGTATGCATCTGAACTAGAGACCGAAGTAGACCTGTAATGGTTCATTTTTCTTGATTTCTCTGCTGTTCTATCTCATTGCTGTGGTTCTGTGGAAGAGTGGTATTGGAGCCTAAGACTTCAGCTGAACTGCCCCCAAGATGCGCAATGAAGCCTTTTCAGGATTTAAGGAAACTTGTTCTGTGGGACTTCCCCCTGTGCCTCCCGAATGGGACCACTCTGGCAAAGCTGCAGATCAGGGGGCCGCAATGGGAACTGCATGAATTTTGTATGGGAAGAGGTTTTGTAACACTTGGGGAGGGTTACAAAAAAGCACTTGGAAAAATTCTAGTGGAGGAAAAAATAGGTTCTGAAGAATGGAAGAATCTGTAGCTGCTGTTGTGTGCTGAGCAGCGTTATTGGTCAAACACCCACAGGTCCATACTGGGGTTATCTTTGCACAAGGTTACAGTTTTGCAAAAGCTTTCTCTACTCCCCAGCGGTTAAGAAGCAGATAGAGTGTGAAGACATGTCCCTAAAGAATAGCCAAGAGCAAGTCAAAAGCTTATGGGGAGGAATTAGTGACTGAGGCAACAAGGGGAACCTTGTGGCTGGTGTGTACCACAGGCTGTCCAATCAAGGGGAGCTGACTGATGAAACCTTCTTACTCCAGCTACAGGAGGAACTGCGCTCGCAGACTCTTGTCCTGATGGGGGATTTCAACCACCCCAACATCAGCTGGAAGAGTAACACAGTGAGGCGTAGGCAATCCAAGAGAATCGTGGAGTACCTCGATGTTAACTTCATAAGGTGAGAAAGAGACAGCTGTACTTGAAGGCATGTGGGTACTGGACCTGATGGTCACCAGTGCAAGTGAGCTCATCAAGGATGTCAAGACTGGAGGCAGCCTGGGCTGGAGCAGTCACACACTGATGGAGTTCATAGTCCCAGAGTCAAACTAGGAGCATAGTCAGGATCCAGCTCTTCAAGGAGTTAGTCAACAGGACCCCCTGGAAAACGGTCATCAGGGACAAGGGAGCAGAACAGAGGTGGCAGATCTTTAAGTGCACTTTCCATAAAGCACAAGATTTCTCAATCCCTACCTCATCAAGGTAGGTAAGAGACCAGCATGGCTGAGTTGAGACCTACTGGTCAAATTAAAAGCCAAGAGGGAATGGCATAGGCAGTTCAAACAGGGATGGGTATCCTGAGAAGAGCATAGGGATGCTACCCAGATGTGTAGGGATGGAGTCAGGAAGGCCAAGGCACAGCTGCAGCTGAACATGGCAAGAGATGCATAGAGTAACAAGGTACGTCAACCAGAAGAGGAAGGTTAATGAAAGGGTGGGTGTGTGTCCCAGATGGGCAAGAATGGCTAGTCAGTAACAGCAGACAAGGAGAAGTCTGATGTTCTTATGAAATTTTTTGCTTCAGTCTTCACTGGCAATCTCTCTCCTCACATCTCCCAAAACGAAGGGCTGCAAGATGGGGACCAAGGGGACAAAGTCCCTCCCACTGAAAGGAAACACAAGGTTCGTGACCACCTAAGAAACCTGACCATACACAAGTCTATGGGACCTGATAAGATGCATCCCAGAGTCCTGAAGGTATTGGCTGATGTAGTTGCCAAGACACTCTCCACGATATCTGAAAAGTGATGGTGCTCAGGTGAAGTCCCCAGGGACTGGATGAAGGGAAACATTGCAAGCATCTTTAAAAAGTGTAGAAAGGAAGATTCCATGAACTAGCAACCTGTCATCCTCACCTCTGTGCCTGGGAAGATCATAGAACAGATCCTCCTAGAAGCTCTGCTGAGGCACATGGAGGACAGGAAGGTGATTCAAGATAGACAGTATGGCTTCGTCAGGGCCAAGTCCTACCTGATCAACCTAGTGGCTTTCTACAATGGGGTGACTACATCAGTGCACAAGGAATGAGCTACAGATGCCATCTATCCAGACTTCTGCAAGGCCCCTTCTCATTTTAAAGCCATGAACCTAAGGATTAACAAAACTTCAGCTTTGCCCTAGCCTCATATTTTGGGACAGGTGTTTACCTAAACAGCCTCTTCAAGGGTGTTCTGTCCAAGGCAGGAACTAATGCAAGAAAAAAGACCTTGAAACTGAAGTCTAATTGTTTTGGCATCCTTGTATTCTTAGAAACAAATCAACACATGTTAAAAAGGGTATTTTCATACAGTAACACACCTGAAGCTGTTGTGCTTGTCCTCTGTGTTGCAGTAAATCCCCAGGATCATAGAATGATAGAATCATAGAATCGTATCAGCTGGAAGAGACCTAGAAGATCATCAAGTCCAGCCTTTGTCCCTGCCCTACCAACCTACTAAACGGCACCCACCAGTGCAACATCCACCTGCCTCTTAAACACCTCCAGGTACGGTGACTCAACCACCCCCCTGGGCAGCCTGTTCCAATGGCTGACAGCCTTTTCAGTATAGAAATTCTTCCTAATGTCTAACCTGAACCTTCCCTGGTGCAATTTAAATCATTTCCCCTCCTCCTGTCACTCTCCACTAGGGAGAACAGACCAACCCTTCCCTCTCTACAACCTCCCTTCAGGTAGTTGTAGAGAGCAATGAAGTCTCCCCTCAATCTCTTCTTCTCTAGGCTAAACAGCCCCAGATCCCTCAGCCTTTCCTCGTAAGACTTATGTTCTTAGCCCTTTACCAGCTTGGCAGCTGCCTCTGTACCCTCTCCAGCACCCCTATGTCCCTCTTGTAGTGAGGGGCCACAACTGGACACAGGACTCAAGGTGAGGCCTCACCAAAGCCAAGTACAGGGGCATGATCACCTCCCTGCTCCTGCTGACAACACCTTTCCTGACACAGGCCAGGATTCCATTGGCCTTCTTAGCCACCTGGGCACACTGCTGGCTCATGTTCAGCTGATTGTCCATCAACACCCCTGGGTTCCTCTCTGCCTGGCAGCTCTCCAGCCACTCCTCCCCAAGCCTGTAGCGCTGCTGGGGGTTGTTGTGGCCGAACTGCAGGACCCGGCATTTGGCCTTGTTGAAACTCATGGAATTGGCCTTGGCCCAGTGATCCAGCCTATCCAGATCCCTCTGGAGAGCCTCTCTACCCTCAAGCAGATCGACAATTCCTCCCAGCTTGGTGTCGTCTGCAAACTTACTGAGGGTGCACGCCATCCCCTCATCCAAATCATTAATAAAGATCTTAAATAGGAGTGGCCTCAGTACTGAGCCCTGGGGGACACCACTCGTGATCAGTCACCAACTGAATTTAACTCTGTTGACCACAACTCTTTGGACTCGGCCATCTAACCAGTTTTTCACCCAGCGAAGCTTATGTCCGTCCAAGCCGAGAGCAGTCAGTTTCTGTAGGAGAATGCTGTGGGCAACTGTGTCAAATACCTTACTAAAGTCAAGATAAATGACATCCACAGCCTTTCCTTCATCCAGCAAGCGGGTCACTCAGTCATAGAAGGTGATCAGGTTTGTTAAACAGGGCCTGCCCTTCACAAACCCATGCTAACTGGGCCTGATCACCTGGTTGTCCTGCACGTGTTGCATAATGGAACTTGGGATGATCTGCTCCATCAGCTTCCCTGGGACTGAAGTTAAACTGGCAGGCTTGTAATTTCCCTGGTCATCCTTCCTTCCCTCCATATAGACAGGTGTTGTAGTGCCTGGCTTCTAGTCAGATGGGACCTGTCCAGTAAGACAGGACTGTTGATAAATGATGGAGAGTGGTCTGGCGAGAACCCCCACCGGTTCACCTGGTACTCTTGGGTGCATCCCGCCCAGCCCCATAGAGTTATGGACATCGACACGTAGTAGTAGGTCCCTGACCACACTACTCGTGAATTGGTGGGGGGGAGGGACATTTTACTCCTAGTCCCATTCTGTTGGCTTGAGGGGCTGGCTTTCCTCCGTGCAGGTGTTACTATTACTAAAGACTGAGGCAAAGAATGCATTAAGCACCTCAGCCTTATCCTTGTCTTTTGTTATTATTTGTTACTTTTGTTCCTTCTGGGTCTAGCAAGGGATGGAGGCTCTCTCTGTTCTTTCTTTTGTTATTAATGTATTTATAAAAACTTTTCTTACAGTCCTTTACTTCCAAAGCCAGATTAACTTCCAACTGGGCCTTGGACCAGTTATATCTGAGTTATATCTTTCCCCTATATATTTCATTAATAAGCAGATAGCAACATTATCCTTCCCTTCTACTCTGCCCTAGTGAGACCCCATCTGGAATATTGTGCCCAGTTCTGGGCCCCTCAGTTCAAGAAGGACAGGGAACTGCTAGAGAGAGTCCAGCACACGGCAACTAGGATGATTAAGGGAGTGGAGCATCTCCCTTATGAGGAAAGGCTGAGGGAGCTGGGGCTCTTTAGTTTGGAGGAGACTGAGGGGTGACCTTATTAATGTTTACAAATAAATAAAGGGTGAGTGTCATGAGGATGGAGCCAGGCTCTTCTTGGTGACAACCAATGATAGGGCAAGAGGTAATGGGCTAAAACTGGAACATCAGAGTTTCCGCTTAAACTTGAGAAGAAACTTCTTCTCAGTGAGGGTGACGGAACACTGGAACAGGCTGCCCAGGGAGGTTGTAGAGTCTCCTTCTCTGGAGACATTCAAGACCGACCTGGACACGTTCCTATGTAGCATTATCTAGGTGTTCCTGCTCTGGCAGGGGGATTGGACTTGATGATCTTTCGAGGTCCCTGCCAATCCCTGACATTCTGTGATTCTGTGATTTGGTTGGGGGGAAGAGGATTCACCTAGAGGTCAACTTTGGTTCAAGGTCTACTGTTCAGGCCTCAGTACTTCTGGTCAGAGATTCTGGTTGAGTGGATATTGCTATCTATTTGTTCCTTCTCTTTCTCCATCCACCGTAAAAACTCAGAAAAAAAATAGAGTGCTGCTTAAACTTAGTATGGCTCCACACTAGGATAGGTTGGTGGCAAAGCCAACCTCAAGTGCTTGTAGTTACCGATTTTTCCTCCGTACTGCCATTTTCTTGCCCACAAGAGATACTGATAGAGTTATTGAACTGCTATCAGACTGGCTACTAGCTGTTCAGAAAGTTAGCCCTGGGAAAAGTTTCCCAGAGAGGGTCTGGAGTCTCCATCCCCAGAGATACTGAAAAGCTGTGCAGAGTCCTGGGCAACCTGCCCAAGGGGTCTGTGCTTGAGCAGGGTGAGTGGATCAGGTGTCCTTCAACAACCATTCCGTGACTGCAGAAGAAAGGAATTGGTGCTCTTTTCAGGTGAAACATTGGAGGAACTTTGGTTCGAGTACGGCCTGACAGTGTGTTCTCTTGACATGACTGGTGGTGCAGGGCAATGTTGAGTGTGAAATACCACTACCGGGGGCAAATGCTGGTGCTGCAGCACAGCAGCCGAACCTGGGGACACATGATAGGGTTTTCCTGATGCCATGAATTGCCCGGGCAGGGAGAGACCCCGGGAAGGCGGCAGCTCTGGCGGGAGGCGCTGGCCAGGACTGGGCGTTGCCACGGCAACCGCGACCACTCCCTTGCCTGAAAACGGTGGCCTGGCCCATGCTGGAGACCAGGAGCTGGAGCAGAGCAAGGTGGGTGCAGGGGAGGGTGCCAGGGAAGGGCGCTGAAGCTCTGCCACCTCGACCAGGGAGCTGTGGTGTCTCCCCGGCAGACAGCCATGGCCTCGCTCAGCTCAACACCGGGCAGCACGGAGGCAGTTGCCCAGCTGCGCAGCTGCAGCAGGATTTCCAACATGGCCCTGGGGCTGGGGGGGCCATTCCTGCCACAGTGGGGGCAAGGGAGAAGGAAAGGACCAGGAGAAGGGGGAGAAAGCGGCACCCAGAGACTGCGGCAGTGAAATAGACATTTATTTCCTTTTTCTTGGATTAAAGTTTTGCTGAAGCCGTGTTGAAGCCCTGCTAGTGCCGCTGGCGGCGTGGCCTCTTGCAGGGCTGGGGAGAATCCTTGGGGTCCCTGACCATCTACTCATGAATAGTGGGAGCGACATTTTGCTCCCGGTCCCCATTCGGTTGTCTTGAGGGGCTGGCTTTCCTCAGTGCAGGTGTTACTAACGACTGAGGCAAAGAAGGCATTAAGCACCTCAGCCTTATCCTTGTCTTTTGTTACTATATGTCCTTCTGGGTCTAGCAGGGGGTGGAGGCACATCATATACATTATGCTTGATGCACAATGTTTAATATATAACGGCAGATGTTTCTATGGGGATCCTGCTGAACACACGGTGGAAAAACATCACCAGATTTTAGTAAAACAAACTGTTCTGATATGTGGAGACATTCCTCAATATCTGGAGGATAAAACTGGACTAGACTTGGGTAAAAACAAGCTGTTCTGAACAAGCCAATAGTTGATGAATGCATTAAAAAGATCAGGGTGGGAAACTGCATGGAGACATATGTGAATGGACGTGTCAAAGGTAGTTGCAAGGATGAATGTATCAAGGTCTCTGCCCTCAGCTGGGACATTACGTGTGCGGGCACCCATGACCCAAGTCAACTAATTTCTCCTGGGCTTCGGAGACATCTCAGGGCCTGATGCTTGCTGTGAGGTCTCAGCTACAAGCCTGGAAACAAGAAGGCCGCAGTTCGGCAAAAGAGCACCAAGCTCCCTTGGGGACTGATGCCTGGAAGCTGCTGGAGGGCATCTTTGGGAGCCACTGCCCAGTCCTTGGAGGAGGCAGCTCCCCGTGCGACCCGAGGGGCCCCATGCTCTCCAACAGCCTTTGCTGGTGTTTCCCTCACCTTCCTACCAGGAAGCTGATGATCCCAGCACATGCTCACCTTGCTGTCCCACAGACCCTCATGCCTCTCTCTCTCTCAGGACACATGGAGAGCAGACTGTCTGCTTTGTCTGCACTCTCCAAGCTGGGCAGGAGCGAGCAGCTGGCGGACCAGGAAGCTCTCCTGGGAAGGAGCTGGTCCTGGCTAAGTTTGTTTGGCAGGAGAGGAGCCTCGGCAAGAGCTTGCCCTCTTCCCTCCGTGGGGGCTGAGCAGCTGCTGCTATGACCGGCCAGGGGCTGCCGAAGCCATCCTGCTCACCTTGGCAGCACGACGACCCCGTCTCGACTGAGCCGACTGAAATTGTTTTTGCCCACGAAGGCCACCATACTCATCATCTTGGAGTCCTGCAAGGGGACGGGGACATGTCAGCAGATGCTCAGGTTGATGGCAAAGGCCACAAACTGTCTTGCTGCCCAAAGACACAAAGGCCGCCTCTCAGAAAGCCTCGCATCGCCTTCTCCCTCGGCGTCTTTAGGCCCTCCTTGACAGGGGCCGAGGCCCTATCAAGACTTGGCACAGCTCATCAAGAGCATGTCTAGGACAGGTGTCGAGGCAGCTGACAGCAGCCAAGGGACCGCAGCTGGGGAGAGCTGTGACAGTATTGCCACTGGGACACAAGGAGGAGCCCTAGAGAAATGACAAGCTCACCTTGAGAAGAGCTGCCAGCGTGTTGCCTGTCACATCCAGCTCCAGCAGACAGTCATAAAGGAAGGTCATGCTGACCACTTTTCTTCGCACGGCAAGGATGCCGATGCCCCTGAAGGAGAATTCTACCTCCTTGTTGTCTCGGAGGGCCTCAGCGAAGAAAAGCAGAGTCTTGTGCGTGCACTGTTCTACAATTTCTTGTCGGAAGTGGATGCTGAAGGCAATCTGCTTGAAATCCAGCTGAACAGACGGTGTCTCATCTGGAAAACAAGCACAAAGCAAGCAAGTGACTCCCACTGCAGTTCAGCCAACTTGGTGTCATCAGCGCCTAGCTCTCAGACCATACTCTTCCAGAAAGCTCTCCCACTTCAGCTTCGGCCATGTCTCCAGGATGGGCCTTATGGACAGGAGAAGACAAAGAGAAGCTTTTCTTCCTGCTGCAAGGAACCAGCTGGAGAGATGAGGCTGATCTCCTTGGGTGGGTGCAGTGTGCTGGGCCACAGTGTACATGTGCCCACACTTAGCACTCTCCAGCTTAGTTGGAAGAGCCTTTGCTTGACCATGTCACAGGGGTGTTGGCACCAAGCCAAAAGCAAGGGCTGTGCAAGGGAAGCACCCGCCTTCTTACCAGGGATTTTTGTCTTTGCACACTTGAGGTTGTAGAATTTCTTCAGGTATTTGCAGGGCAGGAACACGGGTCTCTCCACAGGCAAAACCTTGCCCTCTCCCACCGTGGCCTGTGCTGGGACGAGTGCAAATGTCCCAATTCTGATGTCCACTGCCTTAAAAAGCAAGCAAGCAGGAAGAAGGAGCATTGGTAGGGCTGCACAGAGGCAGGGAAGTGGCCAAACGACTTGCTTGGGCCTGGAGATGGTCCCTGGTGCCCTTCTCTGTAGGCCCTAAGAGGCAGGATGGGTCATGGGCAGGAGAGAAAGTTCACCCTCTTCTGCAAGAGCTGCCTCTAGATCTACCTCCGGGTGCCAGCCCAGACCTTGCAGATTTCTGGAAAGCAAAGGAAGGGCACGCCATGATCTCCAGCAGCAGCAGCAGCCAGCCAGCCAGCACCCACCCATCTACAGAAGCAACACTGGGGTGCACTCAATCCCCCACCTCACCCTGAGCAAACCCTTGCTGGGCCCGCCCAGCCATGTTCATACCACCCCCAGCCTCCAAGAAGCCTGCCCTGTGTGCAAGACAGGCCTGGGAGGGACAGAGGGCATCAGTAGCATTTTGGGGAAGGGGATTCTGCCCTTTGACGTGGGTAGCAACCAGAAACCTGGACTATCAAAACCTCCCTCAAGTCCCAACACACCACCAAGCAGGGCTCTTCTATCAGCTGCCAGTCCCGTCCAGAAGACTCTCCCCACTACAGCCCCTGCCCAGCCTCAGGGTTTTCACAGCTCGTCTACACTTCATCCTGGCTCCAGCAAAGCTCCTGCAAAGGCTCCCAGGCACCTTACCACTGGTGATGAGCTCCCTGAGGGTAGGCAGATCCTCAGGGCCCAAGGGCTTAAAAAGCAGGTGCTTAATCATCTCTGCCCTGCTGCACTTGCAGTTGGTGAAGAGGTCCTGCTACTCTCCTCCTGCACTTGCAGTTGGTGAAGAGGTCCTGCTACTCTCCTCCTCCTCTTCCTCCTCCCTCTCCTCTCCTCCCTTTCTTCTTCCTCCTCCTGGTCACTTCCTCATGCATGTGTCCAGGCCTTGACAGGAAGTATGGTCAGGGGCACAGTGGAGAGGGGGACCTGTGGCTGTCATGCCAGTGTCCGGCTGTGATACCGCACTGTGTCATACGGAACCTGCCAGCTCACAGCCCCAGCCATATTTGGACCCAGCATGAGCCATCCAGCCAGTTTTTTACCCAGTGACGGGTACAGCTGTCCAAGCCATGAATAGCCATGATTATTAAGTTATTTCTTCTCCCATTCATCATATAGCTTTCTGAAATTTTTGCTAAATTCCTGGTTATGGTGAAGTACACTTTACACGCTTACACGTTATGAGAGATTTTGCCCAGCAGGTCTAAGTGTTGGAGTTCTAGTCTGGAAATTGTTGGGGGCCAGTGATCAGAGCTGAGCATGTCGAAGGCCCAGATTTCATTGTCTTCTTAGTCTCATGAATCTGATCTCACATTTCCAACCTTCTACACTATTAGACTGGGAGTGCTCTAATGATATTCTCCAAAGTTATTTTCTCCACAGCCATAAAAATATCAGCCCAGATATCTTAAAAGCTCCTTTAAAATCTGAGAATCAGGGAATTCTAAAAACAAGAAAAATCCATGTGGAAAAAACATAAGCTTTGAGATCCTGATGTACAAGTGACAGTTTTTCTTCTTGTTACACAAATATGTTCAACGGTGTCTTATGTTTCCTTCCTGTATTTCATATGGTTGCCTTCCTTCTAGCATGGCCACACAAGTGTAAAGTTGAGCTAAAACAGAACTATCAAATGCAATCTCACACAGCTTGTATGTTCTGACAGAACAACTGCGAAAGAAGAGACAGATTGCCCAAAAAACCTCAAGAGATGCAATTATCCGAAGAGGTAGTTTAGCTCAGTGGGTTGAGTGTGGTACTTGAAACACCAAAGGTCGCAGGTTCGATTCCCGTTCGGTTCTCACGTGTTGCCTGACCTAGTCTAGAGGTGGTGTCCCTGCCCACGACAGGAAGGTTGGATTAAAATGATCTCTAAGGTCCCTTCCAGCCCAGGCCATTCTATGATTCTAGGTGCTGTGAAGTTCATTCCACAAATCTGCTTAGAATGTGGATGTAAAACATTCTCCAAAGAAAAAGTGTTAGGGTAGAGAGCTTATATGCAAAGTTAATACATCTCTTGCAGCACCTCTGAGGACCCTTCCATTTTTAACAGAAGATGACGTTTTGATTCAGGTTTTTAATGTTCCATAGGAACATGCTCCATAAGAGCATTAGATTTACATCATTTCAAATACATCCCTCAAAAGCTTATGTCAGGATTTTGAGTTTGGCCTCTGACGCTGTTTGCTCCTTTGCTCCTGTGCTTCTTTCCATTCCCAAATTCTGAAAAATAACCAGTGTGAGATAATACAAGAAAGCAAAGTAAGACAAAATGGAGAAATTACACAATCACCCTCGGAACATGGACTTCCTAAGGATACACTTTGAGCATAGAGCCCGTGTGACTAGCTTGTGGTGACTATTCAAGTTTCAGAATGCTTTTGCTTCTCTTCAAAAAAAAAGAATGTGAATAAAAATGAAAAACACAACCCTCTCCCCCCTAAGGACCAGTATATTACCTCAATCAAAAATACTACCTGGTCTGCAATTTATAATTCTGAGCTGGAAAGTAAAATTTTTTGTGGATTCTAACTGAAGTCAGACATTGAATAGAAAACATTTAGATCTTTTTTAAGAGCTTTGGATTACTGCATGAGTTGTACCACTGAGCTGATCTCAAAGGTGGATTCGCTTCAGTAAATATTTTATTACCTCATTGACAATTCTCCTAATAACACTTTCTGTTGTGATACGTGGTGCAGGGACATTAATCACCATTTAGAAGGCTAATGCAGCTGCTCAGCCTGAGAGAATGATTACAACAGGGCAATGGAAAGCAGCACTCCTCACAATGCTATAACAGTTTCCATCTACTTGGAAGGTCACTAGATTTTAGACACAATAAACTGCATCAGCTTAGTATGAGTCACTTCAGCAGTCTCACTAGTCAATACAGTTTTGTCCAAGAATGTGAGGAAGACTGTGAGTTTGTGCTTAAGTCACTAAATACTTACTACATTGCAAACTAACTCCACGGCTATGGTCACTGGCATAAATTGCAATGAACTAGGATAATCTCACCTTTCTACCTCAGTCCTGAAAGTGGTCTATGAGCTGTGAATCTCTTGACTACTAGTATTATCAACCAGGGTTTCTAGAGCTACAAGTTTTTGGGTACCTCTCAGTAAGTACCCCTTTTTACTGCTGTTTCCTGGTGGGAAATCGAGACAGGCAAGGAAGACCACTGATGAGGGGTTTGTTGGCACTCCGCTAACTCCTCTCACACAAGCCTACTGAAGAGCAATTCATTTCCAGGGTTACAGAGATTTAAAATTCACCTGCAAAATTGCAAAGATATTAGTTGTGAAACAAGGGAGTAGGTAACAAAAGGATCAGTAACTACTCAGCCCAGGCACTAGCATAGCAGCTCAGGACATACGTGCCCGTCCCTTGCTAAAGAAATGTGGTACTCGCTGCTCTCAAACAGCTAGTTTGAGGAACAACCTACAGCAGGTCATCTGCTCTCTTCTCTGCTCAAAGCTAGGCACCACAGTTTCTACTCGGGATTGCACCTAAATCATCTTTTTCCCTCACTCGCAGAATGACACCAGCTGTCAATATGGAAGGTGATGCACTTTTCAATTTCATAGCTACTTGAATAAAAGTGCTAGGAAATGCCCTAGATACTTAAATAAAATACCCCATAAAATTAAATAAATGGCAAAGAATCCAGAACAACTTTGAAATAAGGATGTGTTCTTCCAAAAAGTCTCTAAAACACATGGTTAACAAAATATCAACAATAGCTGCAGAGACACGCACCAAAACATACCAGCAATGAATTTTGCTTTCAGTTGTACTAGTCTGCAGCAATAAAGCCAATATGTTACATGAAGATAACTGCCCAACATTTTGCCATATGGGGACAACACCACCTTTTTCTCGTCTATTTCTTTGACCAAGTACATGAACAGAACATGGGGGATTTTTGGTCCTTTTCAACCTACAAGACTTAGGTTTTTTTCTCCTGGAATAGCTGTCATTTACATATAATTTACTGCTGACAACCTTCTTTATTTTAAATATATGTGATATCTAGCAATTTGACTACTTCCTATCCATGTAAGTTCCATTTTACCAGTGAGGAATCAGAAGTAAAGAAAACATGCTCTTGTCTTTTTTTTAAAAGACCACTATTGTTCTGAAGCAAAGTTAGCACAAGCCCGTTCCCTAATACATAGCAGTACTTCTGAGGCCAATAATTAATTGCATTAAAACCGGATCAGGTAGCCTCCTGAATTGCTGCATCAGAAGTGTTAAGGGATATAAAATATTTGTAAGACTCTAAGAAGGTCTTGCAAACAGAAATGTTCTATTAGCCCAGCACTGGTCGGGCCAATTACACTAAGCAGAGGTGCTGCTCTGGTGCCTGGAGCACCTCCTCCCCCTCCTTCTTCACTGACCTTGGTGTCTGCAGAGCTGTTTCTCTTACATATTCTCCCTCCTCTCTTCGGCTGCAATTGTTGTCATGCAGCAGTTTTTTCCCCTTCTATCATGTATGGGCGCAGCCTTGGCCAGTGGCAGGTCCATGCTGGATCCAGCTGGCAGTGGCTCTGTGTCCACACGGGAGGAGCTTCTGGCATCTTCTTGCAGAAGCCACACCTGTAGCCTCCCACTTACCACAACCTTACCACGCAGGCTCAGTACAATAGCAAACATTGTGCATTTCGGTGAGATATCTGTCTAGGCACGTGAAATATATGTATTTCCTACAAAACTGAAATCCATTGGGTAAGTAAGCAAACACAAACACTGGTATTCCCGTTACAATTTAAACAGACTATATTTTTCAGAAAAATCTTTTTCAGAAAAGTCAGAAGATGCAGGTCCATTGCAACTGAACCTGTCAGAGAAATCATAGAATCATAGAATCATAGAATGTTAGGGATTGGAAGGGACCTCGAAAGATCATCCAGTCCAATCCCCCTGCCAGAGCAGGAATGCCTAGATTATGCTACACAGGAACGTGTCCAGGCAGTGCAACAGACACTATGAAACTTCCATAAAAAGCTTCTCTGGCACAGGGTATGATCTCAGGAGTGAAACACACATCCAGAGTGAATTGTTGACAATTACAATTCAGAGGACCCAAGCCGTAAATACCTACTACAGTAAATATTTGTTTACAGAGATAAATATGCTTCTTGACAGGGTAATGCTAATTATCTCACAAATACATGCACTGCAAAATAGTCTTTGCTACAGCTGCTGAAAAAAAATATGCAGTAGAGATCATTTGAGATCTTTAGTAACCAGCAAGTTTGCCTTTTGATTTCTATCACAGTTGGGGACTCACAGTGAGCAAGACACAACAAAGTTCGGTGTGCTAAAACACCAGCAGGTACAAAGGATTTCTGTGATTTATTCTGCTACTGTGTGTTTGGTGATGTCACAGCACAGGCCTATAAGTTTTGAAAAGCTAGCACCTTCACTGCATACAGAGTCTAGCTACAAAGCAAGTTTCCTCTCTTGTCCTGCAGTTCCTACCAAGATCAGCTTTTTGAAGTTTGTACAAAGATCACCAAGTACTTTTTTTAACTGGTCCACCATGAAATTCTCTTAGAGAAAAGGTCCTTGCTGTTGATGTCCACTACTCAATAACACTCTAACATTTTGACAAATACCAGATAAACAAACCCTGCAGCACTGTTAATCATCCAATTCCTGCCCTGAGGCACTGCCTCCATCTTCCTTCAGGGCTTAGTCTTGCACTGCTGCTGCCTCTTTCACTCCTCACTCCTCAGTCTCTCAGTGCTGCCAATCACCTCTAGCCTTGTCTCACCAGCTGAAAAATGCTGTTAGAACAAGATTTTACTTGGCACGTTTGTTATGACCTCCTAAGGTAACAGCTGTTCACTGGTTTTTTTCTAAAGTAAATGCTAATTTTCTTGACTGACACATAGAAATATAAAATGAAAACCAGGCACAGCAAATGATGCTAGCTTGTGCCTATGAGGTTTAAATACTTTCAAACCTGGAAACACAAGTATAACTGCATTTTTTCCTATTTTCTAGTTAATCTTTCTTACCCACAGTTTTCATTCAGTAAGATCTCATTCTTTGTTTCTGTTCACTGAAAAGCATAATTTGCATGGATGAAATCTGTATGAATCTAACAATATGAGAAAAGCTACAGAAATAAAATATGCAATGCCCCATTAAAAAAAGGCATACTGTGGAACTATCCTATTCAAGTGGTTTTGCACACTGCCAAAAGCCATCGGGACAGAAGACTAGCAACTGAAGCCCCACCTTCAGCAATAATGAAAAGGCACTATAAGATATCGGCTGTCTGTCCAGCTATAGACCTATGAGGATGTTTTTAAATGAACACCTCATTCTAGTTCTTGTTGTTTCATTTTTGTTACAGTTCTTGAATGAATTTTGTCACACAAAAAGACAACCTTCATACCACAACAACTTCCTTGGCTTCCAAAGATACTAGGACACAGAATCGCTCACATAGCTTGGTTATCACAAGATTTCCAAGGCTGCCAAATATCACCCTTGGTTCCAAGCCAAAGCCTAATATTATCTATCTACAACACTATGATATACCCTGGAAGAGAATCTGGGATTTTGTAATCATCTCTTTTCCAGACTTTCCTTGCAACCTCTAAGTGCTTCAGTGCCGATGAAGAATGCCCCGTCTCCACCTGGAAGGGCTAATTTTACATCTGAAATCTGCCAGTCAAATGTTTGGACTTTGCGTTTTTGTCTGGTAGAATAAAGAAAATCTTTCAACAAGACAACTGTGCATGACATTTAACACAGCTTACTTTATGACGACACAGTTAGACAGAGCCTAGAAAACCCAGAAAAACGCAACTCGTGCAAAACACCCAGAAACAACTTTACTTCTGTCTAACATTTCTCCTCAACAGAGTCGATGACAGATGCCACAGGACTGTGACGGAGTCAGTTCTAGTCTGAATAGCTACCACCAAAAGAGAGGTGTCAGTGGTATCTAGAGTCCCTACAGCATATAACAATACAAACAAAAATTAAAAACAGAAACTCAACTCCATACCTGGAAGTTCTCATGAAATACAGTTTATTACACGGAGGTCAATGCTCTGTCAATTTCCTGACCCACTGCTGTTGACAAGCTTCAACAAACCATATGCTTGCCTTTAAAATAAGCCATCAAAAATGCCTGAGCAAGAGCTTACTTCAAGCATCCTCAGATGTGTGCAGGAAAAGGGATTTGGAAATGAGCATCTTGCCAAAAGCAAGACAGATCCATCATTTTTCCTGACATTTCCTCTTCCAACAAGCTGCAAGTCAAACTGCCAGCATGTGCATTGGAGCAAAGAGCTGTTAAGACAGTACCACATTTTGGGTTGCATTGAAGTTGTGGAGTCTCCTTCTCTGGAGACATTCAAAACCTGCTTGAATGCAATCCCATGTAACATGCTCTAGGTGATCCTGCTTTAGCAGGGAGATTGGACTAGATGATCTCTAGAGGTTCCTTCCAGCTCCCACGATTCCATGATTCCATGATCTAATCATCCTCTACAACTTCAAGGATAATTCCTCTACTCCCAGGCACAGTGTACATGCTTGTATGTCTTCAGTACATTTCATCAGCTAGCTCAGTTTCAAAATTAATCCAGAATAACACTTTTTTTTTTATGAGCAGATAACAGCATGAGAAACCTCATGAAGGCCAAGAGCTCCAGAACTCAGCCAGGCCTCCCCCTCCCTCCCTAACCCTCCAGAACAGGGGTCCCAGGACCAGCAAATGGCCATCCTCCCCCTCCAGCCCTTCCTCCATCCCCTCCTCCTGCTGTCCATGAGGGACTGGGTCTGAGGCAGCCCCGACGTGGAGCCAACAGGAGACCCTGTCCCAGCTCCCTGGGATGATGGGGGGAGACAATACCTGCCACCCCGCCTGTATGCTTCTCACCGCAGCCCTGCCACCTCTGCAGCAGGAAGCGCTGGCTGGAGTGCTCCTGCACCCACAGCCAGAGAGCATTTTTCAGCAGCACCTCCTCAGGCTGAGGCTGTATCAAGGTGGTCCTCTCCTTCTGTGCCATGGGCTCGGGGAGAGCCTTGTCCTGCACATGGCACCTCCCTGCCCCTGTCGGGGGTCAGAGGCCCTGACCTCCCTCCTCTCTAGCCATGTTGGGCTCAGAGCTCCACCACAGGCCCCTGGAGTGTCCTTACAGTGACCTTATAAAGCAGGCTGGATACTTTTTTTACCCTTTCTGCTAATGAGCAAAGGCCTGTTTCCAATTCTGCCCAAACGCTACTCCATTTTCAGCCGAGAAGACAGATGTTGCCAGAGACTTTGTGTGGTTTCTGTGTTTGATTTCTTTTCAGTGCTAGGCCTTAACACTGGAGCAGGAGGCTGGGACATGGGAAAAAAAATGAGGAGAACCTGCCAGGCAAAGAAAGGAGCCACAGCCATCACCTTTACTGACTACAGCACCTGGGTCGCAGCGCCCGTGTGTAGCCCCTGTCTGGTCTCAGGCCATGCTGGCAGGAGAGGAGCAACCCCACCAGCTGCAGAGGCAGAAGCGTGGTCAGCGTCACCTATTTACATTTCATGTTATAGAAGGACAAACTGCCTCATTGCGTCTATCACCCAACAGGATTCAGCACTGATTTGGAGCAGAGTAGGCGTTTTGGTTGCTTTAACAACAGCTTGACTTGTGGTCTCAGTGCTTTCGTGGTTTGTCTGTAAGACCTCAATGACTAGCTCTTCAGATTTCTTGCAGGTGGACTTTACCAGTTGTGCTGTGCTAGAGTAAATCCGTCAATCTATCCTGTTAAGGAGTAAACAGCTTTCATACTTGCAGGGACTACACAGGAGTATCTGGTTTTACTGCTGTTGTTCTGCTGCTGTCTCCTACTTATTTAAAGAGCAGTTCATTCATAGCCTGGTTTCAAAAAAACCACCCCAAACCAGGTCCTGGAACTATTCTGCCACATCTACCTGGCAGCTGAGGATTTCCCAAGGCTGTAGGATGACCTCGGGACTTGCTTTCCATGAGCACCCATCAGCACAGTATAACTCCCAGCTCCTTGTGAAGTCAGAATCACAGCCACCCAGCTGCTCAGTTCATTACTGAGCCCCCTCCCTTGCTCTTTCTTCGATCTCTTTGCTCCCTCCCAAAGAGCTCCAGATCTCTCCCTGAGGCTTTACATGTGATAGCGCTCTGCTTCCTAGCTGGTATCTTCTGGTACTAACCAAAAATACCAACAAAGACTTTCCAGGAGAGGAAGCCTCACTGCCTTCTCCACTCCAGGTCACTGGTGCTGGGGTCTTCTCAGAGTTACGTGTTTTCCCATCTCTGTGCCACATTCACTCCTGGTCCTGATCCTTCTGTGCCTGATGATAGAGTTGAGGACAGTATAAACTGCTGGCCTACAGCAACATTTAGGAACTTGGTAATTAAAACTAAGGTTTTGTATAAATTGGAAACTGTTAAGCATTATTGTTAAGGGAAAAAAAAAATCACTTCTTCACCTTTCAATACCAAACCAAGCAATCTCTTCTGCACCTTTGCAATTATTTGATTACTTTTTTTTACTAGCTCTGTATACATATGAACTTGTACATAGATCTGTCAGATTGTGACATTGACGCAGTGCAAACTGCCATCTTAAAGCATAAAATACCAGAAGCAGCATGAATCAGGAAGAAAAGTATTCTGGAAGACAAGTGAAAACCTGACATGTGCAAGTATGAGTGAGAAACACAGAAATGAATGGCCCTGCACACAATGGGTGTTACATCCTGTAATGGGACAGGAGCAACACAGTCCCACAGGTCTCAGGGAGCTGGATGCAGATCTCAGAAGCTGGTTGCAATACTCTGACTTGGAAAAAGTGAGCCATTTTGCTCTTAGCTGACCTAAGACTTCAGGAACATAGAGCTGCGTTTTACACTTCATTGTAATGCTAAATTTGATAGAATCTGAAGATAAAGTATAATTTTTAAAAAGCAATTACTTCTGTTTTATTTTAAATTAATGAGATTATTCCACATGCAGCAGAATCCATTTCAGCCTCTTCATTTGTATCTTTCAGTCTGCCTGTAAAAATCATGTGGAAAAAAAGCTCATAATTTGTGGAAATTTTCCCTATTCTTGTCTAACACACCATGAGAAATTCAATTCAGAGTACAGCTTGTTTTTCTTAAAAATATTCTGAAACGTCACCCTTGTTTGTCATATGTGGTTAGCTGTGCTGAGGCACAGTATACAATCAACAGTTTCTACTGTAATAAATCTCTCTGGAAAGTCTATGGGCCAGATCAAAAGTATTCTATAACATCAACCATAATGAACCACTTCAGTTGACTCAGATTTGCTAGTCCTAGCTTAAGTGTGAAAGACAGCATTCAGCTGGCCCTGGAGTTTGTGCTGATGGATTTAGCTGGCAGCAGGAGAACCCCCAGTCCTTTGTCATAAAATGGGCCCTGCATTAGATGAGTCTATTCGGTGATCCAATTCGTAGGAGGATATATGGAAGATTCATCATTAATTTGGGAAATAAGGATGCCTAGATGGATGAAGGAAAAGTCAGACCTTTTTTCACAGTTTCAATAGCCTGTAATAGTATTCCAAAAGTAGGCACCTGCACTCTACAAGTAAGGGAATATCCACCATATTTAGTGAGTGCTTGTATGACCATTGATTTTATTTCTGTGTCTGAGGCCTTAAAAACCAAAGTAAAATAGTGGCTGCTGAAGTGCCTTTTTCCTCCCACTAAAAATATATTACAAGTTGCAGACACACTGCAGTCCTTGAAGTCCATACTATAATTTTCCTGTGAGTATTAAACTTTTCCTAACTCATCATTAATAGTATCCAGACAGCTAATTTGTGTTGTTTTGTGTACCCAGTAGTTTGCTTTTTCTTACTTTTAAGAAGTTACAAATAATAGAGATCTTTTGACGTTGGTGGTAACTTGGAAAACAAGATGTAAAAATAACAAACCTCCAGTGTATCTGATCCAGTTAACTACTTCAAATGATGTTGTCAATTAATTTATATGTTTCCCCTTCACATTATAATGATAATACTTCATGTCTGCAATATATATACTTGGCTACACTAGATATACCCATATTAATTAGATGAACTAAAATTGAAACTGAAATGGACAAAGATGTCCTCCTGTTTTTTCTTTTTTTCAATGCGATCAAAATCTATCTTTAGAATATTGTGTAAGAATCAGAAAATATAAGCACAAGCCTATAAATTTGGTAAGTTGCCCAACTTTCAGTCTTCACAGTGCTGGGTTTCAAAACTGGGTGATGTTTAAAAGTTATTTTATTTGTGGGGCTGTATTTGGGATTGAGACAGACACTGAAAAACTAAATACACTGTCATAACAGATGTGAGGCTGCTGTGACTAAACTTGAGATGTCCCAGTTGGCCTCTGAGGAGCTGCTCACCTCGCTTGGTGTAAATGTCAAGGCTGTTCTGTGACCATGTTACTTCATGACTGAGTCTCTTTCTTCTTCCCTTGGGAACTGCTTTCCTGTTATTACTGAATATGCAATAAAGTCCCCACGTATGGGATTTACTTGAATTCACTCATCAAGTTCAGCCACCTTTACCATCAGTAGTGCTGCCAAGAAGGGTGGCCAAACCAATCTGCATGAACCAAAGGCTTTTTCCTACATGACTTCCATACATAGCCTACTGCCAAGAGTAATTTAGGTCATAGTTACCCTAGCTAGTAATTGCACCAGTTTACACTGGTGTGTCTATTTTTTTTTTCATCCAATTCATTATTGCGACCTTTAACTGAATGACATATTCAGCCAAATGTAGTGTTTTTATTGAAATCGCTGTACTGCTGATGTAATCATTTGGGTTTGAATACAAAATCTTTTGCTCAGGAAGGACTGAACTTTAGTTACTCTTGTAAATGTCAATGACCAAAAAGGAAATTTTATCTAAATGTGAGCATTAAATATCTCACACTTAGATCCCTGATGTACTATCATTGAGTCTACATTTTGTAAGGAGAGCTGCAAAACAAGGAGAATGCAAGGAAATCTCTGATCAATAGCGCATATACAACACATCCACCCTGAACAATGTACCCACCTGTGGCTACAGATGCCTGCTGCCCTGTCCCTTGGGCCAAGGTTCCCCTTTAAAGATTTTGTTTTATCTTATCCTAAATTAACCTTATAAAGACTAAAAAGCCCAGAGTGAACTCAGATTACAGGAAATGAATGTTGAAAGAAATTACTGAAACAAATGTACAGGAGCTATTTTCTGTGGCAGGGTGCTGTGCTTCTTTCTCCAGGGGTCAGCAGCAGGAGTGAGATGCCTACTCTACCTTCCCAGCTGCTCAGCTCTCCTGTCAGCTCTGAGTAACTCTAGCCTGTCCCTGCAGGTCTTTCCTCCCACTCTTCAGGCCATGTTTTCAAGCTCATCCTTTCCCTAGCAGTGGGAGCTGCTGACAAGCACTATTCTAATAGCAGCTCTGAGCCTCTTGGGCCTGATCCAGACTCAACATGTTTTGAGTCACCGCTTGATGTTTCCTTGGCATGGGAGGATTAAGCGGGTGTACAGGCTCCATCCACTTTCCTCATAGCCTCAAGAGGAAGGTGTGCATCTGGCAGTGAGGCACAGATGACGCAGTATTGCATAGGCTGTTCCAGCTACTTCTGACAGACAGAATTGTTCCTTGGGGCTACAGAAAGCTATAGAGAGATTGAGGCAGTCCAGCTGCACTTCTGTGCATCAAAGGAGACCCCCGGTTGGTGCCAATATTAGAAAGGTGCAAGGAAAGTCTTAATTCACTGGTATTTTCCATCTCAGGTAAATATTTGTAACACCTGGAAACCTTCATTTCTATTGAACAGTGAGCTGCTGACCAATTAGGCTCTGGTACACAAGAATGACAATGTGTGAAACAGATTTCTGTGTGCTAACAGTGTGCTGATTAATTTGAAAACATACATTTGCTGGGCGCGAAAGTTAACAAGCAATGCAATGTTACAAAGGAATAAGGATTTATTTTCCCACTCATGATCCACAGAGCAGTGCTAGGAATTCCTGCAATTATGCTAGGAACATGAGCGGGATGACACACTGGGGTGAGTGGTCTGTCTCTAACAAGCAATGACTACAGCATCTTGGAAAGTGATAGAATCCAAAAAGGCTATGCCATTATGGTCAGAAAAAATGCAATAGAAAGACAGGGAAACACAGATTGAAAGAAAAGGGAAACAATCAATCTTACACATGCTTACAGAAGTGTGCAACAGGACTAAACCTGCCATGTACACACACAAAAAAGAGAGAGAGCGGTGTAAAACAAAGTATTCCTCAACACAAAGAAACCACAGGAAGCTATGTGGTTACACTGAGAGATCATTCCCACTACTGTAAAATACTTAATTTTCATGAACAGGGATCTGCCAGTGTCTGACTGCCATTTTGAGTTCCAGCCACTTTTGTAAGATGGAAGTTCAACATCTGTAGCAGTGCTGGCTCTTTGTGATTTGTTTGCCAAAAATTGCATGGTGCTAAAGTGACAGAGATCATATGCTGTTTCCTGTAAACGTGGACATTTTAGAAAGAACAAAGATTGCTTCCTATTTCTCTGAATGTATCCTTTCAGAGGAGGAGTCATTGCTTCCTGTTTTGCTTTGTGGGTTTTTTTTTTGTGTTGGAAGAGTTTAAGCAAACCAAGCACTCTATATACTGACTTTTTAAATGCAGATTAGTGAAGCTGCTAGATGTTTCTCAAACCATATAAAGTTATCTGAAATGGGTGTTGTGAGGATTGCGTCTATGATACCACCTTCTGGCACATCCTTGATGTTTGCAGTAGGTGATTGTTGAGAGTGTGCTGGGGGTAGATGCAAAAGAGCACTTGTGTTCTGATATCTCTTAAGCTGTTGGATAAAAGAGGCAGTTTAGTCTCTTTTATTAAAGGCTTATCTTAAGGAAAATATCCAACTTAGAGGTCTCCAGAAATGCTACCCAACAACTTTGCTATCACATGTGTAAGGGCAATTTCATCCCCGCTTAACCATCCAGAACAGCACATCTTGGCAGCAACTAGTCAGATAAGTGTTAAAAGGCATATCCAGTTGGCATGATGAGTTTCTAATCAGAAACCCTGTTCAGATTTGGGATAAGATACTCTCTTATGCTAGCTGGGAGGATGGGAAGAGACGAGATGTATGGATGGGAGGGACTGACTGACTGACTAGTTGACCTTGAGCAAGGTTCCCTAGAGCTATGAGTGTTGCTGTGCAATGGTGAGGTTTTGTAAGTAAACCAGAGAGAAGGGAGTAAGAAGGTGGTAAGTAAACTAATGGGCAAGACCCATCCGGGGTTGACCCATGCTGTCAGGGAATGTAGGGAGATAATTAGAAACGCTAAGGCCTCCTTGGAATTAAAACTTGCAAGGAAGGTCAAGGACAACAGAAAGGGCTTCTTCAAATACATTGCCGACAAAACTAACACTAGAGGCAACGTAGGCCCGCTGGTGAATGAGGTGGGTGCCCTGGAGACAGGACACAAAGAAGGCACAGTTGTTGAATGCCTTCTTTGCCCCTGCCTACACTGTTGGAGACTGTTCTCAGGAGCGTCAGTCCCCTGAGGCCCCAGACGAAGTCAGGATAAAGGAGGAGTTTGTCCTGGTTGATGAGGACTGAGTTAAGGATCAGTTTGAATGCTTAAACGTCCATAAATCCATGGGCCCTGATGGGATGCACCCACGGGTGCTGAGGGAGCTGGTGGGAGTCATTGCTAGGCCATTCTCCATCATCTTTGGTAAGTCCTGGGCAACAGATGAGGTGTCTGAAGACTGGAGGAAAGCCAATGTCACTGCAGTCTATAGGAGGGACAGGAAGGATGACCCGAGTAACTACAGACCAGTCAGCCTCACCTCCATCCCTGGAAAGGCGATGGAACATCTTATCCTTGACGCTGTCTCTGGACATATCAAGGATAAGAAGGTCATTAGGAGCAGTCAGCACGGCTTTGCCAAGGGGAAGTCATGTTTGACCAACCTGATAGCCTTTTATGAAGACATAACCAGGTGGATGGATGGTGGCCGTGCAGTGGATGTGGTCTATCTGGACATCAGCAAGGCCTTTGACACTGTCTCCTACAGCATCCTCATAGGTAAACTGAGGAAGTGTGGTCTGAATGACCAAGTAGTGAGCTGGGTCGCTAACTGATTGAAGGGAAGAAGTCAGAGAGTTGTGGTCAATGCGGCAGAGTCTGGTTGGAGGCCTGTGTCTGGTGGAGTCCCTCAGGGGTCAGTACTGGGGCCAGTGCTGTTCAATATATTCATCAATGAACTGGACGAGGGATTAGAGAGCACTGTCAGCAAGTTTGCTGATGACACAAAATTGGGGGGTGTGGCTGACACACCAGCAGGCTGTGCAGCCATTCAGAGAGACCTGGACAGGCTGGAGGGCTGGGCTGGGAGAAATCTTATGAAGTTCAACAAGGGCAAGTATAGAGTTTTGCACCTGGGAAAGAATAACCCCATGTGCCAGCATAGGTTGGGGACTGCCCAGCTGGAGAGCAGCGCAGGGGAAAGGGACCTGGGGGTTCTAGTGGACAGCAGGATGACCATGAGCCAACAATGTGCCCTTGTGGCCAAGAAGGCCAATGGCATCCTGGGGTGTATTAGAAGGGGAGTAGCAAGTAGGTCAAGAGAGGTCCTCCTGCCCCTCTACTCTGCCCTGGTGAGGCCGCATCTGGAATATTTTGTCCAGTTCTGGGCCCCTCAGCTCAAGAGAGACAGGGAACTGCTTGAGAGAGTCCAGTGCAGAGCCACAAAGATGATGAAGGGAGTGGAACATCTCCCTGATGAGGAAAGGCTGGAGGAGCTGGGTCTCTTTAGCTCAGAGAAGAGGAGGCTGAGGGGTGACCTCATTCATGTTTATAAATATGTCAAGGGGGAGTGTCAGGAGGACAGTGCCAGGCTCTTGTCAGTGATGTCCATTGACAGGACAAGGGGCAATGGGTGCAAGCTGGAACATAAGAGGTTCCATAAAAATATTAGAAAAAACTTTTTTCACAGTGAGGGTGACAGAGCCCTGGCACAGGCTGCCCAGGGAGGTTGTGGAGTCTCTTTCTCTGGAGGGATTCAAAACCCACCTGGACGCATTCCTGTGCAGTCTACTCTAGGTGATCCTGCTCTGGCGGGGGAGTTGGATTAGATGATCTTTGAGGTCACTTCCAGCCTCTAACATTCTGTGATTCTGGGATTCTGTGATGTCCACTGCAGTGAGACTGAAGTCTCTGACTCACAGCCTTGTTGTTTTTCAGCTGGGGTAATCTGCAGATGTTTCTGATTCTTAGCAGAATAGCTTTAGTTTTCGCAGGACAGAGGGAAGAATGGTTGGCACAGGCTGATATCTGAATGTAACTCAAATCTCTGGTGCTCTGAGCTACTATGGTGAGAAAAATAGGTCCTTAAATCTCTTCAGGGTTGTACACTTTGCAGCAAGGCACCCCAGTGGTGTAACTCCATGGAGAGAGAGATTTCTCCTTGTGATACAGGTCAGCTACTAGGATCTGCAAATCCTCCAGAGGACAGCCTGCAACATCTCTGGCCCCTGGGTTTGCACTGATAAAGCAGGTTGAATGACCCACAGACAGGATAGATATGTAGCTGCAGAGGTGGTACTGACTATTCTTCATATTTTTGTATTTATTTTTCCCTCCTCCTGCCTTTCACAGGGGAAGCCATAACAAGGAAAGAGACAAGTGCTTATGGACGTAGGATTGCCTACTCAAAGTAGGCAGCTGATAAGAAAAAAATGTTGTTTTGGGATACTTGCTCTTTGTTAGGGAGAAACTTCCTGAGAAAACCAGAACGGGTCTGAATTTGTTTGTATTTTTTTTGGTTCTTTTCCATAGCATCAGGAAAACAGGTATAGACTCCAAGAGAGATGACATTCCCAAATTTGCTGCAGCTTAAGGGTGATGGAGGTCCCAGCAAATGGTGCCTTGTGTTAAGAGACTGGTCAAGGTGCAGCTCACAGAAGAAAAAGGCTCTGAGACCTTGAGGTATGACAGGGTTTGCTTGAGGTCAGGGAACTGTGAACACTGAGTATATGAGAGTACATACCAAATTGAACATATAGGTGCTGTGGTGTACGTTCCTCAAAACAGAACATTTTGTGGTTCACCCAGCTGGAAACCACAGATAGTGCCCTATACTCATGCACAGATGATGGAGTGTGCTGATTTGATGTATAGCTTTGTGTGTGCATGCGTGAGTGTGTGTGCTTACATGTGTACATACACATAAACACACCGAGGTCACCCAGTCAAACAAAGATTGTAGCCTGCTCTTGCACACTCACACAAAAAATGTTTGCTCTGCTTTACCTACAACTAGGGTTAATATGTTGTCTGCCTGAATGGAACCAGTATTTGGCTGTTCCTTTGCCTAGTTATTTCAGGTTTGTTTGCCTCCTACTTCTGTGTGCTTCATGCTTAATTTACAAGTGGCTAAAATCCAGTTTCGCTGAGAACTTCAGTCCCTTTGCAGACGTTCTCAATTATTTATGCCTTTCTTCAACAGGGAGTCTATTGTTCTTCTGCGTTGTCTGCAATGAATCCTTGTTTCCTCTATGTGAGGAGTATTCTCTGTTACACAAGGATGCTCCATTTTTCGCAACAACTGATCTCAAGTTACAAAAAAGCTAGATGATTTCTGTAGGTGACGATTTAAAGAGGTCTTTGTTGGAGCACATAACTGCACTGTAGTGGGAAGAGTAATAAACCTCACAGGAAAGAACTTAAGTGGGGGAAAAGAGTTGAGCTGTGAACATTTGCTAACCAGATTATTAAGTGAAAATTATCCTTAAAGTAGGGAGCAGTGCAAATACCAGTTGTTTTAAGGATAGAAATATGTGCATGGGTAGTGCCCTATGTTATTTTCTTCACAACTGACTGGGACTCTAGCTTTTCAAATTGTTTTTAGTTAATATTTTTGCTTTTGTTTGGCTTGCAACTTTCAAGTTCTGCTCATCACAAAGCTATTATTAGCAGGCAATCTTGTTATTGATCATCTAAGGTGCTTATGCTACGACTTTTTCACAGAAGTGTCTGCTGAGTAATGAATACTACACTATTCTCTGGTCCACTTTGGATATAGAACATTTCAGTTAGCTTGTGTGTCACAACCTCTCATTTTATTCCTCTTTTTGAAGAGCTTTTCTGTTCTGACTTCTCTCCTTTAAGCACAGTCTTGTTACTTGTCTTCAGACAACTTTCTTCAGCTGTCTTCTAGCTTTTATTACATTACTGTAACATTTCCTCTTTTTGGAATTTTTTGTTCAATTTTTTGACTCTCTCAACATTAAGTCTTTCTCTCTCTCTCTCTCCCCCTCTTCCCTCACCAATCCTTACCTCTTCTATTTTCCTCAGATTGAAAACTGAGGGAGAAAGAAAGTGATATGGCATCCATTTTGTTCACAAGGATGCTGAAAAAAATAGAGACATCATGTGTATGTTCTACTGGACAATGTTGAAAGTCACCTAAAGAGAGTGTCAAGCAAGGAATGTTGCTGAAGATGGCAGATGATGCAACAGAATGATATAAATGAGCACAAATAACATTTTAAAACAAACAAGTAACAAGCAAAACCGTTTCAGTCTTAGTGTGACTAATCCCCCATCTCAGGATTCCCAGTTTACTTATTTTGACATATAGATGGACAAAACTGTTGTATGTGCGTGAGGATGTGTGTGAGCTGAGTAGCTATTGACCTTCCTCTATTCTAAAGAATGAAACTAAAACAAAGAGCCAAAGCACCTTGTCCGTAAGGAACCGATCATAAATCGTGTTAGGATGATTCTCTAGAGAGTTTGGATTATTAATTGCAAGGGTGAGGTATGAATGGACAAACACTTTTAAATCCCTGCTTCATTCCCAAACAGTAATTTTTAAATCAGACATTTTCTATATATACAAACTAGTCTGGCAGAACACGTTATTTTCCAAGCCTTTCATGTTTTTGCTTTATAAAAGTAGCCATGCTTGCGTGTAAAACTATTCCTCTTGGGCTCTTTGACTGTTGAAATTAGCAGAACTTTCAGACGAATTTTGTTAACCTTCGTGGAGGATGGTTCGCTGGATGCCCATCTGAAGGTCTATAGTGTGTTGGTGATTTACAAAGGTGTGTTTATAATTTCCATAAATATATTTGTTAGTGAAATAGAAGAACATGGAATCTCTAGACTTGTATTTGAACAATAGTTATACCAATGTTATTCAGCAATGAAGGTTTCTGTACTGAATTTGTGTAGCTGCTATCAGTGACTTGGCAATTTTAATATTTTTACTTTAGCTCTGTTGGTAAGTAAAACTACGTTCATGGTAAAATTTTTCTGCCAAAATTGTATTCTAAGGCTGAAAAAGCACTAATACTAATACTGTGAATGCATATGATAAATGCCTGCCCATTACACAGAAATTGTAAACTTGCCACAGTGGGCTCAGTCTCAGTTTTGCTGCTGTAAGTGGTTGTGTTTTTGCTACTGAAAACATGATGTGGAAAGGTTGGAGCACAATGACACAGAGAGAAAAAGAAGAAGGAGGTAAGTGTTGCTTTTGTCCTTAGTGTAGTGAAATAAATTTCTTTTGTGCCACTAGGCTTCAGTACTTTTATTGCTCTAGTTTCTTTCTAGTTCTTTAGGAAAACTGGTTATCAAAACAGTTGATTAAATAACTATCTATAATCTGAATAAAAATGTTGTTCTTTTCTAGCTAAGATCATAGATTTGTTTCAACTGTGGCAAAAAAAAAAGAAGCCTGCATGCAAGGAACTTTGGGTTCCCTATGTTTTCAGCAGGCAGGCAGGTAAGGAAGGCAACCTGACTGAAGGAATCCAGACACTAACTGTTTGGTTAAATGATATAAATTTCCTTAGTTTCATACATCTTCTGTTATATAAACCTCTGCTTTAAAAATGAACTTCAGTCTGGCTGCCTTGAAGCGGGAGGGAGAAACTGGTAATTATGCAGAACAATATAACAGAGCTCAACAATGTATAAGTCAATGAACATTAATTCCTTAAAATGCTAGCAAACCCCCTGAAAAATCAACCAAAAAGTGATGGGAAAGGGTGGGAAACAAGACAATGTTGTATTCTTAGAATTTGCTATGAAGAGATGGAAAAACATCATGTCCAGCAAACATACTCACCAGAAACCTCATTTTAGACAGAAAGAGAGCTCTGTTGAGCTAACACATTGCTTAATCAAGGTTTCACAACCAGAATTACTCCTTGCCATTTGGGAAATGATTGAGTTTTGGCTGCACACATCTGACTGTTGTAGAAACCTAAGCTAAGAAACTAAGCTTCTGCAACGTTATCTGTTTCCCTTGATTTTTAAAACCATTTTTAAATTTTCAGTGGAATTAAAAATGAGATCAATGATCTTGCAGATATGCTTCCACAGAAATAGAAGGTAGAAGAGAGAAAAGCTGTTAATTATGGTATCCCATTTAACATCACATTAGAATCAGAGCATCATAGAATCAAGGAATCATTAAGATTGGAAAAGACCTCTAAGGTCATCGAGTCTAGCTGTCAAAGCAACATTACCATGATTACTAAACTATACGCTAAAGTGTCACACCTACACGTTTTTCAAACACCTCCAGGGATGGCAACTCCACCACTTCCCTCTGCAGCCTGTTCCAATGCCTCACCACTCTTTCACTAAAGAAATTTTTCCTAATATCTAATCTAAACCTCCAAGGCCCTTTCCGCTTGTCTTACTGTTAGTAACCTGGGAGAAGAGACCAAAACTCACCTCACTACAAACTCCTATCAGGTTATTGTAGAAACCAGTGAGGTCTTCTCTCAGCCTCCTTTTCTCCAGACTAAACAACCCCAGCTCACTCAGTCACCATGTAGATCAGCTTTCACTTATTGCCTTTTGCACCTGTGGAAGGGAACTTTCCTAGAGCTTTCCTCTCTACGGAGCAGAAAGACAGTAATTCACAACTAATCCACAATCAGTCCATGATGACTTGTTACCAGTGCTCATAATGAAAATCTGACTATTTCAGAGCATATGCCAAGGAGAAGTTTCCAAACTGATGCTATAGCAAGTACTTATTGCTTTGCTTGCATTGAAAGCAGATTTAGGTACTCAGTTATATTTTGCTGTTATCATGACAGGCTAAGGGAGCTTGGGTTATTCAGCTTGGAGAAGAGAAGGCTCCGGGATGACCTAATAGTGGCCTTCCAATACATGAAAGAGGCCTACAGGAAAGCTGGAGAAGGACTTTTTACAAGGGCAATGGTCTGAAACTGCAAGAGGGTAGATTTAGATTAGACATAAGGAAAAAGTTCTTCACCCTGAGAGTGGTGAAGCACTGGAAGAAGTGGTGAAGCACTGAAGGTTACCTGAAGAGGTTGTGGTTGCCCCATCCCTGGAAATGTTCAAACCCGGGTTGGATGTGGCTTTGAGCAATGTGCATTAGGGGGATAGAGGTGCCCCGATCCACAGCAGGATGGTTGGAACTAGATGATCTTCAAGGTCCCTTCCAACCTTAACCATTCTATGATTCTGTGATTCTGTGATTCTATGATTCTATGATAAGTAGCAACTAAAATGAGTTAGAAAGTTCTTCAGTCCTGATTCTCACCTCATCTGAAACAGTGCAAACTACAAGGAAGTCAATAGATGGATTCAGAAAAAATGAATCAGAAAAAAACTAAGGATTTACAGCTCTGAACAACACATGTTAATAGAAGAAAATTGGATGAGTATCACTATCATTCTGGAGATAGTAGACTCCGAGATGTAATTATTTCTTCAATGTTCCAGATTTAAAACTGTAGAGGTTCAGAACAGATTCGCTGGCAGGTGAGCCACGCTTACCTACCAGGGTGGTTTTTACTGTTAGAGGAACTGGACAGACAATTACTCATAGTAACCTCCACTAGTATCTGCTACCAATCCCTTCAACTTCTTTTTCTGCTTTTGTAATATGTAAAAGTACAGGCTACATTGAGATTATTTACTTACTTTTGCCATATTTACGCTCTTCAAATGCTTTTTGGATTTTCCTGTATTATTTTAGATTTTGTTTGTTGAGATAAATTTTGCATGTATCTTGACTGATGTTGTAGAGTGCAACTTCGGCAGGTAAGCCAAATCTTAAAGTTCTCACTCTCTCTCAGCTGTCTGTCATATATTCTGTTTAGTCAGAGCAAGTAAAATAATCCAAATATTACCATATTGTTGTAACTTTGTAGCAGCACTTACACTAGTGACTCAAACACTGCAAAGTTTGAAATAAATATGCTTATGAGCTGTAGTATAATAGGATTCACGTGGATTTCAGCGATGCTAAAGAAGCTTGAAGGATGTTTCTAGGTTCAAAATGCTATTTATAGTTACACTCAGGCTTAGAGTCTACCTCCCTCTCTTGTGTGACCCACAAACGGTGCCAGCATACCACAGATAATGATCTTGTGTCAGAGTTGGAATCATTTTTAGTTGTTGTTAGGTGGCTTTCATCGCATTTCCCTGGTAAGTGACAGGCCATATCAGTGTACTGTTCAGATAGCATTGTCGTAATGGAGATTGATAAAAGGCCTGTGAATAGTGGATGTTCCTCTGGGCATTTGGTAGCTGTTTTGGAGCACACATAGGCATCCTCATAATCAGCTTAGTGGCAGACCATTAAAATGTCCTAAGAGGACATCCCTAAAGCAAAATTCCACTTCCCTCTGATACTGTGAAAAGAAAGCTATACTACATTTAAAGACCATTTGGTATGACAGTTAACATACACCATTGTGGTTGAAACCCACAGACAAGCTTGGAACAACGTTGTTGGGCACAGAAGGTGCCAAAGGAAAGAAAACGTAATGAATATTGAAAGCTCTGACATCTGTAGCTGCTGGTGTTCTGTGAAAATAAGACTAATCTTCTCACCAAAGAAGCCACAAGAACTGGATTCCACTATGTTGAATTGATGGAGGATTTCATCACTACATTCAATGGGAAGAAAGAATAATATTGCTGGGGGCTTGCATTCAGTTCAAGTTTCTTTATTTCTCTCAGATGTTCAGTGGTGCTCAGGTGCTATAAGTAGGCAAGAGAAATGTTCTGAGGGGAATCTGAGTTTGCAGTGTAATGTACAAAAGTTATGGCTTGATGGTCTCTAACATGATTTTTGTAAGTTACTGCCTTGCTTCATCAGAGTATGAGGACATGTTGAAGTCTTCTGCTGCAAGCAGGACAACTAAGTTTATAGTTACATCTTGTTGAACATCCAGAAGAGCGGACACTGATTTTGACTTATCTGTGGATTTTGAGTGATGTTACTCAGTTAATGACCACTGAATGAACCTGCATGAATTCTCTTGTAGATTTTGAAACCATGTTATTGATTTATGACCTTCCACTCCTTTTAGAAAACAAATGGACTCTTACTGATATACTTTGTTTAAAGTCGAAGACATGAACTTGTCAGTCTGTTTATTAAATGCCAAAATGTGCTTTGTTGAATAGACTTTTAACATGTTGTCACTTCAGATTCTTGACTGAAAATATGAAAGCATGGGAGGAGAGTTTATTATCCTGCAACTCATCTTTGTTTCTTGGCAAAGTCAGTGTTGATGCATCACAGAATTTACTTCGAAACATGAGGTTTTTACAAAGTATTATCAATTTGAAAGTGTTAGCTGCCCAACACGTCTGAAATCTTACTTGATTTTTCAATAAACTGTACTTTTACCCATGACTTATGAAATACAGAAATCAGTTCAATTTTCTGGGAATTTGGAAAATTATGACATCAGCTATAAACCTAAGAGATCCCGAATGATTGATATCTATATATTTTTGCAAAGGCGAATTTTGAATTTGCAGCTTGTGATCAAATCATAGAATCATAGAATCATAGAATGTTAGGGATTGGAAGGGACCTCGAAAGATCATCAAGTCCAATCCCCCTGCCAGAGCAGGAATGCCTAGATAATGCTACATAGGAATGTGTCCAGGCAGGTCTTGAATGTCTCCAGAGAAGGAGACTCCACAACCTCTCTGGGCAGCCTATTCCAGTGTTCCGTCACCCTCACTGAGAAGAAGTTTCTTCTCGAGTTTAAGTGGAACCTCTTATGTTCCAGTTTCAGCCCATTACCCCTTGTCCTATCAGTGGTTGCCACTGAGAAGAGCCTGGCTCCATCCTCGTGACACTCACCCTTTATATATTTGTAAACATTAATGAGGTCACCCCTCAGTCTCCTCCAAACTGAAGAGCCCCAGCTCACAGAATAGGCATTCCTTTCCAAACTTGGGTTCCATATAGTGATTGTTCTGTTGAAAGTGGACTGTGAGTCTGCAGTCACTTACAGAAAACCACAGCACTGTGCCCTAGTCCTCCATTGCAACACTAATGCTAACTTCTCCTTTTTACGGTTACTTGTGTCGCATTTGACATAGACGTGGTAACTAACTCAGCAGAACTGCTTTGTACTAATTTTACTAGTTTTGTACTAATTTTACAAAAGCAACTAAAAGGTTTTCTCATCTTAAGGCAGATTGTTTGTCTATAATTTGCCCCTGAGATGGGGGAATAAGCAACCTGAAGGATAGGTAAGATTTTAGAACAGGTATCTTAGACTGTAGCCACACAATTTTTAAAAATGTGATCAGAAAACACAGGTTTGAGATACTTATGAATGCTAAGAAAAGGTTTTCCGAAGCACAAAATATACAAAATACACCTCAATGTTATACAAATTTAACATAGATATATAGGTGTTATTAAGCTGATATATGAGGTTTGTGATGAAAAATTTTCTGTCTTGGAAGCAGATATACTGCGTTCTTATTCTAAGATATTTTGAGAATTCATATGCTGCAGACCAGAAACTGAATCAAATGGAAGGACACGTGGCTCTGATCAGCCAAAACGAAGCTGTTCTCGTTAAATATTCAATCCTAAGTATGCTGTCCCCAAAAGCAAAATAATATAATGCTGAAGCTGGATGTCTTCACCAGCTTTGCCATCTATCAGTGAGTGTGGGTTGAGTCATGACAGTTCTTCTCGTTGTTACAAAAGCTCAAAACATTTCTAAAGAAATATTTTCTTTCATGAAAATTGATGTTCCCTCAGTATGTTCTGTGGGGAAACAATCACTTCTGGCATAATTTTCCCATGGCTTAAATCTTAAATTAATCATGTTTCAGGGTCAGTTTCACAGCTGGCATCTGCCTGACTTTAGAGGTGTCTGCTTGGAATGTTACTTGTGACCCATCATACCTTTTATCCCAATCTTTTTCTTCAGGACTTGCTCCACAGAGGTATTATTCCTCTTGTAATGCATAGTGTTTCTACTCCTCTTTCTGATTCAGCTCCACCGCATAGAATGGAAGTTGTTTTTTATTACTCAGCTAGAGAAAACACCTTTTCAATTGGCCTAGTGTTGTCATCTTGTCCTTTGCAACGCATGAGAGATGGAGAGAAGCTAAGACATCTGCTACACTGAAAGCCATAAAAGCCGTAGCCTGAACTGATTCCTTCCCGCTTGTGAACAGATGGGAGGGAGTTTCTGCCCAGACTGTCACGGGTTAGGGCTGGGCCAGCCACTAACCCCCTCTCTAACCCCCTCTTCCCTCCCCTCCCCTCTTCAAAAATGGGATAATGGGAAGGAAAACGGAATGAGGCAAAGAGACTTATAGGTTAGAAAATAAAAACTAGAATAGCTTTAATGAAACAATAATGGAAATAATAGTGAAAAGATAAAAACAAAGAACTATATACAATTCTATATAAGCCCAATATTGAGCCCATCTCCCCCCCTGACTGCAATCCCCACTGGTGCTGCAGAGGAGGAGGCACTGGAGAAGCCCCAGGCTCAGCGGCGGGGGTTGAATACAGGGAGCCGGATTCGGGCACTCAGGATCCGGATCAAAAGCGGAAGGTCAAACGAGTCCTCTCTGGATGCCAGCCATTGCAGAAAAGAGGAGAGAAGGGCAGAAACTCTCATGATCACTCAATTTGTACTAAATATGAAGCATATGGCATGGAATGCTCTTGTTGGTCACCTGTCCTGTCTACCAGCCCCCAGAGGTGCAACCTTTTACTTCCTTGTGACTCCTCTTACCAGTGAGCGCCCTCAGCGTGGCACACAGGAGCCAGCAGTGGCCTTGGTCACTATAGGAATAAGCATCAGCCAGAGCCTTTCTGCATCCCAGTCCCAGGCAGTGACTGTAAACATCAGGTGTTATCACTGCCAGTAGCACACACTGTCTGCAAAAACATGCTGCTGACTTCAGAACGTGCAGCCTTTTAGAAAAAAACAAAACTAGAAAATAAAAGTCACTGAACAGAAATGAGTTTTTTAGCTAAAGCCAGGACACCAGACTCATGGGCCAAAGATTCCTGCAAATTGCCTTATACTGTTTGTAAGTCATAATCCTATTACCCATTGTGGACAGTTTGCAATGAGTGTAGAAACTACACTAATCCTGAGAGAAATGAAGAAGATTGTTCAACTCCAAGAGCCACTTTGATTAGGAGAAAGAGCAGTAGACATGGGAATAACTTTTTTTTTTTCTGTAGGAAATACTGAGGCTACCACTGCTCTGGTTTGGCTGCATAACAGTTGCTGGCTGTCCTTAGATGGCTGCTAGGAGAAAAGAAACTACCATAAAGTCTAAAATAGTGATGCTGTTGATATCAAAGGTGGCTTGTTAACCAGAGATGTCTGACTGTAGTTTTATGTAACAGCCTATGGAACCTTTGGGGAGACAGGCTGTGGCTGCAAGGTCACCGTGAGCAAGAGAGCACGTGCCCTCGTGGCCATGAAGGCCAATGGCATCCTGGGGTGTATTAGAAGGGGGGTGGCTAGTAGGTTGAGAGAGGTCCTTCTCCCCCTTTACTCTGCCCTGGTGGGGCCACATCTGGAATATTGTGTCCAGTTCTGGGCCCCTCAGTTCAAGAGAGACAGGGAACTGCTTGAGAGAGTCCAGCGCAGAGCCACAAAGACGGTGAAGGGAGTGGAACATCTCCCTTATGAGGAAAGGCTGAAGGAGCTGGGTCTCTTGAGCTTGGAGAAGAGGAGGCCGAGGGGTGACCTCATTAATGTTTATAAATATGTCAAGGGGGAGTGTCAGGAGGACAGTGCCAGGCTCTTTTCAGTGATGTCCAATGACAGGACAAGGGGCAATGGGTGCAAACTGGAACACAGGAGGTTCCACAAAAACATTAGGAAAACTTTTTCACTGTGAGGGTGACAGAGCACTGGCACAGGCTGCCCAGGGAGGTTGTGAAGTCTCATTCTCTGGAGACATTCGTAGCCTACCTGAGTGTGTTCCCGTGTGACCTACTGTAGGTGATCCTGCTCTGGCGGGAGGGTTGGACTAGATGATCTTTTGAAGTCACTTCCAACCCCTGACATTCTGTGATTCTGTGCAGAGAAGGTGGTTATGAAATGGTTAAAAAGTGAAACGATGATGCATCACCTCCTGCCATTTGGAGAATTTTTCTCTTAATGAGGCACTCTAACGAGGCATTGTGCATGTAACATCCTGCTGTCTGTAATGTCAGATAGGGAAAATATTGTTTATCGTATAAAAGGGCATCCTTTTAGCTTCTTGTTGCAGAAGACCTGAGAGGGAAAGGATTATTTTAGAGATCTCTAGTGTGCACATAATATGTTGTGTGTAAAAACAGTTTCAGTTAAACAGCTGGTGAGCTTTAGTTCCACAGGGAATTGACATGCTGTGAGGATGTGAGCAGTAACAAAATAATTTTTCAAAGAATCCAGCTGTTTCACATATATGAAAATATCATTCCAATAAATTAGACATTTTCAGTGAATTGTTTGGCTTGCAGTTGTGGCAGTGCAAAAGACCATTGATTTAATTTTGTGAAACATCGTGTTTTCCTAGAAACAGGACATGAGGTCGTTGGGCTAGCTGAGGGCTTTATCCAAATCACATCAAACATGGTATAATATTTCTCCTTTACTCCTCCAGGAGAAGGCAAGTCTGGTTCTAACTGTACTAATCTTGGACATAAAAGATTTCTTATTAAAATGTATATGAAGGTAAAATCCTCTTTATAATTATACGTTCAAAATCTGAAATCAGATCTGCCTCATCTTTTACTCTTCTTTTACAGAGGACAAGAAAAAAGCTCATTAAAACAGTTCCTATAAGAAGATGCCAGTTCACAGTTTTGGCAAATGAATTTCAACTGAGAAAGAAAATTCCTTTTGTAGTGAGAGTAAAATTTGGAAATAGAAGTAAAAACCTCTATTGCAAATGATACCGAAAAGTGTCTTAAGGTAACAAATGAAAAAACAAAATACAGCTTTTCTGGATGAATCATTTAATCTGTTTTATTTTGCTGTGAATGTTACAGATTTTTTTTCCTGTTCATATTTTATGGGTATACTAAGGTGCTATATCTTAGTACCAACAAACCACTTACGACTCCCACCTTGATCGTTGTGAATCATATCTCACTTAGAAATGCAGGTAGATGTTAATTTCAAGCAGAAAATGCAACAAGCCATTTTTTCAGTGGATCATTTGCCACCTGACAGATGCTGTTTTCAGGTTTATTCCCATATAAATGGGTTCCAGCTCTAAGTTCCTCATATTTGGGTCAGCAGAGGCAGAGCTATAATGGGCTCCTCATCCTTCACTTCATAAATGGAGACATTTTGGTTTTATGACTTTCTTGAGCTGTTTATACCAGGGTAGAACTGAGAAATGGTAACTCATTAAGAAAATAACTTTTGGATCAAGAATTTTAATTTACATTATAGATTTTGTGGAAAATGCAGAGTTATGCATTTCACACATATTTTTAATTCTATCATTTATTTTTGTTTTCTACTAATGGTCTCAGAACTGAAATTCAACAGAAGTTAATTTTTTATTTTTTGAAATAGCTATAAATTTATTACACAGTAGTTACACAGCATATCATGTTTAGAATCATATTTGAAAAAGATAGATTCTTAGTCTCTTTAAGATTTAATTGCTGTTAGTGTGAACTTGTTAATTCAGGGTGGAGAAAAAACATAGTGAGGAAATTCAGAATGTCTTTATGTATTTCAGCTTCTGAGAAATGAAATATTTTCTGTTACCTCAATGGATAGCCTCACTCATGTTCACACCAGGCACCACCAAATGCAATACGTACCTAAATTCCTTCAGTATGAGCTTAAGGTACAGTTTTTTAATGTGTTTGGATGGGAAGAAACCACAATGGAATGTGGCCATGTGTTTGTGCATAAATATATATGTATATATTGACTCATATAAACTGCACTTTGAAAACACAGGTCAGATTTAGGGGTAAATCCTTCCCTCACTTAATGAAATGGAAATATTCATATTGATTTCAAAGGAATTAGAACCAAGTCCATCTGAATTAAGATGTCAGCTGTGTAATGAGCAGTTTTTACAATAGAATATGTAGGAGTCTGTAGGGGTAAGTAACACAAAAATGTTAACCAATTTGGAATGGTAAACAAGTATGATTTTAATTATCAGTTTGTTGAGACTGTGGGTGGATTTTTTAGTCTTGCATTCCTCCTTTTCTCTCCATGTGTTAGCCAAATTTCAAAGAGGCTATTGTTTAAGTTTATTTGTGATTCAGATGCTGACGAAAGTATCACTGTATTTCTCTATTTTGGTGCTTATTTACACTCTGTAAAAGCATATTTTTGTCTTAGCTGTGGCATACCAGGTCAGTCAAACAGGAATTTCAAGGGCTGCCTGGAGGTGGAAAGAAAAATGACCAATCACCATCCCATGTCCTTTCCACTTGCTCTGGCAGCTGAAGAGCACACAGTACTGTGCTGTCTTTGGCAGCTAAAAGGACAAAACTTCTCCCTCTCCCAAGCAACCGCCCCCCCAAAATGGTTTGATTGTTTATTACAATTAAAGGCTTTGCCTGCAACTTCCAGGAAGCTTCCTCAAGTCCAGGTCTTACCCAGTTTCCTTATATGACCTAATGTGATGACTACGTGCCAGATACCTCTCTCACGTGAAAAATCTCGTCACTTATTCCAGAACATAAACAGAAAGGTAAATCTTTGGAAAATCTAGTTCCAGGATTGGAGACTGGTTCTTTCAGAAGCTTTGAATGATGGGCTTTATAGAGATCTAGAATTCAAGGAAAGTATTGGTGATTTTCTTTAAGCTTGGTTTAAGCTGTAGACCAATATTCTCTAAAGTTTTGTAGTTCAGTCCCAGAATAATTTTAAGTACAATTCAGGTAAGTACATCTTCATTGATTCTTGCAACTTTTTAATACATTATATTTACTATGACAGAACATTATAAAGTTTTGCTCTTTTAACCTGAGGGTTGTTGGAAGCAAAGAGAATTATTTTCACTGCATAGGCCACTGCAACATCTGCCAAGTCTATCTATAGAGAAAAAGAAAAGAGATCTTGTTATGACTGTAAATAGACCTTGCTATTTACAAGCAAACAAAATCCTGTTCCTGTCCATCTACCTCTCTGTGTGTAGCGATACCCAGCTAAAAGGAAGGCCTTCACATGCAACCTATCTTTTAGCTCCATAGCAGCCTTTTGCAACAGCTGAAGCAACTTGCAAGTAATTTTCTTAGTACCTCCTCCCTTATAGAAAGATTTTATATATTACATAGTGTATGCTCCCGAGAGAGAAAAATATTTATACCCCCTGGTTAAAGGAATTTAATGTCTGCAAGGTGCTGCCAAGACCTCACTGCTATCCTGTTTTTGAAAGAGAAAACTGTAGCTAAACCTGGTCTGCTCTTTGCCTGCAGACTGCAAAATATGAATAGATCCAATACTGCGAATTCACTTTTAGATGAGTGCTAAGGACATTTTGGTTACATCAGAAGACATTTTGGGGATTAATGGATGACACAGGTTTTACTTGGATGCATTTGACTGCTGTTTTGTTTACTATTGTTTTTCTTTTCTTTTTTTTTGAAAGTATTATTTCGTTTGAACTGTTGTAGATGCATCGTATATAAAGCAAATGGATTAATAACTTGAAAATTGTCCACACCAGATAAATGCATGTACACAATATCCTAAGCTTGTGGTTTTGTTTTTTATTAAAAAAACTTCACAGATTTAGAAAAGAGGAAGGCATATTCTTCATTGATCACATGTAAAAAGTAAAAATGATAGTTTAAAAGGACTTGGTAATGAACTAGTTCTGAGTACCTGAAAGGAAATTGTAATTTAGTATATGGAAGTGAAACAGGGAGGAAAAATCAGTTGCTCTTGTTTCTAGTGTGCAATCTTCCCAAATTATCTGCTCACCACTTAGCTCTACCAAGTCTACCTGAGCAAATGCTAATTCCCCTTCAGCAATACTTTGATAAGGCTATAAATTTTGTGAATGGCTTGCAAACAACTAGATCTTTGTGTCCTATCCAGTTCCCTTGACTTAGATCAGCACAAGAAGTACTCCCAAACTGCTAAGGATTTGGTTGAGAGAGCTCAGAGAAGTGTGACAACTTGAAAATTAGCTTGTAAAAAGTATGCCTCCAGCAAAAAAAAAAAAACCTCACTAATTTCAATTTATACACAAGTTGATTATAGTTTAGGTATAATCTTACTTAGGCACGGGATAAAAAGCCTCTCAAGTCCCTGTTCTCCCTGTGATTTTATTACTCAAATTTTCAGGTTTTCAGCTTAAATTCATTTGAGTTCACACTTCTGTAGTAAGATGTAAGCAACCCAAAACTTAAATTAACATTTTACAGCTTCTCAAGTTTTGGAGTGTTATTCAGCCAGTTCTTAGAGGAAAATGACGTGATGCACTAAAGCACTTCAAGAATTCATTGTGCAGATTCATGGTTAATAGAGAGATATATTGATTTATTTTAAGAAAATATGGAAAAAATATGGGAAATATATGGAAAAAAATGTTTTAGCTTACATGTTGGAGCATAAGAAAAATTTAACAGAGCTGTTTTTCCAGGGAAGGCATCATTCCTGCAGTAATTCTGTTGAGAGAAAATCATAGAATCATAGAATCATAGAACAGTTCAGGTTGGAAAAGACCCTTAGGATCATCAAGTCCAACCATTAACCCTACACTACAACCATTAACCCTACACTACAAGTTCACCCCTAAACTGTATCACCCAACACCACACCTAAGAGACACTTAAACACATCCAGGGATGGCGACTCAACCACCTCCCTAGGCAGTCTGTTCCAGTGTCTGACCACTCTTTCCGGGAAGAATTTCTTCCTAATGTCCAGCCTAAAATTGCCCTGTTGCAACTTGAAACCATTCCCCCTGATTCTGTCCCTAATGACCTGTGAGAAGAGACCAGCACCAACCTCTCTGCAATGTCCTTTCAACTAATTGTAGAGCATGATGAGGTCCCCCCTTCAGCCTCCTCTTTGTCAAGCTGAACAGTCACAGCTCCCTCAGTCGCTCCTTGTAAGGTCTGTTCTCCGGCCTCTTCACCAGCTTTGTCACCCTATTCTGCACTCGCTCCAACACCTCGACATCTCTCCTATGCTGATGTACCCAAAACTGGACACAATACTCAAGGTGCGGCCTCACCAGTGCTGAGTACAGGGGGACAATCACCTCCCTGCTTCTGCTGGTCACAAAATTCCTAATACAAGCCAGGATACCATTTGCCCTCTTGGCCACCTGGGCACACTGCTGGCTCATATTCAGCCGGCTGTCAATCAGAACGCCCAGGTCCTTTTCCGCCAGACAACCTTCCAGCCACCCTTCCCCAAGCCTGTAGTGTTGCATGGGGTTGCTGTGACCGAAATGCAGGACCCTACACTTGGCTCTATTGAAATGCATCCAGTTGGCCTGGGCTCATCAATCCAGTCTGTCCAGGATCCTCTGTAGAGCCTTTCTACCTTTCTAAAATAAGTAGAAGAAGGTACATATCACAGGAAAAATTCTGAATAGTCCTAGGATTGAGAAATGTTTAACAACTTTGTCAGTATCTTGTTTAGATTAACACATTGTAAAGTCACTACAAAAATAACAAAAACAAAACAAACCCCAGACCAACAAAAAAACCCCCAAAAAACATAAACACAAACAAAAACAGAACAAAAAAACAGCATTCTAGGACCCCCCTGACTTTCTGTGAGGAATGGGCTGGATTTGCTCCCTTCTGATCTGACGCTACATTTAAATTTCTGCCACCAAACAAAATAAAGCAAAACTAAATCAACACCCCATCCCCAACCCCAAAAGCTTCAGTAAGCCACAGGCAATCTGCAACAAAGCTTCTGTAAGATTATAGTCTTTAAAAATTCCCAGTCCGGGAGTGCATCATAAGGACAGAATAAATTAACACAACCAGTATTTACGTAGTGATTAAACTGCAGATTGATTAGATTCATGTTTGAAAGAGGAAGCAAGTTAAAATGCAAGTTGCTGCTGGAACAGTAAATTGGTAGCAAACATGTATATGATGCAGCAGTGTGCATGCTTACAGGGTATTCTGCTAAAGCCACATCATCCTCGTGCACCCAGAAGACCATGGGAAGCAGTATTTCATGCACTCATGCCAGTGCCACTCTATTGTCTTCAGATCTTCCCACAGTCCATGAAGAGAGGAAAAATCCGTAAAAGTTTTGGGATATTTTTCCCCATTAGCCCACTACAGCAGTAAAAAAAATATTCAAGGAAGACCTCTAAACCTAAGGGAGGAAAAATCTCGAGAATAATTCTGAAATAACTCTTAAAATGCATGGCCCCTCTGAAAGCTTCTGCTTTTCTGATTCACTGTCTGCTGAGCAGCTGCACTCTGTGGGATAATTAGGCTCAGAAGACAAATTGTAGAGGCCTCTATGCTCTCTGACCTTTTGATTCATTTGGGATATCTCAAGTCTTTATCTAAGCCTGAAATTTTTAGATCTGAGTGTTTTGTTGACTGAGTCCTTTCACACTGGCTACTGCTTAAAGCACGGGCAGAACAAGTTTAGCTCATGTATGTGAATATGAAATATCACCTCAGTGTGCTATCACTCATCACCTTTTAATTTGGCATATGACCTTTCTAATAATTTATAATTAGGAAATAGTATCCTAGATACCTGGAGTTATCAGGCTACTGAACAATGGAAAATATTTTGCTTAAGACTCTTTTCTTTGGACTACAAATGCCACTTGCCACATAACGACAGTAAGTGGCTATACCTCTCATTTGATCTAGATTAAGTCAGTATGAAATTAGCTTGGACACCCAATCTGAACAAACACTAGAGTTGTGCTGTGGAAAGAGTCATCCTAAACAGTTGAGTTTTTCAGGTATGAGGAGAGATCAGTAAAATTACTTCAGATTTTGAAAGTGCATATTTCATAAAGGTGAAATGCTTTCATAAATTTTAGAAGGGTCTAACCTGAATTTTCCTCTTGAATTGTCAGTTGGCTGCCACAGGTAGGTATAAATGCTAGCCTTAATTTTTTATGCTGGAAAGTCATATGCTAAATCAAAGTTTGTAATTGTTGGTACATAGGCACTGGTAATATTTGAAATTTTATGAAATCATTGACATCTCAATGCAGAGTATGAGTGAATTTTGATAGTCAATACAAATTGTGCATATGTCGGCCAAAAGTTTGTTCAAACACATTTTAATTTTCCTAGCATATTGAACTGACATCTCTTTGTACAAAAGGAACCCATGGGTTGGATAAACTAAGATTTGTTGTATTTTTGGGCCTCATACTCTACTCACTAAGATAAACAATGGAATTGGCATTCAACTTCTAAAGGCAAGTCCCCTCACCGAAAACCATTTAGTACTGGCATAACATCTTTGTCCTTTAGTCTGCCCTTCTCAAACATCAATAATAACTCAAGACCAGTGATCCTGCTACAGTAGTTAGTGTGAAGGAGACAAAAATAGTGGGACATATGTTCAGTACATGACATTTGAGACTTCTGAAAAGTCACTTGTCTTACTTTACACCTTGAAGCCTATAACTTATTTAAGAACCGCCTTCTGGCGTGTCTGCTCTGTTTTCTCACAATTTCAAGGCGAACTCTCTCTTCTGAGGACAGTCACTGCTCACATCCTCTGTGTTCCCGTCCAAAGTAAAGTGGCGTCCTGCATTGTAAGCAATCTGCACAAATAGATTTTTCTCGTGGGAAAAATGTCAAATTGGACAGCTTCAGGATAACCAAACCACTAGAGGTTATGGGAAATCTAGCTTTTAACATGTTACTGAAGTTTTAGGGCTAGTCCCTTGTTGCTGTGGAGCTGATATATCTCTCTTGATTCCCAGAGAACAGAATTGACTGAGAACTAAAATTCTTACCTTTAATTTTCCTTAGACTGTAATGTGCTGGTTTAGTCAGCTTTTGGCCTATGGCTCATCATTCAGGTCCATGGAAGAAGTTCCATTTTGTCATTTGCTATCCATAGAATATGTGTGTTTTGAAAATCAGCATTTTCCTATTTCTACTCATTATAACCCATATGTTCTCCTTCATATGGTATCAAAAAGAGTTGTTTGTTGATTGGAACTTTTTGTGTGAATTTTTTTCCTTATTGAGAGAGGAAAGAAATGTGGAAGCATAGAATATTTTGCTTTCACCAAGACATCTCTTTGCCTTTGGCATTTAAACACCATAGTCAAGTGTCAGGTGTAGCATGCCTGTCATAAGTGCCTTACATAACTCAGGACTGGATTGGTCTATGAATTTTGATTGTTTTTTGTTGTCTTGAGAAGTGTCTAGTTTTCCAGTGTCTTGTTTGTTTTACCAGTAGAGATTTTACTAAACAGCTGTGGCATAACATTTCAAGTTTGGTTTTCAGACTCTTTCCCTCGTGCTTCTCCCCTCTTCCAATTTTCCTGTGCTTCACTGGTGTGGTCTTCCGAAGGTGAAGCAATGACTGTGTTTAACAATAATCATCACTGTATTTTCCATAGTTTTGTTCTATTCTATGTTGCTTAGCAGAGGAAATATCCATTCAGGGTACACTAATGATATGACAGACTACAAAGGCAGCAAATGCCTCTGCTCATGGCAAAATATCTCTGATCCCCATTACCTACTTAAAATGGAATGTAGCATACCAATAAAGTGGTATCTAGTTTCATCTGAATATTAGAGAGTATGTGGCATATTCCACCCTTCACTCCATGACATCAGAGTTATGTGTGTAACCTTGAACAGAAGACTTCTCTTGACAAAAAAAAAGATATATATCTTTTCTGTGACTTACTCTGTTTTCTGTTTAATTGTAAACTCTTCCTCAAGTTCCTTTCACTTACTGTTTTATTTATAACACTTGAGTTTGCAGTTTGGATAGTAAATTTTACTTTGGAGCCTGAAATTCAAGAAAATGGGCAAAATTAAACTCCTGGAGGAAACTAATCTTTAAAAAAATGTTCAGAGACTAGTTCGTATACAGTGAGTGTTGCATTTAGATAGTGGCTGTTTGCAGGTGATTGAAAATGAACACACATGAAGAAGAACACAGAGAAATCTAAATCTTTTTTTGGGGCAGAGTTACTTGTTTAAAAGTGGCAATAAAAATAAAACAGAGTAATAGTTCACTGCCCTACTTTTCTGGACACCAGAAGATGTAAGGCCCAATCACTGTCCAGGATTAAAGCAGGCTCATCTTTCTTTCAGGTCAGCTGTCTCTCATCAGGAAGTGTGGTGGGGGAGGGCAATGGAAAAAAGATCTTATTGTAATATTGTATTGCAATATCTTATTGTAAGCTTCAATTTATTTGATTTTTCCCCATTTCTCCTTTTACTATTTTTCTTTCTTTTCCATGTCCTTCCCCAAAACCTATCGCCTTATTCATTGTTACTCTGAAATCTTGAAATTTAAAAAAGTCTGATGTTGGATATGCCTTATTTCACACTATGCAGTTAACTGAGGAATATTTTTATAGATATGAAGTTCAAAGGTAACACAATCTACCACACAAGAGGAAGAAGCCAACAAATACTTTAACTGTGCAAGTTAGGCTTTTGTAATGAAACTGGATATGTCAATATAATGTAAACACTGCTTCCATAAGTGATAGTAAAGTAACACGATGAATAAATTAAATACTCTTTTCCTCAGAAAAATGAGATATTAGGATGGATCTGACCTTGGTATAACTATGGAACTTTGCTATAACTAATTATAAAAATGCCCTTAACTATGTTATTATAAAAATACCCTTAACTATGTTATTTCAGGCAGCAATACTAAAATCTAATGTTTTAGAGACTGAAGTCTAGAGTAATACAGTCACATCAATACAGTGCAAATCTAGTTAAATCTAGGAAATCTAAGTAAAATAATTTAGTTTCCATCTTAAAAGGAGAGTATAATACCAGTGGAAAAAACCTTCCTTAGATACAGATGTTAGCTACAAAGCAACAGAGAAAAACAAACTTAATTTGCCTAGTGGACTAGCACCCTTCATTAAAAGCCTGTGGAAGGTAAGTACAGATTTTCACTGAAATTTGTTTGCTTTGGACCAGGCCCATTACCAACTAATTCTCTTTGTCATTCGGTCTGAATGCTGACTTTTTATGTACTACCAGAGAATGCAGATTTTTTTTTTGTGGTTGTCCTAAATTCTTTGACAGAAACTCACCTTTTGCAGGCACAGTGTGATGGATGCTGTGAATGGCTAGTTTTGTGCTTCGTGTTATGCAAGGTAATGTGTTAAATACATGCACGTTGCTCAGAACACGTGAGTTTTTCAGAAGTGTATTCCTGTTCCATCACACTCAAGTACATCACATGACGGCAGAGCCTTGAGGCTACAGAGTCACCATGGGTGCATCTTCCTTTACCTTCTAGGTGGTAGTAATGTCATCTTGTGCAAACCTGCCATACAGCAGCAGCCTGTGCCTAGACATGTGCTTAACTTAAATTCTACTGAACTGAACTGCTGGGATTACGGTATGAGAGTGCCACACAGGGCAAATACAGGAAATTAGTCCACTCATAAATCATTGACATTCAGCTGCTATACGTATATTCTGTATACAGAGGCATGCGACCAAATTTTTGATGTTTAAAACATATTTATCTTGTTGTTCCTGTTGGTGTACGCAGAAGGAATGGGTGATTTCCATTTTATAGGAATATCCATCAGCTGTTCATCTTCGCACTGGACACAGCCATGTACTGCAGATGAAGTTTCAAATCTACTTATTTATATTCTCACAGTCCTTCCAGATCAGGTTATAATTCCTCCTTCATACTTCATACTATTTATCAAAAATTAATCCTATCATATGATTTCTAAAAATTACAAGAAGTCATTGGTTTCTGTGAAGCAATGCTAATGTTCAACTCATTTTATTCTGTGAAGAGTGTAATGACACAAAAATATGGAAAAAATGTGTAAGTGAAATAAGTAAGTATAAACCTGCATTATCTTAAATTACGTTAGCAGTTCATTTACAGTTTAATTTGCCAGGAACATTTTCTCAGAAAGTAATGACTTATTTTTTTTTAGTTCCAGCCAAACTCTTAATTGTTTAAGAATAGTGGCAGAGGAAAAAGGGATTTAACAAGGAAGGTATCTGTAATTCCATCAGCCGAAAAAACATCAAAGTTTTTGTTTTCCTCCTGCTCTGGATACCTTTCTACTAAATTCTTGAAAGAGGTGGATCTGCTTTAAAAATCAGGTCCTTGTGCCCATCTCTAGACCAAAATGCAAGCATTCACAAACACATGACAAAACGTGTCCTTGTCATGTGGTTCTCTGGACTAAGTTCCCCATACACTTGTGTGTGCTGATTGTGTTACCAGCTGCCTGTGTTTGGTTGTATGTTGGGAGGGATAGAAGAATGGCATCACTGGGAAAAATGGTTGCACAGATTACTGTGCCGCCAGTATGGGTGTGAGACAGTAGTTGGCCACTGTCCATATATAGCTTTTTTTTTTTTTTTTTTTTTTGACATTTCTGCTTTTAAGCATTTGTGTCCAATTCTGGACCCCTCAGCTCAAGAGGGACAGGCAAGTGCTTGAGGGAGTCCAGCACAGAGCCACAAAGATGATGAAGGGAGTGGAACATCTCCCTTATGAGGAAAGGATGAAGGAGCTGGGTCTCCTTGCTTGGAGAAAAGGGGGTTGAGGAGTGACCTCATAAGTTTAATAAATATGTAAAGGGTGAGTGTCAGGAGGATGGAGCCAGGTTCTTCTCAGTGATGTCCAATGATAGGACAAGGGGCAACAGATACAAGCTGGAACATAAAGGTTCCACAAAGACATTAGGAAACTGTGAGGTTGATGGAGCACTGGCACAGGCTGCCCAGGGAGGCTGTGAAATTTCCCTGGAGACATTCAAAACCTGCCTGGACATGTTCCTGTGTGACCTACTCTAGGCGATCCTGCTCTGGCAGGGGGGCTGGACTAGACGATCTTTCAAGGTCCTTTCCAACTCCTAGCATTCTGTGACTCTGTGAAGATGTAAAGTGTTAGCTAAAGAAAGAGTATATGTCCAATGTGTTAATGGTACTACTGCATGGAGGACATGAAGGGTCACACCACTTTTTTCTGGCAATGCCTTGGGTAGGTATAATGACCAGCTTAAGACATTGCATAAAGAGCTTGACATTGAAGAGTTGTTAGAGTAATTATGCCAAAGAGATTTGGAATATGCGTTTTTTAAAGGAATTGAGTTGTTCTAGCCCATGTGAGAGAAAGCAGAAAAATGGTGTAAGTTTTTCTGTGACCCTGATGACCGGGGAACTAGAGAAATAGAAGGAAGAGACTATAGTTATCTGTCTATACTCAAGGATAGTTAGGGACATAGATACCTTAAAGAGCAGAAATATCTGGATAATAGGAATATTAGTACACACAGAGCACCCACACTCAGCTTTCCAAGGCCTTCTTGCAGAAGAGATTCCAGAACTCTGGCTCTGGTAAGACATATTGGTGTGAATGAAATGCAATAAAATTGCAGAAACAGTCCAAGTGATATTTATTATGTCTTGTTTTATCAGACTTATAAACTAGAGCAGGGGCGAGCACAGGAAAAATCTTCCCAAATCTTCCACACTTCTTGTCTTGGATGTTTCTGAAAAATCACTAGAGTTCCAGGTTGATTCTCAAGGTGATTTAGCTGTTTAGCTCTGTTCACGTGGCAGGGCTCACAAACTAGTAAACCCTATGTACTCCAAACTGATATTTTATTAAACTGGCTTTGGGGTAATTGTCAGCTAAATACATCAAAGCTGACTGAAAATGTCCCTTATCTTCATGCTCTTTGCCTGTGTTGACTATCCCAAGCTGCCAGAATATTTGTCCTATGAATCTATACCATTACCACTAGAAATAAAATTCTGAGTGTGAACATAATTATTATGATAGGAAAATATCTTTATCTGAATATAGTATTATCAGAGTACTTGTCTGAAAAATAAACGCTACCAGCATATGCATCTTCCTATGACATTTCTGTTCTTTTGCTGAGGCTATAATTCAGCGTGATGTAAGAGCAGTTTATGTCCCTTGTTTCCAAATATAGACATTTTCTATTTGGCTGTATGAATAGAACTGTTGTTTGATGGACAGGATTTATCAACAAAAAAATCTACTTTATTGTTGTTAAGAAATTTAGCAACAGTCCCTAGACAATATATGCCTAAACCCTAACAGAAACACTGTCAATAGTGAATTGTTCTTCGTTAACAATGAAGCTATATTAAATCGGTATGTTCCATTTCTATATTATAAAGCACTTGATATTCTGTTAGACTGTTTTGTAATATTAAGTTGAACAGCTTCAAGAATTTATAGGATCAGTATCAAGAGTTTTAAGCATATTCTGTCAAGTTTTTTATTAGTCAAACCATGGATTTGTCATGCAAGCCTGTTTCCTTCTGTTTAAGAACTTGGAGCAAGCAAAACAGTCTCTAACTGCATTCTTGATAATATTTAGTAGCCTAGACCAGTTAGCAGTATTTTCAAGCTCTTCCTTTTTTCTTTGAAGACGGGGAGAGGGGAAGCGTGAGAGGGGCAACAATGGAGAACTCTAGAGAAGAATAATGAAGAAAGATGCAGTAGACCTCTAGCTTATTTGTTGAGGATGTTACAGCGGATAATGGAGGAGACTTGCAGTTCAGAAACTTCTTTGCTTGAATTGAGGGTTCTCACTTCCAGTGAAAGCCCTCTTCAGCGCAATTCTTCTAAATTTCTGGTTCATTTCTAGATCTTTCTTTTCTTCAGTTCCTGAGTCATCATTTTTTCAAATATGCTTTACAAATGCATATCCTCTCTTTTTTTCATTTCCTTTTCTTCTTACTTTTTTTTTTTCTGCATATGTCTTTCAAATGTAGCCAAATTCCAATAGAACTTCTTTGCTGTGGAACTACGTTCCATCTTCATGCCTCTTTTACCCAAATTACCAGTGTCAGTAGCATTCCTTTGTCTATTGGACATAGTAGTTTTGAAGATCAAGACTGAAAATCCGAAATCTTCCTCACAAAGAAATTGCAGTTCACCAAGCAGAGATGTGCAGAAAAGTACAGAACTGAACTGGACTCATTTCTTGTGGTTAAATTTGGGTATCTGGTGGAGTTTTTTCTTAAAAGATTCTCTTCAGCACCAAAATTGGGAGATAGGTGACAAAACTTGGACAAAATAGCTACCAATGTATGGGGTCACTGACAACATTTCTGTGTGGTATTGGCATAACAAAATGAAAATTTACTATATTCACCATATTCTTCTCAAGTCCAAACAAAACTGTTAGACCATACTGAGAAATACTCTTTTGGAAAGGATTCTACCTGAGTCCACTGAATTACCTGTAATTTTAGCGTTCAGCATTTTCCCTCGTTATGTTTTCAAGGTTTTTTTCAATGCAGATGTTTTTTCAAGGCAGAAATTTAAAATAGAATCACCATGCTTAAGAGTTATTTGGCAATTACCCAAAATAAGATGCAATCTTGTTCACAGGCTGCCTTTTCTTTCCTGTATTTTAGACACTGCTCCTCTAACTGTACTATGAAACAACATTGAGGGATAAAAACTGCATGAAACAGAACTTGGAAAAACTTAAATAAGGATGGACTTAAAGTTTAATCAAATTCTCTCAGTAATCACCCACTGCTGATGGATCTACAGCTAGTGAAAGACCTACTTTATCTTTCTGCTAATGCAGATTAGTCCATTCTAAGCTCTTTCAAGCATTTTGATCAGTACTGTGCTCTGGGGCTTTCAGCCTGTGATTTATTTTGCCACTACGGATTAAAACATTGCTGACTCTGAATTTGCTCCAGATCTGTATATCCAGAAGGCCTCTGTATTTAATTCGGTTCATTCTTTGTTCCAGTGGTATGAACCATAGTCATTAAATCGTGAGTACTATACTTTTGACTGAAGTGTACCCTGGTTGCCCTAGAGAGAACCAGAGAGGGTGTCTCTTTTTTTTTGGCATAAATACTCTCTTAAAAGGACTAAAAAGACAATTTCACAAACTTCCAGCTGGCTAGTATGCGCAGCACGGAGAGTCTTGAAATCCCTCAGTGATGTAGGGCCTATTGGGGAATGTTTTCAGTAATCTTAAAGCTTTCTATAATTTTGATTTGGCTTGTGTTCATCTTTTCAAGTACCGCGTTGTCGATTTGTCAACTCTGGAGCATAACTTCTGTCCAGCATTGATAAAGAAGTACATCCTATATTTGCTAATATAATTTATGAATGAGAGACCTGAATAATTCAGGGCCTGACCTGAACATCTCTGTTTTGGTTTGGCCTGGCCAGATTTTGGCGGCGGGGGGGGAGCTGCAGGGTGGCTTCTGCAAGAAAGCTGCTAGAAGCTCCCCGAGTTTGATAGAGCCAATGCCAGCCGGCTCCAAAGAGGGACTCGCCACTGGCCAAGGCTGAGCCTGTCAGTAAAGTGATAGCAGAGGAACGCCTCTGTGAAAAACATATTTAAGAATGGGAAAAAGAACTGCGCCATAACAGCTGGCACAGAGATGGAGGAGTGAGAATCTGTGCAGACACCAAGGTCAGTTAAGAAGGAGCGGGGGGAGGATGAGCTCCAGGCGCCGGAACAGAGGGAGTCCCGCGGGTCTGTGGTGAAGACCATGATGAAGTGGGTTGTCCCCCTGCAGCCCATGGGCGGGGTGCAGATGTCCACCATGAGGATCACCGCATAGATGTCCACCGAGGACTCCACACCATGTGGGTATATGCCTGAAGGAGGCTGTAGCCCGTGGGAAGCCCGCATCAGAGCAAGTCGCTGCTGGAACCTGTAGCCTGTGGAAGAGAGGAATGCCCACGCTGGAGCAGGTTGGCTGGTGGGACTTTTGGGATGCTGCGGGGGACTCACGCTGGAGCAGTTTCCCCTGAAGGACTGCACCTCAGACTCATGAGGGGTGGGCTGCCCCTTGTGAGGTGTCTCACGTTGGGCAGTTTGTGATGAATTGCCCTTCGTGGGACGACTCACGTCAGAGAAGAGAGCGTGAAGCTTGTCTCCCATGAGAGGGACCCCACAATGGCCCTGGGGAAGAGTGAAGAGTCCTCCCCCGGAATGAAGAAGCGGTGAAACCAACGTCGGATGAACTGACTGCAACCCCCATTCCCTGTCCCCCTGCGCCGCTTGGGGGGAGGAGGTGGAGAAACCGGGATTGATGTTAAGCCCGGGAAGAAGGGAGGGATGGGGGGAAGGTGTTCTGTTTGTTAAGATCTGTTTGCTCTTTCTCACTTCTCACTACTCCTCTCTGATTAGTTCTTTTAATAAATGTACCTAATTTCCCCAAAACTGAGTCTGTTTTGCCCGGGACGGTAAATGAAAGTGATCTCCCTGTCCTTATCTCAAACCCTGAATCCTTGGAAATATTTTCTCCCCCTGTCTAGCAGTGAGAGAGGGGAGTGAGAGAGCGGCTGTGTGGGTACCTGGCAGCTGACCAGGGTCAAACCATGACAATCTCAAACTTTGGATGTTTTAAACTGAGATGCAGTGTGGATACGTTGATAGCTCATTTATGAATTTAAATTTGGAAAAGTTTATTCTCTTATTTATTCATATAGAGTCAAAAATTTAGCTATGAAAACATCAGTCGTTCCATTTATTTCAATTTTAAAGAAAGTTAATGGATATCATGTGTTCTTTTGGAGAGCTAGAACACACCTCCTGTGACGAAAATCTGAGAGAACTGCAGTTGTTCAGGCTAGAGAAGAGAAGACTCTGTGGAGACCCTACTGCAGTCTTTCAATATATAAAGCAGGCTTATGAGAAAGATGGAGATAGACTTTTTACCAAGGTCTATGGTGACAGGACATGGGGCAATCGTTTCAAACTGAAAGAGGGTAGATTTAGAGCAGATGCTAGAAAAAACATTTTTTATCGTGAGGGTGGCAAGACCCTGGAACAGGTTGTCCAGAGAAGTTATGGATGCCCCCTACCTGAAAGTGCTCAAGGCCAGGTTGAATGGGGCTTTGAGCAACATGATTTAGAGAAAAATTTCGCTGCCCATAGCAAGGGGGTTAGAACAGATGATCTCTGAGGGTCCCTTCCAACCCAAACCATTCTTTAATTCTTCAATTCTAGACCCTAGTGAGTTATGAAATTCTCATTTCAAATATCTACTGCATATAATTTTTTTTTATGAATAATCCTTGCATTTATCCAGATTTAGGAAAATCAGTTTTTCCACAATAGTTACTATTAAACCGGAAAATAATAGAAAATTATTGCATATGTTCCCAGAAGATAATTCTGTAATACTTAATGCTGTAACTATTGTGGCTACTAATATAACTATTTCAAAAACTTCTGGTTTTTTTATCCCTTCAGAAAAGTATTCTTTGAGTATGATATCTTAATTACACCTGGAAAAAGCTGTGAGCTAATAGATAGCATTTATATCCAGGAGGCATTTTAAAGATTTTTAAAAAAAAAAATCTAAATGCTTATTTTCGTTGAAGAAAAACTTCAGACACTGGCATTTGGCAAACTGGTAGCTACAGTTCTTTATCTAAATGCTTTTGAGCATACAGTTCTTTATTTAAAGAGCTTTTGACCAGGTGAGTCTCTCTGTCCATGGGTCTGACACTGATCTTGGCTTGGAAACTGATTCTCTCTAGTACTGGTGCCCATCACTGTGAGCATTTACTAGCAGCACTGATTTGTTTGCATTTAGCAGATGGAGGGGAGTCAACTAAAGCTAGTGGCAGTTCTCCACAGTGTCAATGGAATCAAGAGCAGCTCTTGGCTTTTCTGGAAGCTGGAACTCTGTCAGGATAGTGAGTATCCCAAGTACATAACTGTCTGTGAGAACTAGAGGAATAGCCTCATTTTTCTGTTAAGCTCTTTTAGGTCAGTCTAAATTCTCAGGAACCTTACTTTCAAGGTTCTATTTTCAAAAATAGAATCATAGAATCATAGAATGGTTTGGGTTGGAAAGGACCTTAAAGATCATCCAGTTTCAACCCCCTGCCATGAGCAGGGCCACCTCCCACTAGACCAAGTTGCTTAAAGCCTCATCCAGCCTGGCCTTGAACGCTGCCAGGGAGGGGGTGTCCACAATTTCTCTGGGAAACCTGTTCCAGTGTCTCAAGACCCTCATAACAAAGAACTTCATCCTAATGCCTAATCTAAATCTGTCCTGTTTCAATTTAAAACCATTACTCCTTTTCTTATCACTACACACCCTTACAAAAAGTCCCTCCTCAGTTTTCCTGTAGGCCCCCTTCAGGTATTGAAAGGCCTCTGTAAGGTCTCCCCGGAGCTCTCCTTTCTCCAGGCTGAACAACCCCAACTCTCTCAGCCTATGCTTGTAGGAGAGGTGCTCCAGCCCTCTGATCATCTTTGTGGCCCTCCTCTGGGCCCACTCCAACACGTCCTTTCTGTGTTCAGGGCTCCAGAGATGAACACAGTACTCCAGGTAGGGTCTTACACATTGCTGGCTCATGTTGAGCCTCTCGTCAACCATCACCCCCAAGACCTTCTCCGCAGGGCTGTTCTAAAGCCACTCATCACCCAGCCTGTGTTTGTGCTTGGGATTGCCCTCACTCAGGTGCAGGGCCTTGCACTTGGCTTTGTTGAACTTCATGAGGTTTGCACAGGCCCACCTCTCCAGTGTGTCCAGGTCCCTCTGGGTGGCATATTGACTGCACCACACAGCTTGGTATTGTTGGCAAACTTGCTGAGGTTGCACTTGATCCCACTGTCCATGTCTCTGATGAAGACATTAAACAACACTGGTCCCAGAACCAATCCCTGAGGAAAGCCACTTGTCACACGTCTCCATTTCGACATTGAGCCATTGATTGAAGCTCTCTGAGAGTGGTAATCTAGCCAATTCCTTACTCAGAGTGGCCCATCCACAAATTCACATTTTTCCAATTTAGAAACCAGGTTGTTGTGCATGACAGTGTTGAACTAATTGCACAGGTCCAGAAAAGTGATGTCAGCTGCTCTTTGCTGTTCCACCAATGTTGTATCCCCATCTTAACAGGCCACCAAATTTTTCAGGCAGGATTTGGCCTTGGTGAAGCCATGTTCGTTGTCACCAACCACCTACTCGTTTTCCATGAGCCTTTGCAGAACCTTCAGGAGAGTGTGCTCCATTATCTTTCTGGACAGTGACGTGAGAAAAGGAACCTATCATATATCTTTTGAGCCTGCCATTTTTACGTTTTTGTCATATACTGCCTAGATATCCTATTGACTTGAAAGCAGTATGTTATTAAGACACAAGAAAACCCAATTTACTGAGCCAGTGTTAGGATGACAATTTTGATGTTAACTTCAGAGATTTACTGGATTGGACACGAGTCCTTTTCAGTAGCCTTAGCCAGAACTGCTAACATCAGTTAATTTACACTGACAGGAGATTACAAATTTTTGACTATAAGTGAATTTCATTTTGTTTGCTTCTTAATCAGATTGTAGTAATTGAGGTCAACAGCACTGCTTTCTTACAAGCTGTCAGCACAATTACCTAGCATTTGATATTCTGAACAGTGGAGTTACAGTCATTGTGCATATTTGTAGTACTGCTTAGGTAAAAACTCAGGTCTTATAAGACTGTGAATGCAAACACATACATGACACAGCACTCCTTACTCAAATCTGGTATTTTTCCTGTGTGCTACTGTTTGGAAAACAAGCCTAACATTTCAAATAAACAATGTCTTGCTGAATTAATATGCATACTCTGTCTGTGCTGCAGAACTTGGCAGCACTTGGCACAAGGGGCAGAAAATATTGCACCAGTGTATGAGTTTAGAAAGGTTTGCTTTGCTTACTAAAAATAACAAAAGCCACATATTATATCAAGTTCATATGATTTTACCAAAGAAATCAGGTGAAACATAGATCTACTAATTTGTTACTCTTTTCTAATTCAATGAGAACTTATTCAATAGTGACCTCTAATAAACAGCAGCTTAACCTCCTCTTCTGAAATATGGGTAGATGGAAAGACTGTCTTCGTGAGTAATCAGCTACAAACTCTCACTCAAGAAGAATAATGAAATCTTTTACAATACTAACGAGGAGAGGAGAGGAGAGGAGAGGAGAGGAGAGGAGAGGAGAGGAGAGGAGAGGAGAGGAGAGGAGAGGAGAGGAGAGGAGAGGAGAGGAGAGGAGAGGAGAGGAGAGGAGAGGAGAGGAGAGGAGAGGAGAGGAGAGGAGAGGAGAGGAGAGGAGAGGAGAGGAGAGGAGAGGAGAGGAGAGGAGAGGAGAGGAGAGGAGAGGAGAGGAGAGGAGAGGAGAGGAGAGGAGAGGAGAGGAGAGGAGAGGAGAGGAGAGGAGAGGAGAGGAGAGGAGAGGAGAGGAGAGGAGAGGAGGGGAGAGGAGGGGAGAGGAGGGGAGAGGAGGGGAGAGGAGGGGAGAGGAGGGGAGAGGAGGGGAGAGGAGGGGAGAGGAGGGGAGAGGAGGGGAGAGGAGGGGAGAGGAGGGGAGAGGAGGGGAGAGGAGGGGAGAGGAGGGGAGAGGAGGGGAGAGGAGGGGAGAGGAGGGGAGAGGAGGGGAGAGGAGGGGAGAGGAGGGGAGAGGAGGGGAGAGGAGGGGAGGAGAGGAGAGGAGAGGAGAGGAGAGGAGAGGAGAGGAGAGGAGAGGAGAGGAGAGGAGAGGAGAGGAGAGGAGAGGAGAGGAGAGGAGAGGAGAGGAGAGGAGAGGAGAGGAGAGGAGAGGAGAGGAGAGGAGAGGAGAGGAGAGGAGAGGAGAGGAGAGGAGAGGAGAGGAGAGGAGAGGAGAGGAGAGGAGAGGAGAGGAGAGGAGAGGAGAGGAGAGGAGAGGAGAGGAGAGGAGAGGAGAGGAGAGGAGAGGAGAGGAGAGGAGAGGAGAGGAGAGGAGAGGAGAGGAGAGGACCTCTTATTTGTTTCAGACCTCAGCCCCCACCGTTATCCTGCAGCCCTCAAAAGCACATTCAAACATGACAGAACCACCTTAGACTTCAGAAATCTTGAGGTTTTTTAGTAGTGTTATGGGATACATATATATTAAAAAATCAATCATGCAAATGGAAGAATCATAGAACAGCCTAGGCTGGAAGGGACCTTAGAGATCATTTTTAATCCAACCTCCCCGTCATGGGCAGGGATGCTTCTCAACCAGATCATGCAACACATGAAGACCGAATGAGAATCAAACCCACGATCTCTGGTGTTTCAGCACCATGCTCAACAGAGTGAGCTAAACCAGCCCTCATTAAGCAATATCTGAGAATATTCTGAGGCATCAGCTCTGCACTGTCCATCCAAAGAAATTGATTTACTGATCTCTGGTATAGTTGTGGCTCCAGCCACTTAATTCTTTTCAGTAACTCCTGTTTTATCTTCAGTAACTACCAAGGGCTATGGGTCAAAACCAAATGTTTGCTTACAGTCCCTGTGTTTTTGAGACTAAAGAATTTAACAGTATGTAGAAGCATTCCCTCATCATTTTGTTTCAGCATCAGATAACAACCCTGGCTACATTTAAGCTAATAGTATAGATGCAGCATATATGTAATGACCACATAGACAAAAATGTAGGCAGTTCAGTACATCCTGCAGTAGACCAGGTAAAAGTAGTAAGAAAGTAGGCAACATTCAAGAGAAGTTTGGCTTGGGTACAGTAACTGAGACCAAAGAATAATCTGAAGCACTTTCTAAGTGGCTGGCAAATAAATATTTTGGGTTGAATTATTAATAACCCGGAATATGAATCAGTGCCAAACAAGATTTTTATGAAATACGAATCTCACTGTTAAAAGAAGCTGCATCTTTTTTTAAACAACTTTTTTTTCAAAATTGCAAAGTTTGGCAGAAAAAAGGAGAAATGGAAGACAAAATTCTTCTAGAATAAGTGAGAGCATGTTTACCACTTATTTGTTATAATAAAGTAAAAGGACAGCTACCTACATTTCAATATTCAGCTTTTATTAATTTTTAACATTTCATTAGGACAGAGTTTCTGCAATTTTTTTTTTCTTTTAAATAAACATTAAAATTATATTGCAATTGTAAAAGCCACCTTTTACTTTATGAATTACAGTATGTGCATGTATGCATATTGTTGTATAACACATATATAGATTTCTGTATATTCTCTGTGCAAACTAGGCTAAATGGGGCATCTGCTCAAAAAAAAACTAGGGAAAAAGACTTTCAGGAGAACGTATTTTGAAAAGAAAAAGCAAATCACCACTGGGTGCCACTGTTCTTCCTTGCCAAGTACCTTGTCTGTCACTGCAGAATGATTTTAGCAGTAAGAACATGATGCAGAGCCCAGTCAGTGGCAAAGCTCACAAAGACTTCAACAGCATGTGATGAGAATCTAAAAGAACATGGCCCTTCCACAGTGAGGTTTCTGTTGCATAACTATTATAAAATATGGTAGTTGCTTGTGCAACAGAAATCTCTGGAATTTTATTCATCTGCTGTACTTGGGTTTTCAGAGTGGCAGCTTCTAGAAGATAAGTTGGCAAGTATTTGGTGTATAAAAAAAAAACCAAAAACACGCACCGGTCCCGAATTCCTGAGAAGGCAATGATAAATCTTCTGCTCATTTCAGTAAAATCATGGGCAGACTTTAAGAAATCACTTCTTCATATATCTAGTGAAGATACAGAGTCTCCTCTCATCCAGAGATGTACATTTCAGAGTATCCACAAGAAGATGTAATGCTGTTTTTTATTCCTTCTAAGCTGTATTATTTGCCATGTAATAACACTACCCTCCCCTACCACGAGGATGAACAGTGTCTGCAATTCAGTGATGCTGGCATTATTCTTCTCTTGGCTTCATTCTCCAATGGTTGATTTATGAAAGACTCAGAGTACTTAGATAAGCTGTTTCCTGGCTCTGTGCCTTCCCTTTCTGTCTCCATAGAGCCCCAGGTCATGAAAGAGAAAGGGAGAGAATTGTTGTAAGTTTTTAAAATCAGATTAATGTTAAATTCCTTTGGCTTTTCAGAGGTCTTTTTTTTATTTGTTATACAATATTGTCTAAATGGTACCGCAAAACTAGGAAAAAAACAACATTCAGAAGCATTAAGTAACTAAGCAATATAAGGCAAATTTTGTAAAGATTTTTAAATGTCTAAGAAGTCAAAACAGTAGGATTTTGAAAGTCTTTAAAGTCAATGGGAGGTAGATATATCCAGAAATTTCAGGGCATTGGCATGTTCAATATTTGGGGATATAGTATCTAAAGGAATTATCTGTCCTGAGCTGAATATATAAGCATCTGTGACAGACACAGGAAGGAGTTTTTATGTTAGAATGGGGTTCACAGAAGTCAATAAACTAAGTGTAAGATTACTTAAATTCAGTCTTGGGAAATACCGATAAAATATCTCAGCTTTCAAAGGTAGGTGGTTGCCTCAACCCACTCAGTGGTGTCTATTTATATAAAGGAAGGTATTATTCTTATAGAACAAGCATTCTTATTTCTGGGCTATTTTTCAGCACCTAGCTGAATTTGCTCTAATTTGCATAAAAATAATCTTAGTTGAAAAAGACATCTTCTATATTATTCTATGTCCTGACTCTCTTGCTTACTGAGGTTTTGCGCCAACAATCTGGTGACATGGGATGCTTGGGAAGACATGGGATGTTTGAGAAGTTTACACATTCCTGCCAGAAACACAGGAACAGTAGTGTTAAAAGGAAAGTGTAAGGCATTCAAACTTCCCAGTGGCATCATAATGATGGACAAAGCTATTTAATTTTTAAAGTCTAAGTTACTTATTGAGCCTAGAATTTAGTAAACAAAATATGGTTTAGACCTTCAAGGATTAAATAAAAAAATTGTTTTGGTGTAGAACTCCTATTAAAATCTGTGTCTGCCGAGTGTGTAGTGATCAGAATTTATGTGTTTAATAGATTTTTGTAAAAGAGAATGCACTTTGGCACTTCTGAAAATACCTTCTAGGTATTTGCTATCTTCCTATCTTTCCCAGGACAGAATACCTCCTCAGTACTGCGTACATGCCAATGATTTAAAATGCTTCAAATACTATTCAGGTAAAATTCCTGTGTATTTCATTGCCTTATCTTTATTATTCTTCATTTATTAAATTGTGAGATGTATAGGAGCCATGTTACTCCTTGCACTGAAGGCTTAGCTGTATTAATTTCAAGTTAGCCTGATACCATTTACAAGAGGCTGCATCTCTTCTCTTGAATAGAATAATAGATGCAGTTATGCAAAACTGATTCACTTGAAATATGGGGAGCAAGCTGCAATTGCAAGGCAAAAAAGGAGGAGATTGTTCTAGGTTTATAGACTGAAAAAACTCTAATGAAACTGTACATAGTAGGGTTCATGCAAATAAGGTTAAATACTTTATAGGCTGTATATTTTGTAAGACTATACTAGTGAGAAGGGGACAAAAAAGATGAGTTGTTAAGACAACAGAAAAATAAACTCCGTATAAAAACTGTATTTCTACACTCAAAAACTCCAAGTGGCACAGGAACAAAGTGGATATTCTTTAAATTTTATCATAATAAATAACCTGTAACCTAGTTTCAGATACTCGGATCATTCAGTTAAATATTTTTTAAAAATACATTTTAAAAGTATATTATGCCTGGGTTATCTTAATAAAACATTCCTTTTTTTAGGTGGGTAAACTTACTTATAGTTATCCATAGTTGTTTCCGGTAATTTTTAATTAAAAAGAAAAATAATCTGTGAGTCATTTAATCTGAGGGGACATTTGTTGAGAATTAATGTATTTAAATATACAGCGTTTCCAGCTGGAGCCAGAGAGAACCACTTGTCTTCGCCTTTCAATCCTTGGTGTGACTTGAACTGCTCATGTGACAACATTCTAATATGAAAAGAAACAATAGACATTGTTGGCCTCACATATTAATAAATAAGAGCCACAGTGTGTGCAAACAAAGGCTGCTTCCTGGAACATTGTGTCACAAGATTCCCAGGGTCAGTCCTGTTGGCTTTACTCTGATGAGAAGCTCTGTTGAAATCAATGAGCTCAATTCTCCTCACATTAATTTTACACCACTGTAGAGACTTTACCATTACAGAGTCCCAAATTCTGATCTCAGTTTTTTGGTGTATTTCAGTTCAGAAATGACCTACTGATCTGAGAGTTATATATGGTATTACCCTTGGGCTCAATAAAAAGGCTCATGTGAGCAGGGAAAATGGGACGGGCGGCCGTTGGGCATATTTGCAGAACTGTAATTAGATAGTAAAAACTGTGTAACTGTAGAAGTGGTGAGAGAAGAGCTCTTGAGGATTTTACAGAAGTATCCCGTTTTTCCACTGAGTAGGGAATGAACAGAAAGAATAAGTACTATGGACTGTGTCTTTGAGGCTTGTACCGTCGGTGCTTTTTCTCTAAACTCAGACTTAAATTACAGTGAAGAAGAGTGTTCTGCTTTCTTTCTTGTGTTCTTCTGAGTGGTCTTCTTGTCAGAAGAGCTTATTACTTTTTGGATTACCAAGAAATAAAAGATAAAATAGTATCAATTTAAAGCACAGACAACCAGAAGCAGGACAAATCTCGTAGAAACAACAGACAATCTGAAATTTACACCCTTAGCTGATACTTACTACCTTCTAAACTTTTCTACTATTTATTTTCTAGACTGGTAATATACACATGCAAGTATCATTCCTCAAAAAAAAAAGTTAAAAGAAACATCTTTGATAACACGTGTATTACCTAGGAAATAGGCAGGCTCTGGTTAAGCAATTTTTGTTGGTGTTGGGGGGGTGGACTAGATGATCTTTGAAGTTCCCTTCAAACACAAACCATTGTGGAATTGTGTAGGGGGTGGATGTGTGGGCGGTGGGTTTGTATGTGTACAACAGAATACCGAAAACAGCTTTTTAACCCCTCTGTATCATTCTGCTTTCCATTATTCACCCATACAGGTTGACTCCCTGTTATAGCACTATCAGATAACTTCCTTACATTATTTGGATGTGAACCTAGCACAGAGTGCAACATTGTCTCATGAGTTATTGCCCACTTAAAAGAAATTTGATAAGAAAAGTAGTTAGAATCCTAGTCTTGATGGACAACCCTAGGAGAAAAACAAAGGGAATATCTCTTTGGGAGTACATTTCGCCAGAAAGAAGGAAGCCTGGAATAAACCAAGTTCCAGTCCTGAAATCCTCTGAGGTCTTGTATTTTTAAGACTCTGCCAAATGTTTAGTAAAGATTTCGAATAAAATGCAGTGTGCTGTTGCAGACAGGTGGTACTGACTGACCAGTACTTGTTGATTAATTGATCTGCAGTCTGCCCTCTCTTAGTTAACAATAAAGTTTATGAGAATGTCCAAAACCCAAAAGCTTTTTCTTTTGAAAAGTGTCACTGATAATTCACCACTAGCTGGGGCAAGAGAATATAAAGATGGATGACTTCTTACCGAGATTCTTATCTTCCTTCAGAATGACTCCATCGTCTACTTTGTATTCAGCCTCTGTCTCTAATGGATCTGAGCAGACTGTTCAAGTTCCAAGAAACTTTGTTGCTCTTGAGAGCCTCAGAGAATACATCCAAGAAGCTTTGTTTCCTTTTGGTCCTTGACCGCTGTCAAACAGACGGGATTAATGCTAAGAAAAGTAGCAATGGAATCCTCCTTATCTCTGATTTTATCATGGTCTTGAGGTTGCGTATGCATTACACTACTGAAGACTTAACTAAGGCCCTGGTACAAGGTAACAAATACAATACAGCAATAGCTACAAGCACAAATGGTCGTAATTCATTCAAGGTTATCAGTGTGCCCATATACACATGTATTATCAGAATGATAACTATGACTGTAGCCCATGTTTATCTAGTTCTGCTTGTCTATGGTGTCTTTTTCAATATAAGACTATAAACTTGGAAATGTTTCAGTTTATTGCTAATATAAATGAATACAAGCACAAAGCAAAGGAGAAAACTGCATATTTACCAGTGACTTGAGAACTGCCTCATTTACGAGTTGTTCAATTGATTATTCCTTTGAACTATGTTGACTCTCTCTCTGTCAGTACAAACAACAATGAAGTTCAAGGTCAAGTCCACATTAACATTTGAGTGGAATCATTCCTCTCTCCTCTTTAGCTGATATGAATTCAAGACATAATTTCATTTTCTAAAGAAAATAAAGATAACAATGACGAGTTTCTCCGGGTGTTTCAATCAGACTATTTCTCCCAGACACCAGCAACCGTAGCTCTCTATCACAGATCTTTCTGGATAAATATGGAATCCGTACAAATATAGACTGACCGGATTTTCAGTTAAATGCTGAAAGCCTAAAACATTGTGCTGTATTCTTACCCTGCTGAACTAACCCTGACTAGGGAGATTACTGAGAATACCTTGGACACTTCATCAAATTGTGTAATGGGTCCAGAATACTTGATATAAACAAGGACTTGTGCTTGGATGTGGAAGCACCGTATTTAGGCCAGTGCCCATTTAAACTGTTTTCCCTCTATTTCTTTGTGAGTTCAAGTCTATAAAAGCAATACGGTATTTCAGCTGGTGCATTTCTAGGGGATTATTGTACTTGATGGGTGGTTAAACATCATTCGATGCATGCAATGATTGCCCAAATATGCACTGCCTATTGTCTTTTAGTGTTTAAATAGAACGCTGGATCTGACGAGGATAAGTTTGTTTGAAGTAAGGTAGTCTTAGCAGCAGTGTTTATGTGTGAAAGTGCATAAACACTATTATTTCTGTAGAGCCAGAAGTGAAATTCCTTCTCTACAGCTAGTTCTGCCTGAACACGCACTTAAGTGTTGTGTCATACCCAGCTGATTAGAGGATCACAAAATCATAATTATTAGTGACACAGAAACCTATTAGGCAAGTCCCGTGGGGACCAGCACAGCATCACTGACACAGTAATCTCTCATAAATGTAGACATACAGCTAATGTAAGTAATTGGAACTTTCTATCTCTATATCCAGTTAATTCTGCTTGAATGCAGGCTTAAGTTTTTTGTTATACCCAGATGATCAGAGAATTCTAAAATCAGAATTATTAGCGATAGAAAAACCTGTTATGTAAGTCTCCCAGGGAGCAGCATGGCATCACTGACACAGTAATCTCTCATGATAAATGCGGTTATACAGCTAATTTTAGTAACTGGGACTTTATTCAGACAAATATGTTACTTCTGAGGCAATTTGTATCTGATGTCACTACAAGAGAATTGTCCTGCAGCACGACTTCAGCTTTGTTAGTGAGGAAGGAACACGAACACTGGTACGGCAGTGCTGTATTTGAAGCAGCGTATTGGCTTAAAGAGATATTGGCAAAGATATAACAAATCAGCTTTTGTTCTTGTTTTTCCAGGCAGGATGTTTGCCTCTGTTAACTAATTGCATAACCGATGGCTTTGCTTAGTCTTAAATGTCATGGTCTCGGTGATGTGAATGGTGCATACAGATAAACTTGTGCCTTCAACACACAATATAGTTTGTGTTTCTTCTGCCATGGATTTTCAGGGTCGGACAAATGATTTACATCATCTTCCTTCTGAAACTTTTCAAAGAGGTGCATAAGCTGTATCTTCAATTGAAACTAATCATAGGTGAAATGACTGCCAGTTACTCTATATGTAGCAATTCAACATGCAGCAATAGAACCACATATCAATATAAGTACACTGGTGTCATGTCCCATGTACACATTGGCCTGTCTTTGGCTATGACCAGTAGAACAGGCAGCTTATCTCAGTATTTCTGAAACAGTAAATCATTGTATTATTCCACACATTTCTGCAGAAGATGACGGACTAGCCTGTCTGCCAAATCAAGAGATTAACAAAACAAATAACAGAATGGCTCTGCGCTCAACAACTAAAGGCCTCTGAACTCCTGCTGTGGAACACCAATTCCCCATGGGCCAGGTCAGTTTATCTGTGAATCACATGAGCGATGGGGTCTTACTTTTCTCAGAACAGAGGTTGACAACAGGTAAATACAGGAAGGACAGCTACTTGCCTAAACAGCTGTTTTCCCTCTTTTCTTGCTGAAAGGTGCATGACTGGAGACAACAAAACAAAAGGCTAAAGCTTACTGTCAGGTTGTATTTTGACTGACTGAACCTAGACCGTGAAAACCTGGTGTGACCATTTTCTGTTAAATGTTTGCCATGAGGTTCTGCTCTTCCCTAAACAACTGATAGCTGTTAAACTTTTAGGTAGCAACTATCTGATTGCACCTCTGCCAAATACCTGCTATTAACAGAGCTGCATCTGCTCTGTCTTCCTAGCACCAACTACGGAAGAGATCGTTGGGTTACAAGGAGAGGCAAGGGAACTCCTCCTCTTGACTGGAGACAAGTGACAAACCTTTGAAGGTGTCCACATTGACCAGACTGTCAGGAGAAGTCAGCTCTGTATAGCAGCACCTGATCTCTTAGTGTTATACTTGGCCTTTTCATCACCTCTGCATGTTGCCAGCTGGTTTGCTTGATCTTGTTACCAGTTCCTGCTACTCTGACACAACACTGCACAGTTTAGAGTTTCTCTGTGAGTGATTAAAGCCCTCATATCAGGCCAGTGCTGAATCCAAATTCTGATAAAATCCTCTTTTGGATGTGCCAAAACAGATTAACATTTATTTTTTTAATTGGGGCCAAAATACGTGTTCTGTTTTACTTATAACAGGCAGAAGAGTGGACGCAGAGAAGCCGAGAGCTGGAGATGGGACCAAAAATGGTGAAGTCCTGTAAGTTCAGGTCTCTGCTGGCAAGGTAGGGTGGGTCGTACCACAGCAAGAGGGAAGAAAAATCTGCTTCGGAGCATGTACTTGGAGAAGCTTCTGGAAGGTTTGGGAGAAAAATCAGGTATGAGGTCTTGTATTTGTAGTGTCTGCACATTTTCACAGGGACCATCTTTTGTTATGAGTATTCAGGAAAGGTAATTTCAGGTCTGCACTAGTCCTCAGGGCATGGCGGATAGGTTGACACTGATCACTTGAAGGTAAAAGGCTGCAGGAAAGGCAGAATTGTAAAAATACCAGTCCATCCTCGTAACACCTGCAAGAATTAAACATCATTTCACTATGTTCAATCAGCTGTTGCCTAATCCCGGTGTCATATATGCTACATAGTAGCAACTGAAACATATTCATAGAATGAGTAGGAGAATTTCAGCAGATGGAACAAGATAGAATGAAGCTAGAATACCGGCACTTACAAATTTATATTTTAGAGTGCTGGAAAACAACGAGACCTTAAGTGTCCACAAGTAATAAGGACCTTAGGTTTTCTGTTGGCCTGAAAGATGACCTAGAGAATAGCATTCCATAACGCTTAATAAATGATGATTTAACATTGAATTCAGAATAATACCACTTTTTCTGCTTGCACTGACCAACTTTCATCACATCCATGTGATTTTAAGGAGTCACATTCCAGATGCATTGACATATACATGCACAGCTTAAATATGGGCAAAATGCAAGCCACAGACATGTGAGTTATAGAGCAGAATGATCAAAAAAATCAGACACCTACCTGATCCATACAGATGAGTTTTAGCAAGTAGTTATCTAGTAGTCAATCAAAAAAAAAAAAAAAAAAGCAAGCTGGTTATACAAAAAAGAGGTTTATGAGTTTTAAGAGGACAGTAAATCTTAATCTAGTTTTCCAAGATTAAACAACTGACTAATCCACTGAGAAACTGATTAATACAATCTCTTGTAACTTCAGGTGACTGAAATGTAAATATTGAAGTTCATATTACCTCTGCAGGCTCCATCTCCAGTCAATGGAAAGATAGAGATGGAACCAGAGGTCTGTTCAATGCACTCTGCTTCCAGTCTCTAGGAACTGCCTTTGCTAATTACAGAGACAGAATTTGATTTTTAAACCAGCTAACAATTGCTCACATGGCTCAAGTTAAGCAAGAAGAATCTCATGCTCAGATTCCAAAACTGGGGTGATAGCAGAAGTCAGACAAATACTGTTAGTTTTAATATCTACAATAAGACGATACAGGATGAGTAGATCTAGTATTTTATGACCTGGAAACAAAAAATCATACATTATTTCAGGCAGAGTATGCAGGTTCATACAATAAACTGGTACATACAGGAGGAATGTTTCTTTAAGTTGGCTGACATAAAGTAAAATATAGTATAGCATGTGATAGAGATATGTACCATTGAATCTTCTTTTACTAACAAAATTAACACTTTTGAGCACTGGCATCTTTTGGCCTGCTACAAATTTAGGAAAGCATGTGTTTAGTGCCCAGGATAAGAAGTGGCCTCGTTTCCATGTGCATGATTTAGTGCGCTTCAGGTAGATCTAGCAAAAGATACGGTATGCTTGAAGATACTATGCAGATTTGACACCATCAGCGTTAAAAACACTTTGCCAAAAATGCTTCTCATAATGAGAACTTAATAGAGACTTCCATTCAAAGAATACAACATTTCAAACACAGAAGGGACGGCCAGCTGGGGATATAAAATGGAAAGTTAGCAGACAGTCAAAGCCTTTTATTTAATACAAAGTAAATAAAATATACTGTAATAACAACCAAAAAAAAAAAAAAGCCTTTTATTTTAAAATAATCTTGGTGGAGAAAAATGTACAGAAGATCTTGTCTTGAGTGCATTTGTTTCTAGATCCTGACATTCGGGATTCCTGATGCAGAATGGATTTCTGGCGTGATTAAAAATTATTATGCCTCTCAAAGGCTACAAGCAACTAAAACTACTTCCACAATGATTCTCTGGCTTGTTCAGGCCCTAGCCAAAACACATCCAATATCCAGCTCTTAATGGAATTAGTGGAAACTGTGCCTAGCATGGCAGCTTCTGATCTGTACTTTGTCCTTTTTTACTTCGAAGCATTTTAATCTAAAACCTCTAGGAAATTAAAAGCAGCTTGCCGAGGAAAGAAAGCTGAGAGAAAAACAAGAAGGTTTTCCTAAATTAGACATAACATCTGAATTAGTTTGGCCAACTCCGCATACTTCAATATCTTGAAATACCTGTTCTACATAAGGGTTCAGCCAGTATTTTTCAAACTCTTTTATTAGTTACAGTGTTAGCAGCATGAGTAGTCAGTAGTGTAATTCAACCCTGGACATGATTTGTGAACTATGTGTAGTTTAGCCAAGACTTATATCTGTCTCAGAAATCATCTGCTCCCTCCCTGTGGTGTAACATCTCCCAGACTTGCCTGGAGCCTTCACTTTATCTGATTTTGAAGACAGTACAGATCACATTTTTGTCTGCCAACAAATGAAGAAAATTATCAAAATTGATTTATGAAATAAAAGGAAATTTGATACAGAAATGTTCTTCTTTGTTATTTAATGATTTCATCCTTTTTTAGTACCTATGAACATCTACAGACTCATACCACTGTGCAGATCACAGGAGTTATAAATATTCAACAGCTTATCATGTTAAGTTATAGTAACATCTCCAAAATTAAAGGAAAAATACAACTATGAGAAAGTATGCTCTGACTCCCATTTCTGAGCAGCAATGTTTCATATACTAAGAAATTCAATCTTATTTAGTGTTTTCTCACTTTCCAGGTCCATTATTTCAATTATTCTCAATTCAAAAGCTTTTTGAACAGAAATGACATTTATATGTTTGTCTTATTGTAGGATGAACATTTATTTTATGTTTAAGAAAACATGGAAACTAAATCCAAAATGATGGCTGAGTTTTTGTGAATTAAAGCTCAATTTCACGAGGCAAATAGACTCTTTAAGCCGTAACACTCATTAAAAGTCCCTAAAATCCTCTTATAGCATGGGCAGCTTATTTTTTTCTTAGCTTTTTAATAGCTCTAAATCAAATTCTACTTGGTTTGTCCAAATTACAGACAAGTCAAAATTCCTGTAGACATCCCCTCTGAAGGTTGTTTCGCTCAAGAATGTTTTGAAAAATAAAAATAAAAAAAAAGACAATTTAAAAATTAAATGGATTATTGTAATTTATAATTTGATGACACCAAATTGGGGTCACCAGTCAACATGTTCAAGGACAGGGCTACTGTCTATAGAAACGTAAACAAGTTGGAGGAATGGGCCAACAGGAACCTCGCAAAATTCAACAAGAAAAGATGCAAAGTCCTGACCTTGGATTGAATAACCCCTTGCAGTGATACAGGCTGGGGACTGCCAGGCTGAGGAGCAGCTTGGATGAAAATGTTCAGGGTGTCCAGGAAGACAGGAAGTTGAGCATGAGCCAGTAGTTTGCCCTGACAGGTACAAAGGCCAACTGTGTCCTGAGCTGTATGAACAGGAACATCGCCAGTCAGTTAATGGAGAAGACTTCTCATCTATTCACCCCTTATTAGACCACACCAAGACACTGTGCTCCATTTTGGGCCCCCAGTATGGGAAAGACATAAACAAACTGCAGTGAGTTTGGCAGAGTACCACTGAGGTTGGAGCAGTTGTCCTCTGAATGGAGGCTGACAGACCAGGTCTGGTTCAGCCTGGAGAAGGGCTGGTTTGAGGGGGGGATCACCAAACAGCAGCCTTCAACACCTGCAAGGGATGTGTGGGGAGATGGAGCTGGGCATTTCTCTGTGCATGGCGGGAGGTTGAGGGACAAGAAAAGTGAAGACTGCCTATAAGAATGCTCTTCCACTAGAAGGCGTTGCAAGCAGCAACACAGGCTGCCAGGGGAAATCATGCAGAATCCCTCCCTCCTCAGAGGGCTGCATATCCCAGCTGGATGAAGCCCTGAGCCTGGTCTGACCATGGCTGCAAACAGCACATCGGACCAGAGATCTCTGAAGCTCCCTCCCAGCCTGAATTATTCCATTAGCCTCCTATCCTGTGGATTTATGATGATTTTTTTGCTTAAACACACAAATATTCCTAAATAAGCAGAATGTCTAAATGTATTTTATTGCTGTATATCCTTTTCTTTATAGTCTCGCAAGCACTATAGTAGAATATCCTAATTTTATATCACATATGACCTATGCTTATGCTTAATATCCCAGTTCACTTGAGTGAACTATGAAAGCAGCTTGGCACTGGCTGTGCAGGGTAAGAAACCCAAGGTTATGCTCTTGTTTTCTCTCCCCATGTCTCCTCTGCTGTGAAGGTTTTATTAACTGCCCAGCCTGCTGCTGTTAGTTAATATGCACCGAAACAGTTTCGATCGCAAACCCCATGTAAAAGGAAAGTTGCGTTCACAGCAGCTTTTTCTGGTTCATCAGTCAAATCTGAGCCAAAGAGGTATGTTGCCTTTTCTGGCCCTGCTGTGTTCAGTGACACTGGGCTGCCATTAGTCAAAATGGTCTGTGAGAACAAACCCACAAACCTCAGAGAAAAAGAGTCTTGTCGCTGACAACAGCCTGACTGTGTGCTTTACTGGGAAGCTGTTAATGGACTATGGGAAACTGTTAATAAAAAGGTGAAGAATTTGAAGCAGATACTGAGTGGTAATACAGGCAGTCACACCACCAGTGGGGAGCTAATCTGCCAAGACCGAAACTCACTAGTACAAACCAGTTTTCATTTAATGTTCGGTTTTCATGAGAACAAGAAGCCTGGTTTCTGCACACTGCTCAGGGGAACAGGAAACTATTGCAACACCTATCTTACAGCAAAAGCAGTGAGTAAAAACAGCTCCATATCTTGGGAGCTGAAAGATCCCAAAGGAGCAAATAAGTCCTTGCAAGCTGTAATTTCCACTAGTGTTACCAACTGTGAAAGGCCCTATCTGTTTTATTTTGTTTGTTTGCTATTTATTGCTTACAGCCTGTTATCTTCCTATCCAAGAGTGCAGTGTGGTAGCAGAGGAGACCACAGCCTCAGCTTGTCCTTGCTGGGAGGGATAGAAGGAGCCGGGGGCTGAGCCCTCCCTGGAGGAAACTTCTGGAATGCAGTGGCGGGTATGGGGGAGTGATGTGAGGAAATGACCAAGTGAGGAATGATCCCTTGGGGACAGAAGAGCTTGCCAGCCCATGGGAAAGTGGAGGAAGCAGGTGTGCAGCCAGGGACCTCTCAGAGTGCACAGGAGACAACCTGGCTGCAGTGGCACTGAATCTGCCACAACCCAGCCAACCCTGAGCTGCTGAGCTGGAACCAGCTGGGAAAGAAAGACATGACCTGAAAGGCATGGTGAAAGAATCTGTTTATAGCCCTTTTACTTTTGTTTCCTCTCCATTCAACAGGCTGGGAGGGGTTTTGGGGGGTGTTCAGCCTACAGGCGAGATGGAGCACTCTAGTATGAGTCCAGGCCCTAGCACCCTCCTCCTCAGTCTGACCTCAGCCACAAAAAAGCTTCATCCCAAGGTGTGAAAGGCTACAGGAGAAAACAATGTCCTCTAACCAACACTACATTCACAAAGAGTCAGACACAGAGGAGAAGGTATATCTCCAGCAGGTTTTGTGTACAGCATACCTATACTCCCTTATTGAGGACAGGCTGAGAGTTGGGATTGTTCAGCCTGGAGAAGAGAAGGCTCCAGGAAGACCTTATAGCAGCCTTCCAGTACTTAAAAGGGGCTACAGGAAAGCTGGGGAGGGACTCTTTATCAGAGAGTGTAGTGACAAGATAAGGGATACTGTTTTCAAACTGAAGGAGAGTCGATTTAGGTTAGACATTAGGAAGAAATTCCACACTATGAGGGTGTTGAGGCACTGGAACAGGTTGCCCAGAGGTGTTGTGGAAGTCCCATCCCTGGAAGTGTCCAAGGCCAAGTTGGATGGGGCTTTGAGCAACCCGATAGAGTGGGAGGTGTCCCTGCCCATGGCAGGGAGGTTGGACTAGATAATTTTTAAGGTCCCTTCCAAGCTAAACCATTCTATGACACTTTGATACTTTGATATTTTTGAAGTAAGAAGCCCATATTTATGAATTGTGTGGAGCCATCACACCAGGACAAATGGTGAAAATTTGCGTGAATACACAAAACTAAATTTACAAAGTTTCACACCTTTGTGTGAGGAATATGGCTGAGGAGAAGCAGGCTGCTGGTCTGGCCAAAATCTATGTGCGGATGATATGCATATAAATTAACAAATGTAAAGCCAAAACTAAGGTTAATTTTTAGAAGTAACATATGGATATCCTAAAAAGGATGGCTTAAATTGGGGAAAATTATAGTTATTTGCAGTTGTTTTGTTGAGGACTGAATCCACAGACAACAGAAACGAATCCTTCTGCAGCTGCATAAACCCTCAACCCTGCCGATGTGCAGAGGGATCTGCGCATGTACCTCAGCATGTTTCATGAGGTAGTGGAGAGCTGCTTTTGCAACTCTCTAATTCTAGGCAAAGCCGACTTCAAATAGATGCTCAGTGACAGTGTGAATAAATGCAAGCAATTAGCATATTCTCTGCATGGTGTGAATTGCTTTTGTCACCAATGCCTGTAAAACTGGGTGTGAAAGAGAACTTAGAAGAAAATCACATTTTTATAGGATGCACAGGGGAACTGATGGGTAGGAAAAAAATGAACTCAAATAATTAGCCAGTCAAACCTTAATTTTTTAGTGAGGGTGTATGTAGGAAAAGAGAGTCCCTATTATATCAGGTCTTTGTGCGGAACAGCCTCATATCCATGTTGGATTAATGGGAAGAGACTTCAACACATTTTAAAAGAAATTAAGTATTCTGAACGCTGTTCTCTTTTTTTTTTTCATTTCCTTTTAAAAAGTTCTTTGCAGAAATTTAAAATATTATATTTTTATCCTGACAGCTCTAATAAGACAGAGATATAAGAACAAGTGCTGCTAAAGAGTGTTTGGAAATAACTAACATTAAAGCAGGATGTTTTAAAGAGTAGTAAACACCAGAAATTAGGTATGTTCCAGGATAGTTTAAAAGACCCATGATCCCAATTTTAAAAACCTCAGGAACATTGAACAAACCTCATCAAACCTCATCTATGGTAGCTAAAGTAAAATAAAGGGATTTGTGCCAAATCCTTTTTGCCTAACTTACATGAAGTCATTTAAGGACAGTATTGCAAAAAAAAAAAATATTTGTCTTCCTTGAGACTAACTATGTGATATTTCCTGCAGAACATTTGCACAAAGAATCTAAAGATCCAGTATTACCTGGGAAACACTCTGACATTAATCCAACACATGCAGCTTTTTCAGTCAGGAGAAATCTTTTAAAATGTTAAACTAATTTTTCATAGCTGCAGATACAAATATTTACTCAAGTTCCAAGGAAAACTAAAATAAACACTAACAAAAAAAAAACCAAAAAACCCCATGGTTTTAAGCAGGTCTTGTGATCTGGGAAAGATCAGCAGGCCACATTTGAGAATAGATTATTTTATCCTTAGCTAATTACCCCACAAGGTTCAGCTGAGCTGCCAGCATCACTCACAGTCAAGTCATATCACAATGGATTGTTCTGTCTGTTTGATAAACTCATTCACAGGACACATTGATTTCTGGCTGTGCACATACAATAAAATCCAACCAGTCAATAGTGCTACTACTCGTCTCATTCAGATAATTCTCTGCCTTTTTGTTATGGCTTATTATTTTCAACCTACCTTTTTCATCACTCTTTCTGGTTTGAGAAGTGTGGCACACTTCTCAAACCAGTGTGCTCTAATTCTTGCTCTGCTGTTTATTATTTGTTTAGCAGCTCTGACTTAAATTTCTCCATCTGAAAAACTAGAAAAATATTTAAAAGTCTGGGGATCTTTTAAAGCATAAAGTAGTTCTCATAGTGAAACCTATACACAGTGCAAAGAGACATAAAACTATAACCCTCAAGAAAAACAGTGTTCATTTAATTTTAATGTGCCATGGGAAGCATATTTTTTAATTTCATTCTGAAATATGTGTAGAATAAGTCATCATTCAGCAAGAAGTCAGTATCTTTTTTGTATTTTCAGTATATAAGGAAATTAAAAGAACTGGAAATTTCATGGAAAGAGCTTGATGATCATGTAAATTTCCCCCCCTTTTTTTTTAATTACCTAAAAATGTACACATAAAGTGTGAAAAATACTGAAGTCACTAAAGCTACAGTAACTTGAGTAGGATTTTTGGACATAACTATGAACAAATCACATTCTTGCTAAAACTACTGCTTTCTGCGGTGTCAGAGCCTGATTTTGGTGATGTCAACCAGTCATTAGTGCTGACATTAACAAGAACCAAATCAAGCTCTTTCTACTGAAAATATTATTCTGAATCTTAGTTGAAATATGGAGAGAGCTTGATTTGGATTCAGGTTCACAATTAACTGGGTTATTATTTACTAAATAGCCAATTTTTATGTTCAGAGCAGCATAAAGCCTATTATTTTCTGGTTTTTTTTTTAACGAAGAACGTAGAAATTAAAAAAAAATTTATTTAAAGCCTGAGATAAAATATATCTCGCTACCTGAAGAATTGGCAGTGTAATTGGAGTCTAATAAAACTAGAAATTATGCATGCTTCTCACTGCAAGCAAAGAAAAAAGTACTGTTTATTTGATTTCTGCAAAAAGAAAACTTTTGAGAACTGGCTTAATCATGTCATTTAGAGAGTCTGAGAAGAGGCATAGGAACATCACTTCTGTCAATTAGTGTCATGACTATGACTACACATACAAAAAGCATATGTGCATGAGGCTGAGTTTGAGAGAGAGATGTTCATTTACTACAGCAACATTTGGCTGTAAAGGGAGAGATGGAAAAATTTTCCATGTCATTAAAAGCACTTTGGCAGTTATGAAAGAATTTCCTCCACCACTTCCTCCTTTTTTCATCATCTACTTTTTTAACAAAACTTTGTAATAGATGAAAATGTAGTATGTCATGGAGTTGCAAGAGATCTCAAGAGATATTATGTTACTGTCATTAAGTTTCTGGCCTATCATCATCCCTTATTTTTCAACACATGCAAGTTTAATATGTCCTGAAGATATTTGATATTAAATCTGGCAGTGAAAAGTCTTTCCAACAGGCCCTAGTGGAAAACAATAATATCATACATTTCAGAAATGGTATATTTCGCCAAAACTATCATAAAAGAATTGGAGTAACAGTTGTATATTCAGCTGACTGCATTCCCTGGAATATGGCATTTAAAGAAAACCAGCTAATTACCATGAGGTGAGGTCTGCTCAGGCTACATCATCTTAAGCTTGGAGGAATGCCATGGAAATCAGTCTAATAACTTGAGTCATATGGTGTAGAAAAGAGCAGATTTTGGTACATGAAGTCCTCTTTTTTTTTTTTTTCTTTTTCTGCAGGAACACCTATTTATAGCCCCACTCTCAACCAGTAGTGCTGGGTATTATTTTAGCCATCAGTAGCACTTAGCAAACATCTTTCCCCTGAGCAACCCAGCCTTGTCTCCAAAGCTAAAAACAAGAACAAATGTACAGACAATACAGATGGCACTTTTTGTAGTCCTGCTTTCAAATATTCTGAGTTTTATCTGCAAACAGTTGGCAGTTCAGGAAATAAAAATATAAAACCCAAAAACCCTACAAAAGCAAACCCTCTCTTCCTTGTCTGTAAGTACAGGAAAGTGGCTTTTCATAACTATGTTGAGTTAAAAAAAATAAATAAAAAAATCCAAGAAGCAGATACATTATACAGGTTATACAGTGAACTCCTTCCTGATCAGACAGATCACCTAGAAGTACTGGAAATTTCCAAGCGAGGAACATGATATACAGTAAAATGGTGACAAGAATCATACTATATGCTGTTACTCTCTTTTTTGGAATATATACAACCTTAAAAGCCGACATCTAAAAGCACAAGCCCTTGAGTGTTGTATTTCTGCAACTACAAGCTGAGGCTGTTGGACTTGCTTACATCACAGCAGTTTTACAACCATTTTCATTACTTAGTCTATGTGTTCTGCAAATGTGTTAGCATCTTTGCTTTGTGCAGAGAAAATTTCACACCCAAAACCTCAGTGACAGGAGGGTTTAAGGTGCCAAACTATCAGCCATTGCTATGTTTAGTGGATGATCTCCTCAGTTATGTTCAATTCTCTTAAGAAAAAGGTCAGACTTCCGCACTCTACTCTCCCTGCTAACATTTGTATCATTGTGTCACTGTCTCCAAATACACTTGTTCTATAGTCTACCCAACCACATGATTTGTGTGCTTTGGTGCAATGTTTTTTCGGTTTCCCTACTGACAAAATATACAACAGAAATAGGCTGGATTTTTAAAATAGTCTTTACATAAATTTACTTTCCTTGAAATATTGTTTATTCTGGAAATTTTAATTGCTGTGCAGCTGTTCTAATGATAAGAGCATATGTACACATCCTATTTTCCTGCTTTGACAGCTTTTGTTACATATGTGACTTAAAACTAATGAACTGCCCAAATACTGACAGGTGGATTCTCATTCAGACTTTATTTGTGCTGACTTCAATATCCTACATTATCTTCAAAAAAATATTGGGTAGATTTAGATGATAGGTTCCAAAGCACTAGTGCTTTTTTCTTTTTTTGCTGTGAGTTGTCGTAGTTGTTCATACGGGAGCTAAAGAAAAAGTCTTAGCTGTTATTCATTCCTGTCATAGCCTTATTTCCATTCCTGCCACACTCTTGAATCAAATAACTCCATTAGACAATACTTAATCTGACCAGTACTTGATATGGTCAAGTATTCAACCTCTAATAAGTAGTAGAATATCTGATTACAGATATATAGTTGTTAAGAATAATGTAGTTTAATGTTTTGACTTTTTAATCTACATAAATATGAAAAAGCATGTTCTAAATTAAATTCCTTAGTGTCAGAAAACTAAAACTGTAAAGCAGTTAAGTTCTTTAACTGTTTATCCTCACACAGTATGAGGACTAAACATGATGAGTTAGATATCTGCGTGCAGTTGCAGGGCTATGATCTTGTTGGGATTGTGGAGACGTGGTGGGATGGCTCCCGTGACTGAAGTATTGAAATAGAGGGATAGGGGCTATTTAGAAAGGACAGGAAGGGAAAATAAGGGAGATTTACCCTTTATGTGAGTGGACGCTTGAAGTGTATGGACCTCATCTGGCGGATGGAAAAGGAGCTGGCTGAGAGTTTATGGGTTAGCTTTAAAGACAAGACAGACAAAGGTGACAGTATAATAGTTGTCTCCTATAGGTCACCCAGCCTCTATAGACGGATAGTAATAGCCTCATGTTCACAGGCCGTAGTACCTCATGGGGTCTTCAACCACCTCGATATCTGCCTGAGGGGCAAAACAGCAGGACATAAGCAAACCAGGGGGTTCCTGCAGTTTATTGATGACAACTTCTTCCTCCAAGTGACTGAGGAATCAACATGGGGAAGTTCACTGCTGGACCTCATAGTCATCAACAAGAAGGGTCTTAGTGGGGACATGAACATCAAAGGCAGTCTTGGCTGCAGTGACCATGAGATGGTGGATTTCAGGTACCCAGAGAGGCAGGACTGTACAGAGCAAAAAGGAAGATCTCCTGGGCATCAGGAGAGCAGACTTCAGTCTCTTCAGAGATCTGCTTTTAAGAGTCCTGTGGAATGTGGCCCTAGAGGGAAGAAGAGCCAAAGAAAGCTCACCCGATACTCAAGGATCATCTCCTCAAAACTCAAGACGACTCCATCCCAACAAATAAGAAGTCAAGCAAAAATACCAGGAGTCCTGTGTGGATGAGCAAGTAGCTCCTGACCAAATTCAAGCACAGAAAGAGGGAGTCATGCTTGATCAACCTGATAAATTTACGTGGTGAAGCGACTGGCCCAGTAGATCAGGGGAGAGGACTTCATTAAAGCTCTTAATGCTGTCCCCTGTAAGATCCCCATAGACAAAATGTTGATGACCACAGGGTGGATGAGCAGACAGTTGAAGTGGATGGAAAGCTGGCTGAATGCTCGGGCCTAGAGGGTGGTGATCAGTGTGCAAAGTCTAGTTGGAAGCCAGTGAGTAGCACTGTACCCCAGGGGTCCATATGGGGTCCAGACCTATTTAGCAATGCAAGTGTTAAGTTCAGAGGGAAAGAATAATTTCAAACTAAAATTAAAAAAAAACAAATTCCATCATGTATGATTGTTGAGGTGTTTACTTTGAGTTACTGCTTGACTCCTGTTCCACCAAATTTCTCGCTACCTTAGAGATATATCAATGAACATGGCTAGTCTCTCTAGTGCTATGGTAATATTACTCTTAAAAAGTACATCAGACTTGTAACTGGGATTATAAATGGTAGGTTTGGTTCAAATTATGATGAGAGCCTTTTGTGACATTTCAGAACACATTGTACAAAGCTTTTGCCCTTATGTTGCTGGAGGCTGGCGTTGACTGTTTTGATATTTTCTTAAGAGAAGAATAGCATTGTTTCATGGCATTATGGAATAGTAATAGCATTTAGTTAGCCTCTGGAACCACCATCCACTCTGTTGACATTTTCTTTTGGCTATCTGTAATTGATTTAAAATCAAACAACGGTGTTATATAACATGCACTCTACAAGATTACCATCCTGTTATTAAAGTTCTCAGCTGACCTTGTATGTGTAAGCAGTCACTTTATAGCTGATCTAAAGAGACCTCTCAGATGAAGCTGATCTAAAGAGAGCTCTCAGATCGAGTTCTCAGGGGGTATGTCTTCAGCACTGCATTAATTCATCTGATCTGCCACTGAGCTTAGTCGTTTGTGATCAGCGACAAAACAGCATGGAAATCGCTGTATCCCCAGTTCCATCATCATCACTCTGTTAGGACAAAAAATGTCTGCCCTCTAACATATCACAGGCTTATCTAACCCAGTGTCCTGTGTTCTGTAGTCACAATCAGAGATATCTGGGTAAAGTATAATAGCATATCTAAGTTAGCAGTAATAGCCAGTTTGGGTGCCATTTGTTTAAATTCAATATAAAAGGTGACACTTTTTCTTTAATAGTTCTTGAGAGATATTTCCTGTCAATTCATCTAATCTCTTTTAGACTAATTTTTTAGGGTGCATCCGCAACATCCTGTGGCAATGACTTCCACAGCTTAACCACATGCTCTGTAAAAACCCCACCTATTTCTTTTTGACTACGTAGTTCATAATTGCATTCAATGCACATTCACATTTATTTTAACAAAGACAATAAATAATCATTCTCTGGTTTTGTTTTTTTTTCTGTGTAATGCATGGCTTTTCTTTTTTTTTACTTTTTCTGTTTAGTGCACAGCTTTATGGTCCTTAATTATAGCCCCTCTCAGTCATTTGTCTTCCAGGCTTAGATATCTACACAGGAAAACTATTCTGTATCTTTGGTTATTCTTTTGACTATTTCTCCGTAACCTTTGTTGCTATTATATGCTTTTAAGACCGGTAATACCTTAAACTCATAAGAAATGCACACAATATTGAAACTATAATATTGTAATACTGCATTATATACAGTAAAACAGTGAAAGTGACTGTCCTGTTCCCTGCTTTGTCTCTGTCATCAAGAACTGACATAATGTTTTCACAGATATAAATAAATTATTATAAACTTAAAATCCAAATCCTTGAATGGTTATTATTTGACTTGCAGTCACTCACTGCACATGTAAATTTAGGACTACCTTTTTTCCTGTGCCTGATTTTGCTCTCATCTACACCTCATTTCCCCTGCTATTTTATTGTCCCGTCACTCTTTCCTTTCTCTGCTTCCTCATAGTTTATTTTTACCATCCTGGATAACCATAGTTTAAAGATAAAACTTTGTTACTTCACTATCACTGTTTTTCTCAGATAATTTATTAACGTGCAGAATAGTCCGTCTCATGTCATGAGGACATAATCCTTTTCTTCACAGGAGTACGAACTATCTGTAACTCTTTGCTGTTGGGTATTTCTCTGTTGTCATGAGCTCTTAGCAGGGGAAGATACTGGAAGTCTCTCAGCACTGAGCAACTTACAGGGCAAAGTTATTACAAACTGGGCAGTTACCAAACCTAGTGAAAGTTGCACCTGGTCCCTAACTGACGTTTATTTTTGGTTTAAACACTCCTTGTAATGCCCCTGAATTGTAAAGGAAGATTTGCAATAGCTGAGGCCTTATCTAGCCACCATAATCCGTCATACTATCAATATAACGACTTTAGGAATCAGCTCTGTCTATAAAAGACCGGCATACTTCAAACAGTCTCAAGCGTTGAAGTGTTTGGTACAAAACACACTTTGAAGTTTGATTATGACCATAAACACTTACTGCTTTCTTTACTGTATGTGTGTTCAAAGATCATGTACTGTGTATGCAGCGCAATGGCACTATATAAAAGGACCTATTTTTTCCCCACATTTTTCTCTCATATATACCCTGCAAAGATTTCCTGCCTTAACAGGGTATACTAATTTATTGTACAAAGACCATAGTCTTTAAAAGTAGGAAACTACACTGTTATCTGGAAAACTTAGTGATCCTGGAAATAAAAAGCAGAACAGGAGACTACAGTAGATGGGGAGGACAGAAGAATCAGGGAAGAAGTGGTCATTTTACAATAACTAGTTAAATACTTTAAAAAATGTTAACACTTTTAAGCAATCCAAATAAATTGTAGTAACATAAATAATGAATGTGTAGACCATCAAAAAACTCTTTTTCAAGTTTTCTTTCAAATTCTCATTGGACTACTGCTGAAAACCGTGTACACTGGAATTACATTTTGAGCTTAATCTAAGTATTCAAATTCTTTTTACCGTCAATTGAGCTCTGGTGTGGTAAATAACCAGATGATTTCTAAAGCATACATGCAGAAGAAAAATTCAAACTTCGTAAGTGTTTAGTGAATTTTTAGTAAGTTTATAGAGCAAAAAATTAATTACCTATTCACAGCACTATATTCTTGCTTATCTTTGTAAAGAGGAGGCCTAGTTCAGGGCTCACATTTGCAACGTGGGAAGACAGGGTGCTTACAGACCAGCAAGGAGTGTTTGTAAGCTAGCACATGAGACTAGAGAGGAGCAAAAGTCACTTGGGTTTCAGCAACATATTGTTTTGTCCAGTCATGTTATAGACTTTGCAAGTTATGTTTTTATTTCTTTCAGATATATTTGGCAGTCCCTAGGTAGAAAAATAGAAATATTCAAAACTTCATCTTCTCTCCTTCAAAAAGAGAATTTTCGCACTGAATTTCACAGAATTAGAGTTGAGTAAGCCCTCTGAAACTTTCTTAAGAGCATACCTTTGGAGATGGTTTTGAGCTTGCTAGCAAAATATAGAAGCAATTCCGTTAAAATCTAATGACAGCTTCTAGTCTATGGCACTTAAAATTACAGCACAGATTTTAGTTTCTTCAATCAAGGCACCCAAACATGAAAATATAGGTCTTATTCTCCCATGTGAATACCTTATATCCTAGCCTCTGCATTTTGATAATAATTCTGATTTTGTATTTTTTTTAGAGTGTAGAATTATGCATATCTGTAGTTATCATATTATCACAATTTTAATAGAACTCTAGCTGTTAATTTTAAATTTTTAATATACAAGACATTAGAATTGAAAAATTGAACTATTCTATGTGTAATCTACAGTTATGAGGCTTTTTGTTAGGTAAAATTTAGGACAAAGACTGAGGGCAAACTATTTGACTGCACACCAGCTCAAAACAATGAATTTTTATTTCCACTGTATTCCATATTCTGAGGTTTCTTCTTCTCTACAGTTATACACACCTCAACTGTTCTGTAATGTGCATCATTACCTTAATGAGATAATCAAACATTATAGAAATTTTACACTAAGCTTCTTGGATGATGAGCACAAGCCATCAAACACACTGATCTATGATGGTAGCACACATTTTTTAAATTCTGTCATGTAGAAGCTCCTAAGTGAAAAGCTTCAAAGTCTAGATGGCAGGGCTTTCCAATACAAAATGTAAAGGCCATCTCTGTTGTTCTCCTGAAAGGCAGTTCACTACCTCCTTTCATTTCCAGGGGGTATTCATTCAGTAGATAAATGAAAGTATGCTATTCTGAAACACAAATGTAAGACGCTTTTCACAGATGTTCTCACTTCAGAGAGAGAAGGATGTTCTAACTGAAAAGAATGACATTTTGATATGCTTGTGTATTATACCTGCATGGCCTTTTGTCACATCTAAAATTCCTTTGAGGTCCTAAGGGCAAATTCCTTTTTTTGTCTTACAAGGAAATGAACTTCACATTCTTCACCCAGTGCTCAATAAGGAGAACTGTAATAGGATTCCCAGAGTTGTGCAGGTTTGGAGCACAAACGACTGGGTTTACATCAGTATGGTATCAAAGAATGTGTTCTGAAAAATTCCTTATATTAGTTCTCTGTGCAGGTATTGCTCTCATGCTACACTGCAGTGCCTTTTGGCTTAACTGTCATTGTACGCCACAGTAAATTATAGTAGAGGTACGTCAGGAATATTGCTCATTAAGAAAATAAAGAAAACAAGGAATCTGAATTACCTTTTGTGAGAAATGCTGCAGAAGCTCGTGCAGAGATCAAATAACGTCAAACTGAAACAAAGCATCTTTGTTTCAGTAAAATTCCAGATTAACAAATACACATTTTATCGATGTCAAAAAGCTCCAAATTCCACTGCCGCTGTTCCATGTTTTCAACCTTGTCAGGTGGAAAGCTTCCAGAATTAACTTTCAGAGTAGCAAGTCTTCTTCGCATCCGTAAGTCTTTCTCAACTTTCTACATAGTCTCTAGAGACCTGGATACTGTTTCAATGTTCTATACATAACAATCTCTTTTGTTTGCATTAAATTTATTACCAATGCATGTGAAAATTTATATGCTACTAAGATGCAGATCTCCGGTTCTTAGCAACCTGCCTTTCTCAATCTCTTTTCTATGCAGGTTAATTTTCTTTGCTGTGTTTATATGTATTTCTTGTGGTTTGGGAGGGAGAAAGGGGAATTTTATCCACTAATCCAAGTAGCTTTTTGTGAAATCATTGTCATTGGCTTTAGTTTCAAAAAGGAAAAAGAGCTTACAAATACATCCTTCTGTTTCCTCTAGAACATTTATGTACAATAAATCTTATATTTTTTGCATACTGTAATGCTTTGCGTAAACAGTGTTTATGCCATGCCTTTGCTTATTTTTAAAGGGTGTGGCTAGTGCAAGTAACCGACTGCTGATCCTGTAACATAATAGAGTGGACAAGGTTTGATATTAACATCAAATGCTGGAAGCCATGATGGACAGAACTGCTCATCTCATTGATATCCAATGACCCCAGAACATCAGGAAATGGCCTGAAATCTTCAGCGTCAATTTATAAAATGGATTCAGTAGCAGCCAAAGAAAACTTGCCCATCAGGAAGTAAAAAAAAAACAAACAAAAAAAAATAAAATAAAAAAAGAAATGTCTCCTTTTGAACTGAGGAACATCAAATCTGTGCCAATTTTGTGGATCTTAGCAAGAGTTTGGAGGGTGCTGAATGTAGTTCAGATACAGGCTTTTCTCAGGTAAAAACTAATTTAGGGTGGACCAAACACTATGAAAAAAACTTCTTGTGGGATGAAAGCTGTAAATTTTGCTTCTCTAATTTAAGCAGACAGTAAAAAGTGGTTTTGGTTCTGCATTTGTCTAGTGCCATAGCCATAGTGAAGGTTCAAGACTATGACTTCAATGCACTATAATGCTTGTGAGAAGATCAACAAGCATATTGGATACACAAACTGGGTTTCAAACTGCTTTAGTTATCAGCTTTCTCTGATCAGGAACACAGAACGCTGCAGCTAAAAATCTGTTGCTTTACCCTAGAAAGGCATGCTTAAGGGAGAGAAAACTTCATAGCTTTTTCATGCTTTTGTTACCTCACTTGAAGTACACTTAGAACAAAAGGAAAACAAACAAACTACTTCAAAAATACAAATCAGTTAAGGTAAGGAATTAATGCACCCTGCGATCAAGTTTATATGTGTGGGATTATCCTTCCATCTCACCATTTCCTGTCATGCATTAAGCATCTGTATTGCTAGGACAAGCAAGAAAATTATCTTTCTTACTGAAAAGCTCTTCAATATTTTTTTGTTCAAATTGCTTTGGCCTGCAGTGCAGCTCTGTAGTTTTCTTACCATCTATTTGTTTTTATCATTAGTCCATGCTGCAAGAGACCTAGGAAACCATTTTCTTTTAAATGGTCTCTGCAAAGAGGTCTCATGCAGAACTAAAATGAGCCTTAAATATGTTATTTTTTCTGAGGTTTGTGACGTGGTCTATTGTGCAATTAGAGAATCATTGTTCATTTCTGATTCTTTGCTCATTTCTCCAGAAAAGTTATTCTTTTTTCTTCTAATTATTTGAGTCTTCTGATTTTGTTAGTAGAGTGCTAATACCACTGTCTTGCCAGAACAACAGCCATGCAGCAGTGCTCAGGAGATGATTTAATTAACCATGTAGCGTGCTATATATAATTAATATTTTCTGTCTGTATTGACACTACGTGCAAATACCGTCAAAATATATGAATCCGCTCGACTCCAGAATAAACAAGCTCGTAATAGAATAGAAACCTATGCAATCAGAATCATAGAATCATAAAGGCCGGAAAGGACCTTAAGATCATCAAGTACAACAGACAGCCCTACACCACTCTAACACCAAACCATCTCTTGAAGTGCCACATCCAGCCGTTTTTTTAAACACGGTCAGGGATGGTGACTCTAGTACTTCCCTCAGCAACCCATTCCAATGCTTCACCACCGGTTTGGTGAAGATGTTTTTCCCAACACCCAATCTAAACTTACCCTGGAGCAACTTGAACCCGTTCCCTCTTGTCCTATCGCTATTCACTAGGGAGAAGAGGCCAACACCCGTCTCACTACAGCTGCCTTTCAGGTAGTTGTAGAGAGCAATAAGGTCTCCCCTCAGCCTCCTTTTCTCCAGGCTGAACAGGCCTAGCATACTTCTAACAAGTTTTCTTGTGATGACATAATTTATACAAACTACTAAAATTCACTACGATTTTTCTGGAGACAAAGCATTGTCACTTTAAACCTGATGTAACTAAGTAATTTCAACATTATATGCAACACAATACCTGCATCAAATATTGAACTAGTCTCCCTACATTGTGCCAAAAACTGCAGTCTTATATCCACAAGTTTACAGAAGATAGTTCATGTAGCAGTCTTCCTGCCATGAAAAAAGTACCTCTTGAAAGGGAAAGCAAAGTTTCAACTTGTGGTAAGCGTACTTCAGAAAAAAAAAAAAAAAGTATAGAATATGATTTAGTGCAATAGAATACAATTCAGTAGCAAGTTTTGGTTGTGTACTTCCTTTCTGTCTCAAAACCTCCCTTCAATGCTAGAATTTGCTTAAAAAATTCTATTTGTTTTCAGATGTGGAACTGTACTCCATGACCTGTTAAATATAAAGAGCTATGATGCTCTAACAAGGAAATTCCAAAGAGCCTGGTTTGGCTGTCAGGATGTTGTCAAGCCATTTCTGTGCTGCTTGAAGACAGAGGCATGCAGTAAAATACTCATATTACACATACTCGTAGCATTGTTGACATTTGATTTAAAACACACTTATTAGAATTTGGAGGGGTTGTGTAGCACACAGCTTTCCCCATCCCACAGCCCTTCATCATTTGACACAGAGGGTGTTGCAAATGAAACTTAATTACTGCAATAAATAAGCACCTGTCTATTGGTGGGTGCTTGAGGCCCTGGCCTATGAATACTTGAATGTTTCAGAGTTACTCCAGGTGGCCACTACTAAGAAAGTTTTGCAGAGCTGTAAATTGCACAAAAGCAAAAACCGAGTTATCAGATTATATAGTTTCCTTTAATGCATGTATGTCACTATATGTCTACCACACATGGTATAGATATCCATGTTTTAGTAAGATGATTCTTTTATGACTCTTTTGCACATACCAGTCAGATAAGTTTTTCTTTTGTTGGAGAGGAGGAAACTCCAGGAAATCACTGACAGTCTCTTGATTCGAATCATCTATCCTGCACCATTACTGCATGTTTGGCTGAGTTAAAGCTGAGTCTTGCCATTGTATTATACAGCTGGTGGGACCAGTTAGGCCAGTTTGCAATGCTGCTTCACCTGGATAAGAGATTTTTATCTGACAGTGGAAAGACAAAGGGCACAATCTCTGACAGTGTCAACTGAATGAAAAAAATTATTCTCATACCCTCTTGTTGGAACACAGATTACAATTACTATCTTCCGTTAACCGGAATCACAGATGAGCAAACAGTAAACAAAGTGAATAGTAGGAAACCTTTATCAAGCAACAGCCATAATCACCGTTTAGTTCTGCCAGGGCAAGGAAGGAAGATGGTGTAAGAGAACAGCTGGCCACCTATAGTTGCACAGATTTTGAAATAAAATTAGTCTCTGTGCAGATATAGTGATGCCTGGGCTATACATTTTTATGTATGCATAACAAAACCTAAGGTGATACTGAGTTTTTCAAGTTAACTTCATGGGTGCAGGTGATTACGGCAAACTGTGGCAAGAAAAAATCAGAATTAACATCTCATTTAAGGGAGTTAATTTCATAGTATGTGTGCAGTCAACTACTTCCCAGTGGTAGCAAGGATACTTTGCTAGATAATCCTACATCTCAGTCAGATTCATACAGTGTTCCTGCAATATCCAACCTTCACTCTTTCTACCTAAGAGTGGTTCTAGCATTACCTTTTCTGTGAAGTTTCTTACCAGTAGATACTCAGTAGCATTGACAGCATCTCTGGAACAAATAAACGGCAACAAAATCATAGGAGCCAGCCTGAACTGATCAAGGGGTGTGACAGGACATGTAAAAAACCTGTGAGATTTGAGGAGAGAACTGGATCCGTTTCACTTTGAAATCATTAAGACTCTTCTGCTGATTTCACTGGGAGATGATTTGCTATCAGGAAGATGTCATTAGCAACTATTTTTTAAAAAGTTGTCCAGTTTTTTAGGACTCTTCTCCCCTTTTTCTTGCCCATTTTTTCCTCATGGCGTAACCTGGTGTACAGGTAAGGCTAGATTAGTTCTGTAAGTCCTATTATATAATTATTATATACTGCATTTTTTTTCTAGTGTTCTTTTTCAATATAGAGTACCATAATAGGGGATTGTTTACTAACAAAAGTTCTTGGTCCTTATTCCCTAGAAACAAGGTCTCAGTAAACTTTGAACATGCCTTTGTATCACAGTTAAATGTGTATGAGAGCTTGAGCAGGGCTTATTAGTAGTGTTAGATACTAGGTACTACTCGGACTGAAGTCTTGAGTTACCAGCAAAAATATGTCTATTCAATTAATAAATAACTTCTGATGTGTAACACTGCCATGACATTTCCATTGTTGGTTGAAGTGCAAGATTAGCATTTTTTCTCTTTGAGACAAGCATAACTTTTCGCTTTCTGACAGCATGACAAATAATCAACATCTTCTTTACTCCAGCAAAGTGCCTATTCATTTATGTCATCTGAAGAATGCAAGTTCCATCAAATTAAACTATTTACATTCTTAAAGTGCTATGTATGCTCAAGTGCTTTGCTGGATTGTTTTGTGGTAATTAGTTGTGATCTCTGATAGCTTAAATGAAGAAAAGTCTCGGTCTGCCATCCATTCCGGAAAAGTATCTAATAAACTACCAGCACTCTTGCTTTTGAACCTCTTTCTGTGTTGAGAAGCACACACGAACTCCGAGATGGTGGAAAATGGAATTCGTTTTGTTGCAAGCAGGCACACATATTTATCCTTACTAGCACGAAGCACTATTTTGGGGTTACAAACAAGAAATGAGACTATGCAGCCAGGGTTGTTATTAGCTCATGTACTCCTTCAATCAGTCTCTTATCACACAAGGAAAAGAGACTCTCCTAGGTCTGTTTTGATCATATTGTCCCGTTCACTCCCATGTACATCTTGTGTACAAGAAGTGTCTTATTGGTTCATTCTCACGGACAACCTCTCAACATGAGCTATGCTCAGCTGGTCAGGGTCTCTTTTCATAATTAGCAAGCAAGAAAAGATCTCAAGGACGAAAGTCTTAACTCTGCAGTGCAGTGCAGTGCTGCCAGCACAGCTAACTGTAAAATGCAGGGTATCCATATTTCTGTTTGTTGCTTTTCCTCTGTTAGAAACACTAAATTCTTTAGTCTCAAAGAAAGCAGGAATAAATCAGATCAAAGTCCTTATTGTCTTGTGACATTAGACTTAAACTCTGCCATTGTCACAAATTTTACACATCCTCATCTGCAGTAGTACTTTCTATATGCAAAAATTGCATTCAAACTGTTGGAATCTGTAATAATATTGTGAAGGAAACTGGTACAATGCTAGTTTCTGTACCCTTCTGCTGAATTCTCTGTAACAGAGCCTGATTAAAGACAGACTTAAAAGCGGACAGTAGTGCCTTTGTGGAAGGTTTGGGGAAGTTATTCTATACTTACATGCTTAGGGGATTTGTTGAATAAGATTAATAATGCTTTATGTTTTCCTGCTAACTCAAGATTATTGTAAGATGGTTCTTTGCCACAGTAGAACATTGCAAACCTCCCACTACTATATATCATGCTATATAATAAGACCCATTACATCAAAACAAAGCTGTGGTAATAGTAAAGTCTGGGCATCACAGACAGGCTACCTTAGACATGACTTTAGCACAGTAGTTTAGTCTGTATTTATCATTCTGATGAGGGACTAGACTTAAATTCTCCGAGCCTTAACAAATTTTAAAATGTCCTGTAAGTGGGAAAGGGTTACAAAGACAGTTGATATATAACCCTTCTGCTCCTAAAAATTTAATCACTGTAAAAGAATTAGGTGAGGCTAGAAGAACTTGTTTGGCTGCAAAGTATCATCAACACTGACTGACTTCTTACTTTCCATGCTGGACCCAGACAGGCATAGGTAGATCAAATCTTTCATTAGGACAGGAATGTACACAATTATGCAACAACCTTTGGTGTGACCTGACATTTTCAGGTTAGTTTCTTTCTTCAGTTGAAAAGGCACTAGATATTTTTAACCTATATACATTAATTTAGTTGTGCTACTGTATACTCATAGAGAGTCTTCATGTCCTTTACCCTTTGGCTAGATAGATAATGTTGTGTCACAGTAAGGGCCTGTGAGTATGAGGCAGTTTGAGTGAAAAAGGGAAACAAAAAAAACCCCTTTTTTTGTCTAAGCAAAACAGATTCAGCCCCTGAGTCCCAAACAGGTTGTAGGTACCTCATACATACTTGTCTTTCTCTCTTAACAATATGAGTTTTTGACATGACAACCGCTTTAACAGAGTTTCAGTTAGCTTGTGTTAGATTCATATCTTTCAGGTAGTACAAAGAATGCTACCCAAGCAATTATGAGGCTACTGATGAAGGGCTATGTGTTGCTCAGAAGGAAACACTAACCCCTTCTCAGCACAAGAGGCTTTAAAAGTGAAACTTACCCAGTTGTACCTGGAACAGTTATGACCTGGAATGACTGGCTTACATGTTAGATGTTTTAAAATAACATCCAAAATAGGGTGGAAAAAGAGTATTCTTTGCTAACTGTAAACTCTAAGTCTGTTTAAATCATAGAAAGAAAGAAGAGCTAAGTTGAGTGTTAACATGATGGAGGTCTTGATTCATGATTCACTATGTTTTAGGGCATATGTAATTACACAATGAATTCAGTAGGAATTTTTCTGTTTGTTAGGAGTTGTAGAAGTGGCCCAAATGTGTTACACTGCAGCACAGTAGGCAAACTGTCAGAAACAAAAGAAAAAGAAGTTGTATTAGTATTTGCAAAGGTGCATTGGTATTTGCATACTAGTAATTATCCGTTTTTGTACAAATCCTGCTCTCAGATTCTCCCACAGTATTATTCTTTATTCCAACAACTTCTGTTTACATTGTCATTTAATCAACTGTTAGCTTTATTGCTGCTTAATGACTGTTGTTCTGGTGCTTGATAGTTGCCGAAACAAATTGTGTTTTCTCCAAAAGTGTGTATTTGTCCACTGTGAAACCTTTGAAACTGATGCCAAGCCCAATATGCTACGTGGTTCAGCCTTTAGTTTCTCTCCTCATTCTTTACTCTCTTTCTTTACTCCTGCAAACAAAATAGCTCCCCTAAGAATGTTTGAGGAAGACCTTTGATCTGAGTAGGTGGTCGAGCAAAGTACTCAAAGGATCATCCAAGTTAGGCTCTGCTCAACTGGGAATAACTTCTTGGGAAGGACAACTTGCAGACCATTGCTTTCCAATTTAAGGTAAAAAAGCAATTAGTTCAAGTTGAAGTAGCTCCTTTTCCGTAATGAGAGCAGGTCAGTCTTTCAGGTGACCAGAACCAAACCTATTTTGTTTCATACGCCTTGATTCAACCTTGTATACATGTTATGCTGGTTTTGGCTGGCATAGAGTTCATTTTCTTCAAAGTAGGATCTCATTTTGAGTGATGTTTTGGATTGGTGCTGAAAACACTTGATAGCACAGGGATGTTTTCATTGCTACTGAACAGTGCTTACCCAGTGTCAAGGCTTTTCCTGTTTCTCACACTGCCCCACCAGCAAGTAGGCTGGGAGTGCACAAGAAGCTGGGAGAGGCTACAAATCTGTCTAAGATATACATGCACTAATCAAGCAAAAACAATCCTGATTAATAGTCTGAGCATTTCATGACTGGGCCATATGTAAGAATTTAAAGAAACATGCGTATTTCTATATGTAGTCCCCTTTTGACAGACTTATACGTACCTGAACACATTTCTGGATTATTTGTTATCAAGCAAAAGTGAAGACATCTGCCCCCAAAGTGTATAACTTTGCTGCTGTGTTTTTGCCTCATGAAATATCGTGTGCTGATTGGTTTTCATGCCATAGGAGTGGTTTTGCTTTGGAAATATCCTATTTTCCTTGTTTTTACTGAAGAGCTAGAAAAATAGCAATACCATAATGGGCTGAAACTGGAGATCCCTCACAGACTTTTCCCCAGCACAGAGAATCTGTCCCAGGTCTTCATACTGAGTATCCCGTGCAAGTGTGACAGCTAAAGCAGGTTTCAAAGCACTGAATATGACTTGTCTAAAGTAGGACTTTCCAGTTAACTAGGTTTTTTAGCTAATTCCTACTCCAACTAAGAGCTGCTTGTCCCTGTAATGCTGCTACCAGGTGTCTGATCCTAAGGTAATAACCTGACTTCTTGGTAGTTCTGAAGCCTCTAAACTGAGTCCTCGATCCTAGTTACTATTTCTTCTGTAGCGAGTCCTGGCAGCTCCTGTCATGCTACCTTCAGACCTCAATAATGATTTACACGAACAGATTTCTAAACAGATAGCTCTTCTGCTGTAATTACTGTATTGAATGGCAGTTCCTCCAACAAGCCTCTGATTTCATATACAAGAAATTAAAGTCATGACTTCATACCACTGCTGTGGAAGAGCAAATTAACAGACTCTTGCTCTCAGAAAGGAGAAATGGGAAAGAACGTTTCAGAGTCTGTGTATCATAAAAAAATTAGCTGTGATGTATATATACCATTTTATTTTGCATGGCTGATGTTTAAACTAAAAATATGTGTGCCTGTGAGAGAGAAATATTGTCTTAATGAGATGACCTTTTGCAGGGTACAAAGTTGCTGCTCTGTGTGTTTAATGTGTGAGGCAGCCAGTGCCTGAGCCAGTGTTCCCATGTATTTGTTTTCTTTATTATTTTCTACGATGTTGTGCCAGCAGTGATTCTGACTGAGTCAGCAGGTGCCACAAAAAAAAATAATGGTGAAAAAGAGATGAAAGGGCTCAAGAGTTGCCAGACAGGATGCTATACTTTTACACTCTTAAGAGCAAGTCAAAAGGACATGATACCTTTCTTTCTGCTGCTTATCAGAAGCACTTTTTCTTCTGCTAGATATAGCTTCAGAAGTCCCATAAATGATTTTTTTCCCTAAGTGAAACATTGACTTTGGAAAGAAGCAAATGGGACTATCCATAAAAAAATCTTTGCAATTTGAAACTATGTTTAAGTTTCTTATTGTGCTAAGTCCTTAGCTATTAAAATAATTATCAAAACAGAGTATACTCAAACACACTCTTGAATCAAATTGTGCAAGTAAGTACACAGTGCTGCTCTTGGTTATTACCTACTATTCCTTACCTTACTTACATTAGAATTTGGATCAAAACAGAACCTAACCAAACTCATCAGATAACTTAGAAGAAGAAGAGTAACAGAAAGCAGAGTAGATGCAGTGGATGTGGTCTATCTGAATATCAGCAAGGCTTTTGACACCGTCTCCCACAGCACCCTCATAGGTAAACTCAGGAAGTGTGGTCTGGATGACCAAGTAGTGAGCTGGGTCACTAACTGATTGAAGGGAAGAAGCCAGAGAGTTGTGGTCAATGGGGCAGAGTCTGGCTGGATGCCTGTGTCTAGTGGGGTCCCTCAAAGGGTCAGTGCTGGGGCCAGTGCTGTTCAATATATTCATCAATGACCTGGACGAGGGATTAGAGAGCGTTGTCAGCAAGTTTGCTGATGACACAAAATTGGGGGGAGTGGCTGACACACCAGCAGGCTGTGCTGCCATTCAGAGAGACCTGGACAGGCTGGAAAGTTGGACAGAAATTTGGGAGAAATTTTCTGAAATTCAACAAGGACAAGTGTAGAGTCTTGCACCTGGGAAAGAACAACCCCATGAGCCAGTACAGGCTGGGGACTGCCCAGCTGGAGAGCAGCGCAGGGGAAAGGGACCTGGGGGTTCTGGTGGACAGCAGGATGACCATGAGCCAGCAATGTGCCCTCGTGGCCATGAAGGCCAATGGCATCCTGGGGTGTATTAGAAGGGGAGTAGCAAGTAGGTCAAGAGAGGTCCTTCTGCCCCTCCACTCTACCCTGGTGAGACCCCATCTGGATTATTGTGTCCAGTTCTGGGCCCCTCAGTTCAAGAAGGACAGGGAGATGCTTGAGAGAGTCCAGTGCAGAGCCACAAAGATGATGAAGGGAGTGGAACATCTCCCTGATGAGGAAAGGCTGAAGGAGTTGGGTCTCTTTAGCTACAAGATGAGGAGGCTGAGGGGTGACCTCATTCATGTTTATAAATATGTCAAGGGGGAGTGTCAGGAGGACAGTGCCAGGCTCTTTTCAGTGACGTCCACTGACAGGACAAGGGGCAATGGGTTCAAGCTGGAACACAGGAGGTTCCACAAAAATGTTAGAAAAAACTTTTTCACAGTGAGGGTGACAGAGCCCTGGCACAGGCTGCCCAGGGAGGTTGTGGAGTCTCCTTCTCTGGAGACATTCAAAACCCGCCTGGACGCGTTCCTGTGTGACCTACTGTAGGTGATCCTGCTCTGGTAGGGGGGCTGGACTAGATGATCTCTAGAGGTCCCTTCCAACCCCTGACATTCTGTGATTCTGTCATCGATTTTCTTGATTTTCAGTCTTAAAGAATGCTGGTCAATTGACAATACTCCACAAAAATTTTGTATTTATCAGAAACTGGTTCTGAATATTTAAAGATGTGATAATTAATTTTGCTCCACAAAGCAGGTGAGAGAAATAATGCTGTTCTTAGCTGAGGCTTCAGTTTTTTTGGCATATTTAGTAAGATGTGACAAGTCTTAAAAGCCATGTGGAAACAAGATTCTTTAAAAAAAAACAACAAAAAAAGCTCAAAACACTAAACAAAAATCTGTGCATTTTTGTGAATGAAATTTAAGCTTAAATGGGAGAGGATTCTGCTGTACTTCTGCTGTTTGCTTTGGCTACTATTACAGAAAATATTCCAGTGTTGAAATTAAAGGCTAAATGCAAATGGCAGGAAGTTGTAAAGGTGAACTGCGTGAGATATTTCTGAATAATAGGAGTTTACAATTCCAGCTATCGCTTCTGTTCAGAGTGCTTTGATGTGTTGTACAATAGCTGTGTGCAAAAGACGGATTTTAGTGTGATAAGTTTTTCAGATTGTGATGGTACACATTTACAGATGTAAGTTTCATTTATAAGTATAAATGAAGGTATTTTGTCAGCTTGAACAATAGGGTATTATATGTTGCTTTTTTCTAGACCAGCATTTCTTCTGAATTTCTCATGCAAAAGCAGTTTGGGAAACAACTGAAGGAACTTGTATATGGATCGTACGCCTTGTTGCAGCTGTAGAATGAAATAGCTAAGCAAATTTGTTGGTGATATTACATCTCTGTAGTTTACACAGAGAATGCGTAGCAGTGCTACTTCTTCACAGTCTTCTGTCCAAACCAGTCCAGAGTTCAGACAACACTAACTTAACTACTGAATATTAAAGATGGCATGAATGTATTATGAATCTTTGCTTTTATTATACAATGTGACTGCAGACAGGAGGCTTTTCTTCTGACATGAACAACCCTTATGCAGAGTACCTACTGAGTTAAGACACTTCATATTTAATATGGTTCCTTGTTAAGATTTTTCAAAAGTAGTGCACACTGTTACTTTTTTTTTTTTCTTCCTGACATGAGGCATCTCACTTTCAGAATCATAGCCAAGTGTATGGGAAGAGGAACGAAACTGGGATAATCAGATCATATGATTCTGGAAAGGGCTAAGGTGCCAGGCTCTAGCATAGCACTGTTGTTTCAAGAATGGACCCCCCACCGAATAGGTCACCTTTAACTACAGTACAGTGTAGTGCTCTGTTGCGACCCGGCTGCTCCGCGTAACTCCCCTCAGAGCTGGTTGGTGGATCACACGCGGCCTCGCGTGTAGCTCTGCTGAAAGGAGGTCATCGCTTATTTCTGGAGATGACAGAGCTAGCTGAAGAGCAGCAGTAAGCTGAAAAGCCACCTCTGTGAGTCTCACTCTCAGTGTATGAGATATATTAAGCATGCACGACAAAGTAATTTTAAAAATAAATGACACTCAGAGGTCACCCTGTTAAGAGGAATGCCTTTCTATGATACTAAATGCAAAATTGTACCTTGTGAGGTGTGTGACAGTTATTTAACACCTTAGAGGAGTAAGGGTAGATTTTCCACTGAAATCAATAAGAGGAATTCTAATAAGCAAATTCAGATAATTTAGTAGTTATCTGTAAAACTAAATAAGTGAACAAATAATTACTTTATGTTAGTCACTATTAATGGTAATCATGTAATTTTAACTTTCTAATAATTTTTAGCACTTTGGTTTAATTCTGGCAATCATAGGTACCTTTTTATCATTACCTTTTTAACATGTAGATCATCCAGAAAAAGAATGAGAGAACACTAGCATGAGAGATCACACTGAGGTAGTATTGACATTAACCAGATGTAATCATGCAGATATTACATTTCTTATGGCATTTTGTTTTCACATTCTTGGTCCGTTGGGTTTTCTGCAAGGAAAATTTTTTAAATTAACTGTAAATAACTACAATAAAAGCTGTCAAGACATAGTTGTCTCACAAATGTTGTTTCAAGTGCATCATCATTTTAAATACCTTTGATGCATTCCTTCATATAAATTTCACATCAGCTGAATGAAACTGAGATTCTTGTCAGTTCCAGTGATGATAATAGCATAGCCTCACGGACAGGAATTTCAATTTCATTCAGCAAGCTTGGATTCCAGATAGGACCTTTCACTTACAAATGACATATTGGACATCATTTCATTCAGCATAACATGTTTGTCTCCTGATAGGATTATATCCTATTCATTTCTGTAAACCAAAAACACACATGAAAACAACAGTCATGAATTGTTGTACATAAATTAAACACATTTGGTATGTGATACTACTATATCAAAGCATGACTTGCTGGAGACTGGGTACTGAGAGAAGGTCCCTAACAGCAGGCATTTCGTAATTAAAGAAACACACAATGAAATAATTCTGAAGACTCTGTTATTGTCCATTTTCTTTTCAGCTTGCATTTTCTATACGTACAATTCATTAAGCTAAATATGCTCAGCTTTGTTCAGAACTGGCGTTGTCAACTGTCACTAACTAGAACAGTCGGTTAATAAGTATTTACCATAAAGCACTTTCCTTGCCCAGCAAAGTGTGGCGTATGAAAATATAATTTAGCTAGTCAAACAAAACTGGTATTTATTATACTATATGTTTGGTATACAAATCATGTCCAAAAAATTTTATTGTGTATTATAAGATTTTGTAGTTTATTATGTTTCGTTCCATTACTCACCAACAACACGCTTTTAGTTTTATTTAAAATAATAGCCCACTTTTTAAAGGTGAAGTTGTGAAACTACACATTTTTTTCATTTATCTCCCTAGCCAGTGTCAGGGAGAATAGCATTCCAGCTGTTTATTAAATAGTGTCTGCTTACTGCAGAATTAGTTTTATGCAGCACCTAGCAACATAATGTTTAAAACTACTGACTAAATTCCTCCTGTGTTTGCAGGAAGAGTAAAAAAAAGAACTGCAAATGAATTTCAAGTGTGCAGCATTTGTCCTATTTTCTGCTTCAGCTTTCTGATGAGCACAAGATTTTATTTTCCTTACTGTAAAAACAGGTCTGATAGGCCTTTCATCAAACAGAGATATTGCATGCCTTTGTACCTATTTTTTAATACTTTAAGTAATGTTAACCACAGAGAAGTTGTAATCATGTTTCTGCATTTCAGATCATCCATCAGCTGGGCATTCTGCAATTGAATTTCCCTGAACCCGCGTAAAACATGGCCGAATTTGAGTTGTTTCAATTGTTCCAATGCATCACAAAAACTAAACAGAATTACTTCTTCTGCAGTCCTTTTCAAATCAGGAAATCTCGCTTGTACTAATATACTAACACTGTTTCTTTGGAGTGTGCTGCTACAGCGCAGCTCCTAACAGAGTTACAACAGCATGAGAAAGATTCTTGCACGAGCCCCACTGTTTCTGGAAATGGCTCTTTTCCCTAAAAGATAGGGACCATTCCATTTGTAGGTTGATTTTGGAAAAATGTGACAGAACTTACTTCTTCAGGTAATTATTTCCGTAAGATATGCTACCAAACAGCTGCACAGGATTTGAGATTGTTTTGATGACTGAAAATAGAAAAGGTGATTCTGAAAGATTATGAATTTCAAAGGCTGTATTTTAAACTGCTTGATGCACAGAGACCTTGGTGTTCAATAAAAGAAAGCAGAAATCATAATTCCTGTTGAGGCATTGGCTTGTATAGAATTACTGCTTGTGCTTTGCTTGCCTGCTATCAGTGAGTCTCTTTGCAGTGAAAAAGATAAGGAATTGCCAACTGTGCAGGTCTAGGGCCTGAATCATCCCAAGTTTAAAACAAAATAATTCAAGATAGAGGACGAGACACAGGACTCATGAGCAGAGAAGGAATAGGCTGTGGAGATACATGCTTGGAATAGAAGCCCCCAAATGAAATTTCAGAGGAAAATTAATCATTGTACATAGTCTGCGTGGGACTGAAGGAAACAGAAGCAAAACCAAAAATAGCATTAAAAGAATCTTCCTAAAGATGGAAGACAAGGAATTTGAATTTGATTAGCAAAATGAGATATGTCCAATCCTTGACTGGTATTCAGTATTCCTCTCCAGGCATTGTTCTCTGGTATTATTGCCTGAGGCGGTTTTGTGTGAGGTTTGTAAAAGAGCTAAGAATTCTATCATACTACAATAGTAAGTTCAAATGTAAGAATCACCTGCTTGCTGTATTACTGCCCTTTGTTTAAAATTCCCTAGTTTAAATCTTTTTTATTTTTTTTAAATGTTATTTTTATATACTCTGTCTAGTCCTGTTGCTAGCTGATACAGTTTTCCACAGTGGAATTCTACTTCAATTCAGATGAAGAATATAGGATTTCCCATTTTCCACCTACGGATTTCCTGATTATCTGATGATTCCAGATGTACAAGCAAAAGCAGAAGTTGGGAGTGGTTTGTTTTAGGCACAAAGCCAATGCACTTTTCCAAATTTAGGCAGCAACTTTTTGACCTATTCTGTTATGATTATAGCTGGGGCACTAGTGGTAAAATTGGTCAATGTCTAACTATGTGCATCATAGCAGTGAGGCTTAGATTCAGTGGGAGTTAGAATTTATGAAGGTTTTGCAGAACTTGTTTCCAACTTGTCAGAAGTGATGACGGCTTGAAAATTGTTCCTCATTCATGAATAATAATTCTGGTGAGCAATTGTGAATTGTTTGCTCATTTGAACATATATGAGGTAGAGCCCTCTACTGCAAAGGTTATATACATGTCCACATTAAAAAAATAGAATTGTATGCATCTATATGCAATCCTGTAATTAAAGACTGCCTTGGTACATTTCCAAGCAGTAGGAAACATTTACTTCTACATTTACTGACTTGTGGTATTTAAATGAAATCTCAACTGCTCTAGCATTAATCATAGAATCATAGAACAGTTCAGGTTGGAAAAGACCCTTGGGATCATCAAGTCCAAACATTAACCCTACACTACAATTCCGCCCCTAAACCATGTCACCCGACACCACATCTAAGCGACACAACCAGGGATGGCGACTCAACCACCTCCCTAGGCAGGCTGTTCCAGTGTCTGACCACCCTTTCCAGGAAGAATTTCTTCCTAATGTCCAGCCTAAACTTGCCCTGTTGCAACTTGAAACCATTCCTCCTGGTTCTGTCCCTAATTACCTGTGAGAAGAGACCAGCACAAACCTCTCTGCAATGTCCTTTCAAGTAATTGTAGAGCATGATGAGGTCCCCACTCAGCCTCCTCTTCCTTAAACTGAACAGTCCCGGCTCCCTCAATCGCTCCTCATAAGGTCTATTCTCCAGGCCCTTCACCAGCTTTGTCACCCTATTCTGCACTCACTCCAACACCTCGGTATCTCTCCTATGCTGAGGTGCCCAAAACTGAACACAATACTCAAGGTGCAACCTCACCAGTGCTGAGTACAGGGGGACAATCACCTCCCTACTTCTGCTGGTCACAAAACTTCTAATACAAGCCAGGATGCTTTTGGCCATATTGGCCACCTGGGCACACTGCTGGCTCACATTCAGCCGGCTGTCAATCAGAACGCCCAGGTCCTTTTCCGCCAGACAACCTTCCAGCCACCCTTCCCCAAGCCTGTAGCCTTGCATGGGGTTGCCGTGACCAAAATGCGGGACCCTACACTTGGCTCTGCTGGAATGCATCCAGTTGGCCTGGGCCCATTGATCCAGCCTGTCCAGGTCCCTCTGTAGAGCCTTTCTACCCTCCAGTAGATCGACACTCCCTCCCAGCTTGGTGTCATCTGCAAACTTGCTGAGGGTGCACTCAATCCCCTCACCAAGATCATTGATGAAGATGTTAAACAGGAGTGGCCCCAGCACCGAGCCCTGAGGGACACCACTCGTGACTTGCCGCCAACTGGATTTAACTCCATTGACCACAACTCTTTGGGCCTGGCCATCCAGTCAGTGTTTCACTCAGCAGAGTATGTGCCCATCCAAGTCATGGGCAGCCAACTTGGCCATAAGGATGTTGTGGGGGACAGTGTCAAAGGCCTTACTGAAGTCCAGGTACACTACATCGACAGCCTTTCCCTCATCCACTAAGCAAGTCACCTTGTTATAGAACGAGATTAGATTTGTCAGGCAGGATCTGCCCCTCATGAATCCATACTGACTGGGCTTGATCTCCCTGTTGGCTTTTAATTGTTCTGTGATGACTCTAGAGATTATTCGTTCCATCACCTTTCCCAGCACTGAGGTAAGACTGACAGGTCTGTAGCTACCAGGATCCTCCTTCCTGCCCTTCCTGAAGATGGGCGTTACATTCGCCAGCCTCCAGTCCACTGGGACATCCCCAGTTAACCAGGACTGCTGAAAGATGATGGAGAGTGGCTTGGCAACCACATCCGCCAGCTCCCTCAGCACTCTAGGGTGTAATCCATCAGGCCCCATAGATTTATGAGGATTCAGCTTACGAAGCAGGTCCATAACCATTTCCTCATGGATTATATAGGTCCTATTCTGTTCCTCATCCCTTTCTTCCAGCTCAGGGGACTGTGTGCCCAGAGAACACCTGATCTTACTGTTGAAGACGGAGGCAAAGAAGGCATTAAGCACCTCAGCTTTTTCCATATCCGTGGTCACTGCATTTCACTCTGCATCCAACAAAGGATGGAGATTTTCCTTAGACCACCTCTTACTGTTAAAGTATTTATAGAAACTTTTCTTGTTATTCTTCACCACAGTGGCCGTGTTTAGCTCTAGATCGGATTTGGCCTTTCGAATTTTCTCCCTGCACAGCTTCACTTCCCTTAGGAAAATGCATGCTGCTGAGAGGCACTAAGGCTACCATCTTTTTGTCGAGTACATTTGTTGTTGATGCACACTACTAGATAATGTTATATATGTGCCAAAAGTCCCTTCAGAAAGATTTATGTCATGAACACCACATTTTGATATAAAGAACCAATTTTGTAGTTCAGAAACCAGTTTTGTATCATTCAAAGCAAACATCTTGTCTTCATGTATGAAAAAAGCGTACATCTGTCAAAAGGTGAATTGTCACTGAAAACTTCCGAAGTCTTTCTTCCTAAAAATTTTGTTGATGATTCTTTGAAGGAACAAGGGCCTGTCGCAGGTTAGGGCTGGGCCGACCACTAACACGGACAGACACTCTCTAACCCTCTTCCCCCTCCCTAAATGGGAAGAGAAAAGGGAATGGGGCAGAGCGACGTATGGGTTAGAGAAGGAAAAAAACTAGAACAGCTTTAATGAAAATAATGAAAATAATGGTGAAAAGCTAAAAGTAGAGAACTATATACAGCTATAGATAGTAGCTCAATACCAAACCCAACTTCCTCCCCCGATAGCAATCACCACTGGTGCTGCAGAGCAGGAGGCACTGGGGAAGCCCCAGGCTCAGCAGAGATGGGAGCTGGATACAGGAGCTGGATTCAGGAACTCAGGATCCAGATCAAAAGCAGGAGGTCAGATGGAGTCCTCTCTGAACACCGGCCATTGCAGAAAAGGCGAAAAGAAGGGCGAAAAGGACGAAAAAGGGCCAAAATTCTCGTGATCACTCAATTTATACTAGATATGACGTATATGGGATGAAATACTCTCATTGGTCACCTGTCCAGTCTATTACCCCCCGAAGGTGCAACCTTTTACTTCCTTGTGCCCCCTCTCACTACCCAGCACCCCCAGCGTGGCACACAAGAGCCAGCAGTGGCCTTGGTCACTGTAGGAATAAGTATAAGCAAGAGCCTTTCTGCATCCCAGTCCCAGGCAGTGACTGTAAACATCAGGTGTTATCACTGCCAGTAGAACACACTCTCTGCAAAAACATGCTGCTCACTTCAGAACGTGCAGCCTTTTAGAAGCGGCTACACTGGAAAGTAAAAATCACTAGCAGGACTGGGTTTTTAGTTAAACCCAGGACAGGGCCTATGGAATAAATAAAAGTGGTGTTAATCTCAAGAATATGACAGGAAGAATGTGAGCCACTATGAAAAGATTTAAAAATAGCATTGCTCTTTTTCTATTTATAAGACATTTCATCTGTGAGGGTTTGAAATGGTACTGGTTTTGTTGAAGGTTTTTTACATCTGTGAATGTGTTGCATCTCACCAAATACCCTACAAACATGGAGGTTGTGCTTTTCTGTTTTGTCACTTCATTTCGTGCCTTTCTTACTTCTTGAAGAAATGGCAATGTGGAAAAATAGTGAGACTGTATTTCTACCGGTACAACCCAAGCAGGAAACTTGACCTCACCACTTCATAGCTAAAGCTAAAGCCCCTAGGGGTCAGTATAGTCGTAGTAACGTTAGCACAGAAAAATGTAAGTAACAAGAATAAGATAAACCAACTACAGAAAGGAGTTTATGCTGAGATTATGATCTGTCCTTAAGTGACTCCTCTAAAGCCATGTTGTATGTCCGTAATAATTCTTGGTAGTACAAGCCATCATTGTACATCAGGACACAATGTCAAAAGGTTGCCAAAGTAGAAGTGGAGCTCTGAGAGTCGGTCATCTTTGCAGCCAAGAGACAGGAATGGGATTAATTGATCAGCTTGAAGGTGGAGTGCCTACAAAGGCAGGCTAGCTGGTGCAGGGAGCAACGAGGAGCATGCCAGCCCTTGTAAGGTAAGAAGGGTAGTGTGGAGGAAGTTAGCAGCTGAGGTGAAAGCAAGCTGGCTATGTACAAGGAAACAAACCAGAAAAATAAGCTAAAAAAACCCTGTGCTTGTCACAATGACTTGAAGAAGACAACAAAGTTTGCTAAACATAATGGATCTGCTAACCATATTGAGTGGTTGAATTCTCCCTATTAGTGACAGCTACAGAACAAACACTATGTTTTGTTTATGTATTGCAAACACTGTCTCAAAAGGAGCTTTCTCATACACTAAATGGACGGTAAATGGAAACAGATCACTGGAGAACTCATTTGGAAAAAGTCAAAATGCACTTCTAATATGCATAATAGATGCTATAGCCAAGGTAAAGTAAGCACTAGATGTAAAAAATATATTTCCTAGTTTAAACTGAACTGTTCAGAATATTTCACGTTTATTTATAAATATTCTAAACTACCTATGGCTGGGAAGGAGTTTATGATATAGTGTTGCTCTAATCTTCCATGTTGGTGCAACCAAAGCCTATAATAACTACATTCAGTATTAAAAACAAGATGAATTCACTATCAACCTATTTACTTTGATGGCAACAGGAGCAACTTTGCAAATGTCACAGGGACCGTATTTCATTATCCAGCAGATGACTTGGACTTCTGGCTTTTACACAGTTCTCTAAAGTTCCACAGCATGGTTGTATTTGTCTGAATGAGAATGTGCTCTAATTTGCCAGCCAAGAGAACAAAACACATGAAATAAAGGTGTTAGGACTTCACTATTCTCATGTTCATGCTTTGCAGACTATTTAAAATTCATATTGAGCAGATTTTCCAAAATATGTAAAAGCATTTCAACATTTATTAACAAAGCTAATTTTTTATGGTGATGACACTTAAAGCTTTATTCAATTGCCTCAGCAAAACTCTCCCAGGTCGTTTCAGACACCAGAGAATGTGCATAGGCTGTCAGATATGAAAATAAGGAAGACTTATGCCTTTTTGGATTTGCATATGAATGACATGTGGGAAATCCTAGGGCATCTCAAATGCCGCTAGATGCCTGTGTTTAGGCAACTGAATCAAACTTTCACTGTTCATATATCCGCTTAACACTGATGCACACTGGCAGCATATGAAATAAATCATTTCTCTCCCTTTTGTTGGTATGGACACAGTCTTACCTCATTACAGTAGTTCTTTGTGTTAACTTCACTGAGTTTTCAACACTAGTTTTGAAAACAAGGAAGATTCCAACACAAATTGTATAAGAGCTTAGATAACAATGGCTTCAAAAGAGAACATTAATCAAGACCTAGCCCCTGGTGCCTGAATAACTTTCAAAAGGAGACAAACAGTGTTTGTTTTGCTTTTTTTTCTCAGATCAGACTGTCCAAACTGAACTTAAGCCTGTGGCAAAATGAACTTAAAAAAAAAAAAAAAAATTTGAAGCAGGTGTTGTTCTTAAAAAGGGAGAAGGAAAGAAAAAAACCACACAGTCAAAATGAGTAAGACTTGCGACAAGATCTCAGCTTCACAATCTTTTAATGACATTGACTTCTACAGGATTGTGTTGACACAACTGAGAGCAGAGCTGCTTCCAAGCAGGATACTAGAAAAGCCACTTCACAGAGATTTTTAAAACATAAATATTTAAAATAACTAATGCTCGTTGTTGGAAATACTTTCTTGGAAATATATTTGAAAGCAATTTTTTAGTATTTAGAAACTTATCGTCCTGGTTCCCATTTCTGTGACTGAAGTAATCTTTTGTTTACAACATGCCAGTTGCTTTGACATCCCCTCAACATGAAGTCACTAAGAGATGATCAACATCTGAACTAAGGAATAACTAGCCAGAAAAAAAGGAATGAAAACTGGTTAGACTGAAACATTATTTTATACGAGTAGAATTATACTTTTGAAGAACAGCTGTTATCAATGAGACTGTAAAAAGGCTTTAGTGATTCAATTAATTTCTGAATATTTATTATTTACTATATAGACTGATGTTTATTCTGACTATTATACAAACCGTTTGATTGCAAATATTGTACATTGCCTTTTCCTCTGCAAAGAGCTATAGGTGTCAGCAGGATTTCTCCATCTTCATGTGCCAAAAAATAACGTGCTGTAACAGCATGCTATACAGATAACTCAACAACAAAGTAATTAATCTTTTTTGCCAACCGAGGCCACTTTCTATATACAAGCATTAATGTAGGGGAAGAGTGATCATTATTCTAGCTATTCTGAGTTTCCTGTTAAAATGGAATAAAAGAAAGACATTGTTTAAAAATTTAGATTCTTCATTCAGTATTTGATTTATCAAAGAGTCTGGAAAATATTTGTAAATGTCTGTCAGTAAATTGGTGGTATGTATCAAGAGCTAATATACTGTAGGGTGCACTTTGAGAATTTATGTACACAAAATAAAAATACACATAATATTTTTGCAACGTAAGGCATTTAAAAAGAATTTCAAATTTTTCACTGATACTTGAAAATCATAGAACGAGCCTTCTCTCTACTAGAAACACAAACTCATTTTTTTCTGAGAGCTAACATTATCCTTGTTCTGCCTTCTTTATTTTGCTGGTAGCTACTATTGTATATAGTAATTTTTACATATATTTCATTATCGTTGCCCCATTCTATTAGGAGAGGATTTAGAGTAAGGCATGCAACTGCAGTAGTGACAAAAAGTGATTCCAATCAACTACAAACTTCATTTTGCAAAAGCAGAAGCCAACGTGCTCGTGATATGGCAACACAAGAAACTGTGTCCCAAGCAGCAGAGTCTGTGTTCTGGCTATTCAGGCCCCGACTTTTCCCAGGTGATTTGCTTTTACATGAAGCCCTTCTTCACAGCAGGTGTCTGCTTTTAGCGGAGGTGAGAAAAAGCAGAGACAGAGAGAGTAGTGAGAAAAAGACAGACAACTTCCCTGTTGCATTTGTTAGTGGGTAGCCGGCAGGCTTAGAGATGACACCCATTTGTGGTTGTCTACTTTCCCAACTAGCTTCAGAATACATCGTTGTAGTTTTTTTCACACAGTTACGTGAATACAGTTTTTCATATATGCGATTCTTGTAGAAATACCTTTCTCCTGTGTATGTCTTTCGCATGTTTTGCTTTTACTCTTTCGCACAGGGTTTGCCCTCAACAGGAGTATGTTGGCAGAAAACAGATCAACTGAAAACAGATGTATGAAAACTCTGTTTGTTGCTTGCCCCCATGAAGGTCAGTGACAATCATAGTGCCTGGGAAACTGAATTCCCAGGCAGGCCACTGGGTGACATTTCTTCTGTTACTTCTTTCCCACAGTTTATGGAGCTGATTTGAAGTTCATGGAATCACTGGGAATATTGCGGCTATCTCCTCTGTGTCTTAGGTCAAGTCCTCCAAGTCTCAAAAGAAAACCATTTCCGGCTGGTACAGGTTATTTTATTAGAACACTTGTGTCTCTTACAAACTGGGAGAATGGTTTTATGGATTCATACGGCATGATCCAGCAAACATGTGACAGTGGCAGCACGCCAAGAGGATTTTCAGAAGCACCTGCTGCTCCTGCCACAGATCCTGAGCTTGTGACCTCAGCTGTAACAAGGAGACAGCTGAGTACCTCCTGCTCTGTTTATCTCTATCATTTCTTCCACACTCATCCCATCTTGTTCTGAGATAATGCAAAAACTATGAAGGCTTCATCATTTAGTCGATGTTCATCAAAGTATTGCCTATAATTTTCGCAGTACTGCTCTGGCATCAGTAGAGCATTAGCTGTATTGAACAGGCTGTCATTTTTTAACTGTCTGGATTTACGCAGTGGAAGATTGGCACATCTGACAGGAACAGTGTCAGTGATTCACAGACACTTTTCTTTACCTCTTGTCAGAACTGATAACACTGCTTAGAGAGAAACAGGAGAATTTCAGTAAATCCCTACTGGGGAATTTTCATGTCACTTTACTGCAGTTGGACACTGGAGAGAGAAAAAGGAAAATAGCAAGGCAGAAGAATTTTCTGTTTATTGTCAAATAAGATATGCTTAACGCAATTTCATGTTAGTGTTGCTAGTTTGCTCAAATCTCCTTTAGAAAGACGGAACTCTCCCCTGAACACTAAATAAATGCTTGATTGAAATAATATCTATTTTAAAATACAGCTATTGTAGCCATTGATATAGCTATTGATGCTCATAAAAATATGAGGCAGGGCAAAATTTCTAAGTTTCTATCTTTTATTAGACTAGCTAGTCAGTACAATTAGAAAAAGTAGTCAGACCTGTAGGCACACAAGTCTTTCTCCAGATTTGAGACCTCAGTCTTACTTGAGGTCTTTCCTATGTGCAGCACCTAAGAAATGCCCTTTTGCCACACAGATATAGCCCTTGAATTTTGAAATATTTGTATTTTCCCTACCTCTGTTGTTTAATTTCTATTCAATGACTCATTCCGAAGGGTTGTATTGGTTTTCTCTCTGAAAGACAAACTTAATTACATTATATAGTCAAAATAAATCCCAGAAGTGGCATGGTAGCCACTTGAAGATGCTCAGCCCAATTCTTGTTTCCTGAATTTCTTATTGGGACTTCTACAGAGTTGAATGATGCTAGAAATGGCTTCCCCTCAGTTGCAAGGTGTTCTTTTAACAGATTCAGGGAGAAAATTCTCACCTCTTTGTTTTTTAACATATTATGTAGATATTTATCTGGACAGAAAACTACAGAGGACAGCCTGTTCAGCTTAGAATATTGGGATGTTTCGGTAGACTAATGATACAAGTAAGCAGAGTGGTTCCCTCAGTCCCTGAACCAGACTGTTGGATGGTGCTGTGATTTTTTTTTTCCCCCTGACAGTTTGCTTGTTGCTGAGATAATCTGTTTTGTTTTATACCTGTCTTAATTCAGGAAATGGCTCAAAATCTCAAAAGTAATAGTAATGCTGTTACGGTAACTGCTATCCACTCAGCTGCAGTTGAAAAAGGAGAGACAATAGGTGAGGGTGCACGACATGCAAAATTCTTGAGTTTGCTGTGCATTAAATTCTCTTAGAGTAGAAGAAATTTTATAGCTCTTTTTTTTAAAGGAAACTTATCTGTTTGTTCTCCTTTTTTTCCAATTTTTATAGGAATTCTCCCAGAGGAAAAGCGTGGGTTGTATCAAACTCCATGTGTCCCAGCTGTGATAACCGTCTCGCAGACACTCATGGTGCAGAGCAAGAGTTAGGGACTAGGACCTTAGGGAATGCGTTTGAAATGCTGCCAACTCAGCCAGTTGCCTCCTACTCCTGAGTTAAGCTGCTGTCTTGTCAATCAAGGAGCTGGATAGTATGCCAGAGCAGTAAAATGTGATCCAGAAAAGAAGTGTTACCATGGCAAGAAACTGATGAATCTAGATTAGAGGATTTGTTTTGCACAGGGCAGCAATTTATCTTGCATACTTTATAGTGATGCTTTTAAATAGGAACAGAGGGACCAACGACAGCTTTTGAGTCATCTAGTCCTCCAGAACAGTAATTCTCAAGACCTGAAGAAAGGTAAAAGCACTGAAATCCAATGTTTGGATATTGGTTCCCACCAGAGGGTCAGATGAGTACTGAGGGAGAGAGCTGTTGACTTGAGCCGGAAAGATAGTTTTGAATGTTGAAGACAGAAGACACAAGCCTTCTCCTTTCAAAAATCTATTGTCTCAGTAAAAAAAACACCAAAACTTCCTCTTCATAATTACTAGTGAAATAGTGTTTCAAAAGTCCCGAAAGTGTCCAAGTGCCAGTCCCTCTAGGCTCGGGGGAAGTTAAGTGGAGCTTTAAAATACTCCTTTTTCCAGAACTCCAAAATTATTATGAAAGTCTTTGGTATTTCTGTTGTCTGATGCTGAAAAGGAACGAGAATATAGACGCTTCACAGAAGTCTGAAGTCCTTAATTTGAGTAGGCGTTGCAGGGATTTGGAGTCTTAGTTGACACAAACTAAAAATTTGAGAGCTGAGTTAGAAACTTGATAAAGATTGAAGCTTGTAAGATTTTCAGGATTTCCTCTGTTCAGCTGAAGCAGGAAATAATTTTTTAATGTCTGTTGCCATTTTTCCAGAAGGAATGGGAAACAAAGTTACTTTTCTCTTCTTTGAGATTTAAATTAGGTCTATGCTTTGAACTAGCTTTTCCTCTGATTGGCTATTGTTTCAAAAGATCTGCTATACCTTTGCAAATTCAGTTCAAATCTAGAAAACATTCTGATCATTGCAAATATGTAATCAGAAAAGTGTTCATCTCTGCTAGTTAGATTATAACAGCACTTGAAATTGATTTCTGTTTCAGAGAAGAAAAGAAAGGAAAAAAAAATAGTCACAACAATCACAATAATCATAATCACGCCTGCTCTTATATGCTTTGTAATAAATTATAATAAAATAAATGCAAGGTAACAAAGCATTCCATTGGAAAGAAAGAGGAAAGGAAATCATGATAGCGCTTAAACTCGAGAAGAAACTTCTTCTCAGTGAGGGTGACGGAACACTGCAACAGGCTGCCCAGAGAGGTTGTGGAGTCTCCTTCTCTGGAGACATTCAAGACCTGCCTGGACACGTTCCTGTGTAGCATAATCTAGGCGTTCCTGCTCTGGCAGGGGGATTGGACTTGATGATCTTTCGAGGTCCCTTCCAATCCCTAACGTTCTATGATTCTATGATTCTATGATACTACGAAACTGGTACAAGAGGAAATTGATAGAAATCATCAATTCTATTTATCCTCTAGGCAGGAAATCACAAATTTTTCTGCTGGAACATTTTAGATATAGAAGTAGCATATTAAAATCTGAATATTTTCACTCATTTTGATTGAAGAACTGTAGGACTTAGATATGATTTAGTTGTCTGGGTATCTTCCCACTCACTTTGTTGAAGAAAGAATAGACAGACAGGCAGAGTTTTTAGATTTTAAGCTAAATCAGGTTATAACTGAAGTAGGTGAAGTTGCACCTCTTTACAAGAATGTATTTCTCACCTGTTATAACCATACCAGGTAGTAAGGAGAAAGTTGAATCATGCATATTCAGCTTTGGTACTTGGTAAATGTCAAGAAGAATTCTAAACCTGCTGCCCCATAAGACTGCTGGAGATAGTGAAGTCAAATGATGTTCTTTATTCCGGGAAAAAAATCAAGCTTGTTTTACAAAAGGAATAAAGCAATTATGTGAAAAATTATGACCTAAATGGACTGAAAGAATTGTCTATTGACATTTAAATACCTCAGCACTAAAGCAGACAATCACAGAATCAAAAAATGACAGAATGTTAGGTGTCGGAAGGGACCTCAAAAGACCATCCTGTCCAACTCCCTTGCCAGAGCAGGATCACCTAGAGTAGGTCACACAGGAACACGTCCAGGCAGGTTTTGAAGGTCTCCAGAGAAGGAGACTCCACAACCTCTCTGGGCAGCCTGTTCCAGTTTTTCCTAATGTTTTTGTGGAACCTCCTACGCTCCAGCTTGCATCCTTCTCCTGTCTCACTTGAGTTGAGGGGCCCAGAACTGGACACAATATTCCAGATGTGGCCTCACCAGGGCAGAGGAGGACCTTTCTCGACCTACTAGCAACTTCCCTTCTAATAAAGCCCAGGATGCCATTTGCCTTCATGGCCACGAGGGCACAGTGCTGGCTCATGGTCATCCTGCTGTCCACCAGGACCCCCAGGTCCCTTTCCCCTACACTTCTCTCCAACAGATCAGTCCCCAACCTATACTGGTATATGGGGTTGTTCTTTCCCAGGTGCAAGACTCTACACTTGCCATTGTTATATTTCATAAAATTTATCCCTGTCCAACTTTTCAGCATGTCCAGGTCACGATGGATGGCAGCACAACCTTCTGGTGTGTCAGTTGCTTCTCTCAGCTTTGTGTCATCAGCAAACTTGCTGACGGTGCACTCTATCACCTCATCCAGGTTGGTGAATATACTGAACAGCACTGGCCCCAGCACTGACCCTTTGAGGGACTCCACTAGATACAGGCCTCCAGCTAGACTCTGCTCCATTGACCACAACTCTCTGACTTATTTCCTTCAACCAATTAGCGACCCACCTCACTACTCAGTCATCCAGACCACACTTCCTCAGTTTAGCTATGAGGATGCTGTGGGACACCATGTCAAATGCTTTACTGAAACAAAGATTAACCATGTGCACTGCACTGCCATCATCTATCTACCCGGTTATGCCCTCATGAAAGGCTATCAGGTTGGTCAAACGTGACTTCCCCTTGGCAAAGCCATGCTGACTGCTCCTAATAACCTTCTTATCCTTGATATGCCTAGAGACAGCACCAAAGACAAGTTGTTCCATCACCTTTCCAGGGATGGAGGTGCAGCTGACAGGTCTGTAGTTACCCGGCTCATCCTTCTTGTCCTTTTTCAATATTGGAGTGACATTTGCTTTTCTCCAGTCCTCAGGCACCCCTCCTGTTCCCCATGACTTACCAAAGTTGATGGAGAGAGGCCTAGCAATGACTCCCGCCAGTTCCCTCAGCACCCGTGGGTACATCCCATCAGGGCCCATGGATTTATGGATGTTCAAGTGTTCAAACTGATCCCTAACCCAGTCCTCATCAATCAGGGCAAACTCCTCCTTTATCCTGACTTCCTCTGGGGCCTCAGGGGACTGAGGCTCCTGAGAACAGTCTCCAACAGTGTAGACAGAGGTAAAGAAGGCATTCAGCAACTCTGCCTTCTTTGTGTCCTCTGTCACCAGGGCACCCACCTCATTCACAAGAGGGCCTACATTGCCTCTAGTGTTAGTTTTGTTGGCAATGTATTTGAAGAAGCCCTTTCTGTTGTCCTTGACGTCCCTTGCAAGGTTTTATTCCAAGGCGGTCTTAGCATTTCTGATTGCCTCTCTACATTCCCTGACAGCTGTCCTGTACTCCACCCAAGTGGCCAGCCCTTCCTTCCACAATTTATACACCCTCCCTTTCCACCTGAGTCTGCCCAGCAGATCCCTGGTTAACCATGCAGGTGTCCTGGATCTCTTTCTTGATTTCCTACCTGTTGGGATGCACTGATCCTGAGCTTGGATGAAGCGGTCCTTGAATGTTAACCAACTCTCTTGGGCCCATTTACCTTCTAATAAAGTTACCTCCCCTGTACCATGAGATTTCGCCTAACAATTGCTTGAAGAGACCAAAGTTGGCCCTGCTGAAGTCCAGAGTTTTGATCCTGCTAGGTGTTCTGTTCCTACCGCACAAGATCCTGAACTCTACCATCTCCTGGGCACTGCAGCCAAGGTTGCCCTCAACCTTCACTGCTTCAGCCAGACTCTCCTTGTTAGTGAGCACAAGATCGAGCAGCGCTCCTTTCCTGCTCGGCTCATTCACCATTTGCATCAAGAAGTTATCTTTGATGCACTGGAGGAACTTCCTGGACTGAGGATGGCTGGCTGTGTGGGACTTCCAGCAAATATCTGGGTAGCTGAAATCCCCATAAGAACCAAGGCCCATGATTGAGAGGCTGCTGTCAGCTGCCTGTAGGAGCCCTCAGTGAAAGAAACATGTGAATTGCAGTGGATTTTTTCAGTTAAACAGGCATGTAACTACAGAAACTTCAAGACAGGCTTCTCTTTTGGTAGGGCAAATGCCTAAAAAGAGTTACATCACGACTGCATCAGAGGTGTGAGTTTTAAATTCAGTTAAACAATATCAACTTAGAAATCTTATATCCCAAGTTCTGGACTCACTACAAGCTATAGGACCAACTAAAAGGAAGCCGTGAAGTGCAAACACTAGTAATTGCTTTGAGTTGGCAAAAGCTATCAGTGATTAGCTGAACCAGTCAGCAATTTTGAGACATTGACCATGTTCTTAAAGGGTTAAATGTGCTCTTTCATCCAGCAAAGACCCAATCCAAATGTAAGGGAGATATCAGTAAAGAGGTGAGAAGATGAAACATTTTTGAGACAAAAGCCCTAAAGGCATTTAGGTCTGACAAATACAAATGGGTTTTTGAACAAAGACAAGCCCCAGGAAAGTGCAAAGTATTGGCTCTAAGACAGCCATTATGGATGTAACTTATGAAAATATGCATCCATTTCCCAATGTGTTGAGTGGCCTTTAAACAGGTGCTTAAATGTTTTCTTTAATATTAGTTATTTTCTAAAAGTGTTTTGGTTCCTGTATTTCAGGAACAAGTGAGGAAGAAGGTCACGAGTACATTTTTGATGGAAAATATTAGAGGCATAAGAAAACAAAAAGCAGACTTCCTCCTGACATTGAGCAAAGGGTTTAATTAGCCATTTTACCAATATTTGCTCCAGGAGTCCTGGGTTGCATTTTTTTAAGATTAACTTGGCCTTGAGAAGCAGTAACATTTGCTAGAGCTAGGACTCCATTGCTGACTGAGTGCAGAAAACCTGAGGTCTGACTAACCTGACTAAACCTGAGGAAACCTGAGGTCTGACTAATTTTGCCCAACAGGCATGATGGCACCCAATGGAAAAGTTTATAGAGCAAGAGGGAGTCTGGGGCAAATAAATGACTTGGGGACAGTCTGCTCATGTCAGAGAAAATGACTAAATCATGGAAACATATTTTTAATCAAGCTTTTGCATTGAACCAGGCAAAAATAATTTTCTTAATAGAAATATCTTTCTGTTGAATGTTTCTTTCAGTCAGTTGTCCAAAAAACTTAGGGCAAGCCTGATTACTGCTGAATATGATAAAGAAATAGTGCTGCTCAGAAAGTGGAGAGTTAATAAGCTCTTAGAAAATTTCTGTCCCCTGTACCTGCTGTGTGAACTTAAAGGTACTTCAGATATACTGTAACTGAGGTGTCCGGCTCAAGACTAGATATAGGAAAAAATAACAATCTTATCAGCAAAAATACTTATCCTTAGGGTAAAAGTTCTCAAAGCAGTGGAAATTTAACTACTGACTGTTTTTCCAAGCACTCCTGGGAACTGCTTTTAATATGTGAATGAAAAAATCAGATGGCAGCAGATGACAGTAAACAAATACAAATGCTCTCAAAACATGGCTGGAAATAATATTTTTCCATGTTATGATTAAAAATGTCCAGACAGCACTACTGCTGATGCTAAAATGATGCCCTGAATAAAAGTGATAAAGTACTATTATTTTTTTAATCAAGCTTCGTATTATCAAATTACATTTTTAAACCAGAATGTTTATACACGATTACTCAGGAAAACAATGTCAAAAGTAGAGCTACACTAGTCAAAGCAGCAACGTTAAAAGTGGATATCACAGGCAAACTCTCATGCTGGTTACAAAGACTTTAGGAAGAGCTCAATTACAAAAGAAGATGGAGATTGTAGATTTTTTTCCTTCTGAGTTGCTGAAGATGGAGGAGTAGGGGCTACTGACCTATCTTTAAGGTCATTAAATCGCACTTACTTTCTTTTAGAAGGGAAGAGGAGGCTGAAAAAAAGCCAAACATAAGTAGTTTTAATTTAAGAAGTATAAGGGAAAAGTGTTTCTTTATAGGCATAAAAAAATACAGATATTGTGGTAGCTAATAATATATGAACTAGTATTTTCTAAAGCTTTGACATTTAAACTATGATCCTATTTTGAGGAGTCAGATCCTGAAGTCTTTAGTTGGATTTCCCTAGAAATAAATATTCATTGATGAGGAGAGGAGAGGAGAGGAGAGGAGAGGAGAGGAGAGGAGAGGAGAGGAGAGGAGAGGAGAGGAGAGGAGAGGAGAGGAGAGGAGAGGAGAGGAGAGGAGAGGAGAGGAGAGGAGAGGAGAGGAGAGGAGAGGAGAGGAGAGGAGAGGAGAGGAGAGAGAGAGGAGAGGAGAGGAGAGGAGAGGAGAGGAGAGGAGAGGAGAGGAGAGGAGAGGAGAGGAGAGGAGAGGAGAGGAGAGGAGAGGAGAGGAGAGGAGAGGAGAGGAGAGGAGAGGAGAGGAGAGGAGAGGAGAGGAGAGGAGAGGAGAGGAGAGGAGAGGAGAGGAGAGGAGAGGAGAGGAGAGGAGAGAGGAGAGGAGGAGGAGAGGAGAGGAGAGGAGAGGAGATTGCCTAAGTCTGGGGCTGATGTGTTATAGAATAGGAGACCTTATTCACTTTGAGCGGCCCATAAGGTTATCAAGTACAATGAAGGACAATTAAGCTACTTGTTAAGTATTTTTAAAGAACAGATAGAAGACATTAGTCTTTGCTTTACTTCAAGTTGACACAAGAGCATAAATAAGTGGAAGAACAATTGGTAATTTGTGAAAAATACTAACTTTCCCTAAAAAAAGAAAAAGACAGAGCAAGACAGGGAGGAAATTTTAATCTCCAGTTGTTTACAGAAAATATAATAGAGGGAAACACAAAAGCCTATGACCTTGGATCTGGATCTTGATAAGTATGGTATAAAGATTAAAAGAAAAAAAACCACAAGAAAAAGAACCCAAACAATTTGTTTTCCACTTCCTTAAACAGCGTTTATGAAGTCCTCTTTCATCTGTTTGCATAGACACACCCTCTTCGGTTCCAACCTCCAACATCTTACCCCTGAATTTATGAAATTTTACACTCCCAAAACATTCGTCATATTTGGTCATGAGAGCTGCAAATGTTGTACCAGATGCATGACACATGGTTAAGCTATCACACTTCACAGCATAACTTTTGTGTATATGAAAACCCTTTATCTTAGAAAGGAAAAGGTGATAAGATTAAATGTCCTTCACAGAGGTCTAGGAAAGGTTTCTTCTGAGTTTATGCAGTACTTCAGGACATGGCCCTTATGGCCTTAGATATTCAGACAGTAACTCTTTCTCTTTGGTTTAACTATTTAACATAAAAATCCTGGACACTAATTGAACAAAAGTATTTAGTTATTGCATTCTCTAGCAGTTATGCAATGAACCAACATTTTCAGAGTTCACAGCAAAGGTCTAAGGGCATTATCACTAAAATAGTTGACTGATCAATGACATGGTAGAGACTGGTATGATTCGTGGCACACAGCACTTGTTCACCAAATTACAGCAATACATGGGATATGTTGAAGTAGATTTTTAGTGAAGTTACCACAAGATGTATTTTTCAAAAAGTATTGACCTTTAAAGGAATCTCTTGTTTCGGAGTAAAACAGTGTCATTGCTCTGATTGTTTTTTCAGATGCCTGAAACTTACTGTGGTACGATAACCCTTGCCACAGGGATGGGCTATCTATTCTGCGGACTACAGACCTCTTGATTTTAGTCCTAGAAGCAATGGAAGCTATGCCTATAATTTTACATTAAGAATGATTTTTCCTGTCAGTCAAACCGTTTCATTAAAATGTATGGGATGTGACTGTGATTGCAAAAATACTCTTAAAGTCTTACTTCTACTTTGCTAACTACTATAGCATCACACATATGGACTGTATGTATGTTTTATATAAACATATAGATATATATACCTACACATGGAGCGTACACATGAAAAAGGCGCACTCACACAAGTATATAATTAATATGCTGTATGTTGCATTTGTATTATATATAACATACATTTTCAAATTACACATACACATATATTTAATATTTTCAAATGTGGGGGCTTGATCCAGTTGTCTTTATTTAAATAAAACTTGATTTATTCTAAGTAAATAAGAATCTTTTTCCCTAAGTAAAGACAGGAATTTCTGAGTTGCATGGATGGTAAATGTTTATTAAATGTGAATGTTCAGAGCAAGATACAATGCTGAGAGTATCCATAGTTCTAATGTTCAAGGTGTTACTGAATCACCAAATGCAGAAAACACAGGAACACCAATACAATTTGGCAGACTGGATTTTTCTGAGGGCACTTGTTTCAGAATAGCTCAAACCAGGACATTAGTAAAAAGGTTTATGTATGGAATGGAAAGACTTTCTGGAATAGATTGTGCAAAGCTGTGAAAATTAAAGCTTCTTTGTCATTACTTCAACTTTACCCCTGGTTATACCTACATTTCGCCTTTTTGCAGATCCTTGACTAAGAGTGATGTGGGTGAAGGTGCAGTCTGCATGAGGATGCAGTCACAGTGCCACCTGAGAAATCCACAGAAATTTAAGTGCTCTCCCCTTGTATCCTGTTGGCAGCCTTTTAAGAACTGAACCTATTAATAAGCACAACTTCTCTCAATCCTGAGAAACTGCTGTCCTTTGTTTACTGTGGAGAATTATGCAACTGATTGAAAATTTTCCTGTTTCAAGCTATCTTGCTCATTTTGTTCTTTAAAAATAATACATTATTCATAATGATACTTTCAAATCTGCTTAATCTGCATTTATATGATGAAGTATATGCAGCTGTGAACAATCATTCATTTAGCTTCAAAATAATCTGGCATTAAGCAATAGTTTACAGGGGTTTATTAACACAGGTTACAGATGATTTCGACCAGGATAATCTCTGTTAATAGCTAGTATGTTTATTACGCAGTGTTGTTTCCTTCTGTAGTATGTTGGTTTTTCTTCTTTTGCACCAGCTGCAGCAAATTGAATAGAGAGTACTTTCATGTGCTTTAAATGAAAAAAAAAAAAAACCAGCCACAACCCTTTCTTTCATATTGTTTTCTTCCCTAGCCAGTACAGACTTACTTAAACACATATATGATCTAGTTATATCTTCCACCGTTAGATTTGCAGTGTGGATTTTCTACATTGATTCTTCATATCATTTTAGTGCAATATGAGACTAACTAATGATGGAAGACTCTTGGGGTAACTATACACTAGAATTCAAGGGGGTTTTGTTTGTTTTGCTTTTGAAATACAGTGGGAAGACTAAGCCAACATCATATTAATTTAAAATATTCCTTAGTTTTGAAGAAAGGCAAAAATGTCCTAACTTTAGGAAGAATGCTATTAGATTCTTATTTCAAAAAATGCATTAATATACGCAGAAAACTGCTACTGACCGGTATATTATGGTATAATCAAAGGGTTTCACCTGAAGGAAATAAAATTATTTACAGGCTAAAATCGCCTAATAAGATGATACTGCACTCTATTGAAAATTACACCATGTAGTAACTGTCTAATTAAAATCTACTTTCCACAAATTTGAATACATATTAGAAATGATGGATTTTATGGCTTTATCCATGCATCAGTGCATGAACATGCATGAAGAACATGTTAACTATTCATGATGTTCAGAGGGCAGAGATGCATTTTGAAGAAACATCTTAGCTTCCCCTCTCTCCTCCTAACCCCTTGCTGAGACTGAACTTTTCATTCTACATTTCCAATAGAAGTAACACTGTAAGATTTTCCTTGCCAAACACCTAGAAAAACACCCTTATCTTCAGCATTTTAATGTCATCTTATTGCTACTTTGAAAAATGAACTTTCTCATTTAATTGGACTGGTACTTACATGTATTGTATGCTTAATTTTTACCAGTATTGTTCTTTTTATTATGATTGGATTAATATTTTCTAGGATTTTTTCACAGTTTCTCAGTGGAAAATGATTCAGGATATGTTTTTCAAAATTTCTGCTGCCAATAAAATCACCCCAGCATCAAACTGGAAAAGCTCATGTAGGGAAATTCTTGTCTAGTGCCTAAGTTGTATCTTAGGTAATCATGAGGACTTTTTAATGAGCCAGGCTTCCCAAACTGGCTTCAGTGTTTATGATACCTGGTAGCCTTGAGAACACCAGAATCTTTTACCCAAGAAGGTAGACTGTGAAAATTTGTAGATGAAACCCAAATTTTCTTCAGGAAAGAAGTGGGAATGTTCAACCTCTGAACTACAAATGCTGTGCAGAACACCATAAGGCTTCCAAATGGAAAAATACTGGTTTGGGAGCTTTCCACAGCAAACTGGACATTTTCACAGAGGCTGAACAGGGCAGGATAGAGGCACACCCCGCCCCATGCCTGCCAAATCAGCTCAGAGATGATATTACCACATTATGTTTCCAGGAGCACTGTTAAACCAGGGCAGTTTTGGAAGAATGAGTGAAAGTCTCTTAATCTTGGTCCATCACCTCCAGAACAGTGTAATTCCTAGCATTTGCATTCTGCATCCATCAGTGTAAATGTTAGTGCCACAGCTTTGAGAGAACATACCAATCCCCCTTCCACCACTTAGCCTATTTGAGAAGAGAGATATTTATCTGTCCTCTCAAGGGTCAAACAGAGTAACACATGAACAGATGAAGGGTACTGGAGAGACAGCTGGCAAACTTTTGATTCATAAACCAAGCCTACATGAAATAATTTAGAGACAAACAAAACAGAGAGAAATCCCAAGCCTACTTTTTCTGAGACTTTTCAAAACATAGCTCGCTAGTGAACACTAGCAAGTCATACCCTATGTTTCTGTAACTAGGACTTAATCATGACATCAAAGTTATATTTCTAATCTGAATTCACAGATGCACCTGGTTTGAACACTCATGTATCGTTTCTTCCCTTCTCATACCTCACTAAATGCATATGAAGAAGAACCAGAACCTCTGCCTATATTCCCTGAGCTTTTTGCCTTGAGGATCTTCACAGGGGCTAGGGTTTATTTAATCTCTGAGCTGGAGATGAATTATTGCTTTGCTGTTCTATGGCTGAGTAAAGGAAACTGGTACTCTATTTCCTTTCCTCTAATGTAGGTATTGGTAGAGCCGCTGAGTTAGTTATAGATGGACTGGCCACATGGCACCCAGACATAATGCAGATTGCATTATTCTATAAGCATACAAATGAAAGAGCAGTTCTTATCTGTGAGATCTAGTTGCTCCAGATTTCTCATTCTGATTAGTTTTGCACTATTCTGCTTTCACCATCAGCTGGATTTTTAATTTACCTTAGATGACTAAAGCAAACATTACAATTGTATTCTCCCCATACACACAGCTGAGAAGCTGGAGCGAGAAAAGTGGGAGCAGCTCCGTTACTAACACAGATCCAGATTACGTCCAGGCATTTGTGTTCAGAATGTTATTGCTTTCTTCAGCATTTTAGAGAGATTCATCACTGCTGCTTTCTGATGGACCTGATGCAATCTATCTCCAACATACAGAGGAGTGATTCCGTTGGGAAGTACTACTGCATGACAAATAATTAGAGTAAGACTTGTACTTTTCAAGTGCATGGTTTTGTCCAAGTGCATTTGTCATTATTTATTTTCTTTGTCTTTTCAACTGGAAAGCTTTATCCTATGAGACAGAAGTTCCTGGTAAAGCACCATGTCTTGTTCTGTGTGCAACAGTTTTATCTGATCTTCTAACATAACCAATGCTTCATGAGCAACAGTGAGTAAAGTATCACATTTCTCTACAGCTCTGTCTGGACCACAGTGATAATGATCTCTCCTAGTGAAGATACCTCTTTTGAGGTAGCTGCTTTCCTTCACTGAGAAATCTGCCACACACTACTCCATTTACATCCACTGCATGAATAGTAATATTTGGTGTCTGGCCATAGATACTACATTTTGGATATACACCCTTCTTATCATCTTTCTTTGTATTAACATGCCTTGGATAGTACTAGATAAAATCTTAGTTTCCTTTTTTTTCACAGTATCTTCTGTGCTATTTGCCTTAGAATCTGCTCATAATATGCAATTTCCTTTTTCTTTTTTAGAAAATATCACCCAGATGCTGCTTTACTCTGTTTTCTTCTTTATACCACCTGTCTGCTGGACTTGGGGTCAGAAAGAGAATACACTTGATTTGGTTGTGGAACTTGCTTCTATTTCCAGTCAGTTATTTAAGTACCTTAAATTATATTTTTACCTTTTTATCGTTATATATCCCTGTTTCATACCACACTTGATGGCTGTTAGTTTTATTTTTCAGTAACTTTTCTATCAAAAAAAGTTAATATACAGCAGAAGTCTGGTATAGCCATTATCATATAGCAGCGGAGAGTTGCTGCTGAGGGGTTAAAACCTTCCTGTTTTTAGTATTTTCACTGAAGTCCCCATTCTCTTTTGTTAAATGCCAAAGGATAATTGAAACTTCCATCTGATGTATATTGAGGTTTATGAAAGAGAAGTTTGAAACATGGCACAGCATTGTAGAAGCAGAGAAGTAAGATAAGAAGTATAAAGATTTCAAATTTTTTTTTTTGAGAACTCAAGATTTCTGAAGGTAAGCGACAATACTATTACCTTGGCAGGCATTTCTGGAGGTCAGTTAGCAACCCAGAGCAGCAAACAACTGTCTATGACTGCTCCTGACACTGATGTCTGTGGACTTCAGCGAACAAAATATCAAGGTATGTAAATAAATCATATGAGCCAAAGTTCTAGATTTAAAAAAAAAAAAAAAAGCCAACACAAAAATCAGGCCTTTCTCTTACGAGTGACAGGATCCTTTCACACTTTATCCTTCCAAATGCCTGGTTAAAAAAGCAGCTGGTCCTCAGAAACATATCATGTACTTCCCTTCCCTTGCTCTTTATTAATGAAAATATTTGGATAAAAAGGGATCCTTGTTTCTCAACAGCTCATCCGCCTCTCCTGTTTATTCTCTGCCTGGTGTCATAGTCCTCTGAGTTTTGGCAGCGTAATAATTTCCATAGCAGTTCTGCTGTGATGTCATAAACAGAAGATTAGGATTTTACATCTTTAATAAGTAGAAGGAGAAAGATGAATATTTAAACAAAGACTCGATCTTCAAGTAAATATCCTTAGTAATGTACTATAAGGAAAGGAAAACACGGGAAATCTCTAATACCCAGGCAGAACTGTATAACAACAGTATAGCTTTCTCAAACTTATCCACACAGTCCCAGATGGACTTCGGGAATGCCACTGCCTTTTGTTTTTAATCTCTGTTAGGAAGCTGCTTCTGTATTTTTGGGGCAAGAGAAACCCTTTGGCAAAGTTTCAGATATTTATGAATTAGATTTTAATGACCTTTTTGTAGTGCTAAATGGCAGGATCCCACCTTAAATATAGGGCTGGATTCCCAAAATAAATAGCGCAGAGAGAATTCATCTCAGATGGAGGCAGAGCAAGGTGGGTATGCGGTGGGTTGAGGAGAGCCAAACAGTGCTGCTGCTCAGCATTTTTCGGGCTTAGGGCTGTGAAAAAAAAAAACATTAGATGTGGTTCTAAGGAGACCATCAGTTACAGAAGTCTTTAAGGTTATTCTAACCTGCATCGTGGACCACACACTTCTCTAAAACAGGTAGGTGGGTTAGAAAAATTGAGTGGATTATGTAAATAATTGGGCTTATAAGATTCTAATTAAAAGAACTAAGAAGCAATTAGAGTCTGAAACCATGAATACAGACCTCCAAGTGTAGCTAACATACCTCAGATGCAAGGTACAAAAAGTCACAAGGGGACAGATTGTGCCATCAATATTCCCACGGAGTAGTTGTTTATTCTGCAAGTAATCCCTTTGAAACAGAGCATGTTTAGAATAGCAAAATCTGTTCTAAATAGCTATCAGCAACTGACCAGGTGTCAAATAAAAACCTTCTGAAAAATTATGCTTCCATATTTTTCTCATAACTGGGTTAGAACGAAAATAAGGTTTTAAGTGAGGGTACTTTTACTATTGCCAGAATGATATTTCAGTGTTACCTATCCAAGTTATAGCATGACTTCATAAATAGGATGGTACACTTATAGCCCTTGGGAAATCTGCATTTGCTCCTGACTGAAGTTGTAACTTGCCTGAGACAAAAAAGTACTGAAACATGGGTCAGCTTTAAGATCTGAAAAAAATAATGTGCTGTTTTCTATGGGATGTGAACAATAACTTGTTCCACTGTACTTTTACAGATGCAGTTGGAACATAATTTTTAAACTTTGTTCAAAAGAAGCAGTGCACATATTAAAAAGACTGGCATTTTAAACAGTATGTTGGATTTTCCAATTGTGATAAAGACTTGTCATCAAAGCAGTGAATGGCTTACTCGAAATTTTCTGAGAGTGATTATTTTCTTACTTACATTGGAGAAAAGCATTCCTGACCAAAACAGGGAGGTTGGATTAAAATGATCTCTAAGGTCCCTTCCAACCCAGGCCATTCTATGATTCTATGAAAGGAAATCAACCAAGCACCTGCTCTAAGGGAAAAACAGGTCCTTGATATTAGTACCTTGCTATGTGTATGCAGTCTCTTATACAAGCTCAGTAGTCAGAGCAAGGTATGAGTTCAAAATAGTTTGCAACTATGCCTACCCTCCACGGTTCTAGTCAGTCTTCTATTAGAAACAAACCAGAAGCGTGCTGTGTTGCAGCACGTTGCTGGATGTAAGACCTTCCAGAAACTCCTTCTCATATCCTTCTGCACCATTGGGTCAAAGACGTCTGCCTACCTGTATGACTTCTATTTAATTTCTGTTTCAGAATACAAGACGTAGACCCTGGATAACCTATCTGATGTTAAAGGAAGTGAGTCCTAATTTTCTGAAAATAAAGCACAAAAAGAAAAGGTAGCCCTTGAACGGACTGCATAAACAGTTTTCTACTACCTAGTTTAAGCAGGTTTTCAGGACTCCGTTGGCATTTCATGTATTTATTACACAGATAAGTTAGTAAGACTCTGTTGTGTTTACTTGTGCATACCTGTAGCAACTTATTGTGTAATTTTCCCAAACAGTGGTTTCACCTGCATATACAATCATTAAAAATCATATTTGCAAATTAAGTATGTATTCATGTAAACATGTGGGGTAAGTGTATACACAATTTCTTAACTATTTGGGCTATAATTTTTTTTTCAAATGAGCATTTATATTATTCATTTATCCATCCAACTTGGATGAGTCTTCCTTCTGGCTGAAAGCTCTCGTAGCCTGCAAATTACTTCGTTCTTACCTACACTGGAAAACACATTTGTTGGATTCGTACCACTCTTGGTGTATAAAACAAATTGTATAATCTGGTACTGTCAAAACACTAACACCTTCTCTTCATTACACTTTCTGCTCCTGATGGTTAAAGTGCAAAGCCCTCCACAGTAGAGATACTTCCTCTAGCAGTTTAGCTCTGGCAGCACAGTCCAATCAACCAAACATTTCCACAGCTATTGAGGTAGTTTACTCGTTGACATTGAAGGTGATTTACAATGGTCAACATTACTAGTTCAAAGCTCGCCTGTTTTTCCCTGCTCTACGCTAATCATTATCCTGTATACCTATGCAAAAACAGCCAGGGGAAAAAAAAAAAAACAAAAAACACACACACAAAAATGGGAGAATTTAATGCCACTGGGGAAATTTGGGGACACTTTTGGGGGAGAGAGGGCTGTTTGATTTTCGTTTTTTCTTTTCTTTTATAACCCTCAGATGACTGTGGGTTATAAGAAACACCCAAGACTGGGTGAAGTTAGAAAGGACAATATGTTGAAAGCGTAAGAGGAGAATGATGATGAATGGGCATGATAATGGAATGGGGAGACTAGCATTGCATGAAAAATGGATACTAGAAAAGAAAATCAATGTATAGGTCTTTCTGTGCATTTATGTTAACTACTATATTTACAGGGATTGAAGGCTTGACCACCACTCACAGCATATAATCAAAGCCTGCTGTGGAGCTCTGGTATAATACTCCCTGAGGTTCTTTAATCAAATGAAATTTGGCAAAGAACTTGGGAATTATTTGTTCACAGTAACCTAATTGTCAGACAGCAGTAAATACTTCAAAGTCTTCAACCTTTCAGAATCAGTCTTGGGAAACAGGATATGGGATTTAGTGTGCTGAGTACGGAAAAACACTATATTTATTTAGACAACATGAAAAATAACAGGAAAGTAAATTTCTCATAGAGCCAAGAATCCCTAAGGGTTTAAAACAGGGATTGTCTTTCCACAATAACATGACTGCAGGTGCAGGTGGAAAGGTCTTTGAGTAGAAGTCACAGAGTAGATTTTTCTTAACTGTGGACGAATCAAGACTATAAGTTTTAAAAGTCAGAGAGGCTCCGTAGGGTTTTAGGGTAGTCCTGGTTTGGATTAGACTGGATAGACTGCTACCATTAATTCCTGTTTTAGCAGGATTCATTTAACTGTTCAGTCCTGAAAGATTAGACTTCAAAACTACTGCTTATGTCTTATAGTGGGGTCGAGGGGCTACATGGAATACAGCTTAACTTACCTTTGTACTGGTATGTTGCAGGCCAGCGTGCTAATGATTTCTGAGCACGGAAAGTAGCTGCTGCAAGCTGCACTTCAAGCCTGAAGCTGCATGGGGCCACTATGGGAATCATCGCTCCCCAGAGAGGAGGTGTGTACAGTGTCACCATCTTCCCTTCTGCTATGAGAAGGGGAGGTGTCATAGAAACTACTCTTTTGATTCTGCTACTTTCTGTTGGTTCTTTATCTGAGCTTCAGAACAGTACTGTCTGAAGAAGAATCATCGAATACTTAAGGTTAGAGAAGACCTCTGAGGTCATTCAGTCCAACTGTCAACCCAACATTACCATGACCACTAAATTATATGCTGAAGTGCCACATCAGGGTTTATCCCAATGTAATCCCAAAAATTTAGTATGGATAGTCCTTGCCAAAAATCTTGGATATTGAGGATCTCCCTGACCAGAGTGGACTTCGCAGATTTCAGAGAACTTTTCTGAAGAGGGAGATTTTCCTCTGGACCCTTGCCATAATATTGCCTCCTGTGCATTGCTGATGATGATTCTCAAAGTGGCTGTGTTACAGTGGTCCTGTTCACAGAAGTTTAAAACCCTTTTGGGTTAAAATAGCTACACCAATATTAAAATACATATATTTTTTAAATCCTACAGTAGCAGTAATTACCAATTGTAATGGTAATTGGCCCATTAAAATGGACTTTGCCTGCAGCTTCCACTGAGGAAGCAAACTGAGTAATGTGCAGGCAGGAGGCAGGATAATTCTGAGAGCTGGAGTGTTTTCTGGAAGGCAGAATGGAGTTGTTATATTTGGCAAGGTTACAAGGTTCTTTATTTTCTGACTGAAGAGTTAATCCTTGAACGACCAGAGAAGCTGGATTTAGGCTATGCATTCCTGTAACAGCCTGTCTGACAGCTTGTTTTGGAACATCATCTTATCTTTTTTTAATTAACAGGGATTAGCAAGAAGATTAAAAAAAAAAAAAAAAAAAAGGCAAAAAAAACAAAACAGAGTAACAGTATCTGAGAACTCAGACATTAAAGGATCTGAAAAAAGAGTATATATGTGGTGAGAAGATAGTGATGCCATGGGTTTCTGACTTTTTTTTTCATCAGGCAGCTCCTCCTCTCTCACTCTCATGAAGTCTGGTACTGTGACTATGTTGGAAATACAGTCCCTTGTCCTGTAATGGTTGGGTTGCTTTCATGTCTCGCTTCTCTTTCATTACTTTTCTTGTTCGTGAATCACAATTAATGTAACTTTGTTCTGACTATAACTGTGTGTAGGAAAAAGTATTTGTGTCTAAAAGTCAAAACAATGTGGAGTTTTATGGTGTCAGGCTTACTCCCGTTTATTTTAAGAGCAGAAATTTTATTTGAAAACAGATGAATGAGAGAAAACCAGGGATCTTACATTTTACAACTTGCTGAGGTCCTTTCACAGACTACAAGTTAGTTTCTAGGAGACAAAACTATAATTTTATTTTCAAGTTGATATCCAAGTATATTTCAACTAATCATCTGATTTATGGTGTTTACCATAGGAAATAAATAGCTCTTCATTTACAGCTTCAAACTTTCCTGAAAATGTATTTTTTTAGATGAATTGTATATAAATACAGAACCACTGTGAGCTGTTCAATGAAATGTTTTCATTGGTTTCATTGGAAGCTTAAGTGAGGCACTAAGGATAATTCTTGAAAAGTTTTAGCATGAATTCTGTCTGTTTATCTTTCATTTTCAGAGTGCTTGCTCAATGCTCAGAATCAAAAATTATTTGTACTGTAACTCATGGCCCTGGTCATAAGAATAGTGAAATATATTCTTGTCTCTTGGTTTCCAACATTATGTTTTGAGGCATAGCTATCTGTCTGGCACAGGAAAGTCTTTAAGCCACTGTGTGCAGTCCCTTTAAGCCTCTTATAACATCAGATTTTGAGAGAGCAAGAACGAGTAAAGAAACATGTCTTTCTAAACATACATTAACCTCAAAGAGGCCACGATATTTAATGTACATTAAATGTACATATCTAATGTACTCAGTATAGCAATTTTACAAAACTATTAAATATTACTCTAACTGTCGAAATAGTGGTGATGATAAATGTTTTTCTTTACTCTTTAATGTTGCTTTCATAAATTAGCACTGTACTTTTTTTTTTCTTTGAGAACTGCATGAATCAGGAAGTTGTATTTTAGCTTTCTAGCAGTTTGATGCTATAAGAGTATTGCTATCACAATTTGGTCTCAGAATGGTCAGTTTTATATTTTAATTCTCCCGTAAGACATATCTGATATTTTTTTATAACATCAGGTAAATTTGTTGTTGCCTTAGTATCTTTTCTACTAAAATCAAAGCTAAATAGAAATATATGAGCTAAATATTTTTATGGAAATATTTTCTGATATCTGCTTTAGTGCTGACAATATAATTTTTCTGCATTGTGGTGAAGGATAAGAATTAAAAAACAAATTTAAGTTGTCTGTTTTCAAGTCCTTTCATCTTGATCAAGATGACAGGAAAATCAAATCACAAAAATGGGAACAGTAGTTTTTTCTAGCAAAACCATAAACCGATAGGAATAACTTCAATTTGTCATGTTTTTTCTTTTTAATTATTGATTGTGGAAGACAGCTTTTTCAAGTTTTATGAAGAAGGTATTCTTCTGCAGAGAGTCTTCTGAGCATACGTGCTAAAACTAAGGGATTAAGACATTGCTAAAATTGGAAAATCTTTTACTGAGTAACTTTAGAAGCTTCACTTACACTTTCAATTACCTCAATTGTTTTGACTGTTATTTAGATAACTAACCAATCCAAATAATGTCAGGTGCTCTGCAGTCACAGAACTAACCATGTTTCGGGTCCTTCAGTACTCGTACAAAAATACAAATTCAACAGCTGAGCCAAAATAGGGGGCTTCCGGATCCAAGTCTCACCTGGTGAGCTCAGGGGTGATACTTAGTTCACCAGGAATAAAGTCTATTGGTACTGAGAAGAGAGACATCGTATTCTTCACAGTGAGCACAAGGCTGTCAAGAGCCTCACACAGGTTGTTGAAAGTCATTCTGCTATGCTCAGGTATTGCAGCTGGTCTGAAATTACTATAATTGGATCTCTGGCTAGTAGAGTAAAGTACATAAGATATAGTGCTACAATGTCAGATGCTGTGAGGGACACATTAGAGATACAAGACAACCTGGAGCTTGGAATTAGAAGTTTTATTTTATTTTATAATAAGCACAATGAAGTCTATTAAGAATTACAATTATGATTACAATTTTTGTACACTTCAGTGAGTTACTCATATACTCAAATAGCATACAGTTAAGGGGTTCACAATGTAATCAGCAGAAAAAAATGTGGTGTCTTCAGTAACAAGTTTTGCCCTATGGAAATGAGTCATTTTATACAATGGAACCAGCAGGAATACTAGACCTCTATGGCTAGTCTTACTTTTAAGAGGTGAAGTATGTATATCAGTAAGCTGGGTTTGCCTGGCCAGATTTCAGTGGTGAGGGGAGGCTGTAGGGTGGCTTTTGCAAGAAGTTGCTAGACGTTTCCCCTAGGTCTGACAGAGCCAATGCCAGTCGGTTCCAAAGAGGGACCTGCCGCTGCCCAAGGCTGAGCCTGTCAGTAAAATGATAGGACAGGAACACCTCTGTGAAAACATGTTTAAGAAGCAGGAAAAAACTGTACCACAAGACAACCGGCAGAGAGGGAGAGGAGTGAGAATATGTGAAGACACCAAGGTCAGTGAAGAAGGAGGAGAGGAGGATGTGCTTCACACACTGGGTGAGAGAGTCCCCTGGGTTGTGGTGAAGTTCATGGTGAGGCAGGCTGTCCCCTGCAGCCCATGGAGGTGATGGGGCTGCAGAGGAGAGAAGCCCATGCAGGAGCAGGTTGGCTGGCAGGACTTTTGTGACACTGCAGGGGCCTCACACTGGAGCAGTTTCCCCTGAAGGACTGCACCCCATGGAGAGACTCATGTTGGGGCAGTTTGTGAAGAACTGCCTCTCGTGAGAGGACTCACATTGGAGAAAGTGTGTGAAGATCATCTCCTGTGAGAGGGACCTCACAATGGCCCAGGGGAAGAGTGAGGAGTCCTCCCAAAGAGGAAGAAGGAGCGGTGAAGACAACATCGGATGAACTGACTGCAATGTCCATTCCCTGTCCCCCTGTGCCGCTCGGGAGGAGGAGGTGGATAAATTGGGAGGGATGCTAAGCCTGGGAGGAAGGGAGGGGTGGGGTGAAGGTTTTATTTTAAGATCAGTTTTATTTCTCATTACTCTTCTCTCATTTGTTTGTTAATAAATTCAATTAATTTCCTCAAATCAAGTCTGTTTTGCCTGGAATAGTAACTGCAAGTAATCTTCCTGTCCTTATCTCAAACCATGGGCCCTTCGTTATACTTTCTCCCCTGTCTAGCTGAGAAGACGGAATGATAGAGTGGCTGTGGTGGACAAATGGCCACCAGCCAGGGTCAAACCACTACAAGTTGCCTGCAGTAATTAAATTTGACTTGGACAGACTGCAGAAGTTAGGCATGAATTAATCTAGAAGAAATGCAAATTACTTCTGTGCGCACTCTAAGTTGTCTCATTGAGCAAGCTGTGATGGGTGACTGAATGCATGCTTAACATTGTCAGCAACCTAAACGAAACATCACATATTGCTTTATCACCAACAGCAGACATGTAAGAGTTTTCACATACTGCTGTATTTCTCTAGTACAATGTGCTGTAGAAAGTTACATTGAAATCTGGTACATACAGTAAGATCTGCAGCAAAACACCGAAAAGAAAAAATCTAAACCACTGCAAGCATGACTAAATGTCTGAGTTGTGTAGATGCCAGTTTTTCAAGTTTCATGGCAGTATACAAGGCAAGATACTGAGAAATACAGAGCCCAGCAGTAATCACTATATGGTCTCATGAACAAGAACTTGGTTTAAACATTGGGAGGAAATATTTTTCATAGGGCTCAATCTGTAGCTTTCACTGCTTGATGTGTCACAAAGCAGGATTTCTATCTTTTATTATTGCCAGCTTCCTCTGAAGAATATCCAGAAAGATGGTGATGAAGAACAAACAATGTTACTATAAAATCCATGAAGAACAAGATATCAAATCCACCACAGCATCAGGAAGGCAATTCCTTATCTTCCTTTTTAATGTGGGCTCTAAATTCTTTTTGCTCAAGTTTGTACAGTAATACCCTCATTGAAAATGTATTTCATATTTTGGACCTCCCAGATGCTCTAATAATGTGAAGTAATAATATTACGAAGGAATGTCCACAGTAATAATGGTCTAATTTGCCTTTTAAAAAGGGGGAAAAGGCTCAGAGGCTATTAGACAGCTTTAGCAGACAAAACCACTCTTTTGTATGCAATTGAAGGATTTTGTCTTTTTTTCACACTAAATACCATTTGTTTGTTATAATCATATTCAGATTTCTCTTAATATGGAGGGTTATGTTAAAGAAAATACAGGATGTTAAAGACATTGAAGATGTAGGATACTGACAAACGAAAAAATTGGACATGTGCTGGCAGCGTATGGCAAACTGTATCCTGGTCTGCATCAAAAGAAGTGTGGCCAGCAGGTCAGGGGAGGTGATTCCTGCCCAAAACTCCTCTCCGTGACAACCCACCTGAAGTACTGTGTTAAGTTCCAGCATCCGCAGCACTAGAAAGACATGCCTCTTAAAGCGGGTCCAGGGAAAGGCCACAAAAATGACCAATGAGACGGAACATCTCTCTTGTGAAGAAAGGCTGAGATAATAGGTGTTGTTCAGCCTGGAGAGGAAAAGACTCCAGCAATACTGTGTTGTGGCCTTTCTACATATAAAAGCAGCCTGTACAAGAGATGGAGAAAGACCTTTTAGCAAGGCTTGCAATGACAGGGCGAGGTAATGGTTTTAAATAGGTAGAGGGTAGATTTAGACCAGAGATAAGGATGACATTCTTTACCATGTTGTCCAGAGAAGTTGAGGATGGCCCACCATTGGATGTGTTCAATGTTAGGCTGGATGGGTCTTTGAGCAACTTGATCTAGTGAAAGATATTCTTGCCCATGGCTGGGTAGTTGGACTTCTAACCCAAACTACACAACAGTTGTCTGATAGATGCCTCATCTCTGGAAGTGTTCAGGCCCTGGTTGGGTAATGGTTGGAGCAACCTGTTCTAGTAGGAGATGTCCCTGCTCATCACAGGGGGTTGAAAATAAATGATCCTTAAGGACCTTCCAACTCAAACCATCCTATCATTCTATGACTATCATGACCCTGTAGTCGGCACTGGCGAGGCTGCATCTTAAGCACTCTGTTCAGCTCTGGTGCTGTAGTATAAGGAAAACACTGAGATGCTAGAGTGTGTCCAGAGAAGGGCAATGAAGCTGGTGAAGTCTCATGAGGAGAGGCTGAGGGACATGGGGTCTAGTCTGGAGAATATGATGCTGAGAGGAGACCTTACTGTTCTCTACAACCACGTGAAAGGAGGCTGTAGCAAGGTGGGCATCTTCTCCCAGGTAACAAGTGATAGGACAAGAAGAAACTACCTCAAGTTGCACCAGAGGAGGTTTAGATTGGATATTAGGAAAAAAATGCTTTACTGAAAGAGTGGTGAGGCACTGGAACAGGCTTCCCAGGGAAGTGGTGGAGTCACCATCTCTGGAGACGTTCAGAAAACATGTAGACTTGCACTTTAGGACATGGTTTAGTGGTCATGGTGGTGTAGGGTTGATGGTTGGATTTGATGATCTTAGAGGTCTTTTCTAGCCTTAATGATTCTATGATTCTACAGTTCTCCATTCACAAGATTACAATCTGCTTCAGTTGCAATTTCCTGTTTGATTTCGCCATAACTTCAACCTGGGAAATTGATTTTATCTGAAAAGTGCCAGATAAGCTAGTGCTGCTGAGTAACAAGATGACTTGCCAGACTATGCTGCATAAAGGTCCTCTCCTTAATTAATTGTCTGTCTCAATAATAAGGCTAAAAGAATCAAGTCTTCGCTGAGCAGCACTAAACAGCATGATCACTGAGTCAATTTTCAATGTAAAATTACCACCTAAAGACTCCTTGCCTTTTAACAACACTGATCACGAATCTGAAAACAAAAGAAAGAAGAAAATGCTTATTGACCTGTTTTCCTGACCTCAGAGAGTGCTGAATTGCAGTTGAATTAAAATAAGAATTTGGCTTTGGATTTGAGATTGTACAGAAACATGATATTACTTCAACCTTCTGCTTTTGCACTTGCTGCTTAGATGAGAAATGGCAGGCAAAGAAGAGTTTATTACTACATATGTTAACAGGAAATGTTTGCCACATCGGGGTACTGGGATGTTTACCATAAATGTTCAGTACATACCGTGGGAAGGACACAGATCTTCAGCATGGAGAAATCCAGCTCCATCTGGCAGGGCCTGGAGCTTTCTAGGTGGGGAGTTTATATCATTGACCTTTATTTATGGAAAGCTTGTTGTCCCACATACTGTGTGATGATATGTTCAGCATTTCTTATATGGAGGCCTGCTTCAAATGCTATTTTTGAAAGAACACATAAACAGATAAATTGCACAAGCAATGTGGATTTTATTAAGCTTGAGGTACCCACTGAAGGTGATTTCAAGTACAACTGCTGAGGTTTGGTTTTGGTTGGTATTGACAAAAGCAAAGCATTAATGAACCTTGTTAAATTAGAAACTGAAGCTTGCCATAATTGAATTGTAGAGGTAATTGCCTGTAGAAATATAAGAGGAAAATATCCGGTACACTGAGGGAAATGGTATTTTTGTAAAATATCCTTGAAAGTACTGTCCCTTATTTCCATGTGAGTGTCCTAGTAGCCTGCAAATTCAAAAAGGAGTAATAATCTGGACTATGTTTTCTTCTTGTTGTTGGGTTTCCTGGCTTTAGCCTTCCCAAGCACTTGTATTTCTACTCTAGCTGAGTGAAAGCTGTGACTAGACCAAATATATTAACAGTCTTGTGGATTGTCCAGTCCTGTTCTGGCTAGCATAAACTGTAATTTTGAGTTTATTTGGGGGGTTCATAAGACAGGGAAATGTTGCATTAACAAGTTCCACCAGCTTTGCAGCATTCTTTTGCCCAAATACCAGCACAAGGCTGCTCTAAAGAGCCACAGAATCAGATCTGGTTTCTTTTCTTCATGTAAGGAATACAATAAAGTTGCTTTAAACAAGCAGTGAAGTACAAACTTTAAAAATCCCAAGTTCTAAACAATAAAAATACTTGCTGTGATAACCTAAGGGGCCATTGCTCAAGGTGATTCAGGTAAGCAGCAGGCAGACAAAAAAAATGCATTACTCCTATTGATTTAGGTGTTTAAATGCCTTTAGAGATCTGACCTTCAGTCATGTGTACTGTACTTACCTATCAGAACATCCGCAGACACTATTTTTCAATCTACATTTTTATTAACTTCTTCAGGATATGTAACTGCCTGTACTTACCACATTTCATATGTTTTCCTTCTCACTGTCTTCCCCCTTTGGTTCTACGTTATTTTCAGGAACTGGGTAAAGTGATGATTTTTAACAGTTTGAATATAAGAATAAGAACAGTTAGAATATAAGAAGTTAGATACTGGGTTTGAACACCTTAGCATTTGTCATTGTTTAAGAAGTTAGTAAATGATAAGATATTCAAAATTATCCTACAGCAAGCCCCAGATATCCTTCGAGCTCTATTCCAAATTCCTCTCTGTCAGTGTCATCACAGTTGTTAGGTGTTTGCAGCAGTACTGGAAGTGATCTGTGTTCAGAGACTTGGTATCAAAATATTCAGTGGTAAAAAAATCATATAAAAGGGAATTAGAACTCTCAGGATACAGCTGTTGTAGGTTTAACTTCAGAAGTTTTGCAACAGGAACCTACACTTGTCAGCATTGGTTGAACACTTTAACCTGGTTGTTTGGGGGTTTTTTACTTTTCCAAGAATATGAGTAACAAAGTGACTAGAGGAAAAGGAAATTTCCCACTTACGCCAAGCGAAATTAACACTGAACAGACCTTTTCTTTATGTTTGTTTTAAAGGAAAGCATGACAGAAGAGCTCTGCAGAGATCTCAATCCAGTGGAGGAGGCTTTGTTTTATTCTGGTGTCATCTACTCAAGTTTCACTGTACCATGAAAAGATAAAGCAACTGGAACAAACTGCAGAGTAAAGTGAAAAGAAGATGCAGCAGGTGATAGCAGATTTTAAGTCCAAAGGTATTCCGGCTGCTAAAATCTCTTAAAAGTATCTATTAAAAGTACCAAATGGCCATAATGTGAGGATAAATCATGTGGCAACTTCTGAGAACTGCAACCTTCTTAACTGAAATTATTGAGTCAAGAATATGATATCAAATCAGCTAACAGCCACAGAGTACTCTGAAGCAAAAGGTACAATAGCATGTATCCCAGCAATAAACAGAACTCCTTCCTGCTTTGTTATATCATTTAGAAATAGAAAACCAACAAATTTCAAAGTCAAATCAGAAAATGGAGCCTTAGCGATAAGTTTAATTATATAATTAGTAAGGTATGAATAACCTTGGAGTATCAGTTAAACTGGGAAGAATGTGGCAGCCACACTCATTACAGAAAGCGCTGAAAAATAAACAGAAATACTAGAGTTCAAAGTCATAAAGAAACTGCATTTAAAGGAAGAAATTTTGAACTATGTGTTTCTTTTTGGGTCCTAGCCATTGAATTGACTGCAAAATTATTGGTAAGAAATAAATTAACTTGGGAAGTTTCTTTAGATATTCTCACCATTTTGTTGCTATTGCTTTCTTTTTTCTGGAATGTGTTTCATTAACACTTAGTAAATATTAACAGCACTAAACAAGACAATCTAGGTGAACTGTGATGGGATACTTCCAGTCAAATGGGCAAATTCCCTAAGGATGTTACAATTACAAAACTATAGGAGAAAGCACTAGATTCACACTTTCTCCTGTCTTTGTGGTTGACTGAAAAAGGAATTGGAAACCCCAATTAATGTACCACCTTGCTCAGACAGCATGGTGGGAGCAATCTTTGGGGAGAGAAGATTTTTTAAAAGGGAAATCGGAATTTCAGTGCAGCTAGAACCATGCTGTGTCTCACCCCTGTACAGAATGCCGATGAGCTGACCAACAGCCTTAAGAATGTTATGGGTCGGTCAGAATTGCAGTCTAAGCACTTTCCTTCTTCTTCATCAGACAATTAAATCCCACTGGCTGGGCTGAGGTATGGTCCTGACCACAGTTCATCAGCCACTTAAGGCAGAGGAAGGGGGAGGGAAGTTACTCCTTGCAAGGAGGTCTTTTTGTGTATGCCAGTGAGCTCAAGGAAGACTTGTGATTTTTATGTGATATATTGTTCAGTGGCACAGGATAAAACATACTAAAATATCAAATCACATTCATGCTCTGCAGTCTGTTAAGGATAATCTGTGTCATCATAGATAGCAATCCTTTTTCACAATGGCTTAAATGTAGCCTTTCTGCTGTGAAGATTGCAGATGACACAGAGTCTCTCTTACGGACTCTATGTTCTCTCCTGAAGACAGAAATACAGTCTCTCCTAAGTGCCACTCATTATTATATTTAAGTCTTTTTTCAGGCCTTTAGTGTCTTTAAGACCATAACTTATTCCATTTAATCAACCGTTTAAACACAGTATGATGGAGAATGTTTAGGTAGACTTCAGGGCCTAGAAAGGGAGCTGTATGAAGGACACCAAGAGATAGCAAACTACTGAATGGATGCCATTCATGTGACACTTTAATTTTGTCACATGCTGTGAGATTATATATCCATAAAGCGCATTGGCCCCTCTGGACTTTGAGGCTGCTGATTATTGTATAGAATCAAATTCAGGTTTGGTGGAAAAAATACGTAATCGATTTTCCACTAGAGAAATCTACTGTGAGAGAAACTTCTTTGTTAAACAAATCACAGCAGTTTTCATCTAATAATTTTTTCTAAAAGTACAAACAAAAATAGCAAAATGTTTTAAAAATATCCAAAGGTCCATTTTCCTACTTTAAGTTTTACTGACAAATTCAAAATAATTTGAAGTTGAAATGAGATCTTTCACATTTCTTAAACTAAAATGCTTATGTTGATCCAGTTTGGTCTTTCCAGAAAAATGTGAAATTATTCGTGAGCTTGAAAAACAACTTTCTGACAAGCCATAACTAAGCTTGTGATAGAAAATACAAATTCATAAACTGTAATGATTAGCAAGATTTATAATCTTGCATAGAACTGTAACTTCAACGAGTCACAGAGCAAACACCCTGTAGTAACATAAGATTTTAGTAAATTCACAGAAAAATAAAAGCTATTACAGAGTCAGCAAGTGTCCTTTTGACGTGATGAAGTATTATTTTGAAAGCCACTGTCATCAAGTTATGTGCACACACTCAGAGTACCGAGAGGCTATAAACTGCAATTTCATTGGATGGATATTCTGTTGACTTCACTAGAAGTCTTGAATAACTACTACCCAAAGTAAGTGAGATGTACAGAGCAAAAAGATCTTTACATTTCCATGTACTTTACAAAGACAAGAAAGCATTAAGATTCTTATTTAGCAGATACAAAAGATTATGACTTAAGTAAGGTTACCCAGGCAGACAGGCAGCTATGAAGCTGGGGAAAGAGCCCCGTTCTGACATGCTCTGAAAGCCCTGTCTTCTGTGTTTCCCATCAGAAATTATCCAGCTGTAGGAGAGCTGAGGAATTGTTCAGAACAGCCTCAGTCTGCTTTTTGTACAGCATACCTACAAAAAAACCCTAGTGCAATGTTTTACATTTTTAGAATGCCTGGATTATTGCTAGTTGTCACTTAGGTCCTGATGAAGCAAAGAGCTTAAGTATCATCGTTAAACCCTTTGACTTCAACGAGGTTTGAGTCAGTTGCGCTTTTTTTGTATGCATACCCTTTATCACAAGTGTTTTCTGATGCAAAACAGAGTTTAAGCTGGTTGCATTGCCTATCTGCATACTAATTCTGTAGATGTTTTTCCTTTATGTTTATTTACCAAATCCAGGAGCGTGGGACTTGATCAAAGTATCCAGAGCGGCATCATATCACACTGCTTATTAGCTAGTAACCCATGTACACAATTTAATATATGTGACAATGTGACCCTGCAAGGAATTTGGTACCCTTAAACATCACTCCTTTGGAGCTAAAGACACAGGTATCCTTTTGGAACAGTTATATGGAATAAGCACCTTACTTAAAGGCAAAAATGTTAGTTCTGTTAATTCTTCGCGTGATTTAGAAACAAAATGCATGAGTTTGTGATTGTAATTGCTTTTGCATTAGATTCTAGTGTAATATTTTATTTATTTAATGAAAATTCAGCAGGGTAAGCTAAATGTCTAGTTAACATGCACAGTTAAAAAAAGAAAAGAAAAAAAAAAGATAAAATAACCCTCTCCATTTCTACAGTTCCTACAGAAAACACAAACTTCCAATGAACATTTATAAAATGTCTCTCAAATGTATTCAGAAGGGACTCAGCTTAATCTGAGCATCTCTGCAAGTCCACTACTATTGTATTTCACAGGCATAAATAGCTGAACGTACGATATGAAGTTATATCTCTTTGGGACAAGCAATCGTTCTCATCACGCTCTACTCTTAATCATTTAGTTTCCCTTTTATATCTCTGCGTCAGACATTTTTAGTGTGAGATGAGATCATCCCATATGTGCAGACATGCTAATGACTAGTTTCAGCAGCTGAAGAAAGAAAATCTCAAACGAAAACATTGCACAAACAGAATAGACTTTAGCAGTAGGTCTTAACTACAGCAGTGTAACTATGAATATATTTGGGGGGCAAAAAAAACATTTTTCATCAATACTTGGCTTATGATTGGAACGGTTATCACATTTTTTGCATTTTCATTTCAAGTTGTTTGCATGGAAACGGAAGTGAGAGTGAGAAGGAGAGTGTTTTATCAGTGACCTGTATCATAAATTAGAGTACTCATGACAACTCTCATGAATTTTCATAATTTCTCATGAATTAAACATAAGAAAAAGCACCGTTTCCCAAATATGTAACCAAAATAAAGGGTTTGCAGAGGGGACATATGGGAAAGGCAGTTGAGACACAGCAAGTAGAAGAAATGCAGATGTTCTATGACTCCCCGAAACTTAGAAGCTCCTGTCTAAGTTGAAAAATGAGCACTGTCATTAGTGTGAAAAACTTAAAACGGATTGTCAGATACATGTGAGGACTATGGAGAAAGATAATGATTAAGCTTTTCCTAAGCACTGAATTAAAAATTGTTTATTTTTAAAGAATATGTCACTGAAAGGATATGTTTATATAAGGATGCAAATAACTTTGCACTTTACCATGTTTTGTTTCCTTCTAAAGAAAAATATAATAAGTATGTATCAGTTGTGAGAAAACAGAACAAAGGCAACACAGAAAGGAAGAAAAGATCTCATAATTGCTTTGACATGTGTAAACAAACTGTATACAAACAACATGTTAAACAATTATGTTAAACACCAGATTCATACTGGTGGATTCCTGCTCATCAGCATGGATTATTTTGTGACATTTTTATTAATATTTCCGTATTTATATTAAAGGGAAAAGGGCCTCATCCTAGGACTTTTGAAACTGATGCGAAGTTTTCCCTTTCTATTTCACATTCCCTGGATCCATCACATGGAGGATAGAAGAGTAAACATTGTATACATGTGTTATGGTAATAATTCTTGGGAGAGGGTTTTATTTTGGGGGGGGGGGGGGTTTGGTGGTAGTAGTGGAGTTCACTTTCCTGCACAAAGAACATGGGTCTTCATAAACCTATCTGTAACAGCGAAAGGCCTTGAAACCTTGAGGGCCCTGACCAGCCTCACCGGGCATCCAGCCTCCAAATCCTTCACCCATTGGCCCAGGATCTCCACCTACACTCAGGCTCAGGTGCCGTTACCATGGGTCCTTAGCCAACCCATGCTCTGTCGTCCCTGGACTTGCAGACTAGACGTGCCAGTTTGACGTGGACTTGCAGTTGTCTGATGGTTGCTAGATTCTCAGTAGTCCCTGTTGTCTCTGGCTCACCCTGCTCACCTTGCTTAGGTGCCCCTTTTTTTGGGTGGGTATCTGTGGCTGTCGTCTCATGGTCTGTTTTGCAGCAGCCCCACTCTTGTTCTCTGACAGCAAAACCTGTCTGTAAATGTAGGATGCAGGACAGTTGTCTATAAATCTAGAGAAAAATGGTCGTGAAAATAGTAACAGTACCATCTATACAGCAGTTGCTGTTACAGAACTTAAAATGCTTTATCTATGTCCCTTTAGATGGCTATGAGACTGAAAAGGAGAGTGTAATCAGCAGTCTTCATCGCCAGAAGTGGGATTAATGTTCAGGAGTTACTCTTTGGCCCACATGTGCTTATTACACCATGTGGCATATCAGTGCCCACTCATAAGAAACAATGCAGCAAAGTCTCAAGGGAGGTGACAACCTACCTTGGAAACGTCATGGAAAATGGAACATATTTTTGAGGTGCCTTAATATTCTTTGGTTAAGGAGAGTGGATCTTAAATCTTTAGCTTTCCTTTGAAGTTATAGGTCATGAGAGGACTTCAGACAGAGCTGGTAGGCACCTTAGATAACAGAAATAAGATAGACTTCATCTCCAAGGAGGGAAATTTCAGCTTAATCTAAGAAAAAGATACAGAAACTGAGGTGCTAAACAGAGAAGGAAATGCAAAACAGCTTTTTTAAAGGAGCGTATTGTTTATTTCAAATCCTGCCTATCATTAAAGCTCACTGAGGAGTCTGACGCAGAAGCTAGCATCTCATTTCCACAGACATGCTGGAAATGAAAACCAGCAATACCAGGACCTCTAATACAAACTGCCTCAGTGTATCTGATATGCAGACAAGCGACCTTCACACAAATTGCAGGGACTCGTTTGACAGCTAGAGAGAAAAAGGGCCTTGAACGCAGGCTCTCTCTCAGGCCATTTCCAACTTGTTTTAGGGGCTTGCATGCTCTTCTGGATGCACGTTTGCAATAATGTTCTGTAAATGCAGTCTTCTCACAGCTGCATGTACAAAAGTAGGCATCTGTTGTGGAATTGCCTGTGGAACAGCCAATGCAGCAGCTTAAGCCACCTGTATTTGGCCAGCTTTATTGCTGTTTCCCTTCAAGGCATTTACCATCTAAAAATGTTACTGTTGTTTTTAACCCGCTGAAATAACTCAAGATGTGGTTTATAAGCCTCAGTGGGACTTTCAAAAGCTAACACTTAAATGAATTAGATGTGCAGAGTTTTTTGCAAATTCTGTGATTCTGCACAGGCATGTAATATTTAGACACCCTAATACCTTTAGATAACAGCACCTTCATAAATATCAGTATAGGTTTTCAGGGACATCCTTCCAGTAAGTAATAAGCACTAATTTCTTTCTGCTCTTTCTCTTATTGCACATGTTTACTAATTTAAACAACAAATGGGTCATTTCAAGTTATGGAGTGGGGACAGCAAAGAAGTTGGTATGAGTGCTACTACCTCTGGAAGATTATGGAGAAAATAAAAAGCATATACTTCAGAGGTTCTTTAACATCTAAGTACTTAAGCATTGCTATCAAATACAAATATTTGAAATGCGTACACTATAATTTCTTCAAATTAAAACGTGGCACTATATGGAGGATGTATAGGATGATATTTAAGTTTCTTACTTCAACTCTTGCAAGAAGAAAAGTTCAGACTGATATTTTTGCCCTATATTTTTCACAGCTGTAGGAATGCTAACTAACTAAACAGCTCCCATCTAGTGAGAATTCTATTCTCACTTGTCATCTTCACAAGTCTGCAATAATGTTGTAATTAGTAGGATATCCTGTCTCCCTGTAAACTTCTCCCCAGGTGAAGTTCAAAAAGTTACAATTTTGCTATATTTTGTGTTTCAAATCTGCAAGTGCTAATGGAATGCTAGCAGCACTTGGAATGAATTACCATTTTCCAGTATACCCGTAATACACTTAAAATTATTTTCATTTCAGTCACTAGTGTCACGCAGTTCAGTTGCACACAGAAGTCAGTAAAGACACTCCCTTCTGGGCTACATGTCTTACAAGGCAGTAGGTTTCCCTTCCTTCCTTTCCTTCTTTGCCCAAAACATGGGAATTTCCATGCAGCTTCCATTCTCAAGAGACCACCCACCCCCAAGTGCTGACAACAGTTACTACATACTGGCTGTGCATTTCCCAATAAGGAATGAAGCCAAATTATTTGACCTTTCATTTAGCTTTCACAGTAGTTTTGTTCCGCTGACAATGCATAGTCCTGCCTTGCTAGGTTCTCCAAGACTAGCTGTAAAACCAGTTTTAAGGGCAACGTTTACAAGTGGCATTGCTTACTCACTCAAAAAAGTCTGAACCCACGAACTGAGTATCATAGCTATGCGTTTAAAAATAAACAATTGGGACTATTGGCCTGTTCGCCCCAACCCCCTCCCCTCCACCTCCTGCTTTCATGGAAAGTATCGTGGTGGCACGACCTGAAGCCGGCAGCTGCTGCATTGGTGAATTCTATATGTAGCTCCGAGCATTCTGTATTGAAAAGCAGCAGGACACGAAAAGTTTCACATAATCCGAGCAAAGCAGATGACCCATGAGCAGGAGTGGTGCGGAGGCAGGAGCACGCATTCTGCAGTTCTTCATTTTGGAAAAGGCTGAAAGGGGCGCAGACAGCGGTTGAGAAAAATCGCTAGGGGCAGGGAAAAGGCAAGTAGGCAGTGACTGCTGATTGCCTGTTCAAATAAATGAATTAGGACACATCCAACAAAAAAAAAACTACAGTCTGGCAGGTTCAGCTAAAACAAAAGGAGGGTAGGTTAGGTAACTTTTTGCCACAGAAAGTGGGCAAAGATGAAAATTTTCATGTATTCAAAAAGTAACCATAAAAACTTAATTGAAGAAAAATTCAGCGAGAGTTATTAAACATACTGGAGGAGTCCCTGGAGTGGCAGTTACTGGAGACCGTGACTTTTCTGGGAAAGTATTATTACTAAGTGATATTAGTGTCCTCTGTTCTTATTTTAGGCATCTGATGTTGGCAGCCATTTCCTGTCCACTCTTCAGTATTCCAGTTGCTTTTGTGCTTCACTGCAGACTTTGAAAACACAACACTGTCACTGCTTTTGGGGGTCATTTTCTTAGTGTCATGGTGATTGCGGTGCTCTGCCACTGAAGGTATACTAAATATCAGACTCCTTTCCGAACAGGAGGGATTCCCAACTGTGCAGGTTTGATTCACTCCAGCCTTTGAAAACAGCCATCCTTATCCCTCAGGATAATTGGGAAGCCCCCATTTCTCTCCTTCGTTTTGCTACACTGAGGTGATACTCTAAATCCAACCCCTTTATGCTTATCTAGCATAATCAATGAGGCAAGCCTCACAGACAAGAACTGTCACTTACATAATATCTTCCCTTCACAGTAAATCAAGCTGAATTTGTTTAGCATATTTATTCTTACATATTTTAGGGATTATTTAAAAGGCTCCATAAAAGCAGCCATTTGTCTGTACCTATTACATAGCATCTTTTCCTCTGTTTGCAGGTGCGAGGCAGACAGAATGTTGCTCCCTGCTTCTTCCTAGAAGCTTCACCTCCTCACAGGCTGCAGGACCACAGCTGGAAAGGCTACCATGGAAATCAGTCCAATTAAACTTGGTACTTATTGTGACCCTACCAATTTAATCTGACAAGAAGGCAAAGTGAGAAGCTGTACAATGAACTAGGAGGAGGGCTGTGTGACAGAGCAGCTGAAAATAGAAAATTCTGCCTATTGCTAGTACTGACTTCAGCTGAGTGCTTGCGTGGAGCCCTGGATCCAACAGAAAGAGGAAGGCTCTGAGAGTTGCATTAAACAGGGCAGCAACTGCCAAAATAAGCAAGTCAGGTACCTGATACGGTGGTGCCTTAAGCACTTCCTATGCACACACATAAAAACCAGCAAGTGCAAAGCCACAGAAGAGACCTGCAGATTCTTGCTGAGCTTCCGTGCAAAAAGCTGAGTTTCTGAAACTGTGTCTGAGATGGCTGGAGAGGAGCTATGCTTTCAAGCACAACATGAGTATGCCAGTATTTACCTGTGGTATATGCAGCATTGTAGCCCAACTACATATTGATCTGAAAATTTTCTTGCCTGAACAGAAGTGATGACATAACTTTTGTGAAACTCCCTGGTTGCTATTTTCCAATTTTTCAAATTTTCTTTGTCATTTATGAACATGGTAGTCAAGCTGATCACATTGCATTTGTGCTTGTTGCATCTCCTGAGGATATGAGGAAAAAAATGCACAAGCTGGTTGACCTAAAAGAGTGAGCCATTCCTTTTATCTGCCAGGGAGAAAGTCAGAAAAGTCTCCTCAAACTTTTGTTTTGGTTTGGTTTGTTTTTGAAAAGAATGATTTTATTTTCCACATTCGTGTTAAGTAGAAAGTAGTGGCACTCCTCTTATAAATTTAATGCAAGGGGTACAAATATATTACCAAAGGCCAAGCTGAGAACAAGCTCCAGAGTTTTGACTTTGATTTGACAACTCTGTTCCTTTGATAAATATATAAATGTAGTAAAGCTTTACTATTGGTAGGTGCAGTTTTATGCAGATTCCAAAAGCAGCTGCAAGGAGAGCCTCTAAAGCAGGCATATTCCCTACAGAACTGAAGCAAAATTCCTATGGTGTGATGACAAATTATCTTGTGCCTCAGAATAACCTCCTTCACTGCGGAACTTTTTTTTCTCGGCCTTGCTCCATTGTTGAGACACTCAGTCATGGGAAACAGTGATTAAACCCCTCCTCCTAACTTACTGTGGGAAGAGTCCTTTCAGTTGCTACCATGGCTACAAGATATAAGCCAAGGTCATTGTGTGTTATGATCGTGGCCATGCTGAGCTGTTTTTTTTCTTTAAATCAACAGCTGTTGCATATCAGTGAAATTAAATCGTGTTCAAGGCAGATATAAAGTGTAAGATTTTTCTAATTCAGGTGACACATGCTGCTATTTCCATCTTCTCTATAGATGAATCTGATCTTCAGTATCACTGTACTTTAAACCCACAGTAACTTCTCTAATGGTCCTGCACCATTGCAAAGGATATCAGAATGTGTAAGGTCAAATGGATGACTCAGAAAAGTGAGTTAAGTCTGCATTTTTGCAAATATTTCCATGCTTTATAGATGCATTTTCTAAAACTAATAACATTGCTGGCAATCCGTACTTGCGCTTTATTTAGGTCACATTATCCTCTGAATTAATCAGATTTATCAGATTTATTCTGGGTGGATTTGGTAGCAGTTATTCACAAAAAAATTCCAAAATAAGATCAACGGAGGAATGTGGTCTAAAAAATAAGGACCATTCTCTTTTTATTTGCAATGTTGATTTAATTATTTTTGTTGATATTTCTAATTTAAAGAAGTTAATTTTAAGTTTATGCACTGTAAGAAAATCTGTCATGTATTTAAAATGAGGCCTATGTACTAAGGACCACTTTAATTTATCTGCTTAGACCATAATGTAGGATGCAAGGAGCTGGTCCAACAGTACCTTCTTCTTTTTCAGTCCTATTTGGGCAACAACAGAGGTAAAACAAATTCCCAGGGTAAATTAAAGAAGCATTTCTTTATCATATACAGACTGGGATTATCTCCTCCAGTACTCTCAAGTGACTTAATGCTTATATCAGTTAATATCACTGTAGCAGTCTAGCAAAGATTTTGATAGAAAGCAGAAGCAAAGGCAGTAAATGTGATATGGTGTGATGTCGAGACGCTAATTTCTTTGGTGCACTTCTTCCCAAACATAACACAGACAACTAAAATATAAAAAGCAGAATCGTGTAATATTTCACATTTTATTTATTTTCTGTTTCTAAAAGCTGCTTTTCACGTGTAGCTTTCCAAGATGCATAAAATAGTTCTGACAGGTATTTATCACAAAAGAGAAATATTGCCAACATGTGCATTCCTCTGCAGAGTACTTTCCATACTTCTGTATTTTCCTTTAAAAATTATGTAAAACAGGATACTTGGCATCTCTAGATGAAATAGTCTCTAAACATCCACTTCCTTAAAAAAAAAAAAAGTATATACACATATATAATCAAAACTGTCCTTATCTTCTATTTCATGCGGACAGTCATGTAATACATGTTCTTAAATGCACTCATGACCTTAGCTAAACCTTACAGTACAGGCCCTCATTTTCCATTGTTTCCTTTCTGGCCATGTTGACAGTAAGCCAAGTGAGCAGAGAGAATCCCTATCTATATATATACTGAAAGGTTCATTACGTACATGATTTTCTTCAGGACTGAATTACCCAGTCTCAGAAAAGCACACGGAATAGAATACTTCACAAAGAATTTATAAATATGAATTATTTCTCTAAAACCTTAGCATATAGCAGTATTTCTTAAAGTAAACTGGTTAGAGATTTGTTAGCAGGAGGAATAGTGGATGACAAATTCTTGGGTAAAATTATTTACAGGAAGATAGGAAATGAGTCAGGAATCTCAGGAAAAAATAGTTGTCTTACAGGCATCTGAAAAAAATGTCTAAACTTTTTTTTTTTCTTCTTTCCAGATGCAGAAAGGAAGGGGAAATGTATCAACAGCAGTTACAAATCACAAATTCCTAACTTCCTTCTTAGCTGCATACCAGCTTTGTCTTAAACTTTTAGTGCTAGGCACCAATGAGTAAAACAAGCAAAGGAGAGAAACTGTTTGGCTTTATTCTTTTTATTAAAGCCTCCTTGATGCAGACACTGAATAGAACTTGAATAAGTAATTTGCTCTGGTTTTGCAATTCTTTGTAAATATCAATAGCACTGCAGAGAAAAGGTTTCTGAAAGCTGCTAGTTCAGAAGATTTTCATACACTATACAGGATGCGTTTTCATACCCTAAGCAGAAAAACAGAATAGTTGGTATGTGGTGACTACAGTTTTACATGTTAGAAGGAATCCAGAAGGTTCATTAAAAGAATATGTATTCATTTCTAGGTTTTTTTTTTTTCATTAAAAGAGTATGTATTCATTTCTAGTTTTTATGCAGGTAAATGAAATGCAGAATATGAGGAGAGTTAAAAGTATAGGAGCAACTTCAAAGATGAGAGAAAAGAAAATTTTATACTCTTCCATTTGCTCTAAGGAAGGTATGAGGGCACACAAACACTGAGTAACATTGTTTAAACTTAGATATTTCAAAGCAATGGCTTTCTAGTTGAGGGAAAGAAGATTTCAATAGCATCATCCGGCACATTCTTTTGGGATGACTTGCAATTTACATGCAGCAGTACATGAGATGGATATCTTCCTGTGTTCTCAATTCTCTCCTTCTCTTTGGTATTGAAGAGATACTAGAGTCTGTGAGACTCTTGCTAAGCTCAGGTGGGAAAAGTTGCTTTATAGCCAGAAATTTCAAGTGAATGAAGGATGGGGGAATAGTGATGATATGATGATGCATTTTGATTTTGCCAAACAGATGAGAGGAACTCTCACTTGTAATTTTGCAGATTACACCAAATTGGGAAGGAGTGTTGATCTGCTTGTGGGTAGGAAGGCTCTTCCAAGGGACCTGGACAGGCCAAGTTGATAGGCCAAGGCCAATTGTATGAGGTTCAACAAGGCCAGGTGTCATGTCCTGTCACTGGGTCACAACAAGCCCAGGCAATGCTACAGTCTTAGGGAAGAGTGGCTGGAAAGCTGCCTGGCAGAAAAGGACTTAGGGGTGCTGGTCAACAGCCAGCTGCATATGAGACAGCAGTGTGCCCAGTTGGACAAGAAGACCAATGGCATCCTCACCTGTATCAGAAGTACTGTGGCCAGCAGGACTAGGCCAGTGAATTTAACCCTGTATTTGGCAATAGTGAGACCACACCTCAAACCCTGTGTTCAGTTTTGGGCCCCTCACTACAAGGACATTGAGGTGCTGGAGCATGTCCAAAAAAGAGCAACCAAGCTGTTGAAGAGTCTAGAGAACATGTCTTATGAGAAGTGGCTGAAGGAACTGGGGTTGTTTAGCCTGGAGAAAAGGACGCTGAGGGGAGACCTTATAGCTCTCTACCTGAAAGGTGATCAGTCTCTTCTCCCCAGTAACAAGTGATAAGACAAGAAGAAATGGCCTCTAGTTGCACCAGGGGAGGTTTAGATTGGATATTAAGAAAAATTTCTTTGTGGAAAGGGTTATTAAGCACTGGAGCAGGCTTCCCAGGGAAGCGGTGGAGGCACCATCCCTGGAAGCATTTAAAAGACATGTAGACGTGGTGCTTAGGGACACAGTGACGGACTTGGCAGTGCTTGGGTCATGGTTGGACTTGATGATCTTAAGTCTGGATGATTGGGTAGTGAGGTGGATTGTGAACTGGTTGAAGCGAAGAAGTCAGAGTTGTGGTCAATGGGAAAGTATCTAGTTGGAGGCCTGTATCTAGTGGAGTCCCTCAGGGCTCAGTATTGGGACCAGTACTATTCAATATATTCACCAATGACCTGGATCAGCACTGTCAGCCAGTTTGCTGATGACACAAAACTGGGAGGAGTGGCTGACACACCAGAAGGCCGTGCTGCCATTCAGAGAGACCTGAACACGCTGGAAAGTTGGACAGGGAAAAATTTTCTGAAATTCAACAAGGACAACTGTAGAGTCTTGCACCTCAGAAAGAATAACCCCATGTGCCAGTATAGGTTGGGGACTGCCCTGCTGGAGAGCAGCGCAGGGGAAAGGACCTGGGAGTCTTGGTGGACAGCAGGATGGCCATGAGCCAGCAATGTGCCCTCGTGACCATGAAGGCCAATGGCATCCTGGGGTGTATTAGAAGGGGAGTGGCTAGTAGGTTGAGAGAGGTCCTCCTCGCCCTCTACTCTGCCCTGGTGAGGCCACATCTGGAATATTGTGTCCAGTTCTGGGTCCCTCAGTTCAAGAAGGACAGGAAACTGCTTGAGAGAATGTGAGTGTGACAGAGCACTGGCACAGGCTGCCCAGGGAGGTTGTGGAGTCTCCTTCTCTGGAGACATTCAAAACCCCTCTGGACACGTTTCTGTGTGACCTACTGTAGGTGATCCTGCTTCGGCAGGATCTTTCAAGTTCCCTTCCAAACCCTAACTTTCTGTGATTCTACAGTTCTGTGATTCTCTGATTAAGGGTCTTTTCCAATCTAAATGATTCTGTGCTTCTGTGCTTCTGTGTCTCTGTGAACAGGAACATAGAGAGAAGGCTAGACCAGGGCACTAAGTGCCACATCCAGCCTCTCCTTAAACACCCCCAGGGAGGGTGACTCCACCACTTCCCTGGGCAGTGCATTCCAATGTCTGATCACCCTCTCCGTGAGGATAGCCTAAATCTGCCATCTTATTATTCAAAATGACATTCAAGTACCATGAATACGAAATTGAGGGGGTTTTTCCTTTTTTTTTTTTTGTTCAATCTGTTATCCACCTTCAATTACACACAGTAAGCTATACAGCAATACTTTACATTTCCTATAACTTGAATTTGAACACAAGTAAATGATACTAGCACCATAATGTATGTATTATGCATTCTGGTACAGATTTACAATTTGTTGAACAAACTTTTCACTTGTTGGACTTTTTTATTTGGATAAAGTTTATAAATAAGTTCAGCTGTCAGGCTAGTTACTCATTACTGGAATGCATTTGAAAAATTTGACAATCCAATGACTGCCTGTGAATTACTAGCAATGCATATGGTTTTGATATTTGACTTTAAATACACTTACTTAATCTTTGCACCTCTAATTCTGTGACGTATGGTTCCTAAATACTGAAAATCATTTAGTGTATATTTGTAAGTACATCTGGATGCACATGCAATTGTATGGAGCCACAGTCCTGGCCTCTGAAATACTTGTTTAAGCCAGGTATTTCACAATGTCTCTTTCTAAAATTAATATCATGGATTATGCTGTTCTTTCAGCCATGTAGCTGAAACAACAGTAGGTCTCATTAATTAATTAGTGAGAAGGAAAAGAAAGAAAAGAATCAGCTTAATAAGAAATACATGCAAGAGTTTAGTCATAATAATGTGCTCTTACCACTATGTGAACTTTCAGGATACGGGATTGAGCAAAATGGGTCCGGCTTTCATTTTAGAGGTCAGGTGCTGTTGAAATTTCTCTTCCACAGAAAAAAAAGAATTTATTTCACCCTCTGAATTCTTCCAAATCCCTGATTTTCATGTCCTGTTGGTCCGATATGTATGCCTTCTTAGCTGTTGATTGGTGAAAACCTACAGAGTTTTAGAATAGTTTCTCTAAAGCTCCTTTGAAATTGGATAATTTCCATACATAATCATATTTCAGTTCTAATTGCTACAGGTGGCAGGCCTCTCTTTCCACCTTTGAATTGAGATCATGTTCTGTTTTACCAGTTTAATTATAAAGTGAGGAAATCTGATTATCCCAACAACAGTATACACCTTTAAGATGGGAAGGCGGAGAGGGGAGGAAAGCTATATTGTAATTTTAATCATATAAATAAGTACTAGTACAGTTTCTTAATTCACCTTTGCTTATAGCAGTGTTTTTCAATATTATAGCAGTATTTGAGGACTTCAGGAAGGACTGATTCCTTATTCTCCTATACAATGTGCAAACATAGTAAGAAACAGTCTGTCCACTGAAAAACCTCTGGTTTAACCTGAGACAATAGCAGAATCATGAAGAGAATATAAGAAGTCATAGGAAAAATGTGACATCTAGTTGCTATATAGCCAGCTGCTGATTATCTTAATGTGTTCATATGCTTGTGGTTAGCTTAATTTTTATTTCACCTTTCTGTCAATATATAACAACTATAACAACTGTGTAGACTGCGAATACGATAATGCACACAGAGCCCAGACTGCATCTGCTGCATTACAGAGCTGTTACAGATCATAAGCAACAACTGTCAGAGAAACTAAGCACTTTTACAGATAACTAATTTAATGATGCTTATCCATGCTGGTTATAAAAAAACTGAAAACATTGAGGGCAGTTTTAAAAGCTTATCTTAATAAGAGTAGTACTGTAAGGGTTCCACAATATGCTTTAGCAGCTAACTCTGCCATTTCTGCAGCAGGTTGACTGGAGCATAACAGTTTCATTTCTCATACAAGGTAAATCACGCAAATCTGTGCAGCTGGTAAAAATTATAAGAAAAGAAGTGAAAATCCCTTAGGTTCTCTTTGGCCTTCTGTCCATTTAAGGAGAAAGTAAGTCTGGCAACATGATTTTTCTACAAAATTAAGACAGCAAAGTAAAGAGAATCTGTGATTCACAAAATACGTACCTTCATGCTTTCATTTTCTCTCAGAACTACAAGGCATCGTGCTTCTGGAATTAAGATACTCTTGACTCAAAAAAAAGAAAATGTGATGCTCTGCTTGGACCTCCCCACAGGAAGTTATTAGAATGGTATTTGTTTTCTGTGACTAAGTACTGGGTTAACCATGTCCCAGATTAGCAGAGCAAATCATCTGCTCTGGTTCAGAGTGTTTGGCCTTAGCCTGTAAATAACCAAGCACATTTTCAACACACAAGAATCCTGAATTGCTTTAATTAATTCATGAGACAACGGAGTTGAAGAAAACGTGTCCTGTTGATTAGGTTCTTGGATACGAACCAATGGCTTCATTGCTTGGGCATACTAACTTTCTAAATATCATCACTGTGGGTTTCATTACAGAGAACACAATAGATTGTGCATGGGTGAGTGAGATATACCCAGGAAGCCAGTCAGCTAGAATTAATATACAGTCCTCCATGAATCAAGCTGCCCTGCTGGTGTTCTGCAGAAAGGGAGAGAAGTACATACTTGAAGGCCCTGACTCACAGCTGACATTCAATACGACCTCTCTCATGTAGCATGAAATTAATATGACAGGCCGGGTGTTTGGTTTTAGAATAAGTGATACTACTGTGATAAATTGACAGGCAAGATGATCAGACTCAGGGGAGGAAATAAGGAGGTGTGTGTTTGGTAGTTCTAGGGAAATCAAATGGTTTGACAAAAACTTTTTCACTGGCAGATAGGTATTTTTGAAACTTAACTAGAAGTGAGTTGTCAGATATACTTTCCTCCTCTCTTTTCTTCTTATCTTATCCCATTATTCTTTTGCCACTCTGAAGACAACGTGATGTAGTATTTAGGGCTCATCCCCTACTCTCCATCTTTATTTGAATCTTTTACCAAAGGAGGAAAGCTTGGTGAAAGAAAAATGGGTTATTTGTATTTTTTCCTCCAATTTTCATATTTTATAGCTTGTGGCACTACAACAGTTGCAAAAGAGATAGAAAAAAGGAGGAAACTTAATTTGCATTAAAATTATCTTAGCGTTCTGGAATGAAGGTCAGAAAATGTTTTTACAAAAAACCCTTCTTTTTCTTTAACCACTCCAGCTGCAGGAGATGTGGAGTTCCCAGGGTCAGAAAATGTTTTTACAAAATACTCTTTCTTTTTCTTTAACCACTCCAGCTACAGGAGGTGTGGAGTTTCCAGATAATAACATAAGCATGAACTGTGCAAAATCTTGAGACACACACTCGAACTAATGTTGCCTTCACTTACAAAGGGATGTTCCTAAACATGGTGATAATGCTGACGGGGCACTTGTGAGGCAGGCTGTTATTGTGGAATTGCAGATTGTTTCGGATGCTCCAAAGCCATGTGGTATGCCTGTTAGCATACCACACTATCTTCTTTTATTTTAATGAGTTCCTTGGCTTTGCTCTTCTTTTCCTACCTCTTCCTTACCAAAAACTTAACTGCTTCATGTTTTTACTCCTGTTTTCAGTATTTTTCTTCTACATTTTTGTTCTATAAGGAATAAAGGAAAAAAAAGCAACTCTCTCTGAATGAAAATGACACTGGTCAATAGTTACTATCAGAATATATGCCTGACTCACTGCACAAATTGCCTACGTAGCGGCTACCTCCATCTTACTTATATAAAATCAGCAACAGAAATATTATGTATTTCATTCTGCCAATGGCTTCACACAACCTGCAGTCTCCTGAACTGTTCTCAAGAATGTGCCCTCTTAATGTACCAGTGGGTTAAAGTACAGGCTCCATGGAGGTGAGCGACATCCTACCCCTCTCAGATCCTTCTTCATTCCATGGTGGGCACAGTTCGCAGCACACCCCAAGCAGCAGCACTACCTTAAAAATGTAAACATGGCAGGCACCTTTTTCTTTACTGTTTCTTTTTGTGTCCAAAGTAAAAATTAGAAGAGCAAAGATAACTTTCTACACTACGTAAGGTATTTTAAATTCCTCTCCAAAGACTGTCATTTCCAGAGCATCCTGCACAGCTTTCTATTTCCAGAGTTAGAAACAGTTCTTTTACTTGACATTATTTGGTGGATTGAATGGACACATGGTTAAAAATGCTTTTTCTCTAATGGGGAGCTGTATTCCTGATGTTCAGAATATGCAGAGTGTTGAAAAGATAAATAGCACTCCTGTTAACATCCTAATGAATTTACTGAAAAGCCTATCTGATCCCAAAATCACATTTTACATGTGCTGAACAGTTTTATGTTTATTTTACATCCTTTTGAAGTCCTTATATGCAAAAGATCACCACAGATTTATTTTGTTTTAATCTCAAATATTAAGAGCAGTTGCATGTCTGACTCAAGGCATGTTACTGGTTGCTGATAAATGGCATACCAGCGAGAAAACAAAGTACCTTCATCATAAATGTCACCTGTTTCAGAAACTGTAGTCACCAGCTTTTTGAACTTCTCATTTTGTTTCAGACATAACATTGAGAAAGAGGAAAGGGAGCTGGGGAAGGACAGAAAGATTTCAAGGCAAAAACTCCAAAACCAAACTGCAGTTTCCTTCCAGCCCAGGGAGTACACGAGAAATAGTCCTGCCTGAAACAAAGGGGAAGGAGGAAGGGTGAGGTTGAATTTTGTGGTTTAAAGTCTATCTCAATTTCACATGAGCATTTATTATAGGTCAGGCCTGAAACATAGTTATTTCTGCATCAGCACAAATGAGACCAACTTCTTCAATATTTGCTTCATGAAATAGTTTCTCAGTTTCATAGGCACACACTTAGATGGATCATTTCCACAGTCCGTTTAATCTGTGAGACATATGACAATTATGAAGGAATTTAATTTTCAATTTAAGTCCCTTTGACAGGGATTTTGGTAATACTATAAAAAACTGGATGCAAAAATTTTTGAAATTTTGAAAATTCTGGCCCTACATTGTAATTTCAGGAACTGAAATCCAAATTCTGTAACTCCATTAGATTCACTGTTTAATAAAGTGAGATGAAGGCATTTAATTCTTTGTGGCAATTGTTCAGATTGCTAAATTATCTGTAAGATGATGTTAAAGAAATAGGTCCTCTGTGATGTCAGTGTTTGTACCACGACGTAGAAGGCTAAGAACTTTTATGTAAATTTTATGGAAATTATGGATCCTGGAAATATTAATAATGTGGGCTGATATTTTTGTTAACAGAACTTTCCATGGGTCAAGCCGAGAGCCCTAAGCAATATTATTACTTACTCTTGATTTTTTTCAGAGCAGTTTAAGTCATGTATGGGAGTTGGAATACTTCTCAGATCTTTTTTTCCCTCTCATTCTGGTTATATTGATGGAGATGCATTTACTGAAGAATGTTTTTAAAAAGGATACTTTTGAGCTGAGAGCAATCTATGCACCTTCAGAAAGCTCAGTGAACTGGGGTGCTAGGATTCTGAGACAAGAAATATGATTGATTTAATTGCTTGCATTGCTGTTGTCAATTTCCAAACAAGCTTTCTGACTGAAGACAGTCATATCAGTAACCTGTTTAACAAAATAAAAAATAGTACCCTAAGGGACACTTGTACTGCTTAAGGGAAAGTGTTGTAAGGCACATCTGAGACCTTAAAAAGCAGCATTGGCTTGTTATGATTGTAATTCATATTTACGTCACTTCGGTTGTGAGAGACTCAGAAAAGTCAGACAAACTGAGTCATCCTGGATAATATCCAAAACATCCCACATATAACCTGGAAAAAATTGCCATTTATAAATATATATTTATATCTTAAATATGCTGCCCATTTTCTGGAGTTACTGTTTGATATCATGTTGTCTTCATGTTGCAAGAGTCTCATTATGCATGGCAAATAATACACCACCTTCTACTGTTTATCTCCTAAGAGTTTAAAATCCTTAAAACAGGTAGGAGGCATCTTCTTAATAACATACACATTACTGAGAAAACCAAGAAATTCATAGGAAATCACTGCTATTCTGGTACATGGTGTATTACTCATGTTTCTGTAGACTGGAATTCAACGTCTGATAGAGGCCTTACTTGAATATAAATGAAATATTCTCTAAGAATAATACATCCCAGAACTGCCACTGAACTACAACTGGACCTTCTTGACAATGTCCCATTAGTAACTCCCTGTAAAATGTGGGGATAGTTACACATTGTCGTGCTAAACTCTGAGGACCTTACAGGCATTCAGCATAAATGACCTGCAGCTGTAGCAGATGTTGAATCATGCTAAAAAAGCATCATTTCATTTTTTGGATCAAAGCTGGACAACCCTATGCTCTGCTACAGCTTTACCATTTTTCGGAAAGTTGTTTTAGACAATTTTTGTAGAATCACGAATAGATGCTTTATTTGTATGTTTTCCCTGCATATGCCATAGATGATAAACCCTTCACTTGAGATCATCTGATACTTAGCTGATCTGTATAGTACCTAAGAAAGTAAGCTTTATAATTATACCACTTATTTCCTCCTTGTTGAGTACCACTGACTGCCAGCCTAGCTTGTCACTAAAGGAATCTGAGTTGTCTAAATGTCATAATGTTTATTTTGTTGACAATCAGAGGGTATTGTCTGTTCAAATGAAATATTTGGACCTTGGTAAAACTGTCATATCTAACCTTATCACCACTGTACCAAATTTCACGTGTTGTTTCTGGTTCTGAACTCTGAATAAAATGTGCTTTTATGGTATCTAACAGACAATGGGGCCTCACAGCAGCTTATGAACTGCTGTATTATTTTAAAAATTACTCTGGCAAATATTTTAAGTGTTGGAAAGTGCCCTTTTTAGAAACTTGTTTGCCCGCCTACTAGATTCTCATAATCTCCCTTTTAATTGCTGTCTATTTATTGGATTCTGACAGAAAGTTGCAAAACATTCCTCTGATGGTTGCATACATTCAAATGCATTTAGATAGTGCTTGCCTTAAGCAATCAGTGCTGTGAAAGCAATCCTTATGTAAAAGAGGCGAAAAACCCCTGTAAACTAAAAAAGAGACAGTGTTCTGTCATCTTCAGAAACACACAGTCAGTCAAACACTAATGCCAAGCATGCTAAAATAGTGGAAAACCCCCAAGCATTATACGTCAGCATTCCAGTATTTTTCACAAACGGTTCTTGCAGCCTAGGACTCCTGTGACACGAAGACACAAGACATCAGTCCTCTGTCTAACAATAAAATCATACGCCATTTGCAACATGTAATTTACTTTCCTCTGTTTGATATGCAGGACAAATGTTTCCTTATACATTAAAATGCTCTGAAATACATGTGGAGAAGTCCCATGTCAGTGAAAAGCTTTATTGGAATAGTATAATCATACCGGTCTTAAGCAAGAAGTGAGGTAGATAAGCACAGGTTTCTCTCATGTTTCCTTTAGCCATCTGGCAAAAGATTTGCACAGAATGTTCTGTCATCTAAACAGTTGACTTGATTGGCTTAATAGGTCATAATTTCTTTTTTTTTTCTACAAGAATATAATCAGTATTCACCTTGCCATGATAATTAGTACTAGCATCTGGTTCCCTTTAACGGTAGAAGGCATGAAAGAGGTGCCAGTTATAACACGAGGAAAGAATAGAGAGGAAGGAGTAAAACACAACTTACAATTTTAGGGAAAAGCAAGCAGAAGTCACTAATATGATGAAAACAAGGAATGCCTTGACAAAAGAAAGTTCAGTGACCCAGCTCTATCATAAGTATTAATTACGACATTGGTGTCTCAGACAGAGCACTTCCAGTGCACGGGAGATTGTGTTTGCAAAATACCTTAAATAACAGTATGAGAAAGCCTGGCTACTCGGTAATTTAAAGATGTGAGCCTCCTCTCCGCATGCTGACACTGCCTCTTGCTCAAATTTAGTAATGTAGAAGATTAAAGCTGTCAGTAACGTATAAGGGTTAAGAACTCCAAAAAGATTTACGATCTCTGTGCAGTCTCCAGGGAGAATAAGCAGACAGTTCCCTGCCAAACACTCCTAAGCTGCCCTGCAGTGAGGAGCCTTACAGGAAAAGTACCAGAGTTAGACAGGGGGAGGGGGAATAGCGAGGAATAGGGAAATGCAGCCGTCAGCATCTTACCTCCTGTGTCTATTCTCCATTCCTGCTTCAATGTACTTCCTCTTTTCTTGCAAGAAATATATTGAAAAATCTGCTTAAAATTAAAATTGGCTTAATTCAGGTTAGAGTGTATCAGTATTTCTTCTGCTGCACATAGAAACTTCCTTAAAATAATGGACTTAAAGAACTTAGAAATAATGAACCACTAAGAACAGTGAACTATTAAAGGAGATTGCTCTGCTCAGTTTGCGTGTTCATTGCCAGGAATCTAGCCTGAGCTAATATCCATAGTTTACAGGTCCACTGATGGCTAAGACAATTTTTTGTTGCTCTAGTGCTCTCCTGAAGAACGGCACTTATCAGACTGTAATTAAAGATGACAGTCTTTCAGGGAATACAATTTGGTTTCAGCTACTGTCATTTAGGTATTAATTAAAGGAAAAGCTTCCGGAACTATCACAGTCCAGTCTCTTGTCAAAACATAATCATATCATCTGCATGCTCCTCTGCCCCAGTAACTTTTGCACAAATTTAGGTGTCAGCAGAGCTCTTTCAATCACTAATTATTCAAAGGCTTTGTGAATGGGTTGTTGAGAGGACAGAAAACCCAGTCGAGGAACAAACCCTGTGATTTAATTACAGATCTGCCGTTGAGACAAACTGCTTATGTGCCCCAGCTGTGTGGAGCCTCCAGCTGGAAGAATATGTACCTTTTCAAACATCAAAATCGAGCATCAGCCATAGTCATTCTATTGCTTGCTGAGCAGTTTGCTTTCCTACAGTTGCATTCAGATTGTGGCAAAGGTAAGGCTGATGATAAAGTTTTACAAGAGCTTAAACTAACCCACACGCTTATTGTGCGATGCACATTTGGGTTATTTCTTTAAAAACTGTCCAGTTGGCATTGAATCTTCTGCATAAGAGTAAGGTCAACTCAACCTTGAACGTGAAGAGCATGTTGTTTTGCAGCTCCTCCCCATTAGTGATGAAGACGCAGTGTTTTGACAGCCCCAGAAAGAGACGAAAACAAGCTGAAGGGAGGGTTTTGCTATCTGGCGCGGGGCAGGGCCATGACGACTTCACCTGAATAGCCTTTTCAAGCATAAGCTTGCATGTCCTCACTTGTGTAGCAATTTATATCTTGTTTGCATAAGGTGTGTGACTGAGATGCATCTTTCCTGTGAAACGGGAGCATTTCTGAACAGTTATGTAATAAAGGTATTAGTGTGCTGTCCACATGCATAATGCCAAGGGAAAAGGAAAAAAGTGTCTGAAAGTGGAGGAAAGATGAAAAAGCTTCAAACTCTCTGTAACATCAAATCAAATTTCTGTGCATCTTTGGTCAATACTGTTCCACATTATAAAACATTGGTAATAGGAAATGCAGTCTGGTGCATTAAGTACAAACAACCTGACTGTGACATTGAATATGCTATACAGCCCTGAGTACTGCTAAAACTGGATAAGCAGGGAAAGTATTCAATACCTCTATATATTAGATCGGCTCCATAACACACCTTAGCATATCTGTAAAGTAATTTCCTTATAATTGCATTGGGTGTTTTAAGCCAATGAGCACCCATGTGTAACAATTCATAAACAGGGAGGAAAAAACAACCACATTTTACCTAGAGATTCAGTTCTACCTCAACTCTGTAATTTGGCACAATTTGGTTTAAAGCAGCTGTCCGAATGACTCATTGAACCTGGATCATTACAATGGAAAAGAACTGTCCTGAAAGGAAATTAAAGAGTTGAAGGTACAATCTAACAAGACACAGGATGTCGATATCATTTCCAAGCAAATAGGCGGTTTCTTTATGGAACATGTATTTTTGGATAGCACTAAGACAGTGCCATAAGGAACTGTAGGAGGACAGCAGATTACAAGGATCTCAGAGAAAGTCAGAGGCAGGAAACAAGCAGAAGTTTTGGTGAGTCTGTCTAGATCAAAAAGCCTCTCTGGAATGTCTCTGAAGTTAGGAACTGAGAATACACAGGAAAAGAGAGACAAGCTAATGTATTTTCAGCTTGTATGATGGTTCCGTCGTTATCCCCATTCCTTCCGAGCCCAAGGTAACAGCTTCATAAATTTTACGATTGTTTTTGTCAGGAAGTGAGCTGAAGAAGTACAGCAGCATACCCTTTTCCTTTCAGTTCCAGTGCTGAGGCCCTATTGCCCTTCAGCACCTGACTTGGCACTTTTTCCAGGCAGTGCAGGATTGTTTAGCCTCATTGGAACTCATTTCTAACACGATTTTCGTCCCATGTGTGCCAGAAGTCAAAGACAGATGGCTGATAGCACTTGACTGCACTGTGTCTAGCCACTGATTGAATATGCATAAAATTCAAACTAAGAATGAATGTATGAAATACAGTAAAGAAATCACAATATTGTGACGAATACAGCTCCTTCCAGCACTTCACTGTTAGACAGTGAAATCAGAGTATTTGTTAAAGTAAGCTGGAAACGAACCCTAATATTTCTTCTTTCCTCAAGGATAGTCTCAGAATTTGTGGTTTAATTCATTGCTTTAGTTTTGCAGTCTCATAATCAGGTCAGAGTAACTTCCCTGTATTCCCCACCAAATTCTGCAATGGTTTTCCTCTTCTGGGATTTTCCTCTTATGTTTCTTGGGATTTCTTTCAACTAATCTTACCTGGTTTAAAGTTAAATGTTTTGTATAAATTCATCATCCAGATGACTTCGCTAACGGAAGACAAGCACTTCCCATCTATCTCAGATTTCTATCTTAAAGTGGCATGAATCATCCACTGGAGATGCTTATCTCTCTCCATTAGCATAGTGTGAGAATAGAGAAGTAATTTAAACTTCATGTTTAGCTTTACGTGGCTGAAGTTAGGGGTGATAAATCCCACCCTTAGAGACTTAACAGCAGTTCCAAGTTACACTTCTCTCTTATTTCCAGATGAGAAGTATTTAAGAGTATTTATATCTGCTCACACCATACACTTTTTGCAGATGATCCCAAGGCAACTGGGCATGAATTTAGCTTAAAAATATTTGTTGAGAATAGAAAAAGCAAGCCAATTTTTTTTTCTTCCCTGGAAGACGGCGTTCATGGACAGAACGGAAATCTGTTACTGACTAAGGGCAATTTCTTGTAACAGAAAAAGACACTTCAATCTTCATTGGCATTCTTTTGTAGATTGAGTCCCTTTTAGCACACCTGATTGGTGTGTTAACAGAAGAGGACATGTTTTCAAGCTGCAGACACTAGATCTATAGTATTTTAGTGTTGAACAAGTATGTCATTAGAGCTTTGGCTAGAACTCAGTTTTACTGGAGTTAATTATGGGATGGTGAATGCAATTTATAAACATACTATAATACTGTATTATCATCAATTCAAATAAATCAGTCTGTAAGTGAATAGCTTTTGTGACCTCTCAAGAAAAAAAAAAACTGTGGCTAGACACTGTTTCTTAAAGCTACGTATCATTGATTATGTTAATGTCCAGAACACGCTGACTTGACTTTTTTTTTTTTTTTCTGGTCAATATTAGCATCATTCTACCTGTATTAGTAACAGTTAGAAAGAGGAATACAACAATTTTATAATCAAAGCCCTGTTTAATGATAGTGCTCAGTCTGAAGCGTATGTCATTTAATTTTCTTATGTTGAGTTCTGATACTCCTACTGAAGTGCACAGGAGCCTTGATTATCACAGGAAAATCACTTCCTAGAAATCTTTAATTTACCTTGCAGGATCTGGGGATGCTTTTGAAAGCTCTATTATGAATGATTACTCTAAGTTACCCCCAAATCTAGGAACAAAGCCTACTTATTCTCAATGTGCTGTTTCCAATATATTTTTCTGGCTTCTAGGATTACCTTTTTACTGCAAAATTGAACAAGTATAATTATAAAATACCAACACCTTTGTGCCTTAAATGCAGTATGTATTCAAGGGAATCCTAGATGCACAGATGAAATTCCCAGAAACATCCACATATCAGTGTAGTATTTGGTTTTGTTTACCCCCATAGTTCACACATACTCCTTTTTTTTTTTCCTTTAACTTATGTAAATCATTAACTGAAAGAATTAATTTCTTAAGAATAATAAAACCCCCAAACAAACAAATATTATTTGATCATGAATTTAACTCATGACCTTCCTCAGGCCACAAAGCAAAAGCTGAGGCCTACCTAACTAAAAAAAACATGTACATAGACTCAAAGACAAGAAAGCTTCACAGGGCTATCATGTCTCTTTAGAAAGTGGGAGACAGATAAAATGAATAAAGAAGAGCTCCTGCAGCGAGCTCTGCAGTACGGACTTTCAGTTCATCAAAACACACATGCATGACACAGGCTTCCTCACTTTTTAGAAGGCAAGAGCAAGAGAAAGGCTGAATCCTTGAGGCTGATACAGAGAGTGCAGCAATGTTTTTCTTCTTGCAGTTGGGAGAATGCTATCATCACATAATCCCTAAAAGTGCAGTTAGTGAGAAGGACCATAGTATTTAGGAGACGTCCTTCTTTACAACTGTTGATTGCTTGTGTTACTTCAGAGCTATCTGACATATTGCTAAAAAGTGACTTCATCTGAGAAACATGCAACAAGTTCCAGCCAAGTGTCAACGAATGCAAACAATAAGACAGAGAGTGTAGAAGTTTAATATTTACTTAGTGTTTTAAAATAGAACATCTATTCCAGCATGCATACAGTTTAGATGCCATGGAAAAGGCAGAGCACTCATCTGCACTATGCAGCTATTCTTACCCTGTAGCTTTCCTTCTGCTGCTTTTCAGCTTAACAAGATTTCACAAGAAATTGTGTTTTCAGGTTAATTTACACATTGCCTTATACTTCTCAGAGGGTTTTTTTTTTTTTGCCTGGAACATATCTAGAGAGACAACTGGAGGATGTGTGTAATATTAAACACTTGCAGTTTTGAATAAAGCTAAATAGTTTCTTGTTTGTTTCCCATGACTGACTTACGGAATTTGGAAATGGGCCCAAACCAATACAGTTAAATATATGCATTGTGTAAATATGGCCACATCGCTACAAGAAGCATTTGATTGTGAAGACATTGGACACCAGACAGGTTTTTGCTGATATTTCAGTACATCATCTAAAAAGGAAAGATAATTACATATGTGGGCATTTTTATGGCTTGCTTTTCAGAAACTAGAATACTAAGAGCTAGTAGGTTTCTAGTTAATCTACTTGAACACAGGTTTAGGTATTTGCTTTAGTCTTTTATTATTCATAACCTTGACCACAGATATTCAGAAGCTGTTTTCTAAATCCATGCCTTTATGTTCCAGGCTGCAGTTCAGAATAAGGATAGTCCAAGTCTGTACCACGAACTCCAGGCACTCCCACAGGCAGTGGCATTTCAGTGTTTTGCTGGGAAGTGAGGTTCCTACACACTACTTGGGAGAGTTGGTTCTGAGACGAATGGCCTTTCAGAATTTAAAGTAAGTATGAGCTTGAAAGAAAAGCTGAGGAGTGGAGTTTATGACTAATCTGATTCAGCCAGCTGATAGGCATGTCTCCTTCACAATATAATCAGCCTTCAATCCTTTCCTGGTGGTAGTAATCATTCAAGAAATTTAGTTTGGACCTGCTAAACCCCTGTATCTGTCATTCACTCACACTGGCTTCCTCCCATGTATCCCTTAAATTCCAAGCGTTTTCTGCATGAGTCCTCTTCTGTCTCTCACCTGTTAGGGACCTGTCTTCTCTCATGATACTGTTAAGTAATAATTATCAGGCATGTTGTAAAAGTGCCAATGATAAGGAAAGGCTGCCTGGGGCTCATGTTAAGAATAGTTTAACTCTCACACCAAGACAGTCTATCTCACATAGCCATATATACTAGACTGAGAGCACCTGGGTAGTCCTAATCCTCATATGTGTCAGCAACTAGGTTATCGTGAGACTGAGCTGCACAGTCAGACGCATCCCGATCCAGTCAAAATCCAAACAAAATCCATTGGAAGTTCCTGTCATCTGCCTCTAAACTCCCAGAGTGCTTTTCTTCGGGCCTCCATGTGTTTTCTGGGGTCCCACCTTTGTGAACGTTTTGACGGATGGTTCATTAAGAAAGATTTGCTCCAGGAATTTTCACCCTAACCAAATAACTCACCTCAGGGGCCTTGGGACTTTCTGAAGCTGGGTTCTGCGTAATGTTTTAACCATGGGCAGGCAGAGAGTGGTTTCTAAATTTTAAAAGGTAGAAAAACAAATGGTAGCAGACAGTCATCTGAGTAAATCTGAGGATTTGCACTGTATCAAGATGGGAACAAAACCTGAAACAGCTATCATAACTTGCATGACAGCCTCTCTTGATCTTTTTACTAATTGTATTTGTTCCAGTAATGACTGAAGAGTAAACACGAATAGGGCCTTACTTATCATTCTACAAAGTTAAATATGGAGAAATGTATATTTTTGCTTTTTTAGTGCTTTATATCTAAAGAACATTTTGAGGCACTCTGAGGAACCTGCTGTCCTGCTTGCAGTCAGCCAGTCAGTAAAATGAACAAGCATTCTGTGCTACGCAAAACTTCTATTCTGGTAATACTGTGCCTCCTAAACCTTAGGCTGAAGTCAGTTTACCAGCGTACAAACATCTATATCCTCAGATAAGAAACAACTATTAATGTGGAAGATTGAGACAAACTCTAAATGACTAGAATAATTCTGTTCATAATAGGTCATCAACATCCTTTTCAAATTAAAGTTTAAAAATGCTCAGCAACATCTTGTTTGATTCTCCTGGGAAAGGTCCATGCACCAGGAATAAATATCCCACTCACTTCTGCTCAGGAAAATTTTCAGAATACTTGCTTCTACTTCTGCTTCACCTATTAGTTTGTAAGGCTGTCGTAAGCATTTGGGTGGCCTTGTCTGTGCGTACTTAGTGAGAAACGCACTCACGGTGCTTGAAAGGTAGAGTTGTACAGGTACAGAAATGTTGATACTGGCAACTGGCTGCAAGGGAACCACCTGCTCAAGGGTGCAAGGCTCTGTTGGCAATATCACTACCAAAATATGAGTGCTGTTTCCAAGTCCCTCAATACTGGACATCTTCTGAATAGTTTAGTAATCTTAACCTTCCTACACATACAACTTCTAAAGATCTCAGCCTAAGGTGTATTCTTTTGTCTTCCTCTGCAAATGTTTAATTACTGGCTCACAGCGTAATGCCCAGTTGACACAAGCATGCACACATCCTGGTGCCTACGTTTCCACTACCTTTCAGTCACACAATATTTTATGAATGCTGCATTAGAAGACATTTAAGCATTTCACATTGCAGGAAAATCACTGTGTGGCATATTGGGTATTTTCACAAAGATATGCAAAATCCGCACAATTATCACAATCTTTTTGGGTCTGATAATTAAAATGCAATTCAATAATACTGAAAATATACTGATATGCATAAGAAAAACATAAAAAGTTAAACTCTCAAACTTCAGTGATCCACTTTGTAGAAATTCAACTTAGAGAAAAGATAATTGTTAAAATATAATAATGCATGGAAATATTTATACTGTATTTACCTTAGACAATGTAACCCAGCTCTGCTGAAGTATGTAAGATTCTATCAAGGTATGTCAAGGAAATTGTTTGTATTTGAATCACAGCAATATAGCAAATTTAACAGAATATTCAAAACACAGCAGAATGCATATAAAATCCTAACTATTCTGCCTAACAGATACTTATAAGTGGTTTGTCTGGATGTGTGATAGCTTGCGCCATTTGTAACATTTTTAGTAGAAAACAAGTAAGCTCAGCACTCCAGAGGTGAGAAGAAATGTGAAAGTGCTTATCAGTTCACAAATGTGTGGAAAAAACGGGACCGTCTGTGCCTTTGTTATTATTAAAATTGGTGTTTCTGCAGAAAGCCTCTTAACCTCTTGTGCAACCTAGTGCTTTAGAATATGCCAACATTTTAGCACCAATTCTACTCCTGTTAAGCAAAACATCTAGTCAGTTTTAACATAACTAAAATATGTATAAAAAGTAAAAGCTTAAATGTTTTGCTCAAAACAACTCTTCTTCTGACAGATTTTTATGTCACCTGAACGGAAATGCCATGAATTAAACAGAAGCAGACTTCTTCTTTCACTCTGGGGACTTTTTTGATAGATCACTTTTAAATTAACTTTACTCATACAGCAATTAGTTTGATCCTGCTCTACTGAAATTTATCATTTTTGTTATCAACTACACATGAGAGTTAGATTTATATTTTAAATTTTTAAAAAATAAAAATCTTATTTCAGTCCACAGCCAGTGCCACACTAAAAAAACAGGTTTTGTCCAGTGCAGATTTCTAACTTTTTACAATGCAGATGATAATGTTTTAATCTAATTTCCATCAGAATTAAATAAGCAGCGCATTTCAAACTCCAGGGAAAATCTTGTATTCCCCAAAGTACAAAGTGAGGTACTTCATTGCCTAACAACAGCCTTCCGGTATTAACAACCTGAAACACAAATTACATCCACTGGCTATTCTTTAATTAAGTTTTTGAATTGCTTATGGCTACACTAGAGGATATATTCCAGGCTCTAATTTCTATTAATAGATGCCTGATTTGGAAAACAAAAAAAAAAAACCTCTGTCCTCTCCAGACTCTTTACACTTAAGACAGCAAGTCCCCTTCTTTTAGATATCTGCTTTCAATAAAATAAAATAAACTGCTGCTTTCCTGTAATATATATGGATATCCATGTGAATGCACAATGTGTAGTCCTCTTAAGTTTTGTGAAAGCACTCATGTGCACTCAGGAAACACGGACTACTAATTAATTTGAGACAGCAGCTGTATTTAATGCTTTCATAGACTTTGGTGTTCTGTAATCTTTCAGGAACTGGTTAGGTTCAGTTCAAAGTGATGTTTATCGTAACTATCTAAATGCCTTGAGATAAGACTAGACTGTAAATAACATAAAGTGAGCTTTCTTACTAGGCATCTATTAATTTCTCTTTTGATCACTCGGAAACAATTCAAGTGCAGTCGGAGTCCAAGCCAAGCCTGGAGCTGTGGAGCCATAACGTTTACACAATGTTTTGATAACGACTATCGAATTTCAGAAAGTTTTGACAAAAGGTCAGGTCTGCCTTTGTTTTACCTCTTCAGCTTCACTGAACTGACTGAATCACAGGAAGGGCCATAGGTATGTAAGTATTCTCCCCAGCTTTAGGACCACTAAGAATGTAACAGCTCATCCCTCCTACAGGAGCTCAAACACTGTCTCGCCATCACTATTAAGTTCCCATGTCTTTCTACAACCCAGGAGAAATGAGGCAATGGAGTACCTATTTCTCTCTGAGTGCTTCCAAAAGAAAATGTAAGACATATCTTGAAAAGTAAGAAGATGTAAATGACAACACTGATTTAATCCTGAAAATGCTGTGGAATGATCTGTTCAGGAGATGGAATATTGCTACGATAAAACCAGATATTAAAAAAAACTACAGTACTTATTCTTAAACTATTATAATTATGGTGCCAGTAATACTATTAAATTAATTGTTCTTTTTCCATAACCAGGAGATAGCCCCTTAAGTCTTATCCTTTTTTTCCAAAAATGTCCTTGAAAAATATATACGCACTGCAGACACAAACATCTAAATGTTGCAACTCGTGATACAGATAAAAAAATTCCATAAAACCATATTACGTATGTATTGACAAGTTGGATAAGAATGTAAAGACCAATCCAGGAACATGTATCTGCTACTTTTGGCATGGAATAAACCTGACATTACACCTGCCTTGGCTAGGTGAAAGATTGTCTAGATATGAAAAGACAGAACAAACACTAACAATGAAGCTTTCATGTGAGGAGATAGAGAACTATGTGGTGTGAGGGTAGGGCAGATAGAAACAGCTGCTCAAATGAGCTCTCCAAGGGCAGAGCATCAAAGCTAGTTAAACACCAAAAGAGAGAGAGATGCTGGGAAGGCAACCATTGCAGGCTTTATTAGCAAGTTAGACATATATCATGGATGTCATTGGTGCTGTCAATTAGTCTTGCTCCAAATCAACAATTATACACCTTCTCAAAATCTATTTTTCTTCCACCCTACCCTGCCCATTATTGTTCTCATGATCTTGGTTCACTGCATTTTTGTTTTCTTGATCAAATTTGTCTCTCCAGGTCATCTTCAGACATTGGAACTCAAGGCTGTAGCAATTCTACTGCTTCCTTTCAAGACAGAAAAAGAATCAAGAAGAAACTTCAACAAACTGCAGAGACAAAGATTTTATTCTCCAATGTTAGAATCCTGTGTAAAACAACTCTTCTCAGAAACTGGGTGACAAAAATATGCCCTCTACTATCCTTGCCTGACAGCCTGCAATCCTAAGTCTTGATGTAAGCACCAATATAGCTCTCGGGTTTGTGTGCTGGCTGCCTAATTGTAGGAACTTCAAGAACTTAGCTGGCCTATATGCTCTCCATAGCTAGTAGGAGGTGGGACCCTCCATGGGAACAATTAGACCTTGGTTAGGCCAATGCCTTCTAGAAGTGCTCTCCCCACCAATTTCAGGCTGGTGCTGGGAAGACAAGCCACCTTAGCTGAATGGATTCTTTGATTTTGTGTGAATTGAGGCTTCTATGCAGCAAAATAAACCAATTTCCTCAAAGTACAGGATTGCAAAATTGAAGGACTCCTGGAGTTAAAGGTTAACGTGAATGGCTAATCCACTGTTCTGTATACCGAGGACAGACAAGTCCCTAGCATTCCATGGGAAGAGGAGGAAGAAGGTGCTTTGGCTCAGTCAGGATGCAGAATGTCAGCACTGGGAAGAAGTTCATATGGGAGCTCTGCAAGAGGCTGTTCTGTTGCTCTCTTTGGGCGATTTCCACTCAGACTAGTCCAGCAATGCAGACTACCCACAAGGAGAAATGAGGAATGAAAGCAGTAAATTTATACACAGAGAGTGGCTCTGTGCCTGCTAAAACAAGGTCGCCTGCTTAGTGAATGAGGGAACTGCTGTGAATGTTTTTTACCTTGACTGTAGTAAAACCTTTGACACCATTTCCCACAACATTCTCCTGCAGAAACTAGCTGTTTGTGGCTTGAATGGGCATACACTTTGCTGAGTTAAAAAATGGCCAGACAGCTGGGCCCAAAGAGTGGTGGTGGAGTTAAATGCAAGTGGCGGCCGATCACAAGTGGTGTTGCCCAGGGCTCAGTACTGTTTAACATCTGTATCAATGATCTGGAGAAGGGGATTGAGTATACCTTTGGTTTGGAGATCACATGAAGCTGGGTCGTAGTGTTGATCTGCCTGAGGGTAGAGGGGCTCTGCAGAGGGATCTGGACAGACTGGATTGATGGGCCAAGGCCAGTTGTATGACTTTCAGTAAGGCCAAATGCTGGGTCCTGTGCTTGACTACAACAATCCCCAGCAGCGTTACAGACTTGGGGAGGAGTGGCTGGAAACCTGTCCAGCAGAGAGGGACTTGTGAGTGTTGATGGACAGCCGGCTGAACATGAGCCAGCAGTGTGCCCAGGTGGCCAGGAAGGCCAACAGCATCCTGGCCCGTATCAGGAATAGTGTGGCCAGCAGGACCAGGGAAGTCATTGTCCCCCTGTACTCAGCAGTGGTGAGGCTGCATCTTGGGTATTGTGTTCAGTTGTGGGCTCCTCACTACAAGAAGGACACTGAGGTACTGGAGTGTGCCCAAAGAAGGGCAATGAAGCTGTTGAAGGGTCTAGAGCACAAGTCTTACGAGGAGCAGCTGAGGGAACTGGGGTTGTTAGCGTAGAGAAAAGGAAGCTGAGGGGAGACCTTACTGCTCTCTACAATTACCTTAAAGGAGGCTGTAGAGAGGTGAGGATTGGTCTGCTCAACCAAGTATCAAGTGATAGGACAAGAGGAAATGGCCTCAAGTTGTGCCAACAGAGGTTTAGATTGGATATTAGGAAGAATTTCTTTACTGAAAGGGTTATCAAGCATTGCAACAGGTTGTCCACACCAACGGTGGAGTCCCTTTCCCCAGAGGTATTAAAGAGTCATGTAGACATAGCGTTCAGGGATATGATTTAGTCAAGAATTTGTCAGTGTTAGAATACTGGTTGGACTCAATGATCTTAAAGGTCTTTTCCAATCTTTGCAATTCTATGATACTGTAGAAGTTATATTTATGCTGATGGCTTTGTAAGGCTGGCAGTGGGGACCAAAAGAAGCAAAGGAACAGCCTAATCCTGGCAGGAAAAGAGTGGGAAGAAGCACAGGAAAGAATTTTCTCTGCGTCGTTTCCCCAAGTCAGAACACCACTAAGGAAGTGTCTGATTCAGTTCTCTGAAGGTCATTTGCACCTTGGAATCTTTGGCAATAATTTGACAAACAAGGTAGTTACACCTGTATTTTCCAGACATCAAAAAATGAAGTACAGCATTTCTTTTTTTTTTGCAACTGAGAGGTAACAAATGGCTGAGACCAAATTAGCCATGTGGCTTACAAAATGTGGGGCAAACATATATGTGTACACATGGAATTTTCTAATACTGCCTACTGTTACTGTGTAACTGACATAATTCATATTTAGCTAAAGAATCCCTACTTTCCCACATAGTAAATAAATAATTTTCTTCAGTTTCCATTTCCAGTAATCTTTTAGTGCAAAAGCACTGAAGTTTTATCTTCCTTATTTATACAAATAAGTCCTAATTTATACAAATTAGTTTACATTTCCAAAATAAATCTTAGGACAATAGAGCCAGCATAAAGATATATAGGCCCACTTTATAGATCCACTAACCAGATTCAGAACAAGGCAAAAGGGTATCTACTACCAAACCAGTCTCCAAACCTGACAAAAATTTGAATAGAAGTTTTAATATTTCACAGAGAGGGCAAATAGATTGATATTAAATTTTGACCCTGGGTCTTGTGGTGTGTTTTTAAAAAACAACAAATTAGCCAGGGATTTCAATGTTAGTCAGTTTTTATCAATTAGGTTTAAAAAGGCAGCACAACATAAATGTACTAGAACTAAAACAATCTTGCTACAGAATAAAGGAAAAAATAGCCAGCTGGATCTATGTTTTATTTCAGTACTGTGTTTTTCCCAGTATCTGCAGAATGACTCCGCTGGTAAAAAAGTCTTGAAATTTGACCGATGTCCAAGTCAGAATGCAGGGGAAGAAATCAAGTGTGCCTTCAATTGTGTGTGTGAAATGTTTATTGTTCACTATGACATTAGCCAGACTAAAATCATGAAGTTCTGGTACATCTGGACAGTACAGAAAGGACTGGAACAGCTGCAAAAATTTAAAACATGTTACGTACTGTAACTTTTTGTCCTTGATTTCTAAATTTTCTGCCTTTGGCCCTGACCTGTCCTTCCTGTGCATACTGGATAAACAAACAAAAAAATTGTACTGCAGAACTTTCAGTGAATTGTATTTGTATTTATAAGTCAGTTATCTTAATCTTCATTCATCCACCAGAGGAATGTTATTTAACAAAAGAGTAATTTTTCTCCAGAAATGTAAAGGATTATATCAAGCAGAGTATTCATAGCTAACATTACAGTTTTGATGTAAAGTTGTTTTCTAATTTCATTGTCCTCAGTGGTAAAACCACTGCACTATATAATGTTTTTAAATTATCCTGGTTTCCTTGAGAAACGCCATCTCTTTTCTCTGGGAACAAATTGTTATATTGGGGTTTTTTAACTGAATAAAAATTAATGAAGTATCATGAGAAATCTGGTTGAAGAGAAGACATGGATGCATGCAAAAATGGATAAATTATCAAATCAAAGTCACAGTTTTCACAGAGCACTGCTAAGAATAAGTTTTCAGATAATCTTATTAGGGAAGGCCTTTCTAGCATCTTCTATATATTTCATAATGCTTACACTTCAGTATCAAGATACCATACTAATCTTTCATAAATTGACAAGCCCATTTATTCATATATAATGGCCAAATGTCTACACTTCATCGACCTACTGACAGGGAATACAGAAATGACTGGAGTGACAAGCACTGCTTTCCAAAATATCATATTCAGCATTTACCTATTTGATTTGGTAAAACAAGAAAACACCTGTTGAAACACGAAAATTGATACTTTAATAGTCTACCTAAAGAGACATTCCTTGCACCAAAGTAATGGTGGTATTCATGTTCTAACAGACGCAGGAATTTTGAAAAAAAAAAAAGAAAAGAAAAAAGAAAAAATTGTATATTCCCCTTCAAACAGAATATGCTGTGTGTTATTCCCTGCTATAGCTGTACTTAGAATTTAAAATTTAAAATTTACCAAGAATTTTCCCGAAATAATATGCAGACTATTTCCTTATATTTAATACAAGAACAAGCTACAATGCCTATGGATGGACATTTCTGTTGCACGTGACAGTGCATACATTCATCTGAGGAGCTGCCGTTGGTGGATGAAATAGAAAAACACTGTCTGAATCCTAAAAGAAACTTTCACAGAGTTCAGTGTTTGTGGTGCACAATTAGGCTCAATTGCTAGAAAAATAAATCCAGGGAAATGTAACGTAAGTGTCCTACTGAATTCTATTTCCAGTTTCTACTAAATACATTTCCATGCAAAAAAGAGCAACTAAGTAAATAACCTCAGTGAAAACATTTTAACATGTCTGGTGAGAGGTGAAATACTTCAGTCTGGAATTCTAAATCTCCTTGTTAGCTTCCATTTTTTTAAACATTTTTTTTTCCTCGTAACAAACTGCAAAATAATGTTTAATGAGGGATTTCTTTTAGCAATCTACCTCTGTTTGGCACAGCTCTTAAACTGCTTGACCTTAGGGGACCTGGACAAGTTTAATGGTAAATACTCTCTTCAGTGCCTCGCTGCAAAGCTAAGGAGATAAACACATGCTTACATAATTTGTTAAGTTAGGTGTCTAGCCATGTATATAATATTTTATACATCCATTTTTTTCAATGCTGTACCAGTCATTAAACAGTTTTTAAAACTCCATGGCTTTGCAGAGTAGTGAAAATTATAGTCTGGGACCTGATACATTTCAGCCTGTTAAAACCCAAACTGTAATAGTAGACAACAGCCAAGAGGAAAGACAGAAACAAAACAAGATAAGAAGTATAAAACAGAATACTAGCAATAGCTTTAGGAGAAACAATTAGATAGGGATTCAAAACTTCCCTTGTGAGTAAGACAAGACAATGGCAGAGTGGAGGCCAATTCTCTTCTAAGGTGTGTCACTGGGATGCGAAGTCACACAAAGAACACTTTTGTGAGGTTTGTCATTATGGAGCCAACCAGGAGGACAAGAGTAATGAAGATTCAGCTAAGGTCTCTGTTAGAAAACTGTCCTGGGTTTAGCTAAAAACCCAGTCCTGTTTAGTGATTTTTACTTTTCAGTTTAGTGTCTTCTAAAAGGCTGCACTTTCTGAAGTCAGCAGCATGTTTTTGCAGAGAGTGTGTGCTACTGGCAGTGATAACACCTGATGTTTACAGTCACTGCCTGGGACTGGTGTGCAGAAAGGCTCTTGCTGATACTTATTCCTGTAGTGACCAAGGCCACTGCTGGCTCTTGTGTGCCACGCTGGGGGTGCTGGGTAGTGAGAGGGGGGCACAAGGAAGTAAAAGGTGGCACCTCCGGGGTGTAACAGACAGGACAGGTGACCAACAAGAGTATTCCATCCCATATACGTCATATCTAGTATAAATTGAGTGATCACAAGAGTTTCGTCCCTTTTTCGGCCTTTTTGCCCTTTTGTTCGCCCTTTTCTGCAACGGCCGGTGTCCAGAGAGGACTCCATCTGACCTCCTGATTTTGATCTGGATCCTGAGTTCCCGAATCCAGCTCCCTGTACCCAGCTCCCACCGCTGCTGAGCCTGGGGCTTCCCCAGTGCCTCCTGCTCTGCAGCACCAGTGGGGATTGCTGTCGGGGGAGGGAGTCGGGTTTGATATCGGGCTACTATCTATAGTTGTATATAGTTCTTTACTTTTATCTTTTTACCATTACTTCTATTATTTTCATTAAAGCTGTTCTAGTTTTTTTCTTCTCTCACTCGTAAGTCTCTCTGCCTCATTCCCTTTTTCGCTTCCCGTTTGGGGCGGGGGGGGAAGAGGGGGTTAGAGAGCGTCTGTCCACGTTAGTGGCCGGCCCAGCCCTAACCCGCGACAGATTTATTGGCGCCCAACGTGGGGCACAACACGAACACCAATCAGGCTCAGACTATTTTACCAGCTATTTAGATACAACTGGGCTCTGATATATTGCCCGCATAGTTTAAATTCCATCCGGTGCAGTTGAGAGCGTATCAGATCTTTTCTTTGAGAGTTCTGAAGGGTTAGAGGAGAAAAACTGGACAGCTTACATCATGTTATCGGTCGGTGAAATGTTATGTCATGTGCTTTTAAATGTGGGTTCCTCATTGGGTGTCAAAATTTTGTCCAAACTCTCGAGTGTGGTTTGGTATATCTTTCTGTGGTTTGCCTGTTCTGATTTAAAAACGAGAATTTTCACTGTGTTGGGTTTTTTTTGGGTCGGTGTATTCTGCAGTAATTTGGGTGATCGGCATACCTGAATACCTTAAGAGCACAATGATGAATTTTGTTTCTAACTACACTTTCAATTTCACCTTAGGAAATTATACCAATTTGTTTGCTAATCTGAGTATACCAGGTTTTGAGGATTGTGATTGTGATTGCGAATGCAGTTATTTTGATCAAAAGATTGAATTGTTATTGATTTTGATGTTAATGCCCATGAATCTCTTGGCATTGTGGCGTTTCTGTAGGAATTTGTGCAAGTCATTGAGTATCACTGTGTCCTTTAACACTCAGTGTGTATCAGCAAATGTCGCCCCTGTGACTAGAAAGAAACATCGGAGAAAGTCAATTGCCCTAACACCAGATAACACAACTCCAGGACAAAGTCCTTCTAAAGTAGCACCATCAGATGACTCAGATTCAGACTCAAAAAAGAAGGCTGGTCCCCCAACAGATTCAGTATTAGAAAGGTTAGTTACGGCCTGGAAGACAAGTCATCCAACATCAGATGATTCTGATCCAGGACAGGGTCCTTCCAAACCGAAGTCATCAGATGGTTCGAAGCCACAAACAGAGGCAGCTGTCAAACCTTTAACTCTGAGGGACATGCGAGATGTGAGAAAGGACTTTGGCCATCATGAGGGTGAATCATATTACAGGTGGTTACTCCGATGCTGGGATAAAGGAGCTGATACCATTAATCTGAACGGTAAAGAAGCCAAACAGCTGGGGTCCCTGTCTGGAAACGCAGGCGTTGACACAGAACTTGCGAAAGACGACAACAGTCTCAGCCTCTGGAGACGACTCTTGACAGCTATTAAGAACCGGTATACCCACAAGGACGATATTCCTATCCACACAACCAACTGGACGAGCATGGAGAAAGGCATTAAGTTCCTGAGAGAACTAGCAGTGAGAGAGGTGATTTACAGCGATCCATAACCAATTTTAAACCCTGATGAGATGCCCTGCCACAAATCTGTTATTCAGATGTTTGTGAGGAGTGCCCCACCAGTGTATAAGCACACCTTGTCAACAATGGTCTGGGCATTAGATGGAGATGATCAGACACCAACAGTGAGTGAAGTGGCCAACAAAGCACGAGAGTATGAAGACAGTACTGCCAATCCCCAACAAATTCAGATTGCTGCCATGGAAAAAATAATTGAGGAAAACAAGAGATCACTGGAGAAATCAATTGGGAAAGCGATTGAGATAGCAATGGAGAAAACCAACCAATCAGTTGAGAAAACCAATGAATCAATTGAGAGAGCAATGGAGAAAACCAATCAAGCAATTGAGAAAAACAGTGAATCATTAGAGAAAACTAATCAATCATTAGAGAAGCTGATTGATACATTATCCAAGAGAGATGACAGACCTCAATGGAGCCGTGTTGATGCTGTTAGAAAATATAGACCTTCAAGATCAACTAAAAATGATGGCAACCTGTCACGGAATGACTTGTGGATTTTCCTACGTGGATATGGTGAGGACATGAGAAACTGGGATGGAAAACCTACTTCTGCTCTACGGGAACGAGTATCCAATTTGCGAAACACCAACAGAAGACAACAATCTGCCATGAGAAGGAACAATCGGAATGTAAATGTAGTTAATACTGTGAATCAGGTAAACCCCGTGAATCAACCTCAAAATTAGAGGTGCCCTGCCTCCAGCCAGGTGGAGGAGAGGGACAACCGAGTTTATTGGACTGTGTGGATTCGGTGGCCTGGCACATTAGAACCACGAAAATATAGAGCTCTGGTGGACACTGGTGCACAGTGCACTCTAATGCCATCGAACCATACAGGTACTGAAACTGTTACTATTTCTGGAGTGACGGGTGGTTCTCAACAATTGTATGTATTGGAAGCCGAAATGAGCCTTACTGGGAATATGTGGGAAAAGCACCCCATAGTGACTGGTCCAAATGCCCCATGCATCCTTGGCATAGACTTCCTCAAGAAAGGGTATTATAAGGACCCAAGAGGGTATCGATGGGCTTTTGGCATAGCAGCTGTAGAGACTGAGGACATTGATCAGCTGTCTACCTTGCCCAAACTGTCAGAGGAGTCTAGTGTCATAGGGCTGATGAAAACTGAAGACCAACAGGTACCAATTGCTACTAAAACAGTGCATCGACGACAATATCGTACCAACTGAGACTCTGTCTGTAGTCCCCATCCATAAGTTGATATGTCAACTAGAAAGCCAAGGAGTGATCAGCAAATCTCGCTCACCATTTAACAGTCCTATCTGGCCTGTGCGTAAGTCTGATGGAGAATGGAGATTGACTGTAGACTATCGTGGCCTAAATGAGGTTACACCACCAATGAGTGCTGCCGTGCCGGACATGTTAGATCTTCAGTATGAACTGGAGTCAAAGGCAGCTAAGTGGTATGCCACAATTGACATTGCTAATGCGTTTTTCTCTATTCCTATAGCAGCAGAATGCAGGCCGCAGTTTGCTTTCACCTGGAGGGGTATCCAGTACACCTGGAACCGACTGCCCCAGGGGTGGAAACACAGCCCTACCATCTGCCATGGACTGATCCACACTGTCCTGGAGAGGGGTGGAGCTCCGGAACATGTGCAATACATTGATGACATCATCGTATGGGGTAACACAGCAGAAGAAGTTTTCACGAAAGGTAAGAAAATAATTGAGATTCTTTTGGATGCTGGTTTTGCCATAAAGAGAAGCAAGGTCAAGGGACCTGCACGAGAGATACAGTATTTGGGAGTTAAATGGCAAGATGGGCGTTGCCAGATCCCAATAGACGTGATTGACACAATATCAGCTATGTTGCCACCAACTAACAAAAAAGAAACACAATCCTTTTTAGGTATTGTGGGTTTCTGGAAAATGCATATTCCTGGTTATAGTCAGATAGTGAAACCTCTTTTTGATGTGACTCGAAAGAAAAACAAATTTCAATGGGGCCCTGAACAGCAACGGGCCTTTGAACAAATCAAACAAGAGATTGTACAGGCAGTAGCTCTTGGGCCAATTCAAACAGGGCAAGATATTAAAAATTTGCTGTACACCGCAGCTGGGGACAGTGGTCCTGCCTGGAGCCTCTGGCAGAGGGCACCAGGAGAAACTCGAGGTCGACCCTTAGGATTTTGGAGCCGAAAATATAGAGGCTCTGAGGCCAACTATACTGCAACTGAAAAAGAAATATTGGCCGCATATGAAGGAGTTAAAGCTGCTTCAGAAGTGATTGGTACTGACGCACAGCTTCCCCTAGTACCACGAATACCAGTCCTAAACTGGATGTTCAAGAGTAGAGTTCCTTCCACACATCATGCCACCGATGCTACATGGAGCAAATGGACTGCCCTAATTACACAGAGAGCTAGAATGGGTCATCACAATCATCCAGGACTTTTAGAGGTAATCGCAGACTGGCCACAAGGTAAAGAACTTGCAATGCCCCCTAAGGAGATGGTGACACGTGCTGAAGAAGCCCCACCATATAATCAGTTACCAGATAATGAGAAGCAGTATGCCCTATTCACTGATGGATCTTGCCGCCTTGTAGGAAATCGTCGTAAGTGGAAAGCTGCTGTGTGGAGTCCCACACGACGTGTTGCAGAGGCAACTGAGGGAGAAGGTGGATCGAGTCAGTTTGCAGAGGTAAAAGCCATCCAGCTGGCCTTAGATATTGCTGAACGGGAAAAATGGCCGGTGCTCCATCTTTATACTGACTCATGGATGGTGGCAAATGCTTTTTGGTGTTGGTTAAAACAGTGGAAGCACAATAACTGGCAGCGCAGAGGTAAGCCTATTTGGGCTGCTGAACTATGGCAAGACATTGCTGCTCGGCTAGAGAACTTAGTTGTAAAGGTGCGTCACGTAGATGCTCATGTGCCCAAAAGTCGTGCCACTGAAGAACATCGACACAACCAGCATGTGGATCAGGCTGCTCAAGTGTTCCAAATAGACTTGGACTGGGAACACAAAGGTGAACTGTTTCTAGCTCGGTGGGCCCATGACACTTCAGGACATCAGGGAAGAGATGGAACATATAGATGGGCTTGTGACCGAGGGGTGAATTTAACTATGGACGCTATTGCGCAAGTTATCCATGATTGTGAAATATGTGCTGAAATTAAGCAAGCTAAGAGATTAAAACCTTTGTGGTATGGGGAACAATGGTTAAAATATAGGTATGGGGAGGCCTGGCAGATTGATTACATCACACTTCCTCTAACTCGCCAGGGTAAGCGCTATGTGCTCACTATGGTGGAAGCAACTACCGGATGGTTAGAAACATACCCTGTGCCTCACGCCACTGCCAGAAGCACTATCTTGTGGCGACACGGCACTCCAGAAAGAATTGAATCAGATAATGGGACTCATTTCAGAAACAATCTTATAGACAATTGGGCTAAAGAACATGGTATTGAATGGGTGTATCATATCCCTTATCATGCACAAGCCTCTGGGAAAATTGAACGATATAATGGACTGTTAAAAACTACTCTGAAAGCAATGGGAGGTGGAACTTTTAAAAACTGGGACAAGCATTTAGCACATGCCACCTGGTTAGTTAACACCAGAGGATCCATCAATCGTGCTGGTCCTGCTCATTCAGAGCCTTTACATACAGTAGAAGGAGATAAAGTCCCTGTGGTGTATGAAAGGAATTTGTTGGGGAAGACTGTCTGGGTATTTCCTGCATCGGGCAAAGGCAAACCCATTCGTGGGGTTGCTTTCGCTCAAGGCCCTGGAACTACTTGGTGGGTGATGATGAAAGATGGTGAAGTTCAATGTGTACCTCAAGGAAATTTAACTCTGGGTGAGAATACTCGATTTAATCCTGTATGATGTTGTTACATAATACTAACAGTGTTTGATAAGTGTTTTTCAGAATAATAACCCGTGATGACCAGAGCTGACCTCATCGAGTGACATCCAACAACTGAGCTAGCCTCATCGAGTGACTTCCAGTAACTTCTTTGAAGTGAACCTACAACCTATGGACACAAACTGTAACGAATCTCACATGAACTTTCCTGCCCTGAGAGACTGCCATGATGCATAGAACCCACGATTATGAACTTTATGAATTTAATGAACTTTTCCTGTAAGTAGATCATTAGCTCGTGATCAGTATGACGTAAATGGTATGGAATAAGGGGTGGAATGTCCTAGGTTTAGCTAAAAACCCAGTCCTGTTTAGTGATTTTTACTTTTCAGTTTAGTGTCTTCTAAAAGGCTGCACTTTCTGAAGTCAGCAGCATGTTTTTGCAGACAGTGTGTGCTACTGGCAGTGATAACACCTGACGTTCACAGTCACTGCCTGGGACTGGTATGTAGAAAGGCTCTTGCTTATACTTATTCCTATAGTGACCAAGGCCACTGCTGGCTCTCGTGTGCCACGCTGGGGGTGCTGGGTAGTAAGAGGGGCGCACAAGGAAGTAAAAGGTGGCACCTCTGGGGGGTAACAGACAGGACAGGTGACCAATGAGAGTATTCCATCCCATATACGTCATATCTAGTATAAATTGAGTGATCACGAGAGTTTCGTCCCTTTTTCGGCCTTTTTGCCCTTTTGTTCGCCCTTTTTCTGCAATGGCCGGTGTCCAGAGAGGACTCCATCTGACCTCCTGCTTTTGATCTGGATCCTGAGTTCCCGAATCCAGCTCCCTGTACCCAGCTCCCACCGCCGCTGAGCCTGGGGCTTCCCCAGTGCCTCCTGCTCTGCAGCACCAGTGGGGATTGCTATCGGGGGAGGGAGTCGGGTTTGATATCGGGCTACTATCTATAGTTGTATATAGTTCTTTACTTTTATCTTTTTACCATTACTTCTATTATTTTCATTAAAGCTGTTCTAGTTTTTTTCTTCTCTCACTCGTAAGTCTCTCTGCCTCATTCCGTTTTTCCCTTCCTGTTTGGGGGTGGGGGGAAGAGGGGGTTAGAGAGCGTCTGTCCGCGTTAGTGGCCGGCCCAGCCCTAACCCGCGACAAAAACAAAACAAAAATATTCTTTTAAGAGATCATACCATACAGTGAGAGGAAGAAAATGTACTGCTTACCAAAAGAGTAAAGAGATAACAAGAAATGGAGAAAGACAAATTTAGATATTTTTGTATTTTGACGTTCTAGCTGAGAAGGATAACCAGATCTCACAATTAGAGGATGTGCAGGGACAGCTGCAGGAAAGTATTTCTACTGCATTTCCTTCCAGCCCATTCTGAAAGATTAAGGAGTGCCTATGATATTAATTCCCTCTGACATAAATGGGTGATGACAATAGACTACGTGTCGGAGTGATGCTTCCCATATGTTTTTTGACACAGTTCAAGTAGCTATTTTTGAAACTGGATGAAACAAATTTTACAATATGACATGTGGTATGGAAATAGCCTATAGTTACAGCAGAAGTTCTCCCTCTTGGTCTAAATGAACTGTTTGCAGGGTGTTTTGAAAATATGAGCCAGTTAACCTATCAGAGCAGGAGCAAGTTGGTATCCATTTTGTTGGAGTTTTTCACACCTTTCATCCATGGGAAAGAAAATCAAAATAGCAGATTCTCTTTTGAACATTCCTACTAGAATTTCCATCAGATTTTGTACTACCAGTTTAGTTTTCCAGAATTCACAAAGGTATCCGATGACCACTTTTGCCACCAGCTGCCTCTGACTAGGGGTGTTTTCTGAGGAGCAAAGGCACTACATAAAATGAGAAAATTTGAATATCTTCTGGAAACCTAGACTCTAACACTGATCAAAGGCCAGGACCAAGCATGAGGAGATTCAGAGTAGGAACTAACAGATTGATTTGGGGAGAAATTATTTCTAATTCTTGTTAAAGTTCATTTACACATTTGACAGAAACAGATTAAGATCTTTACAGTTTCATTCTGTTTGAAAACTGCTGATGTTTTTATTGGTCATTTGAATGGCTAGTCCTTTCTGTCCACTTGCTTAAGTCTATAGTATCTGCAACAACAAGTTAATTACACTATGTGCCATTACTTTTTATCTTGATTGTCCCATTCTAGCAGAAAGGAAGACTGTAGTACCCTATTTTCTCTCTTCCACTAGCTTCCAGCACTTTGCACATATCTACTAAGCACCTTTCTATTTGACCTCTTTAAAGAATCACAGCCTTTTCAGTTTCTTATTTCTCCACTTTTAAGTATTTTATTGCTCTGTAACTGGAAATCTTTGTCTATTGATATATTTTTAATGTAGATCAATCAGAATTGTCTGTATAATTTCAAACGGAGATAGGTGACTGACTGACTATTATTATAACAATTCACTGTGTTTATAGCCCTTTTTTAACTGTTGCTTCACCGCAACATGAGTTTTTATTAAGCTGTGTTAACATAATCCAGATTTTTTTTTTCCTTTGAATCATTCGTGTTTACTTAAAAGTACTGTGTACATGCTATCTTTTTCACTGAATTTTCATTAACATCAAATTTCCTTAGCTCTCCCATGGACTATTTACACAGGTCACCCTGAACTTATCTTAGGAAAAAAAGTTAAAAAATCATAGAAAAAATGGTTAGATTTTAACCTGTGCAAATATATGGGGCTATATTTTTAAAAAAATCCTTGGTGTGATGACTTTCAGAGGTTAGTGATAAATTCTTTGAAAGGATGCAGGTGACTCACTACCCAAGCACTTAAAGATTTCAAGAACTCATGCAAAAATACCCAAAGAACACCTGACCACAATATTTAGCATTGTTCAGGAATACAATAAATTATACAGCAATTTATCCTGCCAACATATCTTAAAAAGCTACACAAAGGACTGACAAGTAATATCTGTAATGCAATCTGTAGTTCCAAGATAAGTTCTAAGACTGAGAGCAAGGGGAAAACACATGCAATACTATAAACCTCTGTTTTCAGCTTCCACTACTTATATGATTATAAAGGATTTGACTGCCTTTGGTATTAGTAATTTACCCAATGAATCTGGGGGGTGAACAAAAATGCAGAAATGAAAACTGAGAGGATATTGTATGTTGAAAACATCCACCTTTACTCACAGTAGATTTCACTCAAGCTGTCGTCTTTCAATGCTTCAATTTTCCCACCTGTAAAATGCTTCAAGTCAGAAAAGGCTCTTTTACCACTATTAAACTTCTTCCACCTTAGTTCCCTTGTGCCTTCACATTCACTTCCTCTTCTGGGGACAAAAGGAGAGAAATCGTTATTAAAACTGATTACGAGTAAGCTTGCCTGGGTGCCTCCCAGTGGCATTGCTCCTTGGTGCTACCACTCCAAAGGCTGTACACATGCTGGGACAAGAGTCTCCTACGCAGTCATCCTCATGGATGTGATAAAGACCTATCTTCTGATTCCTATCAAACACTGCAAGCTCCACAATAACATACCACACCTACCCAAGTATCTGAATATGAATTAATGTTAAATTAGTAAGAAAGGATATTGGTGACATACGATATAAGTAGGGTAATCTTTCTTTCCAATAACCTTAACTTCCTGAATATGTAAACCCTTTAAACTCATAAAACAACATGAAAAAAATGTATCATGAGATGATAAGTAGTGTTTTGTGCAGCTGGCATACAGGAGATGTTCAGTTTGTCATATATGAGGAAGGTATGAGTAGAATTGCCCCTCCAGACTACTCAGTTTTAAGCAGCTGTTTTACTCCATCAAGTAGAGTAAAATGGCACCTACAAGCAAGAGCTTGAAGCAAAACTCTGCTTAGATTTCTAACCATCTTAAACAGCATCATAGAATTAATTGGTATCCATCTTCCTGGCATAAATTTGGTAGTAGAAAGGAATGAAAAATTCTTGTGTTGCAGGAACACGTAGCACACATGAATCTCTTCGGCAATGCCTGCTCAAGTTCCCACTCCTGTTAAAATACATGTTAGAACTTCTGTTGATGAGTGTTAGATCTCAAATCTAACTCAATTTGACTTCTACAAGGTTGGCATACAAGACTTGGCAAGTTTAAACTGCTGGAGTGCTACATATAAAGAATTCCGTTTCCATGTGAATATAATGTAAAAAGTATCGTTGAGATATGACAAGGCATCAAGTAACATCAGGCAGTGACCATGAAAAATTCCTTAAGAAACACTCAAGGTAGTAGTTACGTGTAGAGGAATTTCTTCTGGAGCAGAGGCGTGGTATAACTTTAAAAGTGTGGACAACCCAGCTTAGGCCTAAACAGAGGCTCTGTCCTTGAAGCTGCCTTGGAACACAGGGAGGAGGAGGTTTTATCTGTTTTGTGAGAGCTTTGCTAGATGCTTGGCTGGAGGTGCTGGCCCCGGGGGGAGAAGGGGGGGCGAGAGCTGCCTGCCTAGCTGAATGGCACTACCCAATAAAACGCTGGCGTGTGTAAACCTGTAACTGACCAACTCTGTTAAGGGGCAGGCGCGGGGACGCTGCTGAACTGTATATATTGAGCTGTCCGGAGCAATAAAGGGAGGACGATCTGTAGCCATATTGGTGTGATGATTGTTACCTTGGCCGGCTCTCCGAGGGGACCCTCTTCATCTGGCGCCTGAACAAGGGACCCTCTATGGACGCTTAAATGCGGATTGCTTAAATGTGGGAAGACTCCGAAGCATCGGACGTGAGCCGATTTGGGAGCCGGAGAGCTGGAGGCAGGAGAGTTCCAGGTGTGACCAAAAGGGCACCGGAGACCAGAGCTTGAGCAGCCGATCAAGCCCCTGCCAAGGTAAGACCGCGATGGAAACGGACGCGGCAACTCGCCTCCTTAGTATACTCTCTAAGAGAGGAGGAAAAGTAAAGGAGCGAGACGTATTAGCCCCATGGGCTCGGAAATGGGAGAAAATGAACGACCCGCCATTAATCTTTAGTTCCACGGAATGGCGTGAAGTAGGAGACTTTTTGTGGGACTGTACTCTAGAGGGAGGAACAGAAGGAAAGGAAGCGAAAAAACTAGGAACAGTTTGGAAAACCGTAATACGCACTCTAGAAATCATGCAAGCAGAAAAGAAAGTTGCTGCGGCAGCGACCGAAGCGTTGGAGGGAGGGCAGGAAAGGAAAAAGGCAAAGGAAGAAACTCCCTGCTCGTCCCGACTGGATGGAAGAAAAAAAAAAAAAAAAAAAAAAAAAAAAGAAAAAAGGAGAACCTGCACTGCGTTGCAGAATTAAGACTTTCGTCCTTGAGCTGAGCTCTTTTCTAAACAAGTGCATAACTCTTGCTTGCTAATTATGGAAAGAGACCCTGACCAGCCAGGTACAGCTCATGTTGAGAGCTTGTCCGTGAGAATGAAGATAAGACGCTTCTTGTACACCAGATGTGCATGGGAGTGAAGGGGAGAGTATAATCAAAACAGACCGGGGAAAGTCTGCTCTCCCTGTGTGATAACAGAGTGACTGAAGTAATACTTGAGCTAATAAGAAAAAAAAAAAAAAAAGAAAAAAGAAAAAAAAACAAGAAAAAAAAAAAGGGGGGGGAAGAAAAGAAGGAAGATCAGGATGAACCCCTGAAAGAGATGCTGAACAAACTTGCTGAATTATCAACTAGACAGCAAGAAACAGAAGAAACCCTTAAACCAGTTCAGCTCCCCCATTACCATCAGCTCCCTCACTCAAGCCTGATTTTCAAGCTTGAACCATAAAGGATCCTTTGCAACAGCGATGGAGCGGTGTCATCAGAGACGCTATAACAGAGGGAGATTGGGAAGCAGCCAGTTCGATTGCGTGTCCTGTTATTATTAATAACGGACAAGGGACCTGGGAACCGCATGATCCTGCATGATGTGACTGTGCAGCATCCTGTCACTTCAACAGCGCAGCAGCAACACGACCGTGCACTGGGCCTGCCTGTTGAACCCCTCTGTTTCACCCAGTGACGTGATGGGACCCTGAAGTACCGATTACCAACGACGATATGGGTTGGACTGGCAGAAGATGCTTACGGCTGATGGCAGAGCAATTATGGGAAAATGTGACTGTTCTCAATGTTACCTGTTGTATTAATATGTATCCTCTTTGTGTGACTAACAATGAAGCTTATATTGGTTGTGTAATCAAAGCCACATAGTAGGTGTTAAGGTTTATGTACTAACCAGCAGAGTGATCTTTCTTTAGCTAGAAGCAAGGCAGGGAAACCAGCTGCCTTTTGCTTTGTTAGAAGTGTGTGATTAAGGATCAAAGTATGATTTAGGGTGATGGGTGTGAGAACTTTGACAGGATGAATTAAGAGTTTAGTTAAGGCATTTTTGGTTATTGCAGTTTTAATTGTTATAGGCTTAGTTATGTTTAGTTGTTTGATAAGTATAATCAAGAAAATTATAAGCAAGCTAGCGGATGAAGCCTGGGTTGTCCAAAAAGAAAAAGGGGGATATGTAGAGGAATTTCTTCTGGAGCAGAGGCGTGGTATAACTTTAAAAGTGTGGACAACCCAGCTTAGGCCTAAACAGAGGCTCTGTCCTTGAAGCTGCCTTGGAACACAGGGAGGAGGAGGTTTTATCTGTTTTGTGAGAGCTTTGCTAGATGCTTGGCTGGAGGTGCTGGCCCCGGGGGGAGAAGGGGGGGCGAGAGCTGCCTGCCTAGCTGAATGGCACTACCCAATAAAACGCTGGCGTGTGTAAACCTGTAACTGACCAACTCTGTTAAGGGGCAGGCGCGGGGACGCTGCTGAACTGTATATATTGAGCTGTCCGGAGCAATAAAGGGAGGACGATCTGTAGCCATATTGGTGTGATGATTGTTACCTTGGCCGGCTCTCCGAGGGGACCCTCTTCAGTTACGCTTTACGGGCAAATCATGCCAGTTTGGAACAAGAGAGGTAGTGAAATCATTTGAAAAGCCAAGGCCAAAAAACCCCAGTAAAATAAGTCTATACAAACCTGTCAGCAACACATGGACTACAGAGGCTGCAAATGCAAAAACAACATCCCGTTAATACTTTCCATTAGCACTGGATTATTGTTTACAAGTATAACCTTTGCAATACTAAGATTTTCTAGGGTTCCTTTTTCTGAGAAAACCATGTTACAATCATCCAGATGTACAACAGTTGATCAATAATTAAATCATGTATTTGACTCACTTTTGATCTGACAAAATAAAAATCAATTCATTTTGGACTGAGGGGGTTGCTGCCTGGGGCTGAGGGACATGTTGTGGGTGCAGGGGAAATGCAGCTTGGGATGCCATACGATTAATTATGTTTGGGAAAGAGCCAAAGGTGGGAAAAGCTGGTTGAGCCAATCTGAGGAGGACCAGGAGTGGCAAAATGAGAGGCAAGTGGGCAAAAAGGGCTGGCTGCAGGCTAAGTAGCTGGGTGGTGAGTACACTTGTCAGCGATGCCCTGCGTCCAGCCAGCACAGCCTGTTCCAGCTGCTCGCTACAGGCCTTCCTCACTCCAGCACCTCGTCCATCCATACACGTGTGTATTTTGTCACTCATGGACCTCCATTCTGCTCTACCAGTGAGAGGAGCGGGATGAGGCCCTCAGTGCTGCCCGCATCTGTGCGAGTGCTCTGGGTGTCCGTCTGATCCCTGTGTGTGAGCAGGTGTGAGGGCACATACATGGTGTGTATGTGTGCTCGGTGTGCTGGCTCTGCCTGCTGGGAACACTCCTCCAGCTTCGCTGCTGGTTGGACCCAGGGATGTGGAGCCAAGCAGCCTCATCTCTCCCAGGCTCTTGGATCTGGCAGGATGTATTTGCTCACATACTTTGTTTCCTACACTTTTTTTTAAACTTCTGTCACCTCACCAACCAGTTGCTAAACAGTAAGTACAAACAATGCCAGGACATTTCTTGGAAATGTTACATGGTTTCACATAAGAAAAACTCAGGAAAAAAATATTCGGAAATAATATAATGAGGCAGAACAAAATCTAAGAGTTTTACAAACACTGAATGAAGTAGGCAAGATGAAAAAAAAACACAACAGAATGACTGCAGCATAAATGATCGGTAACTTCTACTTAATTTTGATAATGAGGGCTTACAGAATATTAAAGGAAAAAAAAAATAATTTAATGGACTGACTGTCATAATACAAGGAGAATTAGAAGAAAAGGACTGAAGATTAATTGTATGAGTAGAATGTGGCAGAAGAATGTGGTAGTAGAAGCTGGCTTGAGTTTCTGGAAATACAGACATCTTGGCTGTAGGTGCTGGCAGGCTGCTGGCCAATCCACTTCCTTAGGCTTCTTTATATAGTGGATGTCTACTCAGAAGGACATCCATTTCAGAGGCTAATTAACTGGATACAAAGACATGCAAGTTGTTTTATCTTCAAGAAACATGATTAAGTAACCAGACAAAAAGTATCACTTTGAAAAGGAAAAATCAGAAACAGAAATCACTTAGATACACCCCTGAAGGGTAAAACAGTTCCTCATCCCTGTATCCTGGCTACCTCATGTCTATACATGCAGAATGATTTCAAGAAGTTTAATGTTTGAGACAACTTCTTGCATGTAATTCTAAGAGACCAAAGAGATGAACTGAAGAAAGAACAGTATCATGCAAAATGGACTTAGTTAATGCAGAGGTATCAGGAAGGGAGCACCACAATAGGTTCCTAGCTCATAAATGGAATAGGAAGATCTGGCAAAAGAGACTGTGTGATCTCTGTCTTGAGCTACCTGGCTGCAATCTGAATGCAAGGTCTGAATCAAAATTAGTTCTCTTGTTGTCTGAACAGTTACCAGGCATTTAGGCTATTCACTTCACATTTCAGCAGCACCTGAGTGCTACTCCACCTACTAAAAATTTCCTCAGAGACTGAGACACATAGAAATGACACACAGAAATAACTAAAACACAAAAAAACCAAATTCATTAAGAGTATAATTTTGCTTTGAAGATGCATTGGAGTGTACAGAACATCTGTTGTTTGTTTGCTTATTTATTTATATTTCCAGAATTGTTGCAACACGTTCATCTATATTCTCAAGTTATTATTGATGATTGATGTAACTGCCTACAATCACAACAGTTTAAGGTAACAAACTCCATCTCTCCTTTGAATAATTTCTTCTTCCTAGTGCATGTACATGTGCACTGCAATTTTCAAAGGCTGGGAAAAAAAAAAAAAAAAGAATGAGTCAGATGTTAAGTGCTCTGGATGATATGTGATAATTAAAGGCCATAATTATAAGGTCTTCACATTTAATCTCACTTTGTCACATGTAGACCTTGGCAATGATTTCTAGAGCCTGTGGGGCTTCACTGATCTCAACTGGACTGATATGGGCACAGGATGAAAGGCAATCTTTTGGATACTAAGACAACCAGAACTTCAAAGATAAACCAGTACCCTAATACTACACATGGAAAATCACAAACTCAGAGCAGGGAGCAGGTGCTTATTATCCTTTCTCCAGCTACCAAAAAAGCACAGCACCTTGCAAAAATTTCCATTTCTGGGTGGACATGAGATATATTTTCCACCTCACTCCTACGAAAATACATTGCTAACAGAGTTATAAAAATTGAAGAAGCTGTCCAAAACCTACCTTGTGTGTCAGTCTTCAGACCAAGAATGCTAGAAATATTCAAATATTAGAAGTAACTAGAGTTATGGAAGTACTCTCGTTACCACCAGGTCAATAAAAGCAAGGCAGTATTGTGTTAGGGCAGTAGATACTGAAGACACACATGCACATATCAAATGCATGGCTTAAATAAGAAAGGCCACTGAAACAGATTGTTCCACCACCAAATGCAGCTGCCAGCAAGTGGGTTTCACTTCTGTGTCTTAATCACAGGATTTATCTGGCAGCCTTTCAGAAGTGTTGCTGCAATTACCTTTTTTTTTCTTGTAAGCTAGGATTAGTATAATACAAATACAGGTAAATTGCCACATGACAATACAGTATTTGTTAGGACTTCATCCAGATTTCTGGGAGGAGAACGTATTACTTAAACACTGATTTGGATAACATCTGTAATAAAGGGCACAATAAACAGCACAATAGTAGGATATAAATATTAACTGTACCTCTACTTGTTAGGGAAGGGAAGGGAAGGGAAGGGAAGGGAAGGGAAGGGAAGGGAAGGGAAGGGAAGGGAAGGGAAGGGAAGGGAAGGGAAGGGAAGGGAAGGGAAGGGAAGGGAAGGGAAGGGAAGGGAAGGGAAGGGAAGGGAAGGGAAGGGAAGGGAAGGGAAGGGAAGGGAAGGGAAGGGAAGGGAAGGGAAGGGAAGGGAAGGGAAGGGAAGGGAAGGGAAGGGAAGGGAAGGGAAGGGAAGGGAAGGGAAGGGAAGGGAAGGGAAGGGAAGGGAAAGGGGGGAAAGAGGGGAAAGGAGGGAAAGGAGAATAAGGCTGTGTGCTGACTGGGAAGATGTGACATAGGATCATAATACAGAAACACCATTTTCAGATGCTAACAATGACTGTACCAAGGAGCAACTGGGTAGGTAGTATACATGGGGGTAAGCGCATATATATACACGTGTGGTTCAGGCAGAGCACACACAGAACAAATCCCAAAATTATGGCAGTGGAGAACTGCATTGCAAGAGTGACTATAGTCTGCCCTGCAGAATGCCCAAATCCACCAGGCCTATGCTCAACAGAACAAAATGAGGAAGCTGGTCAAAGACAAAGCTGGAGAGAAGACAAAAAAAGTAGGTTCTTGCAGGTGCTGTTTGCAGAAAAATATAATTCTGGAGAGACAGAACAAATTTACACCACCAATCAAGAATGACTTGGAAAAGGCTGAGAGGAAGCTGGCAAATCCAAACACCAGGAATAAGAGAAATACACTAGAGGAAAGAAGTAATTCCTTGAAAACCTGAAGTTGCATCCAAACATACTAAACCCAAAGCAAAACAGATCATAAGCATGAGATGACTGAATAGAGTATGTAGAAAAAAAATTTAAAAATAGTAAGAAATCATCTCTTACATGTGTCTAGAACAGCAGACCTGTCAACATGCTAAGGCCAATGGATGATGAAGATACAAAAAGAGCACTCAGAGAAGATAAGGCTCTACCAGGAAGGCAAAAGGAGTTCTTGTCATCTACCTGAACTGTGGAAGATGCAGATGTTCCGCTGCTGAAACATCTTTGTTCCTCTTTGCAAGGTATGAACAGTAACAAGGCAACAGGTCCAGATGGCACTCAGCCCTAAGCTCTAGAGGAACTCAAGGACGAAACTGCTGAATTATTAATTCTGATGCAGAGCACCTTAAAAGCAGCTTTGAGCCTGAGGACACAAACTCTAGAAATTACATACCTATTTTTAATTATTTGAGGAGAGATGTGGATCTACAGGCTTGTAAGTCTGATGCCTGTCATCAGGCAAATCATGAGAAACTATAACAAAACAGAATCAGTGGACACATGGGCAAATACGATTTTTGGAGTGTCAGCACAGCTCTTGTACAATTGGAGTATACCGGAGTTTTCTGAAGGCATTCACAAGCGAGTAGATAGGATTTATCTGAAAATATTTACACAGTTTTCTGAAATACTTTTGACAAGATCTCTTGCCAAAGGTTTTCAAGGAAACTAAGGACCAATTAATTAAGAAGGAAGGTCCATGTTTTGTTAAATAGATGATTTAAACACAGGAAGGAGAACAGGATTCAGTGATCTGTTCATACACTAAAAGGAGATCCACAGTCAAGGATGTGTGAAACAATGACCACAGGATCAAGAACTTAACTAGAGTTCTGCTTGGAAAAGAGGTAAACAGGAGTGAGACCTAGTCAAGGTCCAAAACGCCACGAGAGTCATAATGTCATAAAGCAGCTGCATTTTCAAGTGTTTCATATGAGATATCAAATAAAGAATATGGAGCATCTGGTGAAGCTGGCAAACAGCAAGGTCGAAGTAGGAAAAGGAGGCAGTTATTCACACCTTCCATGTTTACATGTGGTAGTCCCCGCCACAGGACATTGAGGAAGCTGCACAACGTCAGGCAGAAAAGAAATTCATGGAATAGAAAGCCCCTCTGGCTTGCTCAGCCACGTCCTAGCTGCAAAGAGTTGGAGGCTGGGAAAATACCTTGAAGACCTGTATTTGTCCTGTTTCTAGGCAGTCTTTTGCTGGTGGCCATTGCTGTAGGTTGGCTGCTGGGCTTAACAAACTCTTTGTCCAACCCAGAACAGCTCTTTGGATCTCATCTCCTTATGTCCAGTTTCATGCGCGTTTTAAACTCCTTTTACCAATGCTGATGGCCATTCTCACAGACCATTCTGATGCCCTCCAGGGCCAAAAGGATATGTCAGGTGCCAAAAGGTGCCTTTGATAACGGCAAGCCATTGAGCCAAATGTATTCGATATTTTCTCCAGCAAGTGTATGCATTATACATGTATAAATAAATATTAATCCAATGTTCCTGAGTTTTTAACCTACCAAAACCAAATTTCAAATATTCAGTAGTGCTTTTGTACCCTTGATGGGAAACGGGAACCCTCCACAGCTCCTCTCTACACACTTTGTAAAGAAAAAGAAAATTTGTATAACATTTTGTGGTAAATAATCTTAGCTAGAATTAGAGTAATTTACTGCTTACTTTTATTTCATGTGTCACATTTTTGTTTTGTTCACCACCGACACCCAGATTCTACTGTGTTAATTTTTTAGGTAGTCATATGAGAGAAATCATTTAATGAAGAGCTGCACAGCACCAGGTTTGCTAGCCTTAAAGGGGAGTCACCTTTCCCAAAGAGGCAAGAGGGTCTTTGGCCAAAAGGTTTCAGGGCTGATGGACAGGGCTTTAAATTAGTTGCGAAGGGGGAGGGGGATAACAATATTAGGCTCATCTGTGACAAGCTGTAGGATAACACGCCAGGGTTAGAGGGAGAGGGTGCTACTAAAGGCCTTCAGATGGTTACTCTGAGGTGAGCTGGAGATATGGCAGCACAGTTAAAGTCTTACAGAGATGAACCAGGGTGTCCTGAGGTAGTAGGAGCCAATGGGGAAGCATCCATAGAACACCTCAAGAGAATTAAGGGGTGTTCCACAAAGAAAGTGATGGGGGGGGGCAACAACCCAGCTGAAGTGCCTCTACACAAACGCACGCGGCATGGACAACAAACAGGAGGAGTTAGAAATCTGTGTGAGGTCAAGGGGTTATGATCTGCTGGCAATTACAGAGACATGGTGGGACAACTCACATGACTGGAATGTCATCATGGATAGCTCTGTCCTCTTTAGGAAGGACAGGCCAACAAGGTGAGGTGGAGTTGCTCCTTAAATGAGAGAGCAACTGGAATGTATTAAGTTCTGTTAGGGGGGAGATGAGGAGCGAGTTGAGAGTTTGTGGATGAGAATTAGGAGGCAGGCTAGTATGGGTGATACTGTGGTGGGCGTCTATTAAGAACCATCTGATCAGGATGAGGCCTCTTACAGGCAGCTGACAGCAGCCTCTCAATCACAGTCCCTGGTTCTCATGGGAGTTTTCAATTACCCAGATATTCGCTGGAAGGCCCACACAGCCAGCCATCCTCAGTCCAAGAGGTTCCTCCAGTGCATTGATGACAACTTCTTGACGCAAATGGTGGGTGAGCTGACCAGGAGAGGAGTGCTGCTGTACGTTGTGTTCACCAACAAGGAAGGTCTGGTTGAAGCAGTGAAGGTTGAGGGCAACCTTGGCTGCAGCAACCACGAGATGGTACAGATCAGGATCTTGTGCAGTAGGAACAGAACACCTAGGAGGATCACAACTCTGGATTTCAGCAGGGCCAACTTTGGCCTCTTCAAGCAATTGTTAGGGGAAACCTCATGGGACAGGGTACTAGAAGGCAAAGGGGCCCAAGAGAGATGGTCAATATTCAGGGACCACTTCCTCCATGCTCAGGATCAGTGCATCCCAACAGGTAGGAAATCAAGAAAGAGATCCAGGAGACCTGCATGGTTAACCAGGGAACTGCTGGACAAACTCAAGTGGAAGAAGAGAGTCTGAGTCTATAGATCATGAAGAAGGAGGGGCTGGCCACTGGGGTGGAATATAAGACTGTTGTCAGAAGATGTAAGGAGGCAATTAGAAAAGCTAAGGCCTCCTTGGAATTAAACCTTGCGAGGGACATCAAGGACAAGAGAAAGGGCTTCTTCAAATACATTGCCAACAAAACTAACACTAGAGGCAATGTAGGCCCACTGGTGAATGAGGTGAGTGCCCTGGTGACAGAGGACACAAAGAAGGCAGAGTTACTGAATGCCTTCTTTGCCTCTGCCTACACTGTTGGAGACTGTCCTTAGGAGCCTCAGTCCCCTGAGGCCCCAGACGAAGTCAGGATAAAGGAGGAGTTTGCCCTGGTTGATGAGGACTGGGTTAGGGATCAGTTTGAGCACTTGAACATCCATAAATCCATGCGCCCTGATGGGATGCATCCACATGTGCTGAGGGAGCTGGCGGGAGTCATTGCTAGGCCACTCTCCATCATCTTTGGGAAGTCGTGGGGAACAGGTGAGGTGCCTGAGCACTGGAGGAAAGCAAATGTCACTCCAGTCTTCAAAAAGGGCAGGAAGGATGAGCCGGGTAACTACAGACTGGTCAGCCTCACCTCCATCCCTGGAAAGTGATGGAACATCTTATCCTTAGTGCTGTCTCTAGGCATATCAAGGATAAGAAGGTTATTAGGATCAGTCAGCATGGCTTTGCCAAGGGGAAGTCATGTTTGACCAACCTCATAGCCTTTCATGAAGACCTAACCAGGTGGATGGATGATGGCAGTGCAGTGGACATGGTTCATGTTGGTTTCATCAAAGCATTTGACATGGTGTCCCACAGCACCCTCATAGCTAAACTGAGGAAGTGCAACCTGGATGATCAGGTAGTGAGGTGGGTTGTGAACTGGTTGAAGGAAAGAAGTCAGATTGAAGGAAATAAGTCAGAGAGTTGTGGTCAATGGGACGGCATCTAGTTGGAGGCCTGTATCTAGCGGAGTCCCTCAGAGGTTGGTACTGGAAAAATACTACACAATATATTCACCAATGACCTGGATCAGGGGATAGAGTGCACTGTCAGCAAGTTTGCTGATGATATAAAACTGGGACAAGAAACTTACACACCAGAAGGCTGTGCTGCCAGTCAGAGTGTGACCTGGACACGCTGAAAAGTTGGGTGAGGAGAAATTTTATGAAATACAACAATGGCAAGTGTAGAGTCTTGCAACTGGAAAAGAATAACCCCATGTGCCAGTATAGGTTGGGAACTGACCTCTTGGAGAGCAGTGTAGGCGAAAGGGACCTGGGGGTTCTGGTGGACAGCAGGATGCCCATGAACCAGCAATGTGCCCTCATGGCCAAGAAGGCCAATGGCATCCTGGGGTGTATTAGAAAGGGAGTAGCAAGTAGGTCGAGAGAGGTTCTCCTTCCCCTCTACTCTGCCCTGGTGAGGCCACATCTGGAATATTGTGTCCAGTTTCGGGCCCCTTAGATCAAGAAAGACAGGGAGCTGCTTGAGAGAGTCCAGCGCAGAGCCACAGAGATGATGAAGGGAGGGGAACATCTCCCTTATGAGGAAAGGCTGAAGGAGCTGGATCTCTTTAGCTTGGAGAAGAGGAGGCTGAGGGGTGACCTCATTAATGTTTATAAATATGTAAAGGGTGAGTGTTAGAAGGCCAGAGCCAGGCTCTTCTCAGCGATGTCCAATGATAGGACAAGGGGTGCAAGCTGGAGTGTAGGAGGTTCCACAAAAGCATTAGGAAAAACTTATTCACTGTGGGAGTGACAGAGGACTGGAACAGGTTGCCCAGAGAGGTTGTGGGGTCTCCTTCTCTGGAGATATTCAAAGCCTGCCTGGACGTGTTCCCGCACGACCTATTGTAGGTGATCCTGCTTTGGCACGGGGGTTAAACTAGATGATCTTTCCAGGTCCCTTCCAATCCCTAACATTCTGTGATTTAAAGTGAATATACATTTTTTTCTTTCTTCAAAGTGTATTTTTTAGTATTAATGGCATTTTCGCTTGGCAGTTAATGGAATTTGTCTGCTTTCTATTCTCCTCCACTATTACAGATACTCTCACCCTCCTCACAGGACACACGAAGTCCCAAGACCTTTATGAAGGCTTGGTCCATTTTCTTCTCACTCTTGGCAGTTCCCCATAGAGTGGTATTTCTTAATCTCCTCAATGCTTTTGGTTCTGACAGGCCTACATTTTCCTCATTCACCTTATTCTTGGCTCGTCTATTTCCCTGTCTTTCATGGGGACCGTGATATCCTGCTCAATTTGCTTTCTGCAGAGTCAATGTTTAGTATTATCTCACATGACATTAAATGGATGACCATCACAAAATTTATTTGCTATGAATGCTGTGCCTTTTCTTTCATTTCCATGAGGTTCTCTCTCGTATTTTATTATGTGCTCCTAGGATTTGCTACTCTACACGCTACACTAGGATGATGCACTCCTCTCTCAGGGCTCTTCTGTGCCTCATTTTCTTCCCATCAGCATTATCCTTCCCATCTTTCTCCATTTTCTTTCTTCTAAGAAGGAACCGCTTCTTGAACCCTGAAGTGCAAGGGCCACCTGTTTCCTTTAGACCTGTGCTTTGGTCCTGCTCCGTAAGAGTGAGGCCAACCTTATCACTGAATCTGGGATGTAGAATTGTGGGCTGGGTTAAATGTCTGAGCATTGCACTGCAAGAATGTAAACAAAGACGAAAGACAAACTGACATTAGGTAGGCTGTCGGCCTTGCAGATGTAGTCAACACACCCAGTTGTACCTACAGAATGCTGTTAAATTTAAAATAGCTAAATATCATAATACAAGCCCATCATCACCAACTGTATGAGCATGGGATTTCGCAAGCTGCTTCCCTTCTATTTCCTGCTCTTTCTTATTTATACAAGAAACTGACAAAAATAACCATTTCCAAATCTAAATTGTTACCAAACACCTTACTATGTAACCTGCTATGCAGGTGCTGATCATGGAGTGCCTATGTCTGCTTACGCAAAATGTACAGTGGAGGATTCTCCTTGCACATCATCTGCTATTCTAGTGCCATTTATGTTCAATTCTGAATCAAAATCTTTTATTCTAACTTGTTCTCTTTATCATCCACTGTTTCTCACGTCCTTGCTCCCTCACGTAAGGAAAAAATCACCATATTTGAATCTTTTATTTTCAAGCTCACAGATTCTTTGTTCATTCTTTACACTCTATATTTAATTTGCTGAATCCTGTCTTTTTTTAATGTTACTCTTGGGAGTTCTGGAGTCCACCAAGGAATGTTAAAAACAATTTTGAAGTATAAAATTTTTGCTCTTTTTCTAGAACAGTGTTCAAACAGAAAAGTATCAATGTACCCATCTTTTCAGTCTACTGACATGTCCTCAACTCTTTTATGCATGTGTGCATCCCTAAAACTGAAATACTTCTTCCCTGAAGTAACTGTTCAGAGAAAGCAAGCTTTTTTTTATATAAATTCAGTCATTTTCTGTTGGGTTACGTCATCAACAGATTTGTTGTTAATTTAAGTAAAGCAGTAGAGATGTGGAGAGCTAGAAAATGGATGTTGGCACAGATCTTGCTAGTCAGAGGGGAAAAATATACAAAACTGTCTACCTTTAGGAAATAAAGATACAGAAACAAGAAGTACCAATTAAAATGTTTTTGGAATACAGGCATCACTGCTTGAGAGGAGGAACTTAAGTCAACATTTACTAGATGATTTTTAGCAACTAAAGAAGGTAAAATTGCTTTGGCAACTGTTGCTCAACTCTCCTGCTATTCCACAAGTTACTACCTTCAAGTACAAAGACAATAAAAACACAATGAAGACTTGTTGGTGGACCCCTTTCTGATTTCTTGCCATGTAAGCAGGATTTTACTCACATCTGAGGTTTCTTTTTTAACCTCAGAGCTAACCTCCCATGCTTTAATGGATTATGCAGACACGTTCCACTAAGAGAAGGGAGGCATGACGACTGCATTTTTTTAAATCAAAGAGCTAACCATGTATGCTTTTGGAGAAATAACACAATTTCAGAGCATAGGGTCAAAGAGGTGCATCACCAGACATTGAAAAAGCCTTACTACCAACACTATATCTACCGTGCGAAGAGAAAATTATTTTTACAGCACAGGATCTGGAGGCTGGCAGGTGAGAACAGCGCTCGAAGGACCACTTACTTTTGCTCTCCTCGTTCAATTCCTCCTTCAGGGTGGCAATGGCCACACACGCCTGTGCACCCCCGGCACTGGGTGGTGCGGTCGGCGCTTGCCCGCAGGCACACACCTTGCCATCGCACTCACTCACTCAGGCCGCACGTCCTGAGCCTTTTACGGCCACCAAGGGTGCAGCTAGGTGGCGTACGGCACAGACTCAGTCCGGGCGGCTCTAAGCCGTTGTGTTTTGGGGTAGTGTTTGTTTGGTTTTTGGTTGGGTTTTTTTTTTTGAGGTTGCCAGGGGGCGAGGGGCCGGCGGGTGGGACAGCACCAGCGGGGGTCGTCCCCGGGGCTGCCGGGGCCTCGGAGACCCGCGACCGCTTCGCCTGCCCACCTCGCTCCACAAGCTTCAGGCAGCGACCGGGGCCGAGTAGAAGCGCGGCCGCGCCGCTTCTGCCGCCGGGCGGCCCTGTGGGGCCGGGGGTGGGGGCGCGCATGCCTCCCGGCAGCGCGCGGATCCGGCTCGTGCCGCGCATCCCTGGCCGGCGGCGCTCCTCTCGCGAGAGGTGGCGGCGGCCGGCTGCGCTGTAGCCGGCTTCGTCAGGCGGGCGATCGCAGGGGTCCCCCGCCCCGGGCCAGCCGCGGCTGCCTGCCCCCTCCACCCCTCCCCGGGGCACCGCGGGGCGGATGCGGCGGCCATAGTTTGGGCCGGGAGGAGCCGCCGCTTGCCCTTTTCACGAGCGCCGCCGGCGGGCCGAGGAGCCGCTCCCGCCGCCGGGAGCAGGCGGGGCCTGGGGAGCGGGCGGTGCTGGCGGCCCCCCGCATCTCGCCTCCGCCCGAGCCGGGAAGCGAGCGGGCGCGGAGAGGCGAGGTGGCGCCGGCCGCTTCTTGTCCCAAGTTCCTGTCTCCGCCGAGGGGGGATCAGGTGGAGCGGCCGGAGGGCGGGGAGGTGGAGGGCACTGGAAGCCGTTTCCTTCCCAGCTCCGCAGCCCCACGTCGGCCGCGGGGCCCCCGCGCCGCTCCCTCCTGCCGAAGCCCCGGTGGGCTCGCCCGGCGCGGCCCCTCCTCCCCGCGCGGCGCTGTCACAGAGCAGCGGCGGGCGGTGCTTTCGCTTAGCGGGGCGCGCTCAGGGCGAAGGCGAACGCGGCGCAAGAAGGCGGCGGTGGTGAAGGCAGAGGGCGGCCGGTGCGGGGCGAGCAGGCGGCGGGGCCGGGTCTCGCTGAGGGGGCCCGCCGGGGGGGAAGCTGCGGCCGCACCGGCAGCATCATCACCTGGCGCTGCGGCGGGAGCGGGGGGGAGGGGGGGGGGGAGGAGGCGGGGCGGGGCGCGCGAGACGCCACTCGTTGTCTGCGGCGCGCTGCAGCTGCGGGCGCTGGTTGGCGGCTTAAAGCAGCGGGGCCGCCGCCGCGAGGGGCGTTCAGAGCAGCTGGGGCCGTCGCCGCGCGCAGTGCTCGGTCGGAGAGGCATGGAGGGCAAGCAGCAGCAGCAGCAGCAGCAGCAGCTGCTGGCGCCCGGTCCCGGTGTGCCGGGGGCCGCGGCCGAGGAGCGGCGCTCGGAAGATGCGCCAGGCGCCGGCGGCGCGCTGGGCAGACCGCTGGGTCCCACGCCGAGCCAAAGCCGCTTCCAGGTGGACCTGGTGGCCGAAGGCGCCGGCCGCCCGGCCGAGGAAAGCCGCAAGGCGAGCGGGGATGGCGCCGCGGCGGGGAAGGGTAGCGAGGAAGCCAAAGGCAGGTTTCGGGTGAACTTCGTGGACCCGTCGGCCGGCGACGAGAGCCCCGGTGAGCCGGGGGGCGGCAGCTCGGAGGGCGGCAATGTCAGCTTCCAGAACGGCGGCGACACGGTGCTGAGCGAGGGCAGCCTCCACTCCGGCGGGCACCACCACTACTACTACGATACCCACACCAACACCTACTACCTGCGCACCTTCGGCCACAACACCATGGACGCCGTGCCCCGCATCGACCACTACCGACACACGGCCGCCGACCTGGGCGAGAAGCTCATCCGGCCCAGCCTGGCCGAGCTGCACGATGAGCTGGACAAGGTGAGCGACCGCCGCGTACGCCAGCACACACGCCCCTTGCCCGCCGAGCGCTCGGGCCGCCCCCGAGGAGCCGGGCAGGGGAGCGGCCCCGGGCCCCGCGTTGTGCCCTCGCCGGAGCCGCTTTTTAGCCCCGGGGTGTGCGGGTGGCGGCGGCGGCGGCGGGAGGAAGGAGCTAAAAGCTCGCTGAGCCTCGAGGAGGCGCAAAACAGCGCGAATGCATCGGGTCGCCAGCGTCTTTTCTCTCTCTGTCTGGTTTTGTTTTTTTTATGGTCTCATGACGCAGCGGGGTTTTTACCCCCTGTGTTTTAGGCGAATGGTCTCCGTGGTGAGAGGTGGCTACACCCGTACGTCAGCGGGACGAAACGTTTTCTCCAAAACCGGGAAAGAAGGATCGATGGGAGACGCAGCGGTTTGCTGCTCCTGGCCCATATCGCAGATAGGGAGCATTAGTAGTAATAATAATTAAAAAATGCCGAGAGGGGTTTGACTCCTCCGCAGACAAAACCGCATGCCGCTGCCTGCGCACGCAGCGCAGAGCCGAACGTCTCCTGGCGTGATGCTGGAGGCTGCACGGATGGAGCCGACGCTCCTTCCTCTTAAGGAGCCTTTTCAGTCGCGCTGAGTAGCCCCGCGTGTGAGGGCGTCATGATCCAAGGCTTCGAGAAGTACGTTGAAGCTGTGTGTGTCAAGCTGTTGCTATTTTGGACTAGTCCGTATGTTACTGGAGACGAGTTACAGTGAAAGCTTATTTGTATTGTAGGCTGTCTTTATGAAACGGCAAGCTTTAGCTGAACGTGAAATTAATTTGATACACCTTTTTAGATGATAAACCATCATGACTAAACTAAAGCTGGATCGAACTATTGCAGTCCTGTTTTCTTGAAGTCTGAAAATTGCCTCGTGGTATTTGGCTGTACTTTGAGAAGTCCACATTCTGAAGGCTTTTTTTTTATTCCTGATGAGTTTAGAGGAATAAAAGAACGTGTAGGCCACATTTTAATGAAGTGAAGAATAATCGGTTTCTGGAACTTTTTTTCATCCTCCCTTTCACTGCTTACAGGTGGAATTTGATGAGAAAATGTATGTTCTTTGGAGACTGTCCTCTTTCATGCTGTTTGGCAGCTCCGTGCATTTGTACCGATGAGTGTTTTGTTGTTGGGTTTTCTTTTTGGGGGGGGAAGAGTAGCGGTGGTGTTTATTTTTGAAGTCTGTTTTCTCGAAACTGACTCCTCATTTGTTCCACTAGAAGTAACTGTTTGGTGTGCTACAGAGATACTTCATTGCGCCATCTAAGATAAGATATCAAAACAATTAATAACCTCAACAGCAAATGACTGTTGCCGTTCAGGTCCCTCCCAGTGGCTATAGTCTAAGTTAGTATGGAATCAAAGTCGGCAGTTACTCTCTTGTGTATAGAGTTAGATATGCTAGAAACAAACCATGTAATTTATGTGAAAACACTAATTTCATCCTCCCTGCCCCCTTTTTTTGACTCCTGTTCCATCATGGGATGACCACTTCGCTAGATAGTCTGCTCTGTAAGCATGACATTACTTGAATTTCTGAGCTTGACTCAGAAACTTGTTTTGTGTTGTGTTTATATTGCAGCAGTCAAGAAAGCTCTTTATGATACCATTAGGACATTCAGCAGGGAATCTTAACTTAATCTGGAGCTATAGTTTCTCCAAGTACAGTTTCTTCATAAAGAAGAAATGCATAGCAAGCAATTTTATTGGTAGGTTGTGACACAGAGGAGCGGTAGACTGACCAAATTGGAGGTTTGTTATCAGAACAGTTTCATTGTTAGCATTTATGTACTGAAATTATTAATTTCTCAGATGTCATGAATTTGTTCTGCAGTGTGGGTGGATGTTTATGTAAAGATTTTTCTTTTTAAAAAAGTCATGTCTTGTCTGCTGTGTTGCTCTCTCTCCTCTCCCTCCCTCTCCCCTCCAAAAAAAAAAAAATAGAAAAAACCAATGGGAAATGGGATATGCAATTTCAGTTAAGTTTGGTATTATACTTAAGTATTAATTTTAAAAACTGTCATGGTATAAACTACAGAAGTTAAATTGAAGTTCAACTTAGCAAGTCAGCTGTTCTGTCACAGGTTGTGTCATGTCCAAAACAATTAACATGTTAGCAGGCATTTCGGCTTATATGAAGGAAAGCAATTACTTTCACTTCAGGCTTAGGAAAGCGTTTTGCAAGATAAAGTTGAGAACACAAAAGCTTTCGATAAGGTTGTGTTGTGCCTATTAATAGGATTGTATAACTACATCTTTCCCAGTCTTTGAAGTATAAAACATACCACACCTGTGACTATGTACTTGATTTCTGGCTACAGAGTGCTGCTAACTTTTAAACTGTAATGGTGCCATACTTTTATGTAAAAGATGTTCTTAAAGCTGTTGTGCTTTTTTTCCACTATGTTTCACAATTTGTCTTACATCCATTCCCAAAGCTACTCAAGTTCCTGCTGACTAATAGTAATGGTCTCTAGTGCTAAATAGTACTATGCATTAGATATTTCACTGACTTTTAAGAACTTGAGGAGTTAGCCTTACTCTTTAGTTGTGGGTCTTGTACTGATTTCACTTGTACAGCATGTATGTCAAAGACCATTACGTAAAATTTGCAAAATGTGAAAGACCTGTTCTTATGCCTCTCTTTCTTGACCCAGGGCATTAAGGTTGGCGGTTATTTTGTATTAAGGTCCAAAAATGCATTCACCAGCTGTGTGGTTCACTGCTTTGAATGTAGCAGTTTCATCCTGCAGTTAAAGCTTGTGCTATTCTTTATTCCTTTTAAAAGGTAAATAAATGCTGTGAGGCACTATTACAGTGGTGTTGGTGTTAGTGTCAGTTACAGAACAGATTTTTTTTTTCCTGTAGTTTTGTTTAAAAGCTTCATACACCTAATGCTTCTACTGATTCTGTTCTCACAGGAAAGCACTGTTGGAGGATGATGACCTGTTTGAGGAAGATGCACAGAGTACAGAATGGGTATCTATTGACAAGGGTTTGTCTTGCTCTCTTGGTAGAATAGGCAACTAACCACCTCAGGTTTCATGTGGTTGTTCCAACAGTGCTTTCCTAGTAAAAATTAAAAGGCTTCATTCTGAAATTAGTTGTGGAAACACTACTGAATGATGCTGCAGCACTCTGAAGTGAATGAATTGCCTACTACTGATCTTTGTCTATCGTTAAATTTCAAGAGATGAGTTGTGTGTGTGTATATATATATATTGGCTGCAGATAGCTAAGGTGATTGATCTGGTTATCCAGTCTGGCTTATCCAATTAATGTACATTAATCTTACTCTGCCTTAGAGACATGACAGAGAGAATTTGGTGATGCTGTTACAGTTACTAGTCTTACAAATAAGCTGATGTTCTACAGAAGCATTAGTCTCTAGGGATGTAGAGGTGAAAGAATGGTTATTAACAAAGAAGTGGGAAGGAAACGGCGTACTGTGATATATAGGTTTGTATTGCAGTTGCTGTGGTGTCCCCTGGCCTCTTGAGGGTATCTGCCCGCAGACAGTAGGAAGATTAAAAGTGTCGCAGCTTTTCTTAATTTATTTTTTTTCCTATCTTAAAGTTTAGGATTATCTGCTTTGCTGAGGTCACCTACATCTCTAAGTAAAGCTTTAGCCTGTAGAAGGCATTCCATCTCATCTGCCTTTGCCTTCCTCAATATAAAAATTGCATAATGTTATAGACCTTATGGTTCTGGAAGGTGAATACTTTTAAAGTATTTAGAATTGGACTGTGTTTTGGTAATCCATTACTATGCATTAATTTATGATTTTTCGGGATAGCATTGTCTTACCTGGGGAGCTTATTTTTTTGAAGAAGCAGCTTCACAGTACATGAGTGATTCTCATTTGATGTCTTTTGTGCGGTCATTTACAGCTGTGGTAAGTAGATGTGCAAACCAAGCCCTCTGCTGGTAGTTTTCTTCTGTTGTTCCTTAAATACTCGGTACTAGCTGGTTCCTGTGACAGGCTAGAAGGTACTGATTTTAGAGGAGGATCTTTACACTACCGGCCACCCCCCAGGCCAAATTTAGAAAAGGAAACAAATAAACCCCAAAGGCATTTAAAAACACAAGCGTGCCTTGCGTCCTCCTACTCAGAAATCCGTGCACCTGTCCTCTGAGTTTGGAGGCAGAAGTAAGAAAGAAGACATTGCTGTTAGTCTTGATGCAAAGTTGATTTTTTTTTTTTATTATTTTTTACTCAAATAGTGTGACTTTTTAAAGTTCTTTTCCTGGCTTTGATTTGTATTGTCTTGAACATCACAATTTTTCCTCTTATGTGCTAACTTAAATATTTAACTAAGCATGGTGAAAATGCTGTGTGTGGCACTGTCTTCTGACAAAATTTTTTTCTCTTGAAAATGTTAAACATTTGCTGCACTTCTTAACATTTGTTTTCTTGTTGGGGTTTTTTTTTTCCAATTCTTGAGGCTGCTTAGCCTGTAGAGAAAACAGAGCTCAGCTAAAGATGTATAAAAGGCTAGAACATGGTTCTAGATGATTTTAGGCTAGGCAGTTAGCTGACCATGTTATGTAAGGTCTATCTTTAAAAATTCCTTCCTCCTCTCTCCCTCTGCTGGAAGACTGAGACCTTTTTGCAGATTTTGATTCTACTGGTTTGCTGAATCTTGCTTACAATCAGTTGGTCTCCTAGTTCTTGAATCAGTGTGATTTAATTCAAATAGCTTATTTTCCTTCTTGATCTCTTTTTATATTCATAAGCAGAACTTGAATTTTCTTTCTGAACTTCATTGCTCTAAAAATAAAACAAGAGAAACTCTATCCCTCTTGGTATCTGTGCTCTTGGACATCCTAGATCTTTAATTTTTCACTGTTCCCATTCATCATGTTTTGAAAAACAGTGAGCTCAGTGCATCTGTGTTCAGATGCATCATACAGCACCATGCAAAGTCATGGGTTTATGCTTTTCCAATCTGTGTGAAGGGTCCTCATTTTGTTTATGCTGGCATTCCACTTGATTACCACCACATTCTCCAAGGGAAAAAAACCCAAGATGTACTGCTTTCTTTGCAGCCGTAAATGATACTAGTCCTCCGAGGTTTGTATTTTATACATACCGTGTGTGTTTTGTACTTGTAACTTTAGATGGCTTCATGCTTGAATCCCTGTTCTCTGATCTTTCTGGTAAGTCTTTAGTCCAAAAAAAACAGCTGTGGAATACTGAAACCCTTGAACTATCATCAGCAAATGGCTAACATTGTTCTTACTATTTTGTTTTTGTTTTGTTCCAGGGAAGCTGGAAATAACTGGGCAGTGTTAACAGGTTATATTTTGACAGTGCAGGTGTTTGCTGCTGAAAGACCTAAGCTCTTTTACTTTCTTGTGGTGACATTTGTATTTTTGAGTTGTCTGGTGACAAGCACTCAAGGGGTTCATAGTGCACTGCAGCAGTCTCCATTAACCCCTCTCATTTCCCAGAGAGGAAGATAAAGGAAATAAGGGAGAGAAATTTATGGGTTGGAAAAAACCTAAAACGGCTTTAATGAAACAGCAACAAAAAGAGAAGATGCTATTAATAAGAAAATAAGGAAACATACACCAATATATGTACAAAACCAATATTTGAACTCCCCTGATGAGTCACGACTGATCCTTGCAGGGCAGGCCCTGGGGAAGTTGCAGACTGGACTCAGCAGCATATGGGAACTGGGTTCAGAAATTGAATTTGGGGATGTATGGATTGGGATTGAAGGCAGAAGACCAGGCAGTGCTCATGGGCACTGCTCCTGTCAGAAGAAAGGAAAAGGTGTGATTTGCCAGAAGAGTACAACTGGGGAAGAAAGGAAGGAGGGAAGGAAGCAGTGCTTGTGTTTGGAGCAGCTTTTTTTTTTTTTTTTTTTTAAATAAACCAATCTTGGTTGACATGTCAGTATCAATGACTAGTTCAAGACCAGAACCTGAAAGAGTAGCAAGAATTTATCTCTAGCTGGGCAGTTTTATTTCAGCATAAGCTGTTTCAGAACTGATTAAGGAGAAATGTGCTGCAGAATCCATCTTCAGATTAGTGTTTTCCCTTCTGGTAGTGCATCTATATTTTTATATTTTCATTCATAAAGAACGTTTCTGCAGAGGAGAAGGTTGGCAAGATCAGTATCTTGGAGTAATTCAGACCATCATACTACATCTCCTTTTACATCTTTCAATTTTTCCCTAAAGCCTCATACAATATTTATACATGAGCAACCACAAAAGCATTGCCCCCACATTGTTTTGGTATAACTAATAGCAATCACAATATAGTAATTTTTTTTTGGTAGTAAGAATTCTTAAGAAATAGTTAATTTAGAATTGTTTGCCTTTCAGTGTTTTGGAAGCTATCAAGTTCTTGCATGTTGAGCACATGGAAGGTCTGATTTATTTTTACACTTCATCATGTCACTTAGGCCTAATAAACTTAACTGAAATTTCTTATTATCCATAAAAGCAAAGGAAGATACATTATCAGTGCCTGGTAGACTTAACTGACTGCAGGATGTGGCAATTAAAAGAAAGTAAAACATGTCTAAAATTACATTTTAACAAGGAAGCTTACCTCTTGCATCTACATTTTGCTGGTTAGCTTTAGTTCTTCAAATGAACGGATTCGATTTCAGATTATTCAGATGTTAATTTTTGTTGCACTTTTAATTCCAGGAACATAGCAATGCCTGTTTCAGCTGTGAAAAGACAGGTTACTGTTTCAACTTTTAGGTTTTACATGGTAGAGAGACTCCTAAGACTCTTCCAAGTAGTACCGCTCTTGAGCTTTAAGTAATTTGGCAACTTCAGCTTGAATGTGGTGCTATGCACTGTGAACGTACCATCTCTGCCTCAGCAGATGTGCATACAGCTGTGTTCATCACTTCCTGGCATGATATTCAAAATTCAGGCAGTACTTAATTGACTTTTAGCCTATTGTAAGACAATAGGTTAAATGTAATTTTTCATGAACTTAACTACACTTGGAACTACTAATAAAAATGAGAGATCTTATTAATTTGCTGCTGCTGTGGGTAACTACTGGATGCCATTTAATGGGTTAGTAGGGTTTTTTTAAGTTGTGGCTCTAAAGATAGTAGAATCACAGCATACTAGCAGGAATTTACACATGCTTCAAACAGGGAGTGGAAATTATAAATTCTATTAGTGAACTTGCTATAATTCATTTCTGGTTTAAAACCAAACAATAAAGTACCTAGTGTGACTGCTGAATTTTTGAAATGGCCTTCAACAGCTGCTCATTGCACAATGGCTAGCAATGTTGCCTGAAAGCATGTGTTTTTTGAGCTTGTTTAAGAAAACTGCTAAGAGGATGTCTACGCAAACTGAAATGTTGTGAATGTGTCTTCTGCCGTGTTTTCTTTTGCATGTGCTACTTGACTGGATTTTTCAGAATTGTAGCTAATCACTCGAGCTTCCCACCTAACTCCTGAAAAACCTGAACACCTCATTGTTTTGCTAACTTGGCAACGTTTTTAATTAAGGAATTATCAGGAATTTGTAAACTGTTCTAGCTGCCTGTGAAGGCTGCTTCTTTGTGAGTAGCTGTCTTTGAGTAACTTGACTTGGGTTATGACCCTGTTCAAGGTAGCGGAGAGTCAAACTGTTGTATCTGTTGGCAAGATGTAAATTAATGATGTAATTAAGATGAAGAAAATGACAACCTACTTTTAGTATTGGAATTTGCACTTTCACTGCCCTTTCATCAGAATAAAGGCTATGATTAAGGATTAATGGAGAGTTGGGGCACTAGTTCTGAGTTTCCATATTAACTCACAATAACCGTATCACTAACCTTATCACAGAAGACAACTGGTGAGGAGGAACTAGAACTGGATGGAGTATTTCAAGTTCAAGTGTACTACAGACTGTTTCCTTGATGTACTTATTACAGAATTATTTTTCTGGTTTTCTCATCTCTTGAACTGTTGCTGTGTAACAGGTTGATAGTTTTCTAAAAGCTGTTAGGGTAGGCCAGAAAAAGAGTTATTTCAAGAGTAGTGAGAGATCTAGTCAGCATATGCTTTTTTTTTTTTTTATTCTTTATTGCTTTGCTTTCATAGGCATTGAGATTCAGTTCTATTACTTTCAAGTTCCTAAGCCTAATGCGATTCCTCTGCATCTTTTGATCACTGAAAATAGCAAATTGCCCTTCTTAAGAAGTGGCTGTTCAGTTGGGTTTGGATATTGATATTTACTATATAGTTCTGGGGTTTTAATGGAAGGGTGGCTTAGGTAAATTCATTGTGCCATTAATGAAAGCCATGTCTAGGATGTCTAGCAAAGCCTTAGAGTTAGCACTTCTGAAACAGATCAGTATAGACAAGAAAATAGCTGTTTGCCAACAACAGTGTTGCTAGTGTTGTTTACAAAATAGGCTGCCCATGCCAGTGCTGACTGTTCTGTAAGAGAGTGTTATGTAGAGTAAGATATTTTAAAAATAATTGAAAGCAATTAGCTGCAATACTTACTCCCTTTCAGAGCTGTTTATTTCTCTTAAAAAAACACCCTGCAAACTGTCAGACCTGACGGATGTGTTTTTCAAGCTTTGTATTAAAAACTTGCTGTGAGTTGTTGCTTCAACCACACTCTGGCTACAGTATGTCTGAATTAGAAAAGCAAAAGCAAATGTGCATAAGCTTTTCTTCTGTGTGTTTTGAGCTGTGTTGTCTCCAAAAATCTGTACTGTCAAGTTTAGCACTTGAGTAGTCATAATCTAAACTGTGTACAACTATAGAGTTGGGCCATTTAGGAGTGTAATCTCCACAAATAATGATTTTTTCACTGTTGAGACAGCTAACATGCCTACATCTGGATCAATACATTTTACTGTTTGCTTCCTTCCAAAAAAAGGAATTTCTTAAGAATGGTGACGTCTGGAAAGTTAACCTTGGGGAGATAGAAACATGAAATTAAGGTATAGTGAACAGCTGGACCATAATGCTGGAGTGAAGGAGCGCAGAAGGTGTCTACAGGTCTGTCACTTTTGTGTAAAAGGGTACTGCTGTCCACAGTGATTACTGCAGATATCTATAATCTCAAAGCTTCTAGCAGGTAAATAGTGTGATCCCGTTGTTGAAACTTTGACTGTAGCAGGTGAGGAGAGAAAGCCATTGCTATCCAAAATTGTTCTGTTGGTGAAAGATAGCTCTGAAGTGACTTCCTCATTTCCTGTCCGCAGTAAGCATGTCAAGTGATGCGGCCACCGTGCTCGGCATCAGAATATGTAAGTACAAAGCAGTTCCAAGTGTAAGCAGCTATTCTCTTGATTAAATGTAGTGTAGTGTCCTTTTTATATTTCCGTGCAGAAATTTGAGCTTGAAAAGATGAAGCTCTTGATTTTCTTGAACAGATTAATAGTATTAACTATACCCTACTAAGACAATAAAAAAGCTACTATTGTGAAGCCTTTCTAAGGAATTTGTGCGAGGAGAAGCACATACTCTGTCGCATGTGCTAAACCTGTATCCAGTCAAGCTTCAGGGATGGAAAAAGAGCAGTTAAATGCTCTTAGTCTCAGGTACTTTTTTGGTCTCCTCTCTTTGCACAAGAGTAATGACTACAGGATTAGTTGAGGAAGTTGCTTTCTACTTGGGACTTGCTGCAAAGACCACAGAGAAAGCAGTCTGCATGAAGAACCAGGCAGTCTTAGCTACAAACTTGCGGCTTGTCCTGTCCTCTGCTTAGGTCTTCCATGTTGTAATACTTGAAAAGAAAAAAGAGCAGAAGAGTTCTTGTGCGTTTATTCTGGTACCTCCTCATACAGTTCAACATAGCCTAAGTGTGTTCTCTTTAAGATGGGATCTAGTCAAGTTCAGATAGATGTGCTACCTGACATATATCACAATCAAGAACTCTCAGCAGAACAGAATAGCAGTTCTTACTGATGATAATTTTTTCCACGCACCAGTGTATTTTAAGATGTGTGTGAAAAATCTTGGATCGCTTCTAACGAGTATTTTCTCATTACTAATCCACTTCTGATAAACGTGGAGGCTATTCACAGTTGGCACAAATAACGTACTGTTGTGATCCAGTACTGGAGATGAAATAATAGATCATCTGTACTTCTCAGTGCACTGTAATACAGCAATGGAAATTTTTGTGTAGGAGCAGAACTTAACTGGTTCTTGGCTAAATTGCTATCAGGGTATGATAGAACCGTCAACATGTAAATATATCTTATTTTTCCTTTAACAATGCAAGTGAGTACCATAACTCTTGAGTGTTCTTTGGCCTGATAAGACACACTATTTTGGTTTGAAAGTCAGTAAGAACATGATCTGAAATGCTAAAACCTTCTCTTTTCTTTGCTGTTTTGTTACACCCCCTCCAAATCCACAGTGTCTTAGGGTTTTTTTTACCGTTTATGAAGATCTTATCATACATGTATTGCTGTTCTGAAATGGTGCTAGTGCATTTTTTTCCATTCAGTAGCTGTGACTTGAGTAGAAGCATTGTTTCTTCATGAGCACAAGCATGAAAAATACTACGCCTTCTTTGTTTACAGCTGAGACCACAGTGGGGCTGAACTTGGAGCCTTGTGTAGTGGAATTCTTTTGTGCCCACATTTTGTAATATCCGTTCTCACTGGTGCTTTATTGGGCACCCACTAGCACTGATAACCAGCAATAACCTTTCAGTTATTGCATTTTGTGTGTGCTTCAAAATATTTTCCTCAGAAATATTGCATAGTGTGGAGAGACAAGACATACAGAACAAAACTTTCTTGTGTTCCTAGTGTGTGTATCTCAGAGCTGATCTGGTAACTGATAACTCAAAATACCAGTTGCGAGCCATTATCTCCTCCCCAGAATATAACAGGCTGAGCTGTGGACTTATTTGAGCACTGTAGTAAAATGTGTGTCTATTCTGTGGTGGTTGAGGTTGGTAGTGGCCTCTAGAAGTCGTCTTGTCGATGCATGTAATTGATTCTACCAATAACTGACCAGCTATGGTCATATGCTGAAGTATATAATTATTTCTTACACTAGAAACTAGAATATCCTCCACATTTTCTTAAAACCTAAATGTGCATAAACAGAAACTTCTGGCTTGTTTAAAATAATATTTAAAAAGAAGTGTTGTGACTTGGTATTACAGCATTAACTACTTTAATTACACACAGTGTTTCAGTATTTTAGGACATACAGATTTCTTCTAGCCCTTCCTTGATGATCCTCCTTGGCCAGTGTTTTTGAAGAGCAATTTTATTGTTTCTTATTGGAGATGTGGCATGCCTTATAACCATCAGATGTTATCAAATGTTGGCAGTTTTCTTGGCCAGAGCGTAAAAAATGCTTGCATGATATAAATATGACTCTTGATGCAACACTTTAAAATTGAGTTTGCTGCAAGTATAATGTGATGCTTGTCTATGAGAAGCAAGAATAGATTTTATAAGAAGGAATACACACAGTACGGATTTTATAAGGAGGAATATACACAGTTGCATGGTTGCATGCTTGATTGGAGCCCTTGTTGTTGTGGTTATTAAAATGAAGGTGAGTGGGGGAGAAGTTTGGAGAAACTTCTGGTACATGGTGCTAGAAACAGCAGAATCTGATGAGGGAGACATTAAGATCTAGGAAGAGTTTGGGGTTTTATTCTTTTCCTAGGAAAGTCATCTGAAGGACAAGTACTCGAGGGTATGGGAACAGGGTGGTCTGTAGGCTCAGTCTGTTCTGTTATGAGCTTCAGGTGTTCCCGCATTGCGTGAGAAGCCTGATAAGAGGGCTTTCCATTTCCTCAGTTCTGGTTTAGGTAGGTCAGCATACACTCAGCAAATGAGTGGCATGCAACTGTACATATTAAATTAAAACTACTTAATTATTATTACAGTTCTTAGCATAGAGATGCTAGACTTAATTTTTTTCTTGTCCTCACTGTTCTAAGTGGTTCACACACCACTTTTTGCTTTATTTTGACTGCCTGCATACAAATAATTGGAAAATCAATAAATTCATCTGGTCAAAGGCTACAAATCCCTGAACAAGTTACAGCCCTTAGTTTTCTTCTATCCACAAGAGCTGCAGTTCAGCAAATGGAGTAACTCCCAGTTATGTATCTTTTTTGTCCTCTTTTTAATGTATATAACACATTATATACATGTGTATACACACATGCATATAAAAATATCTATGTATATAACACATCTAATTTTTTTAATCCCTTTTGGAGACAAGAGACCCTACTATTTAAGAAAGAGATCTGCACACTGATCACAATTCTGCCCACTGCTGGAAGGCTTATGCTGTTCAGGGTCTCCAGATGTGTTGCAGATACACTTGTTTTTATGAGAATTTCATCATGTGGAGTCAGTGAAAGAAGCACTGACATAAACCTTGGCTAATGACCTTTGAATAAGGTTGTCATAATCTGGTTTTGTTTACTGTTGATTGTAAGAGGATATGGATGACATCCTCCATAAGTGACTGTTCTATAAATATTACCTCTGGGCTCTCTGCTGATGGTATATTTGGCATTCGTGTGTTGGGAGGAGAAATTTATTAAAGTATCTCACATTAAACTTTCTAACTGTGTTACTTCACTATTGAATATACTTCTTAAAAACGTAATTTGGGTCTAGTCTATTTTGTGTCTTACTTAGCAAATGGGAGTTTTGCCCTTTACTTCATTGGGATTAAGCCTCTAATTGCTCAGATGTTTTCTAAGCCCTCTGGGATGCAGGCTGCTTCACAAATACTGCTTGAGCTAGCTTGTTGAATAGTATTCTCTGAATGGTATTCAGGGTCTTTCTGGTATATTCATTCTTTATACTTGTTGCCTTGGATAACTAACATACTTTGCTCAGAGCGTTTCCTGCAGATTTCTTCCAGCAAGTGTAAGAAATATTTGAGTTCAAGTGTTAAGTGTTTGCCTGGCTTGGCAAAACAAAACTGCCTCTTGAAAAGCAAGCATGCAACAAGTATGTGTTTATACATATGTATTTTTTAATAAATAACAAACAGTTAAGATTTCTGCATTGTAAGGCTGAGAGTTGAATTTTAAGGAAAAACCACAAGTTCGTCTTTGGCCATGAGACTGATGTTTTCTGCATCTGTCTCACTTCCCTTTTAAACAGTGAAGTTTTTGGAAGGAGACTTCTCTTCCCTAATTCTCCCTGAAATACAACTCCCCCACCCTCCTTTCTAGCAGCATCATCTTACAATTTAGTGGTAGAATAGTTTGCAGGCAGGTGAATAATTCATTTCCTGAAAGGTTGATCAAATGACAGTTAAGGGAACTATGGGAAATGCTGTAGCTGAGACCAGTAACTTACAGTAGAACAGTATACACACGTTCAGATTAAGAAATAAAACTTTCTCTGCTGAAGAAGTTGCTGCATTTGAAATATTTTAGCTGTTTTCTTAAAAGACTAGATGTTTGTTTCTTAGGGCTGTAGACCTGATTCTTAAAAATATTTATTAATCTGACTAACAGTTTGTTCTTACTGAAGCAAAATTCCCTACATAAGTTTGTTTTATGTTCCTTGAAATGTGAGATGCACCTCATGCAAGAAACACAAAGGAAAAGTTTAAAACCTCTGCAGTGTCATGCTTGAATTTTTCTGTTTGCACAAGTATAGATGTGGTTTTTTTTACAATGCAGGCACCAATTGCTCTCACTTGTTAATCACATGAAAGATGAACTGGGTTTTTGTTTGTTTGTTTCCTAAGGAGCCCTTTGAAGATGGCTTTGCAAATGGTGAGGAAGGCACACCAGCAGGGGAAGCAGCTGCGACATACACACCTGATAGCAAAGGAGTGGTCAAGTTTGGCTGGATAAAAGGTGTATTGGTAAGTTCGATGCGTTGCACTTCAGTTTCTTATGGATGTGATCTTTCTAATAACCCTCCTTTTTGAGAGGGATTGTGATAGCACTTAAAGAAAAGATACATATGAAAGTGTGCAAAAATTATTTTAGGAATGGTTGCTCTTACTTTTACTGGATTTTAAGGAAGTAAATACCTGAGGACTTCAAGATTGTGGTTTCTTAGCACTGGTTTTAAAGTTCTGAAGTTGCGTAGCTTTCAAGAAGGAAAAAGGTTATGTAAGTATTTGTATGTGGTAGAAGAACTATGTATGAACAGTAAATTACATGCAAATGGACAGAGTACACTTAATGTGTGTTCACTTTGGATCTGTAAAGTTTTGGTCTGAAGTGTTAGAAAACTTGTGGGTTTTTATTTATATATTTTTAGAGAAGCGAAACATAACGTGTTGAGGAGAGTACCTACCTGAGCATGGTAAAACTTGACCAGGATTAAGTATTTAGATTTCGTTGAACCTGTTAAAAAAGTCATGCTTTCCTAAACTGTGGAAGCCTTAACAGTTAATCAAGTATAGTCATGATGGAAAAAAAATCAATCTGTCCCCATTTGGAGAAGGAAAAATTGAAGGGTGATGCAGGGGATGTTATTGTGAGTAGATTATCAGCTTAGTATTTTAGTGAAGAGAAACCATGATTAATATGTACTCTCCAAAGCTGTAGTAATTTATTGGGGTGGCTGCAAATGCAACAATTAGTTAAAACATGCTGAACTTGAGCATTCAGAATACCTACCTTCAGTTCAGCAAGCTTCCACTGTGTATTAGCAACTTGCTTATGAGTCTTGGAAGTAGCCACATTCTCTGCTTTGAGAGAGGGAAAGTCCCTGTGGTACCTGTGAGACAACCACTACAGACTTCTGTTGATGTACCCCAACCAAGGACAGAGTTGTTAATTTTAAAGCACATGTGAAGCTGACTTAAAATCTCCAAACCCAAATTCTCTGTTGGGCTATTTTTCTAAGCCACAATTCTAAGTATTAGAATGGGATAAGTGTTGCTGAACTTCTTCTTTAAAAGTCTACATGTCTTCCTTTTCTGTGGTTCAAAAGTTGCATTTGGTATTTGCTTGTAGACATAAGCTGTCTGGGTGAATGTTTCCAGCTCAGGTGATTTATGTTTTGCAAAAGACTTTTAAAATTTACGAAAACTTTTTACATTTGTGGTTTGGAGAGGTCCTTATCTCACTTCTAACAACCAGCTAAAGATTTTGTAGGACTGATACTGTACTCTTCAGGTAAGACAGACACCTAAGACCTGCTGTTAGTCTTCTGACTAAATTCTGTACAGAGGAATAAGAATTTAAAATACAAAGTTAAAAAATAAACACTCCTCCTTCATGATGTTAGTGTGCAGCTGCATTGTAAGATACAAAAGTTCTAGGACTGGAAGTTTGGGAGGTTGGGGGATTTTTATAAAGAATAAATTTAGTAGGGTATTGCTTATTCATTTTTTTTTTTCTGTGGAGATTTGTGGAAGTTTTGAACTGGTGCTGTAGACATCACATTCCTATTTTTAGTCATGTGTTTTGTAGCATATATTTTGTAGCATTGAAATCCTATTAATTTTTATTGTCTGCTCAAGACAAACTATGAGTTTTACATTTGTAGTTGAGGTACTGGAACTTTAAATTCAAGGTTTTCCAGTGTTGAGCTGAAGACAACCAATTCTGTCAGTGATTTTACTTTTCATTTGGGTCGCTTCTAAGAGGCTACATTTTTTGAAGCTAATGGCATGTTTTTGCAGACTGTTTTCTGCAGGAAGTGATAATGCTTGATGTTTATATTTACTGCCGAAGAGTGGTGTGCAGAAAGGCTCTTGCTTATACTTCTTTAGTAACCAAGATCAGTAACCTTATGTGCCACATTAGGGGTGCTGGGAAGTAAAAGGGTTGCAAGGAAGTAAAAAGTTGCACCTCCAGGGAGGAGCGTACAGGACAGGTGACCCAAACCTGCCCAACAGATCATTCCATTCCAGATATGTCATATTCAGTATAAATCTGCTGAGTCACAAGGGTTAAGGCCTCTTCTTCAATGGCCAGTTTCCAAGGAGGAGTCTGTCAGTTCTGCCTTTAATCCTGAGTTCCCAAATCCAGTTGCTGTATCCAACTCTCTGCTGCTGACCTTGAGACTTTCCTGGTGCTGCCTGCTCTGCAACATCAGTGAGAATTGCTGTTGTGGGAGGAACTGAGTTTGGTATTGGTTTTGTATGTAGTTGTATATATTTCTTTATTTTCATATAAGAACTATTATTATTTCATTAAAGTTGTTTTAGTTTTCTTTTCCAGTCCATAAGCCTCTCTGCTTTTTATTCCCTCTCCCTTCGTCTTTGGGGAGGAGAGGGGTTAATAAAGAGCATCTGTTGGCATTTAGTGTTCCACTCAGCCCTAACCCATGTCAAAGGTACTAACCTTTTAACAATATTTAGGTTCTCTCCCCCCTCCCATTTTTTTTAATCAAACCTTAACATGTCTAATTAAAAAGATTCTTTTGAAATAATTTGAAAAGTGGTGAGAGAAGACTGCGAGATAATTCTGACAACATGAAAGACTGAAAGGAAGAATAAATGAAAATGACTGCAAATGTAAGACTTAACCTATGTAAAATTTCTGCTCTGTCTTAGGTACGGTGTATGTTAAATATTTGGGGTGTGATGCTCTTCATCAGACTATCATGGATTGTAGGACAAGCTGGGATAGGTATGTGTACTAATGCTATAATTTTATTTCAGTGACTTTTAAATGTGACCCAAAAAAGGGGTTAATCCTAAGTTTGTATTTTAAACAGGGGCAGAAAATGAACTCAATATTACCATTTTTTAAGGTAATTTGCCCCAACCTGAAACTTTAAGTGGTATGCAGTTACTTGGACTTTTTTTGTTTAACTGTAAGATATGTACTGTAAAACTGACGTTTCACACAGAATGTTAAGGGTTGGAAGGGACCTCTGAAGATCATCTAGTGCAACCCACTTGCCAGAGCAGGGTCACCTAGAGTAGACCTCACTGGAACACATCCAGGCGGGTTTTGAATATTTCCAGAGACTCCACAGCCTCTCTGGGCAGCCTCTCTGGGCAGCTCTGTTACATTTTTAATTCTTCAGTGAACTGCAGAGAGAAACTTCTGATCTCCGATGATTAAAATCTGCATACAAGACAATGTAATATAAAACCGGATTTCTTGAAAGGCTTAACGTAATATTGGACTGCAAAAAATCTCTCATCTGCAAAAGGCATGTGTTTCCTTGAAGCTCTACAATACAGCTTTTACTCTGACGATTGAAGAGAACATTTATCCAGTTTTGTTTGTATCCTGAAAACTTCTCTGTACAAAAGGGGAGCAAAGAAGTCTTTTGCATGAATATGTGGAACCACACACAGTGAATTTGTGTTGTATTTGCAAGATTAATTCTCCCCCCCTCCCCTCTTTTTCCAAAAGGTCTGTCTGTCTTGGTTATTGGAATGGCTACTGTTGTGACTACTATTACAGGACTGTCTACTTCAGCAATAGCCACAAATGGGTTTGTAAGAGGAGGTAAACCTACTTTCATAAAGCTTTTAAAACTCATAATTCTGAGGTATACATAATATGGGTGGAACCTCTAATTTATTTTACATTTTTTTAGCATCGGGGAAAAATCAGTATGGATGAAGTGTAGGGAAGAGTTGGTTTTCAGAGGAGCAGTCTTCCCTGTGTTCTGTACTTGACTAAGCAGTCATTATTGAAAAGTCAATAATTAGACTGATAATTTCATTTGAGTAATGGCTTTCTTTTCTACTATGGAAGAGACTATCTATTTGTAATTTTTGGAATACAAATGTTTTTAGAGACGCGTATCCAGGAGTGAATAGGGTCTTAATATTCTACTGTTATCTGCACTGGTTGGTTAAGAGTGTGCATGTGTGCTTGCGTCTGTTCATGTGCTGAAAGAAAACATGATAATGAGAAAGTACATCCTGTAAAAGGATAGACTGTATCCTTTTGTGAGAGCACACAAAAGGACATGTGCTTGTTCTGTTGTGATTTTTTTAATACACAAAATACATTCTTCAAACTTTTTATTTCCAGCTTTCCTGAGGGTGATGGTTTTCATCCTATTTCATGGTTTATGTGCTGTTGCCAGCAATTCCTACAAAATAGTTTTGTAAGTGATTGGTGCCTTTGACCATGCTCAAACTGCTTCACAACATTACAAGACTGCTACTAGCAGAAAATGTGGTACAATTAAAATAGAGAGTTATAAACTTTTCTTGGTTAAGAATGAAGAGAAAAACCTTGCTATCACAAAGTAAACAGACCTAATGGAAAGGCTCAGCTATGAATCTTAACATTATGTCAAGCCTAGTTTCTAAATGCCCTTTCTTTGTTTAAATTGCATTATACATAATATAGCAGATTTTTCTCTTCTTGTCAGAGCCTTTTTTTTGAGTCACTCTTGCAAAATCAAATTTCATTAGAAAATGTGAATAAAATGTAGAATAAAATTACAACCGTTCCTATGAAAATCTTAAAGTAGTGTTTTTCTGATGCTAACATTCTTGTTTGCAAAGTATGTCAAAACTGGGTACCTACATATATTTTGCGCAAGAACTGTAATGTAATGCAATTAAGGATTTCCTGTTGCAGATTTTTAGTGTGCGCACGATTACTTTAGACTGGAGCTGCAAGATTTTGTTGCTTCTGGAAAGCTTAGACTTAAATTGGAGAAACGTGCCGTTCGTACTTTTTTTTTATATATATATTACTGTGTTCTCTAATACTGTAGATGCTCAGTTTTCTCTTTGCTACGTGAGGTTTGGGATGTTGTATTTTTCAAGCTTCAAAATACACAGAATGAGTTTTGAAGAATAGAATGGCCCTGTGTTTCTTTTGAGAGTCCCATTGGAGGGCAAAAAATTTGCTTAACAACAATGTTAAGAAATGGGTCAAGAGGCTTTGGAACTTGAGTGGGTTTGTAACAGTCTAACTTGTCAGTTTCTTGAGCTTTAGCTAATGAAATTATGTAGTAGTAGAACTATGTGCAAATGTTTTGAGTAGTTCGAAGTAAAAAGCCCAGTAATACTGCTGCTTGTGTTTTACAATTTGTTTTTTTAACCATAGAACTGAATGCATAGCTGAATAATGTGATGTAGTGCACAAGTCAGGTGGTTCTTCCAGCTGGTGTCTTTTCTTAAAGTTTGAAATGTATTCCTGAAATTCAGCATGCCAATCCCTAAAATGCATCAGGGAAGATGTAAGAGTAAATAGCATCTTGTTCATGTAAACTTTAAGTTGCCATAACTGTCGGTTCTTAGGCTCTGTCATGTAATTTTTTTTTTGTCTTCTTTCAGGAGGAGCATATTATTTAATTTCCAGAAGTCTAGGGCCAGAGTTCGGTGGTGCCATAGGTCTGATTTTTGCATTTGCCAATGCTGTTGCAGTGGCAATGTACGTTGTTGGATTTGCAGAGACAGTTGTGGAGCTGCTCAAGGTATAAGGATGATAGTCGTTATATCAGTTATGCTGTCCTTTATGCAAGCTTGTGCAGTAATCTAGTCATACAATCATAGAATGGTTTGGATTGGAAAGAACCTTTAAAGGTGATCTAGTCCAGCCTCCCTGGAGTGACCAGGGACATGTTTAACTAGATCGGGTTGCTCAGAGTTCCATCAAGCCTGACCTTGCATTTCTTCAGAGATGGGGCTTCCACCGCCAATCTGGGCAACGTGTTCCAGTGTCTCACCACCTTCATTGTAAAAAAAAAAAAAATCTTCCTTATTTCTAGCCTGCATCTACCCTCTTTTAGTTTAAAACAATTGCATCTCATCCTATTGCAGTAGGCCCTGCTAAAAAGATTGTCCTGACCTTTCTGTAAGCCCCCTTTAAGTATTGAAAGACTCTAATTATGTCTTCTTGGAGCCTTCTCTTCTACAGGCCAAACAGCCCCAATACTCTTAGCCTTTCCTCAGATGAGAGGAGTTCCAGCCCTGTAATCATTTTAATGTCCCTCATCTGGACCCACTCCAACAGGTGCATGTCTTTCCTGTGCTGAGGACTCCGCAGCTGAACACTGCAGATGGGGCCTTACCAGGGCAGAGTAGAGGGTCAGAATAACTTCTGTTGCTCTGTGGGCCACACTTCGTTAGATGAAGCCCAAGATGCAATTGACCTTCTGGGCTATGAGAGCCCATTGCTGGCTCATGCCCAGCTTTTCATCTGCCAACACCCCCAGGTCCTTCTCTGCAGGGCTGCTCTCATCCCCCAGCCTGTATTGATACTTGGGGTTGCCCTGCCAGTTCAAAGGAATGAAATGAGGTATGAGGTTACTATTAATATATCGGTGGAGTGCTACTATAATTCAGTACCTTTTTGGAAAAAAATTATCATTGGTGTCAAGTGGAAAGTTCCCACACTGTTTGTCTTCCCGGAAAAATAAAATGCATAGTTTATAGTACGGTCCAAGCTGGCTGTTGAGAACAGTGGCAGTACAGATACATGATGCAGAATCATAAGTTATTAACACTGAAATTCTTACTAGCAAACTGTTTCTTGTAACAGTGATAATTGTGATAGTTGTTTATATTAAGTTCATTTTTCAAAGATGTTCTGCTTACTCAAAACAATTCCTTAAGTTAAACACAAACCAGTATTATTTGTCTGTTGTGTGTTTTTGATTAAATGAACTACTGAGAACTCGGACACACTTTTTGTAGATGGGAAGAAGTTTGGAATGCATTAAAAGAAATGGGAATGATAGTGAACAAGTAAAATACATATATACGTGCAAGGTGGTATTAGGTACCTTGCTGACTAATCTAATTCTCTGGCAGTTGAGGAGGCTGTTCTCTCTGGGGATGGCCTATGAATAGGAATGATCATTTCCATTTAGAAGATTTAGTGTTTTAAAATAAGGCAAACGCCAAATTACTTGTGTTCATTACTTGTGTTTCATACACAAAATGAGTAAATTTGTGGTTTAAAGGTTGACTCTGGTAATAGCACTCAATAAATTGCTATTCTGTGGTAAGAATGATAAGTACTTGATAAAGTATATGTGTATTTTGTTTTGTCAGGAAAATGGAACGTTGATGGTTGATGAAATGAATGATATCAGAATCATAGGAGCTATCACAGTCGTTATTTTACTGGGCATTTCCGTTGCTGGAATGGAGTGGGAAGCAAAAGTAAGGAACTCCACTTTTCTTTTACTCTCTACTTAGTAATTTTGATTGAATTTTCTACCTCAGCTGTTTGATGTATTTTTAATATACTTTTTGCACTCAGTATTGTGTGCATGGTATATTAGAAGTCAATCAGTAGGCAGTTTTTGTGTAATAGCTCTCTGTCTAGCACTAGAATGTGCAAACGTGGACAGCTTTTCAGACCTTGGACCACTTAGCTCACTGGAAGCTTAAGCATCTATGAGAACCTAAAAACCAACATAATCTGCTTTTAACCATAGAATCATTCAGGTGGGGAAAAAAACCCTGGGATCATCAAGTCCAACCTATAACCCTGCTCTACAAAGCTCACTCTTAAACCATATCCCCCAACAGCACTTCTAAATGACTTTCTAAACACATCCAGGGATGGTGACTCAACCACCTCCCTGGGCAGCCTATTCCAATGTCTTACTACTCTTTCTGAAAAAAAAAATAAATTCCTAATGTCCATTCTAAACCTACCCTGTTGCAGTTTGAAGGCATTCCCTCTTGTTCTATCACTAATCAGCTGTGAGAGGAGACCATCACCAACCTCTCTACGATGTACTTTCAAGTAATTGTAGAGCATGACGAAGTCTCCCCCCTCAGCCTCCTCTTCGCCAAACTGAACAGCTCCCTCAGTAACTCCTTGTAAGGTCTGTTCTCCAGGCGCTTCACCAGCTTTGTTGCCCTATTCTGCACTCGCTCCAACACCTCGATATCTCTCCTATACTGAGGTGCCCAAAACTGGACGCAATACTCAAGGTGCGGCATCACCAGTGCTGAGTGCAGGGGGACAATCACGTCCCCGCTCCTGCTGGTCGCACTGTTTCTAGTACAGGCCAGGATGCCGTTGGCCTTCTTGGCCACCTGGGCACACTGCTGGCTCACGTTCAGCCGCTTGTCGATTAGAACTCTCAGGTTCCTTTCTGCCAGGTAACTTTCCAGCCACACTTCCCTAAGTCTGTAGCGTTGCATGGGGTTGTTGTGGCCCAAGTGCAGGACCTGGCACTTGGCCTTCTTGAAGCTCATCCCAATAACATTGGCCCATCAATCCAATCTATCCAAGTCTCTACACGAGCAGATCAATGCTCCCACCTAACGGTGTCATCTGCAAACTTGCTTATGCTACGCTCTATGTCTGTATCAAGATCATCAATAAAGTTGTTGAACAGAAATGGTCCCTACAGTGATCCCTGGGGAACACCACTTGTGACCGGCTGCCAGCTGGATTTAACTCCATTGACCACCACTCTTTGGGCCCATCCATCCAGTCAGTGCTTTATCCAGCAGATCATATGCTTATCCAGGCCATGAGCAACCACTTTTCCTAAGAGAATTCTGTGGGGAACAAGTGTCAAAGGCTTTTTGAAAGTCTGTGTAGGCAGTATCCACAGCCTTTCCCTTGTCCAATAGTCAGGTCATCCTGCCATAGAAGGAGATCAGGTTCATCAGGCAGGACCTGCCTTTCATAAACCCGTGCTGACTGGGCTTGATTCCCTGGTTGTCCTCTATATGGCATGTCATGGCACTTGATCGTTGCTGTGTGACCTACCCTGGTACCAAGGTCAGACTGACAGGTCTATAGTTTCCTCGATCCTCTCTTCTGCCTTTCTACTAGATGGGTGTTACATTTGCTACCTTCCAGTCCATTGGCACCTCCCCAGTTAGCCAGGACTTCAGGTAAATAATGGGAAGTGACGGGGCGAGCAAGTCTTCCAAGTCTTTTGAGACCCTTTGGTGCTGAAATGACACTGTCAAGCAAATTAACAGTATTACCCTCTTCTGTGCAACTTCAGCACAACAAGAAAAGGCAAGAGCATTGGAATAGGAATTTTCCCCCACTGGAACTTAAAATGAGCTCCATGGATGGAAAACACAGGACTGCAGCTGAAGCCAGTCTAAAGTTGTGTAGTTTCTGCTCACTGAAAGCCAGTATTCTTAGCTTCTCTTCCACTCTATTCGGATTTTGAAAACAGCCGGACAGTGTGATGCAGTAATTAGGCCTAGCATTGAGGAGGGCTGTAAACATTAGTGATAATGGATGTGTAGGAGGGGGAACCTACTTTACTTATCTTGTTGGGCCTGCTTGGTCTTGGGTCAACTCTGATTGTGGAAATAAACAGGTACAGATCCTAAGGTACCTTAATATAAAATCACAGAATCATTTTGGTTGGAAAAGATATTTAAGATAATAGAGTACAACTGTTATATAAGTCTGCCAGAGCGAGTTCTAAACCATGTCCCTGAGCACCATATCTAGATGGTGCTTAAACACATCCAAGAATGGTAATTCAACCACTTCCTTGGGCAGCATGTTCCAATCTTTGGTAACTCTTTCAGTGAAGAAGTTTCTCCTAATGTCTAACCTGAACCTCCCCTGGTGCAACCTGAGGACCCTTTCCTCTTGTCCTATCACTTGATACTTGGGCAAAGAGAGCAATGGTGTTGATCTTTCAGGTAATTGTGGAGACCTGTAAGAACTTCCCTCAGCCTCCTCCTAAACAGTCCTAGTTCCCTCAGCTGCTTTTTACAAGACTTGTTCTCTAGACCCTTCACCAGCTTTGCCTTTCTCTGGGCCCAGTCCAGCACCTCGATGTCTTTCTTATACTGCAGTACCCAAAACTGAACACAGTACTCAAGGTGCGGCCTCACCAGTTCCAAGTACAAGGGCACAATCACTTCCCTAGTGATTGCAGCCTGCACTATTCTGATGCAGGCCAAGATGCCGAATACATAGGGTTGTGCTTCATATAACTAGGCAGTGTAGCTTGCTCACTGTTTCGTGTAGCTTGTGTACTTTTTCTGAGTATCCATCCATATTGTGCTCAAAAATAATTGAGAGGAGACTCACTTGGTCTCCTGTTTGATATTTGGTTCACAATAGGTCCTATTTTCTGCAGTGAGAGGCAACTGAAGGAGCTTGTTCGTGGAAGTCATACAAGTTTCCTGTGCTCCTGCATCAAGATGATGATGATGATATTCATAATCAAAATGAGAGAGGTTTTTTTCCTCATTGTTGCTTCCAGCCTAGAAATAGGGATCGTAGAAGATAGAAGGGAAGATCAAGTGCATTACTTGGATCAACCACAGGAATTGACTTTGGCATGTATTTTTAAATTGAACAGCACAGTTTCGTAAAAGTTGTTTACTTTTCACAGGTAGTCCTTTACTGTTTGTAACTTCAGTTTGTAATGGTATCTTTATGCACCTAACTTTGAACACTATTGTCCTCATTCTCAACCACTTAGTTTTTCCTTTGAATGAATTAGTTGTTATAAATCCTGTGACCACTTTCACTTGAAGTCACAAGAAGTATTTTGCTTTTGCTTTGTAGCATAAGCAATTCTAGGCAGATAGGAGCGGTGATAATCAACTGAACTTGTGAAACAAGCACTTCATGTGGGTTAACATACAGTTTAACATAGTAAAACACTAATACTTGCCTCCTAATTCAAGTACCTATGATGTTCTCTTATACCTTCCTCATGACTTAGAGAAGCCTTGGAAAATGGGACAAGGAGAATCTATAATAACGCCTTTGAAGTGGATCTAAAAGCAGAGAGGCTGGGAATCCAGAAAAGCCTGCTTAAAGAAAAATGACTTTGCAGAGTTTGTGATCTCTTACTACTCAGCTCCTTATATTGAAGTCTTGGAAGCCTGTTATTTTTGTGAGGCTTTTCAATCAAAGGAAGACATTCAGAAAATGCTCTTCATTTCAGGGAAATGCTTGGGTTTGTTAGTAGATACATACATTTGTGGCAATTGCACTGTAGTGACTTCATGTTAAATTCTCTGGGCTTATTAAAGACTTCTCTAAGCACTCAGCTGTATCGTTACACTTCTCATTTATTTTCTAGGCTTGGCAAAGTAGGTAGCTAAATATGTTGTGCAAACTGACTTCTTCAGGTGGTTTTATAACTGCTTTTGGCTATCATGCTCTGTTTATCATTGTACTACCAGTTTTCTTCTGAGACAACACCACAGTGCTGTTGCATATTAAGTTCTCATCCTAGCCCTGAAAAAGAGTCCCAACTAAGAATAGCTTCCCCTGAGCCCCTGGCATATGCCTTTGTAAGAAATCAAATAACAGAAAAAGATAACAGGGCAGTGTGGTTGCTTATTTAAATATAAAACCTGAACCATCTCTTCAATGCTTAGATTTATCTGTACTCGTACTTTAGAAACATTGGATGGTTTAAAGTACTTCTTGTTCCAAGTGTAGGGTTTATAATGTCTTTATTGAACAATAGCTGAAAATCTATGTTGTAATGAAAAAAGTTTCGAGAGAACTAGAAATTTGCAAGTAGTTGTGGTAGTCTGTGGTTTAATTTCAGAAGTAGTAATTGAGAATCTAAGAATGGAACAAAATAATCTAGTCCATTGTGTAAAACAGCAAACAAAAGCTGTTTAATTTCTGATGTAATAAAATTCTTAGTAACTATCACATGCTAAAGTAGATGGCAGGGTATTATGATCGCAGTAATAAGGCAATACTCATAGCATGTGTGTGCATTTAGCTCTTATGTATTTCTTTCATCTATACAAATCCATTCCTTCTGGAAGGCTTATAGAGAAAATAGTTCTTGTAAATATTTTGTCTTTAGAAGTGTAACTTTGAGGGGTACAATAATAAGAAATTCTTTTTGGAATGGGTGTTAAACTTACAGATTTCTATATCATTATGAAAAATCCTGGTACATGTTCTCTCCGTCTTGCTTTATTTGTGGAATTCAAACTGAGAAATCAAAGCTGGATTTGGAATAAAGTAAATATTTATGTTGTAGAAGACAACATTGAAGGCTTAAACTGTGATAAAAAGCAAGCTCTTCTGTCTAACTGCAATCATTATATTTCAGGCACAGATAGTCTTACTGGTGATCCTCATAATTGCTATTGGAGACTTTGTCATAGGAACATTCATTCCTTTGGATAGCAAGAAGCCTAAAGGTTTCTTTGGTTATAAAGGTATGTTGGAACAGTTAGTATTGTAAACAATATCTTTGCAAAGAGGAGACTCACTGTCATAATTAAGTTGGACATCTGAAGTAGTTTATAGTCCTCTGTAACAGTAAAGATTTTTTTTTCCTGATTCTTTTAAATTTATGCGTTTTGGTTCCTTAAAGCTATTGGGCCACAACTTGATTCTGCCTGCTTAATATCAATTATATTAAGTTTTTAAAAAACTGGATGGTACTCTTAAGTACTTTTCTGGGTTTAAAGTCTATTTAAATATAATGTGTTAACTTCTGAGTTCACTGATGAGTTAGGGCTTAGTTGTTCTACGCTTAATTTTAAGCAGGTCATAGAGCTGTGACTTTCAGATTTTTCATGGAACTAATAATGGATGGAATGGCCTAATACTGTAGCCTCTGTATGAATATTGATAGACATAAATCTTTTTTCTACAGCTGAAATATTTATGGAGAATTTTGGACCGGATTTTCGACATGGGGAAACTTTCTTTTCTGTATTTGCTATTTTCTTCCCTGCTGCAACTGGTATACTTGCTGGTGCAAATATCTCAGGTGATCTTGCGGTGAGTAGTGAATTAGCAAATACTGTTCACAAACACTGAGCGTACATTTACCTCTGTCATCACTGTCCACTGGTGTTTTTTCTTTCAGGATCCTCAGTCAGCGATACCTAAAGGAACGCTGTTGGCCATCTTAATTACTACATTGGTTTACGTAGGAATCGCAGTATCTGTAGGTAAATAGAGAATGTTTTTAACTTTATCCTTTCACATTCATTCTGAGGGTGTGTTTTGATACAGTTCATCTAATTCGTTATGTAAAGTCATAATGTAATTGGCTTTCATGCATGGGAGAGTAATCGACAGAGTTTTCTAATTTTTATTGTTGGAGATTCAGTTTTCAGCTGGCTTTATAATTTCATAAAATGAGTGGTATTTTTTTAAGACTAGTGACTGTTTTGGACTAAACAGGGCAAAAAGCTTCATATGGATGTTTCCTCAATTTTTGTAGTTATTTTGCATCTGGAAAATCTTTTGTAGTTATATTTGCATCTGGAATATTGTGTCCGGTTCTGGGCCCCTCAGCTCAAGAAGGACAGGGAGCCGCTTGAGGGAGTCCAGCGCAGAGCCACAAAGATGATGAAGGGAGTGGAACATCTCCCTTATGAGGAAAGGCTGAAGGAGCTGGGTCTCTTTAGCTTGGAAAAGAGGAGGCTGAGGGGTGACCTCATTAATGTTTATAAATATGTCAAGGGAGAGTGTCAGAAGGATGGAGCCAGGCTCTTGTCAGTGATGTCCATTGACAGGACAAGGGGCAGTGGGTGGAAGCTGGAACACAGGAGGTTCCATAAAAATATGAGAAAAAACTTTTTCACAGTGAGGGTGACAGAGCCCTGGCACAGGCTGCCCAGGGATGTTGTGGAGTCTCCTTCTTTGGAGGGATTCAAAACCTGCCTGGATGCATTCCTGTACTCTCTGCTGTAGGTGATCCTGCTCTGGCAGGGGGGTTGGACTAGATGATCTTTGAGGTCCCTTCCAACCTCTAACATTCTGTGATTCTGTGATTCTGTTTATATTAAAAGATTTTAAATTTAGCAGTGGGATAATCCCTGGATTAGAAAAGCACATTTTCAGAAAATACTCACTGAACAAACACCTGTAATTGTTTTGAAGATGATGATAGTCAACTACTTATCTGAATTGAATTGTGAGACGATCAAACAGTTCTTTGGTGAGGATGCATGAGCAGTAATTCCCCAGCAGAGGGAGGAGGGTGAGTTGTGCTTTCATCTGGCCAACCGGCTGTCAGAAGTCATCTTCAGAAACATTGTCTGTAGTGTTATTTTCATGTGGAAGGAGGAGAAGCAATAATAGACTGATCTGAGCCTTGTATAACTTCTCTTCCCAGTTTTCCCCACCCCAGTGTTTTGAAATTGTCTGTAGAAGTTGCCTTGGGGTTTGATGCTCTCTGTATCATTGTTGCTCTAGAGCACTAATGATGGTCCACATTTTTCCCACCCATAAAATAGTTCTATTCTAGCAACCTTAAGCATATAAGATCACAACTGTATCTCATATTTCCTGCCTGTGATTGAAAGTGTTTTCATTCATTTCACCTAAATTAGTTTGTGGCAGCACTAGTCAATTATCTTATATGAAAGACATGGCCTTATTTTAGCTGTGCTGCCTTTTGATTGAAATTCTCATTTATAAGAGTACCACCGATCTTACCACTAATGATACTACCTTTGCAAAGGTAGCAATATTGCTAGTCTGCCTCTGCTGGCTAAAGTTGTACTTGGCTCTGCCAAATAGTTGGTCTGTAGTCATTGTGCTTCATGCAGCATAATGACCTACACTTATTTCCTAATTAGATTAACTGCATAGACCTCTTCTACCAAATTTGAATGCACTTAGAATTCTGCTAGTTAGAAAAGGCCAGGGCTGTTGCAGAAGTCAGAGATTAGGACAGGAGTGAAATTTAGGGTTTTCTTTAGGCATTGGATCAGGAATCAAACAAACACAGATGCTTTTATTCTTTTCTCCACACACAATTCCTCAGTGTAATTTTCCAGAGTAGTGATAAACAAGTCATTACAACTTTGAAGGAGTTAATGTCGCTGAGTAGTCATGTCTGCAGGGAAAGATGATGTTCTGAATTTAGCTCACTATTTGCATGGTCTGTAGTAGTTAAGAGGATTAAGAAACTGAGCAGAAGAGGAGAATCACTAGTCCTACTGCTGGAGCTCAGCAGCCTATTTCAACAAATAACAGCTGTGAGGAGAAAGCATATGGTTTTGTATTTTAGCAAGAGACTAGTGGAGATGTGGATGTGGCAGGATGAAGACTGCCTAAGTAATTTTTATATCATAATTTTCAAAAGACATATTTCAAAGGGAAGCTGTAATAAACCCCCCAAACTTCTGAGTAGGATTAAGATATGTTTTCTCAACACAGGGAAGTAAAACTAACTAATGAGAACCTAACTGTAGCTGCTTGTGGCACTGCAGGAGCTAAACACTCCCAAATATAGTCTGAAGGTCTTGGGGTACTCTCTCTGGAATTTTTGCTGGTTGCATGTAGTTAGGAGAACTTGATATGGGTGGTCTGTTAACCTTAGACTTATAGTGTGGCAAAACTTCATTTGGCTAGGGCAGGAACGTGCTTATAGAAGCCTATGAAAAGGTAAAATCCTGTTTTTATGGGAAAGGATACTTGGAGATTCTTAGGGAAAATGTTGCCAGAATCTTAAAAATTTTTTTTGAATGAGAGTTGAATACAATGTCTAGACTTTTACCTGTATCTAAGTATCTCCTGCTCCTGCTGAGAATGGAGCATGCTCAGCTGGCTTGTGCTCTGCATTTGATCACAGTAAGGTTGACATTAAGTTTGTTCATAGTGCCATTGTCCCTTTCTGTTGCACTTTGTGTGTGAAAGACCTGCCAGGCAGTTGGATCTGAACTATGAAAAAGGGAATGAGGAAGAGGAGGACTGTGATAATGCACTGTAGCTATTTAATGAGTTGCTCAAGAGGTTTACCACTGCCATCTATTACGGACAATATGTACAAGTAGTTTAACTAGTGTCGTGGTTTGACCCTGGCCAGCAGCCAGGTACCCACACAGCTGCTGTCTCACTCCCCCTTCAGTGCTAGACAGGGGGAGAAAATATTTCCAAGGGTTCAGGGTTCGAAATAAGGACAGGGAGATCACTTTCATTTACCGTCCCCGGCAAAACAGACTCAGTTTTGGGGAAATTAGGTACATTTATTAAAAGAACTAATCAGAGAGGAGTAGTGAGAAGTGAGAAAGAGCAAACAGATCTTAAACAGAACACCTTCCCCCCATCCCTCCCTTCTTCCCGGGCTTAACATCAATCCCGGTTTCTCCACCTCCTCCCCCCGAGTGGCGCAGGGGGACAGGGAATGGGGGTTACGGTCAGTTCATCCGACGTTGGTTCCACCGCTTCCTCATTCCGGGGGAGGACTCTTCACTCTTCCCCAGGGCCATTGTGGGGTCCCTCTCATGGGAGACAAGCTTCACGCTCTCTTCTCCGACGTGAGTCGTCTCACAAAGTTCAACTCATCACAAACTGCCCAACGTGAGACACCTCATGAAGGGCAGCCCACCCCTCATGAGTCTGAGGCGCAGTCCTTCAGGGAAAACTGCTCCAGCGTGAGCCACCCGCAGCATCCCAAAAGTCCCACCAGCCAACCTACTCCAGCGTGGGCATTCCTTTCTTCCACGGGCTACAGGTTCTGGCAGTGACCCGCTCTGATGCGGGCTTCCCACGGGCTGCAGTCCCCTTCAGGCATCCACCCACAAGGCGTGGAGTTCTCTACACAGTGGACATCTATGCGGTGATCCTCACAGTGGACATCTGCACCTCGCCCATGGGCCGCAGGGGGACAACCCGCTTCACCATGGTCTTCACCACAGACCCGGGGGACTCTCTCTGCTCCGGTGCCTGGAGCTCATCCTCCTCCCCCCCACCTTCTTCACTGACCTTGGTGTCTGCACAGATTCTCACTCCTCCATCTCTGTGCCAGCTGTTGTGGTGCAGTTCTTTTTCCTGTTCTTAAATATGTTTTTCACAGAGGTGTTCCTCTGCTGTCACTTTACTGACAGGCTCAGCCTTGGCCAGCGGCGGGTCCCTCTTTGGAGCCGACTGGCATTGGCTCTATCAAACTGTCAGGCAAAAGAGCAGTTAGTTTGCTTGGATTTATTTCTTCTTCTTAGTGAAGATGTGTTTAATACTGAAATGTATTAAAAATATAAATGCCTTATTTGAAGATTGATCTGTGTGAATACAATTACATAAAAAGGAATTGAACGTGATACTTCTCCTGAAGTTAATGTTAATGCTGTTTTTTTCTGATTGTGCCAACTCTAGGTTCCTGTGTTGTTCGAGATGCCACAGGAAACGTTAATAACACCATTGTCACAGAGCTGACAAATTGCACTACTGCAGCTTGCAAATTAAACTATGATTTCTCATCCTGTCAGACAGAGTGTCACTATGGGCTGATGAACAATTTCCAGGTATAAAAATTTCTCCGAAATCTGTTTGTTGGCTTTTGTGTTTGTTCTGGTTTTGAGTTGCGTATTAAGAAAAATTGTAGGCTAAAAATGTCTATCTCCATAAATGTGAGATTTGTCTGGAATAGTAAAGTCCTGTACTAGTATGTAGAACAACAACATGATTAGGTTAAATTGGGTGTTTATACACAGGTGTTACAAATATTTACTCTTCTGAGTAAACTGGTGAGGTTAGATGGTGGGACTGCAACTTTCTTTAGATATCTGAATGTCATCATTCAGTGATGTGGATAAAAGTACTCACTGTTCAGAAGTGATTCATAGTAGTCATACGTAACCTCTGTCAATAACTTGTTGCTTAATTTTTAAAGTTTCTTAGAAAACATGCTGTTTTTCTAAAAACGTTTTACATGTTTGTTACAGTATCTTTTTTAATGGTAAGAATGGTGTGACTTCAATGTTGCTGTACTTAAAAATCCTGTAGATGCAATGGAGTAATTCATTTTCTTCAACTTAGATTTCACTGGTAATTGGGATGTCCATGAACTATTGGTAAGGGTTTGAAGGAAACCAAAGAAAACATTCTTATTGCTGACTGACTTAAACTTGTTTTGTGCTAGTCCAGCTTTACCCTAAATTTTCCTAGTAGGCATACAGAAATTTGAGTAGAGGTTAAGCCGAAATCCACTAATGAAAAAGACTTGTAGATTTTGATCAGCAGTACAAGTGATACATGTACTACTTACATGTTAGGCAGATAACCTTACCTGCAAAGCTAGGTGGAAAACATATTTTGTACCTGCTGAAATAATGTTGCAATGCAGACCACTCCATTAAAGTAAAAAGCAGTTTTATATTGAAATAATTTGAGTATCTCTGTGGTGTTTCTTTCTTCTGGTTTAGAAAAAGTCCGTATTTGGAAACACTTCAGAACTGCACTTGTGGAAATAATTATTCTGCAAAACTTGATGACTTTTCTCATTTGTTTAAGCCCAAAATAGCACAATATATCTTCAGATGTACAGCTGAGAATAGCATAGAACTGGTTTCCTCCCTGTCTTTTTCTTCAAGTCATAACTTTGATAAGGTAGCTTACCATAAATGTTGCTTCTGCTTCTAATAAGTTGGTCATTAATGTTCTGATTTCCTATCATGGTCTAAAGAGTACTTTTATCTCCCAAATTATTCTTGCTTCTGTCTATGTAAAAATTAGTGGGTTCCAGATAGGAACTGTCACTTTCAAGGCCAAGGCTGCAGAGAGAAAGCCCCCCTCCTTACTGAGAAGCATCTCTGAGCAGCCTGCTGCTGTGCTTTTTCTGACACACAGCTGGACTTTAACTTGCTGTTTGTTTTTTCTCTATTCACAGCTTTTGCTGTGCATCTCTGAGAAGAATTTAATTCTATCAGAAGGAAAATGTTCACATGAGAGGCCATCTATAGATAAACTGTTGTCCATTTTGTGATTGAACTGCCCCTAACTTAGCAACTCTGAATGGTAGCTGTTAGAAGACGTTATTTTTTTTCTTTGATATGCAAGTTACATTGTGTTTGTCTCACAGCTTGTAACTGTGCAGGTTCTGAGATGGAAATTGCCAACTTAGTCATGTGCACAACCTGATGACTTCTCACTTTGATATACTTTGTGCTGCACTCAGTTCTTCTGGCAAAGAATTAATTTGAAGTTAGTGCTTAGGCAGCTCACGTTGTGAATGTGTTTGAGGCAGCAAATGATGACTTGTATGAACTACCTCTGGAAAGCTTACGTGATCCTAAGAATTTTAAAATGAGAATAGTTGGTGAGACAGGCTGAGTCAGACTTGCACAGAAAGACCAACCTTGGTTTCTGTTGTCAATACAAATGAATTGCAGATCCTCACGCATCGGTGTCAGTGACATTGTGTCCAGTCTGTCACCTGATAGAAGAGTAACTTCAGAAACTTGTTTTGGGCTCTATAGCCTCAGCCTGGAATTTCCCTAGAGTTTGGGTAATTTAAATGCAGAGTTTGGATAACTTTGGATGGAAGTTGAAAGTAATGTAAAACTGCATTCCAGAAACAGTGTAGAAGTTCTACTAAAACATTCATCCTACAAAGGAAGGCAGCTGTAAAACATTTGAAAAAAGTTAGAGAAAGGGGGAGTTGAACAATGCTTTGTCCATATTCATTACAAAAATCCAACTTTAAAGAAGCTGCTGCTTGTTTTCATGTCACATTTTTTTCTGCTCCACAATGGCTGGACCAAGGATCTGGAACTGTAGTCAAAATACAATATTTCATTAACACAAATGTTCGAAATGTTAGGAAATGTCTCAACAGTAAATGCCGAGTGAATATAACAAGTCACTTACCAGCAGTAACTGTGTATCTGTCTCAACACACCCGTGGTAACAGTGCAGTTCCTGCTATATATCTGTCCTTCCAGTTCTGTGCGTCTTTCAGTGCCATAGCTAACTGAATATTTGGGCTCCTTGGTTTTGTGGTCATGACGTTTGGATTTTGGTGTTTCTGTTGCGGGGGGGGATGAAGGGGTGTTTGATGCCATGGCATACTGGTTTTACTGGAACTGATTTCTCTTTTGTTCGCCTAGCTTAGAAGAGGCTTCTTAATGTCTCTTACATTAGTAACTGAAGTTATAACATACTAGCTTTTAAAATGGACATTATCTGCATACATCTTACTCAGATTTTTCCCAGATTTGTAAAACACATGTAATACTCAAAAATGGATAGTATAAATAAATTCTTTCTTGCCTTCCTTTGGTCCCTTTCCTGATACTCTAGGTGAGGGTGCTGGGGTGAAAGAGACAAGTAATCAATGCAAATGATGCTGAACTTTGTTCTGACACATTGTGCTTGAAAGGCACTGTACTGCTTCTGGTCCATTGACTAAAAAATGATTTTTTTCAAAATGGTATCCAATTCTTGAATGCTGGCTGTCTTCAAGCAGCTTAGGCTTTTGTTTCATAAACGAAAGTACTCTGAGAAACCATGATTGGTTTAAAATATGTAGCTCTGTATTTTAAATCACTTAACACGTGTAAAACTGTATGCAGCTAAGGTACACAAGTACTCAGTAGAATGGTAGAAGAGTGTCTTCAGGCTATATGGCGATTAGAAAATGCTTTGGTTCTAATCTGGGATTTTTGTTTTTAATGCGTTATCAACACTGTTCTTTTACACTTAGCTTATTGATTATAATTTTGTTAGGTTACAGAGATGTCCTAGAACACGATCTTAGGGAGATGGGAAGCAAGTTTGTTCTGTCGTCGTGGTTTTGAATGGGAAACAAGCCTAATTTGTAGTGATGTAGATGGTGAGAAGGACAGTCAGCTTTCCCAAGATGTTCCCTAGTTTCAGTTGTTTTGTCACTTGGACTTTCTGAGACCATGTTATTCAGCAGTAAGTTGGTCAAAATACGTAGCAAATTCCAGTGTATCTTTCTTCCATGACTTGTATTTAATCCTTTTATGAACCCATGAAGACTTCATCTGTTATTTTGACCTGCAAATTATGTGGTTGGACTATGTACTGTGTGAAAAGACACCTTCTCTAGTTCCAAAATAAGGATCCATTCCAAACATCTGATTTGTGCCTACTTCATTTATTGATGTGAATGCATGATACTCAAACAGCTTTTAAGGGGGAGGGTACACAGTGTTTTATCTTCTAGTTTGTGTACTTAGTGTTGCCATCCATTTGTATAGTATGTTTTTTCATGTGCTTTAAGAAAAAATACTTTGATTTTAGGTGATGAGCATGGTATCAGGATTTGCACCACTGATTTCTGCAGGTATTTTTTCAGCCACCCTGTCTTCTGCATTAGCATCTCTTGTGAGTGCACCTAAGATCTTCCAGGTAAGTCGGGAAGTAAAACAGTAGTCTTTTGAAGAATAATTTTAATTAACCTAACCTATGAATCAGAATTTTTGGAAGTGGACTTTGACATACGACCATCATGATTCATGCCAGCTGACATCCGTAGATTGATCAAATGTTTACCTGTTGCTTAGAATGGGAAGACAATGTGTGACTGTTAACAAATGTTGCTGGACTATTTTGTTCCAGATCTCGTGTTTCTGGTTAGTTTAGAGATTAGTTGTGGTGTAACTAACATTTTGAGCATCTGCAACCTCCTTTAGCTGTTTTTTGTTGCAAGTAACAGTGGAGCGTGTACAAAGTTAGTTTCTCAATCACAGGAGACAGCATGCAGTAGAACCTGCAGCTGTAGAATCTTACATGGCATCAAACTAACTGTGTACCAGTTTATGCATAAATCATGTGTGTCTTTTGTTTTACTTTCTTTTTAACTGGAGTCTGTGTCTTGCAAGTTCTCTTCAGGGAACTTTAGTGTCTTCCAATGACCTGCTTTCCCAAAAGTTCAGTAGGGAGTGAAATGTAGAAGGGATTTTTTTTTTTTTGCATAATAGAAGCCTAAGTATGGATGCAGAGAAGTAGTGTATATATTGAGCGAACTCTCTGATTTCTGAGAAGGCATCTCTAAAGAATGAGTCTTTGTGATTGTAAGGTACCGGTAAAGTAAGATAGTCAATTACTTACAGAAGAGCAATGCTTGTTCTTACAGATAGAAATTACTGAAGGATAGAATATTGGAAATGCAAAGTGTCAAGATGCGAAGACAATTGAAAACGGAATTAGTACATAGTGGCTATCGAGTTTTTCTTTTGGGAAGATAATACGCAGTGGAAGACAGCATTTAGTAAGCATTATTAAGGATACATTTTGAACAGAATGCATGCTGACTCTTGAATCTTATTTTTTCTTAGGCTTTGTGCAAGGACAACATTTATCCAGGATTTCAAATGTTTGCTAAAGGCTATGGGAAGAACAATGAACCACTGAGAGGATATCTTCTAACATTTTTAATTGCTCTTGGATTCATACTAATTGGTTAGTTTGAAATTATTATAGAAACCTTCTATTCCATGTCGTGACTTGATGACAGTGTCTTAGAGTTCTAATGCACAGCATAATTTTAAGCCAGCACTGTAAATCTGTTTATTTGGAGAGTTACTGTTGCTTGTCTTCTAGATAAACTCTGTCTAGAACTGCAGTATAATTGAACTGCAGTAATACTGCCGTTTTCTTAATAACTGCAAGTGCTTGTCTTTAGGTATTATCAATAAAAATACATGTTTTGCTTGAGGTAGAGAAGTGTTCAGTCTTGTAAATATGAAAGCTTATTTTAGATATTTAATAATTAGCTTCAGTAAATAGCAAACTTGCATAAACAATAGTTTTTAAAGTGTGTTTTTCTGTTAAGTTACAAACGGTAAAGATGAGTGCTGATGCTGCTGTTGCTAAAGGTAAAGACAGTCTAGGTAGAATTACATGTGTTTTATGTAGACGGCAAACTAATTGTGCTGTGTCGATCCATAAGTCTTGTAGCAGTGCTTTTAAACTTCTTTACCTAGTTTGCTCTCGTTTGCTCTCATCCTTTCCCCAAGTCTGCTTAAGGCACAGGTGTGTCCGTGATGTCCCTACAGCAGCACGCTGACTGGAAGCTTTATTACAAGTAGAAACTTGTAGACTAGCATGGCGCATTCTGCATTTTGATCATTTTTTTGATGCTGAGAGTACATGTGTTTGTACTGTCCTGCCTCAAGGAAATCAGAGCACTCACATTCTTCCAAATCTTTCACTAAAGAGTGTACTCATCACTGTTGTGATGGTATTGGTCTGTATAGTAGTGCGCTGTACTAGTACCATTGATGCAACATTTCATTTAAAATGCAGGTAGATGAATGTGTTTGTCACATTGCTTACAGTAACTTGGTCTGCTTTTGCCATTCACCATAGCTGATTGTCTCTTAAACCTGTTAGTATCATGTTCTTTGCTGTTGGAGAATTGAGCTAGAGAAGTGCTGTGGGTGTATTAATGCTCTATCTACTGTTTCTGGCATTCTTTTAGAACCTAGTGTGTTGGTGTTTGATCCACCTCTGGTGAGAGAGAAATTTTCTCAATTTTGAGAAAGTATGTAATATTTCAATAAGTGGCAGAAAGAAAAGATATTTGTATTTTTTAAACTGTATTTTTAAAACTTTCTGACTATTAAATGTTAACTTTGTGAAAAAGAGACGATTAAGAAAATTGCTCTATCTGCTTAACAGAAAGGATAAACTGCTTCTCCAAAGAGTACCCCAGAAACAAGGTTGTTTGCAGCAGGTTTTTTACTTGGGATTCTACAAAGCCATTGGATGATACCTTTCATAACAGCCTGCCTTGTTTTTGGTTTTACAGCTGAACTGAACGTCATTGCTCCAATTATTTCTAACTTCTTCTTGGCCTCATATGCCTTGATTAACTTCTCTGTATTCCATGCTTCTCTTGCAAAGTCTCCAGGTAGGAACTATGTTTTGAGGGTGAGAGTTTAGCCTGTATTTTTCTATGCATAAATACAACTTAAATGATATTAATATAAATGAATGCAGAGTTTAATTTAGTTACTAAATAGCTGTTTGAGTCTCGTGGTGAATCTGAATGACAAATGTATTATGGTGTGTACTTGGGTCTTCAGAAATTTTGAGAACTGCATGATCCAGGAGAGTTTGATGGCTACTAATTTTGCCATCTGCTGAGGGAACACAAGCTAATTCAATGTTTTTTTCAGAAACTCTTGAAGAAAGCTTTTTTTGCTAGTTCAGTATCTGGTGTTCAACAACCAGCCTTTGGTCTTCTTTTGAATTTCTTTGTTAATATGTTTCATCTTCCAGTTCAGAAACTGGAATTGCCAGTGGTATTGTCGTATTTTTATAGCCTTTGGTGTGGGAGGGGAGTTAGATTATAGGAATAAGCCGAAACACAGTACTTGTAGAACAGATGTATATCTTACCCAGTCCGGTGTGCATTTGTACTGAAGTAATGCCCTTAAAACCCTCTTAAGTTGCTGAACTGGTAGATACTATTTTGCCAGGGTATGTGCATACCTCTGTTTACACAACAGTTACACATCTGTTACACTTGTTAAGCTTGGGTGTGTTAGCTGGGATGTGTGTATTTACCTGATTTTGGATAAACTTTTGACAAATAAGGATGTGAAACAGTGACAATGCAGTATTTTGACATAATCAAGTTCTGCTTGGCTATGTCAATCCTCTTCCTTTTCATGTGGTGAAAATTTCTGGCTATATGAAAACGGTAAAACTACACAACTAGAAACAGTTACTAGTATGTGAGAGAGTGTGAGCTGATGATTCATGTTATACTACCTTTGAAAGCAAAAATTAGTTGTCATGCAAGCTGTTGGCAAAGGTTCCTCTAGCCTGGCTTAGTAGACATACTGACACAAGCATCTTCAAACTTTTCCTTTTAGAGGGCAGAATTAGGAACATTTTACATATCTATTAAAGAAAGATGCAATTGATTCGAAAGGTCTTGGAAATTTGAAAGTATAAGTGTCTCAGTCTTTGTTTTGTACATTACTGAAACTGTCACACATATGGTGCAGAACACCAGAGAAGGAAAAGAATAGTGTCTTCCTTTTCTTCGAGTAGTGATTAAATTTACTTTTTCTTTTCTGTCTTCCAATTTGTATTTTGACTAGGTTGGCGCCCTGCTTTCAAATACTACAACATGTGGATTTCTCTAGTTGGAGCTATTCTGTGCTGCATTGTAATGTTTGTCATTAATTGGTGGGCAGCACTTTTAACATATGTCATAGTCCTTGGACTGTACATTTATGTCACCTACAAGAAACCAGGTATGTATAGGGGTTATTCTGCTTGTGGTAGGAGAAAGAGAGTTGTAGAAGAATGGAAAAAGTGATGGTCTTTACAGGAAAAAAAAAAGAGAACTTAGTTCTGTTTGGCTAACTAGCTTGAATTTCTGGTTTTAGATGTAATGAAATACAATTAGATGTGATGAAATACAATTTGGATGTAATGAAATACAATTATGCCTGTATAGTCACTGCTGTTGTTCCCCCTCCTCCCGAATTGTGAAGATGTATGCCTTGCACTTAGACATAAAGTTTTGAATGAAAATTTGAGGAAAAGGTGCATATGGAAAGAGCCTGGCTTGCAGCAACAAAGGCACTAGGAAAGCATATTATGTTTTGCTACAAAGTGAAAGAAGATGCTTGCTCCCTTACCTTTCCAAATTGAAAAGAGGTTGGAGTCGTGGTGGTTTTTTTCAGTAAACTATTCATATAGCTATGAAAAACAATTTATATGCTTTATTCCATCTCGTAAGAGCACTGTATGATCATAAGTGCAAGATGGAGCAGAACTGAACCAAAAAGTGTTTCTGAAGTTGAAAATAAGGAAAACTCTACATCCTTAGCTCTGAAGATTATGAAGTACTTGGAAGACACATTAATTTGTATCAGAATATGTGTATGGGAACAAGTAGAAAGAATACTGGGATCTTTCATTTCCTTATAAAAGTCATATTCTAGAAGGAACTGCTTAATGTAGCAGGTTTTTACTGAAAGTATTTGACTTTGTTCAGACAATGTTTTGAGAATACTTCTTCCTTCATTGTGATATAAAATAACTAAACAACTCTGAAGTTGTCACAATCTTTGAAAAGTTGGGGAAAAAAACCTCAATTCTTTGTGTATAACTGTAAAATATCAAACTACTAACTCAGTTGCTAAAACTACTACAGAAATGTTATCTCCAGGTAGAATTGCCTATTTAGTTGTAGGGTTTGTTTGACTAGTATTGTGTAGAATCTACCAAGATGTAGGTTAAGTCTCTTGTGTTTTCAATTGGTATTTGACATTCGTTTTGTGATAGTGCGGTTTTAAAACTGCACTGCTTTGAGTAAAATATTGGGAACTTCAAATCCTTTCAACAGATGTGAACTGGGGTTCCTCAACACAAGCTTTGACTTACTTGAATGCACTGCAGCATTCTATTCGTCTCTCAGGAGTGGAAGATCACGTGAAAAACTTCAGGTAACAGTTAATATTAAGACATAGGAAATTACTTCTGTGTATTCAGTAGTGTATTGTCACAGTGGTTGCGATCATGGTTTCCACAAAATGCCTGTTAATCTCCTGTGGGTTCTAGTAACTTAGATTTTTCACCACCATGGGCACGCTCTGTTACATTAAGATTTTATTTCTGATTCAGAGTGCACTTTACAAGCAGGTCTTGGAAGATAGCTGCTTATTGTTAGATGTCTCATGGTTTGCATGATGAACTGTGAATTTCATTCCTCTTTCACGAAACTGAATTGGAGGATGTGCTCCAAACTGCTAATGAGCATTTAATCCACATTCTTGAGATAAAACTGATCTAACTCAAAATCCTCAAGATGTGTATACTGTGCATATTGTCCTCAACACCATCTACCTCATTAGACATATTCTCTGATTGCGTTTCATTAATGGCAAACAGGCTGCATGAATGTTTTTCATATACCTGAATAAGAGAAATGTTTTATTTTCTGCCAGCAGGGATACCCAGGAAGGTTCTACTCAAGGAGGCAGTTTTCTGTCCCGTAGTATTTATGCCACTTTTCTGGAATAAGCTGCTGTAGAAGAAAGATGCTTCAAAACATTTTAACAAAAAAAAAAATTAACTTAAAACTAATTCCTCCAAATAAATAGAATCGCAGATTGAAGATGATTTTACCGTGTGGCCTTGTCCAGTCCCCAACTCAACTGACTCACCGTAGATGTAGCTGCAAGATTCAGATTGAGCTTTAACGTTACATCAGGTTAATTGGGGCCATATCCAGTGAAGTTTTGAGTATTTCCAAGGATAGAGGTTCTGTTGACCCACCTCTTCTCAAACAGAGCAGTTAACTCCTATGTGCTGCCCAGCACAAGATTTGTATTGTTGGCACTTAGTCTAGCAAATATCTATCATCCCTTGCAGCTGTAAAAACTGTATATGTAAAAACTGTTACAGTCAACAAATTAGCAAGAGAATCTAGCTACTAAAATCTGCGGTTGTGAACAAACGGAGACTTGGCATACTTGAGACAGAATTTATTAAGGAGTGAGTTGAGGGAGAGATTCTTGATACAGGTGCCATTCTCTTGAATGCAGAGCTTGGCAGCAACACAGTTTTGCAAAGAAAAGGTCTATGGTATTTCCTGTCAGTTGGGAAATTCTCCAATTCTGACCCCAAGCCTCTCTTGGAAGCAACTAAATTTTCTCAAAATACTTAATGTCAATGTTGCAAACATATAGACAGTTGAAGTTAGCTATGTCAACCCATCATGATAGGTACCAGCACAAACTCAAAGAACATGACAATAAAACTAAATTACCAATGTATTCATATCAGTATTAATGGGCTGTCCACTTGCAAACTGAAAAGAGTTTGCTGTTGTAGGTATTAACTACAAAACTTGCAGTTTAATTATGAAACAGCTCTTCTTTATAAGGTTCTGACCCTTAATGTGGCATCAAATTCCCTGATTTTTATACAAGCATTTTATTCCTTATTACATCAAGCTGCATTTTAAACAGGAGATAAGTTTACATTCAGAAATTTGTTGCTTATGTATCAAGAGCAGCAAATTTCAGCGTTTCCCTAATGCAAATCTAAAGGCTAAGATTAAGTTATTTACAATACATAACTGTGATTAGTGTTGCACCCTTAGTTCTGTCTGCTGCAAGTCTATTTTCGGTTGCAAATTTCGATTTAGAAGAAAGCCTTCTAGGAAAATTCTTAACCAAGGGTAACGTTCAGCTTGTGCTGATGAAGTAAACAACTGCTCTGCTGTTCAGCATGTATTTAGGGTTGCACTGGGAGTACTTCAGCAATTTTGTTTGGAAAGCTAGTATATGGCTTTCTGAATTTTAATCTTCTGTAATTATCCTAAGGAGATAGATCTCAATGTAAGCCAGTTCTAAGCACACTGTTTTTAGCCTGATACTGTTTTCTAACCTAGGACAAAAAAGTATTTTTGAGCTCTAGAGACACATTCTAAACTAAAGCAGTTCAATTTACTTATAATGCAGGTTTGTAGATGACACAAAGTTGTGTGAGAGTGTTGATCTTGCTTGAGGGTAGAAAGGCTTTACAGAGGAATCTGTACAGATTGAATTGATGGGCCAAGGCCAGTTGTATGAGGTTCAACAAGGCCAAGTGCTGAGTCCTGCCCCTGGATCACAACAACCTCAGGCAGTGCTACAGGCTTGGGGAGGAGTGGCTGGAGAGCTGTCTGGTGGAAAAGGAGCTGGGAGTGCTGGTCAATGCCTGACTGCATAGAGTCCACAGTGTGCCCAGGTGGCAAAGAAGGCCAACAGGATCCTGGCCTGTTATCAGAAATACTGTGGCCAGCAGGGCCACGGCAGTGATTTTAACGCTGTACTCAGCAACAGTGAAGCCACAGCATCTCAAATACCGTGTTCAGTTTTGGGCCTCTTGCTACAAGAAAGATGTTGAGGTGCTGTGAAGCATGTCCAGAGAAGGGGAGGGAAGCTGTTGAAATGTCTAGAACAGAAGAGCAAAGGTTGAAGGAACTGGAGTTGTTTAGCCTGGAGAAAAGGACGCTGAGGGGAGACCTTATCGTTCTCTACAACTGTCTGAGGCGAGACCAACACCATTGGTCTATTTTCCCAAGTAACAAGTGATAGGACAAGAGGGAATGCCCTTGAGTTTCACCAAAGGAAGTTTAGATTGGATAGTAAGAAAAAACTTCTTCTCCTTATGAGGAAAGGCTGAGGGAGCTGGGGCTCTTTAGTTTGGAGAAGAGGAGACTGAGGGGAGACCTTATTAATGTTTACAAATATATAAAGGGTGAGTGTCACGAGGATGGAGCCAGGCTCTTCTCGGTGACAACCAATGATAGGACAAGGGGTAATGGGCTGAAACTGGAACATAAGAGGTTCCGCTTAAACTTGAGAAGAAACTTCTTCTCAGTGAGGGTGACAGAGGACTGGAACGGGCTGCCCAGGGAGGTTGTGGAGTCTCCTTCTCTGGAGACATCCGAAACCCGTCTGGACACGTTCCTATGTAGCATTATCTAGGCGTTCCTGCTCTGGCAGGGGGATTGGAGATGATGATCTTTCGAGGTCCCTTCCAATCCCTGACATTCTGTGTGATTCTGTGTGTGTGATCCTTCACTGTAAGGGTTGTTAAGCACTGGAACAGGCTGCTCAGGGAAGTAGTTCAGTCACCATCCCGAGAAGTATTGAGAAGATGGGTAGTAGTGGTACATCAGGGACATGGTCTAGTGGTGGATTTGGTAGTGCAAAGTTAACAGTTGGACTTGAGAGTCTTTTCCAACCTAAATAATTCTATGATTCTAATATGGCAAATAAATGAGAGGGATTACTTGAGGTGATTCTTAAGATACGAAAAATTATTTCCTGAGTTCTGGAGTCTGAACACTTAATCTTTCAAAATTGATTAGGTAGTTGTCTAGATTAACTTACTTGTGATTGCTTGGCTCCAGCTTCTGAATTATTACTAATTTAAAGAATATGACTCCAGTTTTTCTGCTGGGCACAGAACATAAGCTAGAAAATGCAGAGGGATGTGACTTACTATTAGGGGAAGAAATTCATTGTTCTGACCTAGTTTTGTCTAAAATCTGATTCTGATTTTTAAATGTGTACATTTTCAGATTTAGTAGGATTACTGTATTTGGAACCAGATAATCATAGATCAGTTGACATTTGTGCAAAGATTGATCTTTACTTAAATTCACCTAGATCAGTTATTAGCTCTTCAGTGATGGTTATGTTCTTGTGGCCAATATTTAGTAGAAACTTATTTCTCTTAGTAAAAAAAAAACCCAGCAACTCCAGGTGAAATTAAAGTCAGTATTCTTTTTTTCTCCTCATCTATTCACAATTTTAGACCTCAGTGCTTAATTATGACAGGTGCCCCAAATGCACGTCCAGCTTTGCTTCACCTTGTCCATGCTTTCACCAAGAATGTGGGCTTGATGATCTGTGGGCACGTACATATGGTAAGTGTATTCTACCTTTACTTTAAAGTTACCTCGCATTTTGGTTTTGTTGTGGTTTGATTAGTTTTTGTATTGTTTTATATTTGGTTTACTTTTTGTTTGTGTGGAGGGCTTTTAGTTGTTTGTTTGTTTGGTTTTTTTTTAATTAAAGCATCATTAGACATTGAGAAGTGCACACAGAAGGATTTACTAGTAGGACCCACTCATGCGTGGGCCATCATTATTCCAGTTAAGTATATTACAGGGGAAACTTTGTAAAATTAGTACCTTTTGATGTTACTACTGAGGAAGCTTTGTAGGAATGAAATGAACATTGGATTACAGCTTGGGTCTTTTCAGTCCTTGTGTCATACAGCCCCATGTACTCTCTCATGCTTTAGAGAGAGCAGTTGATCAAAATTATATGCAGTATACAGCTAGATTTCCTTGAAGTGTTACTATTTCATGGACATTGATTCCTATGTAGATTTCTTTCAAAGCCTGGGTTAAAATAAACCTTGAGCAGTAGATTTAGTACCAGTTTAGCCAATAGTTAGTTACAAATTGCTCTTAACCTTTTACGTAGTTCTTTTTTACTCCTTCCGTTACTAGATTCATTTCACTGGCAGGTGAATTAGTAATGTGAACAGGCATTTCCTTTCCTGTTCCCTTTCTGCTGAGCCCGCTAGTATTTCAGTATCTTTCCCTGTTTTTTGTCAGGACATGAGTTTTGAATTTTTTGGGGGCTGGAGGTTTGTGAGGGCTGTTCTGCAAGGACATAATTTCAGCAGTTCTTACTAATTTTGAAAAACTTCTATGGAAGATCTGCATAGGTTTTAGGGTGGGGGGAAGGAAGGAAGCTTTGAGTAACTGTTCTTCAAAATCATGCTTATCATGAGTTGACTTAATTGTGAAATATGGTGGCTGTCATATCACATTTTGTACCCTGATCACCTCAGGCAGCACTGCAGGCTTGGGGCAGAGTGGTTGGAGAGTTACCTGGCAGAAAAGGACATGGGGTTCCAGTGGACAGCCTGGCTGAACATGAGCCAGCAGTGTGCGCCGGCGGCCGAGAAGGCCAACGGCATCCTGGCCTGTGTCAGGAACAGTGTGGCCAGCAGGAGTAGGGATGTAGTTCTGCCCCTGTACTTGGCACTGGTGAGGCCTCACCTTGAGTACTGTGTGCAGTGTTGAGCACTGCAGTATAAGAAAGACATTGAGGTGCTGGAGCAGATTCAGAAAAGGGCAGCAAAGCTGGTGAGGGGTCTACAAAACTTGTCTTATGAGGAGCCGCTGAGGGAACTGGGATGGTTTAGTCTGGAGAACAGGCTGAGAGGAGACCTCATTGCTCCCTACAACTACCGGAGAGGATGTTTGTAATGAGGTGGGGGTTGGTCTCTTCTCCCAAGTTGCTAGTGATTGGACAAGAGGAAATGGGCTCCAGTTGCACCAGGGGAGGTTTAGATTGGGTATTAGGAAAAAGTTCTTTACTAAGAGAGTGGTGAGGCACTGGAACAGGCTGCCCAGGGAAGTGGGGGAGTCACCATCCCTAGTGTAGACAGGGCACTTGAGGATATAGTTTAGTAGTCATGGTAGTATTGTGTTGATGGTTGGAGTTGATCTTTGAGGTCTTTTCCAACCTTAATGAATCTATGATTCTATGAAAACTGCAGTTAGCTACAGAGAGGCTGTTGCATCTCCGATTAGCCTTGGTAAATGTGTTTTAGCACATTGGGATTCAGTGATTTTGCTTCATATTTTAAAGCCAAACTTTTTCAGTCACATCTCTAAGAACATTTAAGGAGGAGTAACTTGATTACAGTTAAATACGTTTAAATTTACCATACTTGCCCAATATGATTTCTGATGTAATCAACAGATAAAAGTAAATCAATTTAATGCAATCCACAGAATATATATTTTCCTAGGCAAATAGTGAATAGCTATGCATTCAGAAATTTTAATGCTTTTAATTCCTGTCTATACAAACTTAAAATTTCAGTGAGTTCAAAGGACAGAAACTGAGTAATACTAAGGAGGCAAGATATCATAGGTGGAATTACTGTTTTTCAAAAGTGGGGTTGTGCTGAAAAGTATGAAGCAGTGTCATCCTTCTTGTAGGAAAGCAATTCTGATTAGAGATTTTTTGGGAGCATATCCTATCTCTTTTTTGAATTGCTTTCCTACACCACTTTGTTGTATGACACCACTTTGTTCTTGACTAACTTTGACCAAATGGTCAGAGTCTTACATCCTCTTGCGAACTGCATCCTTTTGTAAAAAACAAACAAAAAAAAAAACTGCTGTGTTCTCAGTTATACTTCATCCAGTATTCTGCGTTTTGATGCCTAGGAGGAACACAGTGGTTTTCGTTCCGATGGAAGTAATAGAAAGTATTTAAAGAGGAGATGACTTTGTAACATAAAACTGCAAAAGTCACACTACGGTGACAAAGGCTTTCTGATTAGGATTGTATATGCACACAGAACCACATTTGTACAACTTGAAACAAATATTCCTATACAGGCGTATGTGAAGCCATCCTATATCTGTTTCATTGCAAAGCCTTTTAATTTTAAAATTATGTTATGCTTTGGAGGACAAGCTTGTGCCACCTGCTGGGGAAGTGGGTTGTGTTCTGCAGGAACAAGGTTACCAAAGCTTGAGCAAACCTCCTCCTCACAATGAGAATCTCTCTCTGGAATCTCTAAGCTTGATTTATTTTATTTTTTTTTTTTTTTTTTTGATAATGTGGAAGTATGTTTTGAGTTCTTCAACTACGAATTCAATTCTACCAGTAAAATAAAAAAAAAAAGGGGGAGGGGAAGTGTTTATTACCATTGCTACTCATACTCACAATTCTTGTTTTCTCTCTTTCTTTTACTTCCTTATTTTGAAAGGGTCCTCGGAGGCAAGCCATGAAGGAACTATCAACTGATTTGGCTAAATACCAGAGATGGCTAATTAAAAACAAGATGAAGGCATTCTATGCACCAGTGCATGCAGAGGACTTGAGGGATGGAGGACAGTATTTAATGCAGGTACACCTCTCATTTAATCGTATTTCATATTTTAAAGTGAAAGTGGTGAGGATGAAGGTCAAAATTGGAAGAGTTTTTGTACTTTAAAGTGGTTTTATTTTGCAAAGTTATCTTGAAACTTTGATGAAAAATACTTGGTTTCCTGCTTAAGAAAATAATAGAACCTTTAGTTGTTTAATTAACACGGTTTTTAAAAAAATATTTTTTTGTTCTTTTTAGGCTGCTGGTCTGGGTAGAATGAGACCTAACACCCTTGTTGTTGGGTTTAAGAAAAACTGGAGACAAGGTGACATGAGAGATGTTGAAACCTATATCAATTTATTCCAGTAAGTAGAAAATGTGGAGGTGTAGCTCCTGTATTCCATTGCAGTATGTTTGGTAATAAGTCAAGTAAATCTTAGTTGCATGAAGTCTTTTTGAGATAGACTCAGAATTTCCAAGTTGCTGATCTAGCAATCTTCAATATTCAATACCTTGTTTTCTTCGGATTTGGAAATTAACATGCAATTCTTCGTAGTTAAAATGGCTTAGGATTCTATATAACTCTGCATCTGGGAGGCATTGTGACACTGGTATGAGGTTCAAGAGTTACTGGATTTAGATGAAGAACTCCAGTGTCTTATGTGCCAGTCCCCTGAATTCTTTAAAGCATAGCTTCTGTTGAAAGAAGGGGTTTTCCTGCACTGCCTCTGTACATAATAAGTGCAGTAGAGAAGGGATCAGCTCTTATGCTAAAGTTCTAACTTCGTTAAACCTTGTACTTCTATACAGAAATATCTTACAAGATAAACAGCACTGACACCCAATGTAATATAGTAGCCAAAAAGGAGATGGGAAAGGAAATCCTAGTGTAATTTAACAGTACTGAAAGGCAGACCAGTTCTGGCTGAAAGATTTAATAGAGTAACTTGTGCTACAAACACTTCAGAAAACCAAAACTTGCTTATTGCACTTACACAGAGGACTTTTTTTTTTTTTCCTTACGTGCTGCTTAACCAACTTCATTTGTGGTTTACATTTACCATACAATCATAAAATGGTTTGGGTTGGTAGAAACCTTACAGATCATCTAGTTCCAGCTCTCCTGCTGTGGGCAGGGACACCTCCCACCAGCCCAGGTTGCTCAAAGCCCCGTCCAGCCTGGCCTTGAACACTTCCAAGGAGGAAACATCCACAACTTCTCTGGGCAACCTGTTCCAGTGCCTCAGCACCCTCACAGAAAAGAATTTCTTCCTAATATCTGTTCTAAATCTACTCTCTTTCAGTTTGAAACCATTACCCCTCATCCTACCACTGCACTCCCTGATAAAGAGCCCATCCCCTTCTTTCTTGTAGGACTGGAAGGTTGCTCTTTAAGAGTCACTGGTCTGTGGCATGTAGCAGGTTTGGCAGTCTCTCAGTAACATCTTTAATCCTAGCCTCCCAGTAAGCAGAAAACCTCTCTAGAGAGCGCGTCAGGTCAGCAAATAGACACCTCAGTACTCCTCAGAAGAGAGTCTCCCGCTACTAGTACTGGAATATATTGATACTTCGAACGTTTCTATTGAGTCTTACTATTTTGAAAAAGAAGAGTTTAATGAGTGAAATCCCAAGAAATTTCTGTCTGTGGAAATAACGTGGAAGGGAGTTCTCTGATAAATGGCTATTGTAATGAGGTATTTATATCTAAAAGATTGATAATTAATGAGTAATGCAAACTGTATGATATCGTTAAATTCATGTTTTTCTGTCTTATATCTTGGGGTTTTTTTTGTCTTTCATTTTACTCAGTCATTTATTTAAGCCTTTTGCTTGTTTCTACAATAATGTTTTCCCTTTATTTTTTTTAAAGAGTGAGTTCCTTCCCTATCAGATATTATAGGAATAGGTACATTATAGTTAGCATACGGCTTGTTTCTCAATTACAACTTCATAGGTGTTTTTAATACCCAAATGTTGTGGAAAGAGAGCAGAAATTTTTAGTTCTCAGATCAAGGAGTTCTTCTCAAAATAAATCCCTTTATTGGAGGGAGATAAAAATTCAGATTTCTCAGTGTATCTTATCTGTGCAGAATTTGACCTGTTCACGTTGCTTTTATTTAGTTGCTCTATACGTAGGATGAGAAAGGGGGGAGAGGTACTAGATATCCTTGCTATGTGTTGCTTTTCAGGATATGATGTTCTGTTCACTGATGTAGTTTATAGTTTGGATTTGAAACTGAAAATGTAACATAGATTTATGATTTGGGATTTTAAGTGAAAAGTGTTTAGTCACTGGAATGTGTTCCAAGAGGATGTGTAAATTCAGTTCTTCAGGAAATAACAAGTTGTAAAATACTTTATTTTTGTTCCTTTTGTGTAGTGATGCCTTTGACGTTCAGTATGGTGTAGTTGTCATCCGCCTAAAGGAGGGTCTGGACATTTCTCACCTTCAGGGGCAAGGTAAGATTTATTTTGGTTTGTCTGGTAAATAGCTGTTCTAAATCCCCTTTAGTACTGCTCTCAGAAAATATTAGATTAAGAGAAGTTATTAAAAATAAAACTAATTTAAACCCACCACTTCTTACAGAAAAATCAGTGAAATTATTAAATCTTAAATATAAAAGAAGAATAACTCATATTCAGCAACAGAACTGCAGTTTTCTCAGTGTTTCAACTGTCTGTATTTCTGAGCTATATATAGCTACTTCTGGAGGATTTACCATTTACTGAAACAAAGGAGGCTGCCAAACTGGAATCATGAAAATCACAACAAATGCTGCATCATCCAAGAATGCAGGGGATCTGGTGTGGGTTGCCAACTCCTATAGACACTAGTGTGGAAACCTCAGCAGTAGTTCAGAAAGGTTTTCTGTTTTCAATGTAGAAGACTTGGTTATGCTTTGTTAGGTAGTGGTCTTACATCGAATGGCATTGTTTTAGTTAAACTTGAAACAGAACAGTAGATTCCTGTGAGCTTTGGTGGCAACTGTCTACCGAAATGATAATGTCTACTTTGTAGCTTGCTCTGTACCATGTTGCTATGATAAGGAAGAACGCTTGTGACGCAAGCTCTGTAGGGGGGCATCCTTCTGAAAGAGGGGAGAGTTGTTACTTCACTGGAAACATAGGAATGTCTTATGTCTTGGGGAGAGGCAGACAGCAACAGACCAGAGAAGTGTGAGAAACAGCAAGGAGTGAGCCTGCAGTGTGAAAAAAAACCACAACACAAAGGTGTCAGAAGAGTTTCAGAGTATCTGCTGGGGATTGGGAGTTTGGCTTAACTTTGACAAACCAAGTAGCTTCACTGAAGCCAAACCTGGAAAAAAAACTTGGCTGTGTTCTACATGTTCTAGGCCTTGTCTAAGGCTCATCATCCTCCTGGAGTTGGAGATGGAAAAAGTTTCACCAATACTTTTTTTTTCCTCCTAGTTGTATATTCTCAGTGTTAGCTAGCTGTTTCATGTTTAGCCTGTAGTAATGCAATCAACACCCAAAATCTGGGAAGGAAGTAGCAGGAAATTACAGCTCTGCTCAGAGGAGAAGCCTCTTTCTACCCTGGAGCAGTTCATAAAAGACTTTTTGTTTTCTGCTTTTTTCTTGTTCCTCTCTTTGCAATAGCTTAATAGGTGCAGTAGAGTTTAACCAGCTGTGTACTGTCTCAATATAGTCACATATCTCTACTGATGCCATTTGGAACAATTAAGTGGTTTATAATGTGTTTCTTTGCTTTCTTAAAGAAGAGTTACTGTCATCCCAAGAAAAATCTCCGTGTACCAAGGATGTCATAGTAAAAGTGGATTACACGAAGAAGACTGAGACAGACACTTGTGTAGCTTTTGCTCCATCATCTAGTGAAAGAACTACTCTACAGAAAGGTAACTTGCTGGATAGCAATGAAATTTGAATTCTTATTCTTTCTCTCTCTCACTTCCTCTTCAGTTCCTCTCTCCCCTCACCAAGGAATTGTTTAAGGAATTTTGTGTCTGTGGAAGAGAAATGTGTCATGCTTTTCTAGCTGTTGATACCTAATCATTTAAGTACTTTGGTTTAGAGCTTAACCAGTACGTAAAATGAATCTTTCACAGCTAGTCCCCTAAATAAAGCAGGTGGTAAACAATGAACTGCCACGGATTTGCTTTGTTAATGACTTGGACAGACATTAAAACCTCAGAATTGTGCCACACGTCGATTTGAAGGTTGCTGTAGAATATTATATGTATGTTGACAGACACAAATCATTCAGGATACTCTGACATGACAGTTAGCAACTTTCCTCTTAAAAGTAAAAGCTTGGAGTGACTTAATAGTTAAATGAGCAATGTGATGCATTATTTTTTTCTTAGTACAAATAGTACAAATAAATCTCAGGATCTGGTAGACTGCGTTTGTGTGCTTTTCTTTGTATGAAGATCCATTTCATTCATTTCATTCTACATCTTTATTTTCTTTTTTTTTATATGCACTAGTAGTGTTTTCATTAACATCACAAAGGAAATTAACCTTTTTATTTTGTATCTTTAAAAATCTTCCAGAGGAAGACGAGGATGGAAAGACTCCAACACAGCCACTGTTGAAAAAAGGCAGGCATTTTCCACCTTTTTGTGTTAAATCATTCTTTCACATTGTTAATTTCAGTTTTCCTTTTGTACTCCATTCTGCACATATATTTGAGAGAGGAAAATATCAACCATGCAATGTTAATTTGTTTCTTCATAACATCTTTAGGGATTAGGCTGTGGAGAAATGCAGTTTTGTGGAATTTCCTGGACAAGTTGCTGTTGAGAAAGGATAAGACAAGTGCCTAAGATATGAATACTGGATTTATTTATCTTTTTAAATTTTGTTCCTGTGTAACACTTGAAATGCGTCTCAGATATCTGTCTGGGTCCTTAGTTGATTTAGGAGTAAGGGTAATATTACCTAATGATATAGTACAAGTGCTCCATCATTCTTTTCAGTAGATCTTCTAAAGCCATAGTTGTTGCTCTGTTATTTGGAATTGTTCAACAGCTTGCAAATATAGGCACTCAGTGAAATTAACACCTGAAATAATGCTATGTAGTCATTAAAGGAAAGCATTTTGGGAGGAGAGTTGAGCAGTTGTCATCTCCTGGCTTATTTTGGACTTTTTGGAGTTAAGCAAATTGGTTTTGCCTCAACTAAGAATTCATCTAACTTCTTTGACATTTTGTTCATAATTTCAACAGCTAGAAGCTGTTGTTTTAATGAAAAGTGAGATTACATCTTGAAGCATAAGATGGTGGTTTGGTAGAAGTCCCAGTATGCAATAAAGTAGTATATTAATGTAAATCAGTCACAGATGTACTCTATCTTTAAAAATTCCTAATAAAATAAGGACTGAGATGAGTAACAAACTCCTGGCTCTAGTTCAAACTGAGGTTTTAATTAAGGGAGAGGGGCATGTTTCTTCTATAAAGAAAACATATCTATCAGTATTAATCTAGTTGAGAATGCCATTGTTGTCTTGTTCTCAGCAAGTCTAATAACTTTGTTACACAAAATAGTCTATATTGTGCTTCAGAGCCTTGCACATGCAAAACAATACTTGTTGCAAAAAATAGTTGTAGTGTGCACAACTAGCTGTTACTTTCACCACATGCTTGAAGAAAAATGGATTTAAGAAAAGTGCATAGGACATGGTATTTTTTTGTAAATCAGTATTTATATGTTTTTAGGGAAGTTTTGTCATGTGCAAGAAGGTAGCAACAGTGCGTTACCCAATGCTCTGAAGTATTTATGCAAGGTTGATTAAGTCATCCAGGCAAGTGACCATATAGATATCTTACGGATACTTCGTTTGACAAATGTCTGTTAAAGGACTCAGTAATTTAAATCTTTAGTGGCTGAAGTTACAAGTTTGCACACCCCCGAAGTGTAGCTCAGTTTATATCCAGTCAACCAAAATCTGCAGTTGGGGAAGAAACAATTTTTTTTTAAACTTAAAGAGATACCACAAAATATTAACAAGTGGCATTTGATGAATTTCAGGGTGATTACGCAAAACACTTCAAAAATGAAGTTAAATGATATTTTTTTCCAGACTCAAAGACCCCATCTTCTCCTTTAAACTTGGCTGACCAAAGACTTCTTGATGCTAGTACTCAGTTTCAGAAGAAACAAGGCAAAAGCAATATTGATGTCTGGTGGCTCTTTGATGATGGAGGTAATGTGCTTTATACTCCAAAAACGTTGAAAAAAATAGTTTTTGAATTAGTTCTGAATTGATATCTTTCAGTCAGTTCATATATAGATGACAAATTTGTACTATTAAATTCTTAACACAATGCTAGGTTTTCTGAATCATTCTCAAATTCTGATAAAAATGCAGGTTTGACACTGCTGATCCCGTATCTTCTTACAACCAAGAAGAAGTGGAAAGACTGTAAGATTAGAGTGTTCATCGGTGGTAAAATAAACAGGATCGATCATGACAGAAGAGCGTAAGTTTACCTTTAATGATTTCATTTTGAATGCTAATAGAGCATGTTACACAGTAGTTTACTTCGTCTTCCAAGTAGCCTTTTTCTTTCAGTTGTTCTTTGGCTGAAGTATAATCATATTCTATTCACTTTCTCCAAATAATGTTCAATTTCCCCCACATTGTTTTGGATGAGATACCTCAATTTAAACTAATTTTTGTGCAGCATTTCCTGACACTAACATTTTCTTTTTCAAATACTTTCTGAGGTTGTCTTTAAAGGAGAGCTCTTCACTTAGTTTTATGGGTTTAAAATATTTTTTTCCCCGAAACAGGTTGTTGATTTATAGCTGTATGCCAGGTCAATTTGATTTTTTTTTTCCTTGTCGCATGTGAGTTGTTTTGTTCGGTTTTTTTATCCTTACACTAGATGTTTTCTAATAAAACCACTGTCTTTTTACCCTGTGAAATAATTTAAAATCTGATCATGCACAAAGGCTTTTTTTCTGATACAGGATGGCTACTTTGCTCAGCAAATTTCGCATAGACTTCTCGGACATTATGGTTCTTGGGGATATTAATACTAAGCCAAAGAAAGAAAAGTAAGTATCAAAAAACGCCCAGTTTGTTAGTACTCTTCAACTTTCAAAGTATTTTAGTAAAGCTCTAGGAAAAGTTAGATTGTGCTGCTTTTTTTTTTTTAAATGGCTAAAATTTTATTTCTAGTTGCATGATGAACACTGAAAGCTGCTATTAATGTCTGAAATTGTTTGTTGTATTACAGTGCCTGCATGTGCAAATAGGTGATTTCATCTTCTAACTGCAATTGGCAGTGAAAATACCTCATTTCACTTTATTTTTCTATGGTAATAAAACTGCTGTCATGAACATCATTGCTGACATACAGGTTCATAATATGGCTGTTCACTTCATTGTAGTATTGCAGCTTTTGAAGAAATGATAGAGCCCTTCCGACTTCATGAAGATGATAAAGAACAAGAAGTTGCAGACAAAATGAAGGAGGATGAACCATGGAGAATAACAGATAATGAACTTGAGCTTTACAAAACAAAGGTTCTGTATTCTTTAGAGTGTTTTGTTCAATACTGGTAAACTTTTTCTCCTACTGCGCGTGTGGATATCAATGAGTTCATTCTTGTTATTGTGTCTCTTCTGTAGCTGTTTTTATGATGGAAAGCAGCATTTAAAACCATTTAGATGGGTCATCAAAGAAACAAAAAGTTTCTGCATTTTGAGGGGCAGCCTAAACTGCTTTCATGCAGTATTTCAGCAGTTAATTTAGAATAGTATAGTCTTTATCACAGTATCACAGTATGCTAGGGATTGGAAGGGACCTCAAAAGATCATCTAGTCCAATCCCCCTGCCATCTGTTTGACTTTTTTTTGACCAAACTAACATTATTTTTCTTTATTTAAAAAAATGACCACTACAACACGTATAGTTGTGGTGTTAAGAGGCCATTAATGGTTTGACATTTTTTGCAAGCATTTGCATTATAGTGACATCAGAGGTATTACATTAGGAAGAGGTTCTTTCCCATGAGGGTGGTGAAATACTGGCACAGGTTGCCCAGAGAGGTGGTGGAAGCTCCATCGTTAAAGACATTCAAGGTCAGGCTTGATGTGGCTCTGAGCAACCTGATCTAGTTAAAGATGTCCCTGCTCACTGCAGGGGGCTTGGACCAGATGATCTTTAAATGTCCCTTCCAACCCAACATATTTCATGATTCTGTGATCCCTTCTGAATTGCTTCAGTGGAGTAGACTCAGGGAGCATTCTGTAACAGAGGATACAGACAAGTATCTAAACAAAGACTCGTTAAAGTTTTAGTGAGCTGAAGTTCTTCAAGATGATCTGTAGCATATTCTGCCCATCTCCTATTTCCATTCTGTTTTTTGTACAACTTGTGTGAGAATTTGCAGTTGATTAAAAATGGAAATGGTAGGTCATTTTGCACTTTAAGTGCATATAAGAAAAAAAAAGGCAGGTATCTGTTTGACAGGTAGGTACAGATTGACTGGCAACTGGGATCTTTTAATTGCATGTTATGAAGGGGCTGGGTGGGAATTTATAAAGTACAGTTACTTTATAGTTAGTGAAGTGCTTGATGCCTTGGTGTTCCTCATGTTTATAAGCACTGCCAAACCTCATTTTAGGGAGATAACTGAAGGGATTTATGGTTACTGTCTGCTGATAGGTTAATTGTTTCTGCAAACAGTTGCCTGGAGGCTAACTAGACTTAAGCTCACCTGGGAACAAGAAAACTATAAGATGTGGCTAATTCAGAATCTTGCCAGAAAGTTAGTTGACATAAAAGGGAACTGAAAATCACTGAGGAAGCTACCTCAGATGTTAAGACCAGGATAGTGTATTAAAAAAAGGGAGGCCCATTATGGAAATAGGCTTACCCAATGAAGATGGGTCTTCACTTCTGTAAGACATGCTCCCTATGAACTTGTAGGATATAGTTAAAAGAATACTGAAGAGAGCATAAGGTGCTCTTCCTTCCAGGAGCTATGGAGGATGCTAGAGGAACTACCTTAAATTTAGCTTCCACAATACTTGGCTTATTTGCACATTTCAAGCTTACTGCTCTCTTCTTTCCCAGCATTGTAACTGAGGTATTTTGGAAAAGTAAACAAATTGCCAAACTGAGGTGGAAGTACAGGCTTTCTATAAATGTTGAATCGTATCTGGTTTTAATTTTCCTTGAATGAGTGAACTTTTTATAGTTTTATGTAAGAGTTCTTCCTAACAAGTTCATTGTAATTACAGACTTACCGCCAGATTAGGCTAAATGAGTTGCTGAAAGAACATTCAAGTACAGCTAACATAATTGTCATGTAAGTAAATGATTTGTACTGTTATCCTAATTGATGTAGAACTGTAATTTGAAATACAAAATATACATAAATATAGGTTAGGAAGATGCCTGTGCCTTGGCACTGAAGTATAGAAATACTCACGGTGGTTTCAATGCTGAAAGTATTTATTAGAAATACGGGGCTACAGTAACGATGAACAAATCCAGCCTGTGTAGTTTTGTGCTTCTAATATGCTGTGTTAGGTGATTGCCTCCACATTTGTAGTGCGGCCCAGGATTCTCACATTCCTCCTACTACCACATGCCAACTGTTCCTCTCTCATTCAGGTCCTTCCTTTCAGATTTTTTTCTAGGAAATTTGTCTAGATAAAGTTAGATCACCCAGTTCCATTGAATTGCTTTTGGTGTAAACAAGAAGAATGCAGATCACAACTTTCTTCACTGCATTTTTGTTTAGGACCCCGCTTCAAGAGCTCTATTGAAGTAATACTACAAATGAAGTTTGACTAGGGCAAATAGACCTACAGTCATTTCTTCAAAATAAAAGATATGTTTTGGAAGGGTTGTGAGAAGGAATATTAGACTGCATCAATCTGACATCTTAAGAAAAAGCTACATTTTAAAGTCTTGAAGAATCTTTCAAGAAACCCTGTGAGTGAGGAGAAACTTGACTATAAAATGGTAGTAAAAGGCTGAAAGTGAGGGGGAAATAGATGTAAAGGGCTGTGGTGCTTAAAATGATAAACTCTCAGCTCATTAACTCTCAGGCAAAACCCAAAAACTAAAAAAGTTAGGAAATTTGACAGTATTTACATCTTTGTGTAATCATACTTTCATAATTATATGATATGACTTGTACTCCACCAGTTTTTTCTAATTGTTCAACTTTTTTTTTTTCTCCTTGTCAATTGTAGGAGTTTGCCAGTTGCACGAAAAGGTGCAGTTTCTAGTGCACTATACATGGCCTGGTTAGAAGCTCTTTCTAAGGATTTGCCACCGATTCTCCTCGTTCGTGGGAATCATCAGAGTGTCCTCACCTTCTATTCCTAAGAGTACTGCATGTGGGACAGCTGTGGTGAAATGGTACTTCAGTGCCCAGAGGAGAGTGACTGACATGGTCTATAGTTTATTAACATCACAAAGGCAAAAAGTGACTCTTCTTTCACTGTTTCACTGACTTGAAAGCACACAAGGAAGGTCACTGTATTTCTAAAGTTGTGACATCTTCAGTTTTATTCTATATTTTCTGTAATTTAATCTTGCTTAATGGGAGAGGATTCCTCGTTAGATTGAAGAACAAGACAAGCCTTTTGTTTGCTATTTGAATAGCAGCAATAAAATGTTTTATTTTTGATCAATGAAAGGATTATAGATTTATAAAAGCCTTTTAGCCTTGAGGTGCCTTCTGAAATGAACCAAATCTCATCTATACATCCTATTTTGTAAATTTGTATAGAATGTCAAAATCTGCCTTCAACTAAGAGTTTAGATCAGACTTTCTTTAGTTTCTAGTCTCTTCCATATTACAATAAAAATGAATGCTGCTTTTCAGTCTTCCATTGAGCTATTAGTTCTTAGTACTGTATGTTTTCTATTCTCAGAAAGTTTTTTTTTGGTTTTTATTACTATATCTGTTAGATTTAAAGGTGAGAATTGGGGCAGGTCAGTGGAACTAAAACAAATTGCTGATGTTATTGTCAACATGTGCTACTAAGTTTAACAGTTAAAACTAATCTACTAGCAGAGAGGATCCTTTGCTCAAATTTGACAACGTGTACTACTTTGGCACTAGCCTGAGATACACAGCTAAGATTAGCTAGCTACTGTGGCAGTCTTTGCTCTGAGGCTCTAGGATGAAACCAAATTCACCTTACTGGCCGAGGCTTTTTATCTACAAATTAGAAGGAGAGAAAAAGACCTGTCCTAGTTCTTGGCCTATCATGTTTTGGTGTCACTTTCAACTTATTTTGAAACAAAACTCAATTTAAGGCTTGAATGGGGATAATGTAAGCAATGTGATGCTATCTAACAGAAAACAGTAAACACTATGTGGAATCTTGCTATCCAATATGAAATGTAAAAGCTACAGTTCTCGCATTTTTCACCAAATGGTTAAAAGGACCACTAGTTGCTAGGGGAGATGTTTTTAGGTCAATTCATTCAGTTGTCAGAAAACATATTTAGTCTTATTAAATAATACTCAGGTTTGATTGTCTAGCAATTTAGATCTATTCCATACATCCTACTTTATACATTTTCTATGTTCAATAAAGAAACTGCCAATCTTGTGTGCCCTTTCGTTACATATTTTGAAAACTTCCATAATTTAGTCTACTATGAACACCTACACAAGAAATTTCACTTGAGCCTTTGTATAAAGGTTAGTAATGTGAACTGTTTTTTAAATTCCTAATATATTTTGGATAGAAAGGATTGCCTAAAAACATTTCACAAGCTTTTAATATTAGCATTGGACATGCTACTGGATCAGTTTACCAGTGATTGAATGACTTTCGTTTAAGGATGTACAGATGTGTATTTTTATGCTAAACACAAGATGAAATTTAAACTTCCTTTTGAAGGACAAGGCATAATCATTGTGTGGCAATGTAAAACTTCAAGTTATTGTGATTAAGAGAGAAAAGTTCTACACAGTGTTAAATACACTGTTGCCAAGTTCTTGGTAAACTGAAAAAAAGCTTTTATTGATATTTCTGTCAATTGGATTTGAGACTATTGAATCATTTCGGTTTAAAAAAAATAGCAAGAAAAACAAACATGCATGTTTTGCTGCTAAGTGTGAGATAACTGATGCCAGCATGAACCTAGCTTGTCATGATAAACATTTTAAGACCAGACAGTTTGCAGTAAAAGTGCTGTTTTCTTCCAGGTGAGGGAGGTGGGAATCAAACTTACCAACCCCTATTGCAGGTTTTACAGTGGTGTCACATGATGTCATATTGTGAATATGGAATCATTGCCATGTTTCTTCTTGTTTTATAGGTTACATTCTTTTGAACAGATGGACAGTAAGGCATGGACTTAGTGCTGCTATCTTTAAAAGAAAAATAAAAATGTGCACAGGTACACTTATTTAAAAGGTTTTTTGCCCATTCAGGAAACCATTGCTTGTGATCTGTAACACAGAAACCAAATGAAGTGTGTGTATACATGCATATATGTGTATAAAATTATATAAAATATATCTAAATATGCATATGGGGATAGTTAAGGTAAAGTCTGTGAAATAACGTAGGATGCTTTTCATATACACTCTCGTCCACTAACGCTAGGCATGAGGTCAAGTTTCAAGATTATTTGCTACACTAAAATTTCAACAGTTAATGGTAATTGTTTGCAACAGATGTCAGTTAGTGGCAGTCACTTCAACTTCTGCTTTGATTTTGACGCCAAATTTAATTACGTTCCAATCACTATTAATTACTTGAAAAATCAGATCGCTTACACATGGCAATTCATACTTTTTATGGATTAGGGTTCTTTGTATGAGTTTAGGAAGACAGTAATAGCTGGAGAAAATCAATTATTTATTTGTTCACTTGTATTTAGGTTTCCTTTTACATACATTCTTTTTATATGCTTTTTCTGACATTACATATTTAAAAATAACTGAAAGTAATTTAAAGACTTGAGTGTTAGTGGGTAATGACCCACTTGGTTTGAAGATGTAAGATTGGATACTGTACTGTAACTGTCACACACAAATGCTTTTCTAATGTTTTAACGTAATTATTGCAGTTAATACTTTGTACCAGGGGGATGTCACTGCAATAAAAGGAAGTGAATTCAATAAAAATGTCTTGTCTAACAAAGCTTATTTTCATTGGTGGGGGATTGGGAGTAGTGTTCATAGTTTAGTGATGCTGAAAATAGTTCCTGGTACGTATGCTTGTTGCACACACCTGCTACTTGCCTTTATTGTGTAATCTGAGTAGAACTCAAAGCCATTCAGGTGTTTGGTATAAGGAGACTAGTGCTTGGTTCGCAGGTTGAATGTTTGCTGCTACTGCCTTAGGAACAGCGTGAGCTTCAAGAAGGTCAAGTGCCAGGTCCTGCACTTGGGCCACAGCAACCTCATGCAACGCTACAGGCTTGGGGAAGGGTGGCTGGAAAGCTGTCTGGCAGAAAGGGACCTGGGGGTTCTAACTGACAGGTGGCTCAACATGAGCCAGCAGTGTGCCCAGGTGGCCAAGAAGGCCAGTGGCATCCTGGCCTGTATTAGAAATAGTATTTCCAATTGAGCATTGTGTCCAGTTTTGAGTACCTCAATACAAGAGAGATACCGAGGTGTTGGAGCGAGTGCAGAGGAGGGCAACAAAGCTGGTGAAGGGCCTGGAGCAATTGAAGATGCTGGGACTGTTTAGTTTGAAGAAGAGGAGGCTGAGGAGAGACCTCATCGCTCTCTACAACTGCCTGAAAAGACATTGTAGAGAGGTTGGTGCTGGTCACTTCTCACAGGTAATTGGTAGCAGAACTAGAGGGAATGGCCTTAAACTTGACAGGGTAGGTTTAGAATGGACATTAGGAATTTTTTATTTTGCAGAAAGAGTAGTCAGACATTGGAATAGGCTGCCCAGGGAGGTGCTTGGGTCACCATCCCTGGAGGTGTTCAAAGGCCGTTTAGATGTGCTGTTGGGGGATATGGTTTAGGGGTGAGCTTTGCAGAGCAGGGTTGTAGGTTCAACCTGATGATCCCACGGTTCTTTTTCACCCTGAATGATCCTATGATTCTATTCTACGAACAGCAGCAGTTGCATGAGAAAAATAAACTGTTTTGCTCTCTAAAATTTGTCATGACTTACCAGACATTGCAGACCAGTCCACATTGCTATGTTTAAGCGAGAACATCAGTATCTGAAAATTTGTTCCTATATATATGCAGTTTTGCCTCTGAATACAGTGAAGCACTGTTTACCTCTTTCTCCCCCCAAATACTACACTGGCATATGAGAAAATACGCTGGGAGAACAACTTTTGTTGAGGCTTAGTTGCAAAGCCACTTGTAAGCAAGACGCATTTGGCCTTAACTCCACTAATATACATTCAACAGGAAACTAGCTGGATAATCTTAAGAGTATAATGAGAAATGGCAAGTTGTTTTCTCATATTAAATGATACTTGGAATTACTGAAGAACTTTCTAACCTTTTCCATTTTGGTGTTTCCCAATGTAGCTGGGTGGCTGAGAATTTTTATTTGAAAATTAACCTCTACTATATACGTCTGTAATTTACTAAAAAGATTAAGTTTTTCTGTGTATTTAAATCTAGGCCCTTAAAGCAAGGTTTGGAAACTGGTGGAAAGGCAACACTTGTTAAAAGCACCTTGCCAACTTTTATGGTATTGACTCTAAACTGTTTCACTATGTACAGGGGTAGGTGAGAAGCTAGCAGTTTATCTAGATTGTGTCTGCTGGAGAAGTGGTTGATTAAAATAATGACACAGTACCATTAGCTGAATTTGCAGGTAAGTGGCTTCATGTATGCTTTCAAAGCTAAAAACTGAAAATGGATCGAGGTTGATCTCATCACTTGGCTACATGATCAAACAGCAGAGGTTCATGCTGTACCCAGTTCTGGTTTTCTTTTGAAACAGAACAGGACTTCCTTGACCTTCGTTAATGTTCCTCATTAGTTACACTTCTTGTATAACTTCTGTGGGATCCTGTAAATCTTGCCCCTACACCTAAAACTACGTTCAGATGGAGTGGAAGCTTAGCTTCAGGTCTGTGAGACTATGGAGGTACTGAATGTGTCCATCGTCCATACTACTGCCCTTGGTGCTGGGTGAAAACTTCTGGGCACCTAGGAGTAGTACATCATCAAACCTTTCCTGCTATTCTTCCTCAGCATCGTTTTCAGAGTTAAGGCGGTGAAGAGGGAGAAACAAACTGGTAGAAACAGTCACTTTTGTTAACTTTTGAACTGGAAGAGTAAATATTGAGGCATTTGTATGCACAGAAAGGGGGAAGATGTTTCTCTTTGAAGCAGAAGGAGCCTCATACACCCGAAGGTCCATCTGACAGCAACAAAGAAACTGGATGGTATCTTCCAGGCTGCACACATCAGACTTCTTCTGTGCAAGGTGCACAACCAGAAGTGAACTGCATGATCAGGCCAGGCATGAGTCAAACCGCTGATGCCCCTGTTCGTACTGGTGTCGGCAGGCACAGAACTGAGAGCAGAAAAAGGAACGCGAGAGCAGCGTCTGATCTCGCTCTGCTCTGCTCTCTCCCAGGAAAGGCTGGCATTCCAGCTCCGGGAACCTGCTTTGCCCGCTGCCCTCTGCCAGCCTCTCTCCCTTCCCTGCCTGCCGCCGCCTGTGCAGACCTGGGGGTTTTAAGCAGCCCACGCGCAGTCCGCGAACCCGTGTCCAGCCGCCCGCCCCTCACGGCGCCGCGGGGACAAGCAACACGCCGCCCCGGCCCCGCCCCTCGCGGCAGCCCCGCGCTCCCGTTGGCTGCAGGCGTCCCCTCTCGTTCTCTTATTGGCTGCTGCGGCGGGGAGGGGGCGGGCCGCTTGCCCTGTCGCTCGCCGGACGACGCGGGGAGGGGCGAGGGGGCGGTGCGGACTAGGGCGGTGCGGTCTTCCTGCTGGTCTGCCGAAAGCCTGGCCCTCCGGTTCCAGCCTAGCCGCGGTGTCGTGTGCTGGGAACGTGTCTTCGTTGTGCCGTGGTGAACTCTCACGAGGTGTTCTGTTGACAGGAACCGAACGGCAGTAGCGCCTGGGCGCCAGGGAGGAAGGGGGCTCTGGACTCCGCTGCCACGCGGTGGGCGTCTGGAGGGAACTGGCCCTGGCGAGCTGCAGTCGGCGCGGATTCTAGTGTGAGGTTCGGAGGCTCGGTACTTCGTCCTCACAGCCCCTGAGTTCCCCTCCATAGTAACAGTTGGGAAATCGTGCTAATGCAGCATGATTTGTAGTGGAAGAAATAGGAAAGTCTCCGTGCGTTTTTCTGAGCGTTCAAACCCGAGTAGTAACGCCAGGTGGCGCTACTGTCGTGCAACATTCCTGGTGGTGCCTCTTCTGGGGGCGCGATGTCGATTGTCCTCCCGTTTCATGGGCTGAGCGACTTAGTCCTTTGCGTAACTTTAACGCCTATCAGCGTGATAGTATTCTTTCGCATTAATTTGGTCATAGTTTTGACTGTGCATTCGAAAAAGTGTAATATTAATTTTCCTCCACCCCTCCCCTTTGTGAGAAAAATACCCCAGGTCTGAAAGGTACGGCTGCCTGTGGAGTCCAAACAGCCTTTTTTTTTCCCACCAAGCAAACACCATTTCATAAAGCGCTGGGTGACACTCGCTTTCCTCAGTGGCTACTTCCAGCAGCGTGAACCTTAGAGAGGAGAAGGATAAATGCTGCAAGCAGAAAGGGACATTATCAAACAAAACAGACTGACATGTCCTATCTGTTTTCAGAACAATCCACAACTTTTCCAGAAGGTATTTCTGCTTCACAAGTAACACACAAGACAAATGGCCACTACCTTCTACAAGAACAGAAATAGGAGCAAGTTGATAAAAGCTTTGTGTCATCCCAAAATATTCAAGTAGTAGCTATGTAAAGTATTGGAGGAAACTGAATAGTGTAACACTAGGCATTCTGAAATACATTGAGCTTGAGAATAACTTCATAGAATCATAGAAGAGTTCAGGTTGGAAAAGACCCTTGGGAACATCAAGTCCAGCCATTACAACCATTACACTACAAGTTCACCCCTAAACCCTATCACCCAACACCACATCTAAGCGACACTTAAACACACCCAGGGATGGCAACTCAACCACCTCCCTAGGCAGTCTGTTCCAGTGTCTGACCACTCTTTCCGGGAAGAATTTCTTCCTAATGTCCAGTCTAAACTTGCCCTGTTGCAACTTGAACCCATTCCCCCTGGTTCTGTCCCTAATTACCTGTGAGAAGAGACCAGCACCAACCTCTCTACAATGTCCTTTCAAATAATTGTAGAGCATGATGAGATCCCCCCCTCAGCCTCCTCTTCATCACTCTGTTCAAGTGTTTTACTACTAAATCTTAGAACATCTCCCTGCAATTAAATTTGTCTTGCAGAGCAGATGGCAAAGTGGAGTCACAAACGAAGGCTGAAAATTAGGGAGCTGGAGTTAGGCTCGAAACATCCTCACTCTCAACCCTGTATGGACATTCATTCTTTCAGACTGTTTGCCTGACAGGACTGTGTAACCACAGTGTCACCAATTATAGGGACTCCTGAACAATTCCTTTGTACTGCTGTTACCCATTACACAGAGTAACAGTTAGAAAACTATTTAAAAAAATTATACATGAAGCAAGGGATGGGATACATGTACAAAAGAACATGTCAGAATATGTCTGGCAGAAAGGGACCTGCAGGTTCTAATCGACAGGCAGCTGAATATGAGCCAGCAGTGTGCCCAGGTGCCCAGGAAGGCCAATGGAATCCTGGCTTGTATTACAAATAGTGTGACCAGCAGGTAGGGAGGTGATTGTCCCCTTGTACTCAGCACTGGTGAGGCCACACTCAGTTCTGGGCACCTCAATACAAGAGAGATATCGAGGTGCTGGAGCGAGTGCAGAGGAGGGCAACAAAGCTGGTGAAGGGCCTGGAGAATAAATCTTATGAAGAGCAATTGAAGGAGCTGGGGCTGTTTAGTTTGAAGAAGAGAAGGCCGAGGGGAGACCTCATCACTCTCTACAACTACCTGAAAAGACATTGTAGAGAGTGCTGGTGCTGGTCTCTTCTCACAGGTAATTAGTGATAGAACAAGAGGGAATGGCCTCAAACTCGACAGGGTAGGTTTAGACTGGCCATTAGGAAAACATTTTTCACAGAAGGAGTAGTCAGACATTGGAACAGGCTGCCCAGGGAGGTGGTTGAGTCACCATCCCTGGATGGTGTTTAGAGGTCGTTTGGATGTGGTGTTGGGGTATATGGTTTAGGGGCGAGCTTTGTAGAGTAGAGTTAATGGTTGGACTCGATGATCCCAGGGGTCTTTTCCAACCTGAATGATTCTATGATTCTGTGACTCAGATAATCCAATGTTAGTATTTTGGTCTAATGTAATGCAACTCAGTTCCAATGAGCAGTGGGGTAAAGAAAACCAAATCAAAACAGATTTAAAGTGCAAAAAATAAAAGCACAAAACTCAAGCATTGTTGCTCATAGTAAAACATAGTAGTTCAGTCACCAGTAACCTAGAAATCATAGCACAGTGCCTGCCAAGAGGAGTTTGCACCTCAAAGGAAATGACATTTTATGGAGTCAACTAAGAACAGCCATTTACAGTACTAACATATGAAATCAAGACTAACCACTGAATAGTGTGGGCTTTCACATGGAGTTTTGGCTAACCCCATATAGAATTTCATTTTGCTTCTGATTGCCCAGTAGAGTGTTGTTAATAAGAGCCTTTATTCTCATTAAATCTGCATCCCTCAAACAGCAACACTAGCACTTCAGACATGGTAGGATTTTTCTGGCAAACTCAAGCTTTGGAAATACATGCCAAATCTTACTAAACCCTTATTCATCATCTTTTTATTTTAATTGTATTGCAGGGTTTGAGGGTTGCTGCTTTCTTGTTCTTACTGTGTTTGTAAAGGATCTAGAAAAATAAGGCTTGAGTCTCAGCTGGATCCAGGGAGTCACCATGATGCAAATAATTTCAACTGATTTAAAAGAAAAAAAAAGGTTATGACTATTTGTGAAGTCTGGAAACTGAGCATCGTCTCTAGTCAGAAAACAGATCTGACTTTTTCCATCCTGTACTATTGGCCAGCACTGAAACTCTATACCCTCATGTTGTTCTAGAAAACTCATCCTGTCCGAGGAACAAAACATTCCAGTATTAATTCATGATTTGGAGTCTTGTCTTTGCAAATGTATCTGTGTGCCATCACTCCAAATAAAGTGTAATAGGTTCTGAATCTGCAGTCTTGTCCTTGTTCTCATAGTAATTAGCCATACTCAGTGGCAACTTTTATGCCAGGAAGTCACTTACTGGAAGATTTGGAATTCAGGTCAAGTCCTATTTCTAGGTTTTGCTGTGAATACTAGAAATATTCCTTTTTCCCCTAAACAGAAACACTTTTAAATTATATCTTGTACTTATTTCTAACTTTAAAACATTCCTATGTTGTGCAACAATTAATTATTAATTTACAAATTACATAATTACATACAATCAAATACACAACACAGCTTGTTCCTTCAGTCCATAAACACAAGGTAAGATCCAAGCTATCTTCCCAAATCTAACCAAATGCTGCAAAAGATGTCATGTAGTTTCACTGGCTTCACTAGAGTGTATGTATGGATCTTAGAAATTAGTCTGTGGTATATGGTGCTTGAAGGAATGACAAGGATCTTTCCTAAGAATTAAGATTTGCATGATGGCAGTAGTAATGGTGGGGCTAGTCAGGTCATGTTTGATAGATTTTTGCAGTTTGCATTGCTCATCCTTTAGGTGAGCCACTAGCGAGTGGTTATTTATGGATAGGGTACAATTTCTTTCTCTTAACTTTGAAAAGAATTAGAGAAATTCTTTTACTCTCACACCTGCTCTCCTGGTCGTGCTTTAACAAGAGAGCTGTGATCTTAAGAAATGGTATGTGCATTGTTTGTTCTTCCTGATTTTTTAAGAACTATTTATAAAAGAAAGGTCCAAGTTCTTTTCCAGGTGTAAGTAATACATGGAAGGTTTAAAGTTACCTGTCTCTATTTTGGGGGAGTTTTCACACTTCTAAAATAAATAATTTTGAGCGATACCTGTGGAGGTTGTAAAGCACAATCCCCTTCTCAAAGCAGCTCCAGATGTGTCAGATTGCTCAGGGCCATGTCAGGTTGTGGCTTTAATATCTCTAAGCCTCTCTGAGCGTCTGGTCTAGTGTTCAGATTGCAAGTTTTCATCACAAGGATGGTCAGATCAGACTTTCCTGTGTGGTAACTTGTCTGTTGCCTCTCATCCTGTTGTCCACCAGGAAGAATGCATTCCCATTAGGTTTTCTGAAGACGTGTAAAAAATCTACCTATTGTCTTCTGTTCTTAAACTGAAAAAAACCTCAGTTTTCTGGATCACCTCTTACCTGTTGCATGTCCAGCCCAGCCACCAACCATGTGGGTGACTTTGAGGGACTTGCTTATTTCCTTAGTATTTTGCTGCAGGTGAACTGAAGCCCATTTTATTGTTCTTCACATCTCTCACTAGTTCCAGTTCCAATGGAACTTTAGATTTCCGAACTTCCTCCATGTACACTTGATCAATGTACTGGTTTTCTTCATGGACAGCCAGTCTCTTCTATGCACTTGTGTTTGATAGCATGCAGAGGTTGTTTTGTCCATGCTGGCCTTCTGCCATGCTTGCTCAACTTCCTGCACGTCCAGCTGGAAGGTTCTTGTGTTACCCTTATACTCACTGTGAGTGGCTTTCCCTCTTTTCCAGAGGCAGCAGACTCTCTTTTTTAACCTGATCTTCAGCAATACGACCCTAGTCAGCCAGGCTGGTCTTCTATGTCGCCATCTTAAGGCACGTAGGGATGGCCTGCTCCGGTGCCTTCAAGGTTTCCTCCCTAAGTAGTGTCCAGCCTTCCTGGACTCCTGTACCCTTCAAAACCAATTCCCAAGGGATTTTACTGAGTAACTTCCCAAACAGATCAAAGCCTGCCCTTCGGAAGTGCCAAGTGGCAGTTTTGCTGTTACTCTTCCTAGCATATCCAAGAATAGAGAACTTGATAATTTCATGATGGCTGGTCCCTAGACTGTCTCCAACTGCCACATCTTCCACTAGACCTCCTCTGTTCTCAAACAGAAGGTCCAGCAGGGCACCTCTCCTGGCCAGTTCACTTACCAGCTGACTCTGTTTCTACTTGTTTTGTGTAAGGGAGTGTCCTGGGTTTTTTAATGTCGGTGTATTCTGCAGTAATTTGGGTGGTCGGCTTACCTGGATACCTTGGCAACACAGTGATGAATTTTGTTTCTAACTACACGTTCAGTTTCACCTTAGGAAATTATATTCATTTGTTCGCTAATCTGAGTCTACCAGATTTTAATGATTGTGATTGTGAATGAGAATGCAGTTATCTTGATTGAAAGGCTGAAATTTTATTATTAATATTGATGTTAATGCTGATTTTTTCAAATCTGTTTACGTTTTGCCAGTTAAGTAAGGATTGGTGTAGGACAGTGACAGACACCGTGGCCTCTGTCACTCAATCTGTATCAGGAAAAGTCACTCCTGAAAGAAAGAAACATCCAAAAAAGTCAATTGCCCTAACAACAGATGACACAGATCCAGGACAAGGTCCTTCTAAAGTAGCACCATCAGGTGAGTCAGATCCAGAATCAGAAAAGAAAGCTGGTATCCCTGTGACTGGAAAGAAGCATCTAACAAAGACAAATTGCTCAGCATCAGATGATTCTGATCCAGGACAGGGTCCTTCCAAACCGAAGTCATCAGATGGTTCAGAGCCAGAATCGGAGGCAGCTGCCAAAGCTTTAACTCTGAGAGACATGCGAGATGTGAGAAAGGACTTTGGCCATCATGAGGGTGAATCATATTACAGGTGGTTACTCCGATGCTGGGATAAAGGAGCCGATACCATTAATCTGAACGGTAAAGAAGCCAAACAGCTGGGGTCCCTGTCTGGAAACGCAGGCATTGACACGGAACTTGCGAAAGACAACAACAGTCTCAGCCTCTGGAGACCGCTCTTGACAGCTATTAAGAACCGGTATACCCACAAGGACGATATTCCTATCCACACAACCAACTGGACGAGCATTGAGAAAGGCATTAAGTTCCTGAGAGAGCTAGCAGTGAGAGAGGTGATTTACAGCGATCCATAACCAATTTTAAACCCTGATGAGATGCCCTGCCACAAATCTGTTATTCAGATGTTTGTGAGGAGTGCCCCACCAGTGTATAAGCACACCTTGTCAACAATGGTCTGGGCATTAGATGGAGATGATCAGACACCAACAGTGAGTGAAGTGCCCAGGAACGCACAACAGTACTGCTAATCCCCACCAAATTCACATTGCTGCCATGGAAAAATAATTGAGGAAAACAACAGATCACTGGAGAAATCAATTGAGAAAGTGATTTGAGATAGCAATGGAGAAAACCAATCAATCGAGAAAAACAGTGAATCATTAGAGAAAACTAATCCATCATTAAAGGAGTTGATTGATACATTGTCCAAGAGAGATGACAGACCTCAATGGAGCTGCATTGATGCTTTTAGAAGATATAGACCTTCAAGATCAACTAAAAATAATGGAATGACTTGTAGATTTTCCTACGTGGATATGGTGATGACATGAGAAGATGGGATGGAAAATCTACATCTGCTCTACGGGAACGAGTATCCAATTTGCCAAATACAAACAGAAGACAACAATCTGCCAGGAGAAAGAATAATCAGAATGTAAATGTAGTTAATACCAATACTGTAAATAAGGTAAGCCCCCTGAATCAACCTCAGAATTAGAGGTGCCCTGCCTCCAGCCAGGTGGAGGAGAGGGACAACCGAGTTTATTGGACTGTGTGGATTCGGTGGCCTGGCACATTAGAACCATGAAAATATAGAGCTCTGGTGGACACTGGTGCACAGTGCACTCTAATGCCATCGAACCATACAGGTACTGAAACTGTTACTATTTCTGGAGTGACGGGTGGTTCTCAACAACTGTCTGTGTTGGAGGCCGAAATGAGCCTTACTGGGAATATGTGGAAAAAGCACCCTATAATGACTGGTCCAAATGCCCCATGCATCCTTGGCATAGACTTCCTCAAGAAAGGGTATTATAAGGACCCAAGAGGGTATCGATGGGCTTTTGGCATAGCAGCTGTAGAGACTGAGGACATTGATCAGCTGTCTACCTTGCCCAAACTGTCAGAGGAGTCTAGTGTCGTAGGGCTGATGAAAACTGAAGACCAACAGGTACCAGTTGCTACTAAAACAGTGCATCGACGGCAATATCGTACCGAGACTCTGCAGTTCCCGTCCAGAAGCTCATACGTCAACTAGAAAGCCAAGGAGTGATCAGCAAAGTCATGTAACCGGAACAGGCAAACCACAGAAAGATATACCAAACCACACTGCAGAGTTTGGACAAAATTCTGACACCTAATGAGGAACCCACATTTAAAAGCACATGACATACCATTTCACTGACCAATAGCATGATGTGAGCTGTCCGGTTTTCTTTTCTAACCCTTCAGAACTTTCAAAGAAAAGATCTGATATGCTCTCAACTGTGCCGGATGGAATTTAAACTATGTGGGCAATATATCAGAGCCCAGTCATATCTAAATAGCTGGTAAAATATTCCAAGCCTGATTGGTGTTTGTTTTCTTGCCCCACGTTGGGCGCCAATAAATCTGTCACCAGTTAGGGCTGGGCTGGCCACTAAAGCGGACAGATGCTCTCTAACCCCTTCTTCCCCCCAAAAACAGGAAGGAAAAGGGAATGAGGCAGAGAGACTTATGGGTTAGAGAAGAAAAACTAGAACAGCTTTAATGAAAATAATGGTGAAAAGATAAAAGTAAAGAACTATATACAACTATAGAGAGTATCCCAATACCAAACTCAACTCCCTCCCCCAACAGCAATCCCCGCTGGTGCTGCAGAGCAGGAGGCACTGGGGAAGCCCCAGGCTCAGCGGAGGTGGAAGCTGGATACAGGAGCTGGATTCAGGAACTCAGGATCCAGATCAAAATCAGAGGTCAGATGGAGTCCTCTCTGGACACCGGCCATTGCAGAAAAGGGCGAAAAGAAGGCGAAAAGGGCAAAAAAGGGGCAAAAAGGCTGAAACTCCCATGATCACTCAATTTATACTAAATATGACATATATGGGATGGAATACTCTTGTTGGTCACCTGTCCTGTCTGTTACCCCCCCCGAGGTGCAACCTGTTACTTCCTTGTGACTCCTCTCACTACCTGGCACCCCCAGCTTGGCACACAAGAGCCAGCAGTGGCCTTGGTCACTAGAGGAGTAAGTATCAGCAAGAGCCTTTCTACATCCCAGTCCCAGGCAGTGACTGTAAACATCAGGTGTTATCACTGCCAGTAGCACACACTGTCTGCAAAAACATGCTGCTGACTTCAGAATGTGCAGCCTTTTAGAAGACACTAAACTGGAAAGTAAAAATCACTGAACAGAACTGAGCTTTTAGCTAAACCCAGGACAGGCACCAGCCCCTGCCAAGTCCCTGTGCTGTGAGCCCGAGCCACTCCCCTAGAGGAGGCGCCAGGAATACATCATGGGGAGGGGCCTGGGGTCACTTATCTTGATCTGACAGGTGGCTCAGCCACTCCTGGAACCCTGGAGAGAGACGGTTCTGGAAGTCCGGGCACCAGCCCCATAAATACGGGCAGGGCTGAGCCTGAGAGGGGCCTGTTGCTATGCTGAACAGGTGTGGTGTTGATATATCTGCAACTGGGTCAAGGACTGATCTCTCTCTGTCTCCTCCCCTCCCTCCCCCTGCTCCCTTCTCTATTCTCTTAAAGTTGCTGAAATGTTTAAAAAGGAAATAATATTTAAAGTTCTTCAGCTTCCCTTTTTCAATATTAGCTGTGTCTTTAGAAACACCAGCATTTTAATGGTGTAGTTATTAGCTCAGTGACTTGGTTAAGGCCTTCTGTTGCTCTCACCCTGTTGCAAAACAATGTGGAGAATGGACAGGTAATGGAAAAGTCAGTGCACACATACAGTTTTGGGCAAACCGATCAGAAATGGGGAGCAAGTTTATCCTCTCCCTATCTGCTGTCGTCCCCTCTGTGCTAGTGTGGGCCACTGGCTGGGCCACCTGGGTAAGGGCAGGCCTCTCTGTTTTGCTGCACTCCTAAAGAATTTGCTTGCAGTCTGCAGGGAGGTGCCAGTCATAGCATCATAGAAGCATAGAATGATTTAGGGTAGGAAGGGAGCTTCAAGATCATCTAGTTCCAAGCAACCAGACCAGATTGCTCAAAGCCCTGTCCAGCCTGGCTTTGAATCCCTCCAGCCAGGCTCATGCCTCCTCAGATTGTTGTGGTACAGTTACTGGGATCTGTTGAAGTGAGTTACGGCTTGAACGGTTCAAAGCTGTACCAGGAGAGGGGCAGAGTTGACACTGGTATGCATTTCTGTATGGATAGGGTTGTAGGATGCTGGAACAGGCTTTTGAAAGAGGCAATCAATGCCCCCAGTCTCTCAGTATTCAAGAGGCTTTTGGACAAGGCTCTGCAGAGTGGGCACTCTGCTTTCAGCTAGGCCCACTTTAGAATGCAGATATTTTTCATTTCCCTAATTAAATGAACTCAAATTCGTTTTCGGGTTGTACGTTTGCTTTGATTCTGCATCAGCAAACCGTACATGTTTCACTAATGCATTACACAGAAATGGTACAATGTGTTTTCAGAGTTTCCCTCTTCTTCCTTGAGGAATGCCTGGTTGATCTTTCCCTCGTTACTCCTCCATAAGCATCACCCAGTGGCTTTTCAGAAACTCTCCCGTTGCCACGGCTGGAGCATGCCAATGTGGCCCTGAGGCTTGGGGGGTCCTTGGCTGACGGTGGGGCACTGTGTCAGGGCAAGGACTGGAAGAAAAGGGAGAAAGCAGCAGCCAAGACTGTGTGAGGGAAATAAAAAGGTATTTCCTTTTCTCTGTTAAGAGCTAATGGAGCCCTGTCTGGGATTAGAGAATGTTGTCAGCAAGTCTGCTGATGATATAAAATTGGGAGCAGTGGTTGACACACCAGAAGGCTGTGCTGCCATTCAGAGAGACCTGGACAGGCTGGAGGGCTGGGCGGGGAGAAATCTTATGAAGTTCAACAAGGGCAAGTGTAGAGTTTTGCACTTGAGAAAGAATAACCCCATGTGGCAGTATAGGTTGGGGACTGCCCTGCTGGAGAGCAGTGCAGGGGAAAGGGACCTGGGGGTTCTAGTGAACAGCAGGATGCCCATGAGCCAGCAATGTGCCCTCGTGGCCAAGAAGGCCAATGGCATCCTGGGGTGTATTAGAAGGGGAGTAGCAAGTAGGTCGAGAGAGGTCCTCCTGCCCCTCTGCTCTGCCCTGGTGAGGCCACATCTGGAATATTGTGTCCAGTTCTGGGCCTCTCAGTTCAAGAAGGACAGGGAGCTGCTTGAGAGAGTCCAGTGCAGAGTCACAAAAATGGTTAAGGGAGTGGAACATCTCCCTGATGAGGAAAGGCTGAAGGAGCTGGGTCTCTTCAGCTTGGAGGAGGCTGAGGGGTGACCTCATTAATGTTTATAAATATGTCAAGGGGGAGTGTCAGGAGGATGGAACCAGGCTCTTTTCAGTGGCGTCCATTGACAGGACAAGGGGCAATGGGTGCAAGCTGGAACATAGGAGGTTCCGTAAAAATATGAGAAAAAACTTTCTCACTGTAAGGGTGACAGAGCCCTGGCGCAGGCTGCCCAGGGAGGTTGTGGAGTCTGCTTCTTTGGAGACATTCAAAACCCGCCTGGACGCGTTCCTGTGCACTCTGCTGTAGGTGGTCCTGCTCTGGCAGGGGAATTGGACTAGATGATCTTTTGAGGTCCCTTCCAACCTCTAATATTCTGTGAATCTGTGTTTCTGTTAGTGCTGCTGGTGGGGTGATACCATGCAGGGCTGGTGTCCCCTTACGTAGGGACACCTCTCAGGCTTACTCCTTGAGGCTGAGAGAGTCCTTGCCACAACAGATTCTTGGGAAGCGGTTAATAGCATGCTAAATTTTGAGGTCTTGGCTAAATGATGGGGAGGAACGATTGCGCATACGTAATGCTTTAGACATAAACCATTGACCAAGTCCAGAACTAGGGGTGGATCCAGCCGTACCCACACCCCTATCTGGGAGGGAGTTTAGAAATCAGGGGGCTCTGTCTGAACCTCATGATTCAAAAGGAGGATCTCCCTGACAGTTTTGTCTGACGACATGCTCTGTACAGTAATCTTGTTAATCCACTGTCCCATTTATGATCAGACTATGTTAAATTGTTCTCTTTTTTTATCAATAAACATATTGCTATGTCTCTTGTACGGATTAAGTGTATCACACTGTGTGCCACACTGGAGAAGGCCAGGCTGGAGTCAGTCCCAATCTTGGGAGATGCAGGACCAGCAGCAGCTGGAGCTGGACCTGCTACACCTGGATCTGGCTGCAGCGCTGCTGTCCTCTTCAGCAGCACAGGAAAGCCTGGGGACCAGGCCTCCTTGCTGCACTGGTGCTCAATCACATAGATGCCGCCATAGACCAGCACTGCTGTATGTTCCTTGAGATGGTCCTGCAGCATCTGGACCATGATCTCCCTATCTGGATTGTAGATGCACGGGATGTGCGGGATGCTGCTCTCTGCACTGTTTGCTCTCCACCATGATGTGCCGTATAGTGCCCTAAGTCTGATCTAGTGGCCCCCACCACCACACACCCCCAAGCCTCGGTTATGCTATGGTGCAGTGGTCACCTGCCTCCTGCCACAGTGCGCGCAGCTCGTGGTACTGCAGGCCAAGCAGCAGCAGCAGGACCAGGACTGTGATCAGCAGCCACATGGCACCCGCTCCGCAGTGGCCGCAGCGCTGGCTCGCAATGGGAACCCGCAGTGACGTCTGGGGCTCCCCATCACAGGATTCCCAGCACCACTGGGGTGGCTACAGTCTGACAAGGTGTCACCAGTCTGTGGTACCCACAGCCCCATGTCCTCCTTTTATAGCCTGTAGGCAGGCATCCCCCCTTTGTTGCATTATGGGGTAGGCAAAGCACGCCTTTTGACATCTGGCAGCTCCCCATGCCTTTCAATGGCTGGTACAGACAGATGCGAGGTGCTCAGGAGAGGCTGGTACATCCCCTGGGAAAGCAGGGGTGGCAGCTGATGGAAGCCCATGGTCTGGAGGACCAAGAACTCTTGGGGGACTTTAGAGGAGAGAGAGAAGAAGAAGGATGGTGTCCTGGGTTTGGCTACGATGGAATTAATTTTCACTAGAAGCTGGGAGTAGGCACATCGGGATAGCCTAACTGAACTAGCCACTAGCCAAGGGGATATTTATCGTGTATGGCACGTATGTAGGGGTGTATATGTAGGGAGAGCTGGCGGGGGTGGGTCTCTTTGGACCTTCGAACACACGCACATAGCAGCCGGGTCGGCAGGGTTCTGGGTGCTGGGATGTCAGCATCGCACATCGTTCGTGTTGTATGCTATCTAGTTAATGTTACTGTTATTCCTGTTTTTTTTTTCCTTTTATTATTATTTTGTATTTTACTATTAAAACTGTCCTTATCTCAACCCCAAGGGGCTCTACTCACTGCTGCTTCTGGCTTCTCCACCTCATTCCTGGTGAGGGAGGAGTGAGCAAGTGAACGACCACATGCTTGGGCAGTCCGCTCTGAACCATGACAGACAGGAAGGAGAAGGGAAAGGAGGAGAAGGAGGGCTCCCCTCCACTCAAAAAGAGTGTAATACTCCTAGTTTCGGTCCTCCTGCACCACCCTGACAAGAGACTGTACCTTCCTGTGCAGCACAGAGCTGTTCATCTGCAAGAGAAGCTGAGGAGAGGGGCTGTGTGACAGTGGGCCTCACCCCTGCATCACACCGTCCAGCAGATAGCCTGTGGGGGATCTCCCCTGACAGCTCAGGGCAGGGCTCAGCCCCATTGGCAGCTGCTGCCTGTCTCCCAGAGCCTGCTGCAGAGAGGGCTGGGTCCCTGTGGCCAACAGCGACTCTGAGGAGCAGCCCCTGGTGTGGCTGGGATCAGGAAGATACTCAGCTTCACCTCTGTCTGTCTCCGTACTCATGTGCGCAGGCCCTAAGTCTGATCTAGTGGCCCCCACCACCACGCGCCCCCAAGCCCCAGTCACGCTACAGTGCAGTGGTCACCTGCCTCCTGCCACAGTGCGCACAACTGAGCATTGCACAGGGCAAGCAGCAACAGCAGTACCAGAACTGTGACCAGCAGCCACGGCCACATGGCACCAACTCCGCAGTGGCCTCTGTCCAGCCTGGCGTTGAATGCCTGCAACCAGACTCATGACAAGGGAATTTCTGCCTCCTCAGGCTGTTATGGTACAATTATTGGGAACTGTTGAAGTGAGCTACGGCTCAAACGATTCAAAGCTGCATGAGGGAAGGGGCAGACTTGACATCAGGAAGCACTTCTTTAGAGGTAGGGTGGTCAAACACTGGAACAGGCTTTTGAGAGTGGTGGTCGATGTCTCCAGCCTGTCAGTATGCAAGAGGCATTTGGACGATGCCCTTAATAACATGCTTTAACTTCTGATCAGCGCTCAAGGGCTCAAGTCGTCGGCCTAGGTGATGGATCCCTTCCAAATGAAATAGGCTATGCTATGCGATAAGGAAGACAGCAGGGGTTGATGGCATTGCAGTTTCTACAGTTTTACAACAGGGCCTTAAAGATCAGCTCAACCCAAACCACCTAAACCAAACCCAGCTGTCATTGTACTTTTTGTAGGAGCTAGTGTTGATAAGATTCAGCCTAGAAGATGACACATTCCTGCCAAAGCTCCCAAGGTGCCATAACTGTGGGATTGCAGGAGAATGTGACAACACAGGGTATATGCAAAGAGGTGACATTTGAGCATGTGCCTCTTCTCAATATCTGTATATTGCCCTGTTCACACTCCTCTCTTCTCTGGTGATATTTCTGCATTTCTTCTCTCACTTTCTTGCCCTTTGTCCATCCCTCCTTGACAGCTCTCCCAGTAGCAAAGTTGCCCTGGCGGATGTCAGACAGTGGAGAGAAAACTGAGAGCAGAGCAGAAGTGTCTGGGCAGAGGGAGGGACTGGAGGCAGGCTGAGGGGCATTGGACCTCCAACAAAGGCGGTGTCCTCCCAGCCCGCTCTGCCCTCACAATCTGCTCTGCTGCGGGTGCACAGCTGCAGCCAGGTTTCCAGCATGGCCCTGGGGCTGGGGGAACCCATGGCTGTGCCCCCAAGCAGGCTGGGGCCTCCCACAGTGGGACACAGTGGGGCAGGACAAGGACCAGGAGAAGGGGGAGAAAGCGGGGCCTGGAGACCATGTCAGGGATAAAGGAATTTATTTCCTTCTTCTTAAATCGAGAGTTGCTGGAGCCCTGCTCATGCAGGGCTGAGGAGCATCCCGGGGTCTAGGAAGTGTGTTCTGGTATTATAATGAGAGTATAATGAGCGTTGTTCACCCAAAGGACAGTATTTGGTCAAAAAAATGATGAACTGTTGACCTGGGGAAACTGCAAATATGTAGTCTGTCAGTTCTATGGTAACTTCAAGTTCCCTCTGTAGTCACAGAGCTTGGCTGCAGTATCTTTGCTCCACCCTGCATGTAGTTTCTCTCAGAGTCAGCACATCAAGCTCCCATGAAGTTACCGACATCTAAGGTTGCCTTGGGAACTTCTGTGGGATGGATTCTTTGCACACCAGCTGCACTCTGCCCTGGAAGCTTCTTCAGTGTTGTATCTTTCCTTAATGTGTGAACAATGCTGTACCTTTAAGATAAGTTCAATTTGCAAGTCCTCTCCAGCAATTGTGACAGTGTTGGAGACACTTGTGGGGATGTGATCGGAGAAGGGAGGACAAGCAACTCTTCCTCAGCAGCTGAAATGTAGGGGGGCAGCGATGATTAAGTGTCTGCTTTTGGGGCCCAAAGGGGTCTCAACCCTCAAAGAGCTCACCACAAGCTAAGGCATGGGCAAGGTGGGTGAAGTGGGCATGTGCCACGGTGGGAGAAGACAAGGTTTTGCCTGCTGAGACACCTGTGTTCCATAGAGGCAGAGAATGTTAGGCGTTGAAAGGCATCTCTGGAGATTATCTAGTCCAACTCCCCTGCCAAAGCAGGTTCACCTAGAACAGGTTGCACAGGATGGAGTCTAGATGGGTTTTGATTCCACCACCTCTCTGGGCAGCACGTTCCAGTGCTCTGCCACCCTAAAAGGAAAAGTTCTTCCTCATATTTAGCTGAAACTTCCCATGTTCAAGCTTGTGCCTGTTACCTCTTGTCCTGCCACTGGGCACCACTCAGAAAAGACTGGCCCCATCCTGCTGACACTCACCCTTTAAGGATTTACAAGCATTGATAAGATCTCCCCTTAGTCTTGTCCAGTTTAAAAAGCCACAAGTCCTTCAGCCTCCAAGTTTCTGAAGAAATTTCACAAGCTCAGGTGTGTGAAGACCAAAATCCCTCGTAAGAATATGGGCACTTCCCCGGCACGGCCCTTAATTTTGGCTTGGTGCCAACACCTCAATGACAGGGCCAAGGACAGACTCTTCTAACATGGAGAGTGCTGAGTATGGGTCCATATACAGCAGCCCATCACCCTGTCCCTCTCAAGGGAGTCAGCCTTATCTCCCCAGCTGATTGCTTGCAGCATGAGGCAAAGCTTGCTCTTTGCCTTCTGTGCTTGAGGTCCCTTTTGGAGACGTCGCCCAAGCTGAAAGGGGAGAGCTCTGTGGCAGAGCATGGCCCGAGGGCTCGACGGTGGTGACGCCTTGTCTTGGAGTCGGCTAAATGAGGATGGGAGTGACCTGTTTCCTTTGCTCTTGTTGCCTTGATGTGACACCATCTGTTGAGCTGGACCCTGAGCAGGTTGCTGCTGACATCCACTTCTGCTGAGAAATCATGCAGCAGTGCATACATGAGACCCTGCCTTTCTTGCTGAGGCCCTCCGAAACAAGGAGGTGGAATTCTCCTTTAGAGGCATCGGCATTGTTGCTATGTGAAGGAAAGTGGTCAGTGTGATCTTCTTTGATGACTGCCTTCTGGAGCTGGATGCAACCTCTTGGGGTAAACTTGTCACTTCTCCAAGGCTTTTCCTCGTGGCTCTGTGGCAATGTTGTTACAGATCTCTCCACCTCCTTTCTCTTGGCTCCTGTGGCCTGCCTCAACACCTGTCCTAGACACACGCTCACTGAACCGGGCCAAGTCCTGGTAGCTTCTCGGCCATTTTGAAGGAGAGGAAGAAGGTGGTGTGAGGCTTTCTGAGAGGCAGCCTTTGTGTCTTTGAGCACAGCAAAACAGTTTGTGGCCTTTGTCAGCAACCTGGGTGTCTGCTGACATGTCCCCGTCTCTTCACAGGACTCCAAGATGACGAGTGCAGTGGCCTTTGCAGGCAAAACCTAATGTAGTTAGTTCAGTCAAGATTGGGTCATCATGCTTCCATGGTGAGCAGAATGGCTTCTGCAGCCCCTGGCTGGTCAAGGGAGTAGCCGCTCAGCCCCTGCTGAGGATACCAAGAATGTGCATTTCTCTTGCAAGGTTGTACCCAAGTAGAAGCGAAGTCCCACTGTTCCACCAAACTCTGGCCCTAAAGATCTTGAAATCATATAGTAAGAGCCTCCAGGTGGAACTACACCATTTGTTGCTATTGCACTCACTGAAGTTGCAGTTAGCATAGTCCAAGCACAATACATGAACACAGTGATGTGCACTATGATGTACAAAAGAGTTTTCTCGTGAAGACTGGTGCTTTCCATTATGTCCAGCTGGGGACAGCATATAGAGCACTCAAACTAGTGCCTGATGAAGAGGTATTCCAGCTCTACGATGATACGCAGCACACCCCCTTTTACCAGATGAGTGACTTGTGTGGAAAGGGTCTGTTACTTAAGGAGTTTATGGACATTTTTTTGCTTCCTGAAGTGACGCTGCTCTCTTCAGTCATTGATTACTTCATAATTCATGGCATTGAGTTTGACCGGGTCCCCCTTTACAAGGATATAGTTGATGCTGTTAGAGATGTACATGTGAAAGGAGTGATGCACAAACGGATTGAAAAAGATCTGGAACAGTATCTTCTGCATGGGCATGAAATCTATGCTGTGCTAAACTGACTGGTGAACCATGAGAAACTCTTCCTCATTACAGACTCAGGAGCTCAAGAATTCCAATTTTTCACACAATCCACGTTAAACATAGGAAGAGGATGACTCCCAAGATGTTTTGCAGGTAGAGCAGGTACACACCAATAAAAGTGCCCATGTGTGGAACCTTCTGGCCAAAGTTCCCCTGCTGCCAGACTTAGCCAAGACTAACTCCTTCCTAGGAGGGTTTCCTGATCCACCAGCTTCTCACTCTTCCTCAGCTTGGAGAGTGCAGATAAGTGGCCAGTGCACTCTCAAAATGCTCTGAGAGTGTGAGAGAAATGTCAGAGTCTGTGGGGACAGCAAGGAAAGTGTGTGCTGGGGTCATCAGCTTTCTGGCAGGAAGGCAAGGGAAGCACTGACAAAGGCTGGTGGAGAGCAAGGGGGCCCCTTGGGTCCCACAGGGAGCTGCCTCCTCCAGGGGCTTGGCTGTGGCTCCCAAAGATGCTCGCCAGCAGCTTTGTAGCATGAGTCCCCAAGGAAGTGCAGTGCCCTTTTGCCCAGCTCCTGCCTTCTTGTTCACAGGCTTGCTGCTGAGACCCCTCTTTCTCTCAGGCCCAGGAGAGATTCAGTGCCTTGGCCTATGGGTGCCTTCAGAAGTAATGTCCAAGCCGAAGGCTGGAAGAGGGCAGTGGGTGCTCCTCTCTGGCCCACAGAGTCCCAAAGCCATTGTTTTCTCTTGTCTCTTGCTCACCGTGAGCGTGCAGGATCCAGTGCTCCTGGCCAGGCACAGGGTTTCTCTCAGCAGGCAGACGCGGAAGGCTGGTCAGCGGGCTAACACCTGGCAAGCTGGCCAAGCCAGGTGAGCCTCTGGGAGGAGCTGTGTGGCCTGGGGGCTCGCTGTGCCCTTGACCAGGGGTGAATGAGATGTTTCCCTTGGCTGTGGTGCCTGTGCTGATGCTGAAAAGCCCTGGAGATGCTGTCCTGCTGGACATGCCATCCTGCCGAAGCGCCTGGTGGTGCCAGAGCCGGAGGCAGGCTGCAAGCCTGTCCTGGGGCAACTGGCTCATACTGGGAGAAGATGGAGCAACGCCAAGTGTGGTGTGCCCTTCCCAGCCTCCAGGAGAGGGCATCTCCCCTCACAGGGCCTTGGGCAGGAGGGCAGCAGGGAAGATCTCCTGGCAGCAGCACAGCAGCAGTGGTGAGGTCAGTTGGCCAGGCTGGACTCTTCTCTCTGCAGGAGGAACTGTCCCTGAAGCCCCAGGCCCAGTGAAGAAGACCCTTGGCCGTGGCACAGGCAGTCTGTTTTTTGTCCAGATCTTTCTCCAGATGGGACAAAACCGCTACCATGAAGACTAAGCCAAGCCTGTGCAAGTCACACACCTCGGCTGAAGTCTTGGGAACAGCCCCAGCTGTCAGTGACAGTGCTTTAAGAGAGTCTCTTCTGCATACAGGGCCAAAAATAAAGCATTCTTAAAAATACAGCATGACAACAAAGAGACAGACACAAGCAGATTTGTATAAGAGGGAGAGGACAGCTGCATACAAGAACTATAGAACATTTTAAAGCTACAAACCTAAGGATTATTGAAACCAGCTTTTGCTTCAGCCACTGAATTTTGAGCGGGCATTTACCCAAACAACCGCTGCAGGGTGTTCCATCCAGGGCAAGAATTAATGCAAAGAACAAGAGCCTGAAACTGAAGTCTGATCATTTTGGCATCCTCATATTCTTAGGGCTAAAGCAACATGTGTTTAAAAGGTATTTCATACAGTAACGTAACACACCTGAAGCTCTTGTGCTCATTCTCAAGAGACTGTTTTCCACCTCATCAGGCTGTTCTGGGATCTATTAAATAATTTAAATTGCAGGGTGCAGAAAAGCCTTGCACCCTGCAATAAGGACATAAGATCGTACCCGCAGGCTCGTACTGGAGCAGCAGAGGCTATGGTAGCTGAATATCCTTCCTTCTAAAGTTCAGTGGTCTTTATCACTGTACAGGGCAGAAATGTAGTCCATCAGTCCCCAAAAGAAAATGACAATGAAGCCCTAGCAGAGTGCAAAGCTGATGGTCTCTCAGTTGGCTTTTCTGCCCTTGGAGTTCAGTTCAATAACAGCTGCTGCTCCACACACTCTGACCTACTCTGTTCTGCCTTTTGCTGAGTTCCTCACCTGGGGCCAGTGCTGCCCAGACTTAGTTACGCTCCAGGCTCCTGGACTGCAGACAGCATTCATGTGCTGACAGGCACAGTCTCCAGCAAATTTTATGAAGATGGCAGGGCGACAGGCTCTGCGTTCCCAGAGCTCTCCAGCAAGCACCAATTTGCTCCCAATGGACCTGCCCGTCCTGTTTTCACTGCCAGATATTGCCCTCACTGGCCAGCAATTGGGCAACGTCAGCACCATGAGGCATAGTCCCAGTGATGGCCCCAGATCCCAGGTCCTTATGGGTCCATGCAGTGCTGGAGCTAACTCACAGATCCATTTCCTCTCTGGGTGTTCTGGAGCTGTTTTGGGTGTCTGCAAAGACATGACAGTGACTGGATTGTGTTTCTTTCCATGCACAGCTAACTTCTGAAATTTTAACTAAGGCTGCATTCACAATCCTCTGAAAGCACCCCTGGGTCACAGGAAGGAGCCACCCCAGAGAGAACGCCACAAGGAAGGAGGCCTGGGAGTTCCACAGCCATATCTAAGCTGCTTTGTTGCCTGCTCTGATAGCACTCATCAGTGGTGTTTTCTGGTGAAACCCGTATTCCGCCTTCCTCCAGAAAAGATTCTGGTGAAAGGCAGGAGTTGAACCCCTTTCTGTCTGGCTACCAGTGATGTTGCCCACTATGGGTACTGAGTGGCTCTGCAGGAAGAGGCTATCCAATCCCCTCAGTGTTCAGGAAGTTCCTCAAGTTCCCCCACTCAAGAGTATTGCTGGGAAGTTCTGACTTTGATGTGATGTGGTTGTCTGAGATGTGGTTGTTAGCAGTCTAGCCTTCTCTTTGAGCCTTTTTTTTGCCTGCATGGGAGCAACAATGACCTCTCTGGGGATTCCTGCATTCTAAACATCTTGGTTTGTGGCTCTGGTGACGGTGACAGGGATGAGACATAGTGTACTGGGTTCAGCTAGGATAGGGTTAATTTGCTAGCCAAAGGGATATTCAATACCATCATGATGTCATACTCGGGGCATATATATATACACGGAGCTGGTCGGGGTGGGGGCACTCTTTTCCAGTGCCCAGCGCTGGGTTTTCCGGGTGGTGAGATCCGCGTTACATGTTACTCGCGTTATATCTGGTTAAACGTTACTGTTATTTCACTGTTATTGTTACCATTTTATGTTCACCATTAAAACAAACTGTTTTTATCTCAACCCCAGGAGGCCTTTGCCTGCGGCTCCTTTCGGGCTCTTCCCCTCACTCTCAGTAGGGGGGAGGGAGCGACCACGTGGTTCCTTTGTTTCCTTCCCACCGGTAACTCGGCTCAAACCGCAACACACAGGTGAGCAGAGATCCTGGATATTCAGGAATGAGGGAAAGCAGCAGCCAACACATCCATCCTGACCTTGTCTCATATGTCTCTACCCCAAGCATTTCGTGCTGTGGCAAAGACAGGAGTGAGTGTCACTACGTGAAGGGCGCTCAGCAAGTGAGATACCTGGACAGCTTCCACTGGGACCATGTGGTGGTTTGGCCCTGGCTGGAGGCCAGGAGCTCACCAAAGCCACTCTATCACTCCCCTTTTTAGATGGACAGGGGAGAGGGAAGATGTAACAAGAGGCCCGTGGGTAAAGATAAAAAGCAGTTTAATGTAGGAATAGCAAGTGTCGTGCACGGAAGCAAAGCAAAACAGAACAAAGATTATTCTCTACTTCCCATCGGCGGGCCATGTCCGGCTGCTTTCCCAGGAAGCAGGGCTCCCGTACGTGTAGCGGTTGCTCCGGAGGACAAACACAAACAGCGAATGCGCCCCCACTTCCCTCTGCCTTCTTGCTTTTATATCTGAGCTGATGTCATATGATATGGAATACCCCTTTGGTCAGTTTGGGTCAGCTGGCCTGGCTGTATCTCCTCCCAAGATGTTGCTCATGCCCAACCTACTGTTGGGAGAATGTTGGAAAAAAAAACAAAAAACAAACCACAGCCTTGGTGCTGTGTGAGCACTGCCTAGCAGTAGCCAAAACACTGGGGTGCTATCAACACCCCTCTAGCTACCGCTCCAAGAAACACAGCACTGAGAGAGCTGCTGTGGGAAGATTAACTCTACCTCAGTCTGACCCAATATAGACCAGCAGGAGATCTGCTGCTACAACAGTATGTGGCCCCCATAAGCTGGCATGGACAATTGCTGAGTGTTGAAATGATCTACAGAGGCTTAGCTCGCTGGGACCTTCAAAGGAGAAATACTGCAGCTGTAACTGGAGGAGGACTCAGAGTGTGAGGGACAGGAGAAGTGAGCCTTTGGAGGAGAATAGTAGCATGGCTCCTTGAAATTTGGCTTTTCCAGGCTGGGAGACTACATTTAGCCCCCTCTACCACCTCTCTGTTTGGCAGCCACTGGATGTCAGAGATGCTCAGAGACACGGACAGAGGGAGCACAGTGGCTTCACCAGAGCTGCTGCTGCTGCCAGAGCCATCTTCCTCCTGACATGGAGCAGACCCAGACACATGCTAGGAGACAGCAGTCGTCTTTTATTGGTGTCAGAAAGCTTCAGTGGTCAAGTGGGTGGCAGCCAGCCAGAAGCGCCATGTCCTCAGGACAGCTGAATGAATGCCTGGGTGCCGTCCATGCTGACTTTGCTCGTGCATCTCCTGCTGCTGCTCCCTCTGGACACTGCTCAGGCTCAGGGCCAGCCACCATCCTGGGGGATCTGTCTGGCACTGGCAGTGCTACTCTTGGTGTCTCAAGAGGCAGCGGCAACGGCAGGCATTGCACACAGCCCTGAGCATCCTCCTGAAGTAGGAGGGCCATTGCTGTGGAGCAGTGATGCCTGCAGGGGGAAGAGGAGCTATAGGCAAGGGGCAAGCTCCCGCCTGCCCCCCCCCCCCCCGCCACCGACGACCAAGGTCTTTCCCCAAGGAGAGGTGATCAGGGCAGGACCAGACCTCCTGCCCACAGTACTGCTGGCCACACCTGTCATGGCCAGGATGGTATATGGCTTGGGACGTACCTGGGCCGTACGTGTTTTCTGCCTGGTGCTGCTGCTCTGCAGGCTGCTGCCTGGGTCCCTGGATAAAAATCACAGTCACTAGGGCTACTCTCTACTTTGGAGGTGGGAGTTTGTTGGAGAGGGATGGATGGAGGGGAGAAGATTGGAGCTACCCCCATGAAGCTCAAGCCTGTCACAGAATATCCCTCACAATGCACTGGACTGTGTCCTGCAGAGCTGTGGCACAGTCCTTGGTACTCATCTGCCTGACTCCAAGAGGAGCTATTCACAGCACCCCAAAGTGTGCCAGAAGCATGCTATTTGCTGATGGACTCTCTCAACCTCCAAGCCCAAGCGTGCTCTGAAGTGTGTCCGTCTGCAAGAGAAGCGGAAGTGGCAGAGACAGTAAGTTTTCTGCAGGGAAGGAGAAAACTTGCCCTCTCTGAGAGGGCAAAGCTCCTGCTGCAGATCATGGGCTGGCAGTGGTTCCTGAAAGGCTGGGATACCATCTTTGGGAGACCATCAGAGCAGAAGAGTGTTGAAAGAAAGGGCAAGGTACAACAAATTAGGGATGGGAAAGGGAATAATACTGGAAACACTGTGTTGTGGCTTAGGGCTGGGTCAGCCACTAAACATGAACAGATGCTCTCTAACCTCCTCTCCCTCACCAAATGGGAAGGAAAAGGGAATGAGGCAGAGAAAGCCCAGTACCCAACTACCCCGCCCCATAGCAGTCCCCACTGATGTTGCAGAGCCTTCGGCACTCGGGAAGCCCCAGGCTCAGCGGTGGCAGGTTGGCGGGTAGCTGGATACAAGGAGCTGGATTCGGGAGCTCAGGATCCAGATCAAAAGCAGGACACCGGCCATTGCAGAAAAAAAGTGCAGAAACTCTCATGATCACTCAATTTATACTAAATATGACGTATATGGAACGGAATACTCTCGTTGGTCACCTGTCCTGTCTATTACCCCTGGAGATGCCACCTTTTACTTCCTTGACACCTCTCTTTCTTCCTGGCACCCCCAGCATGGCACACAAGAGCCAGCAGTGGCCTTGGTCACTAGAGGAATAAGTATCAGCAAGAGCCTTTCTGCATCCCAGTCCCAGGCAGTAACTGTAAACATCAGGTGCTATCACTGCCAGTAGCACACACTGGCTGCAAAAACATGCTGCTGACTTCAGAACGTGTAGCCTTTTAGAAGAGACTAAACTGGAAAGTAAAAATCATTAAACAGAATTGTTGGTTTTAGCTAAACCCAGGACACACTGTTCATATGAACACTAATAATATATATGGATCTTGCAGGTATGTTTAAAATTAATGAATAAGCACCGAAACAAAACCAAATGACTAAACAAAGAAAAAAACCCAAAACTCAGGGGGAAAAAAAAGAAGCGGTGTACTTTAAAACTCCAGAAACTGGTTTCCGACACATTCAGTTTGTATTTTGGGTGAGCCTTCTGTTGGAGATCAGGAAGAAATTACTGAAGGCAGTCGAAGACAGAAGGAAAAAGTACTAATATTCAGCACATCGTCTCTTTGTTTCTGAGGTTTCTCCAAAACCCCTAGCACACATCATTCCAATCATGGAGAAGGTCAATGAATGGGATTGACTGGAAAACTGTAGCTTTGAGACCTGTTTATAGCAAGCAGTGAGCACAGAACTGGATGAGCAGTTGCTGTCCTGGCGTGTGCTCCCAGCAGGTGACCCCGCATTGGCCCAGCTGATAAGGTGGGCTGCTGTGAGACCCTGTGGTCACCCGGTGAGATGTGTCTGAGCCGTCTGCAGACGTGACTCGTCTCACAAGAGCCCAGAGGGCAAGAACGTGCTCCTGGGAGGGTGGCAGTGAGCTCCATGAGTAAACACCCTCATTTTGGCAATCTGAGGCATGGGAGCAAGGAAACAGCTTGGGAGGTTCCCCTAGCTCTCCCCTCAGGAAAAGGCAAAGGGCAGGAGAAGAGCAGAAAGAGTAACTCCTTCCAAAGCCCAGCTTTGCGGTGACACCAGCCTTCCTTGTGCTTTCTGCTGGCCCCTGCAAGAAACCACGTCTCTGAGGGCAAAGGCTCTTGTGCTTAGCCCAACCTCCCTTATCAGTGTTCTGCTTTCGATGTTCACAGTCATGCTGGAGCAGACCAAGTGTTCTTTACTAGTCTTCTTTGTGATAGAAAATGGAGCTTCCTCAGAAATATGCCTCACCTGCAATAAGGGTACTTCTTCAGTAGTACATTCACCTTTTCTTGTAGAAAGACCTTGCAAAGCTGTGTAACATTAGTAGGCACATCAGTTTCCAGTTATGTACACAGTCACTTCTTGAAGCATTTAGATATTTGTAAATATATAGTTGAGCAGACACACCTTTGGCATCTCTGGTACCATGAAATTGTGTCAACAGTAGTCAAAATGACAAATATGGAAAGGGAGGGGGAAAAGAAAAAGGTTCTGACTGAGAGATTGGTTTATCTTGACAGGGTCTTCTTGTTTGGCTCACAAGATATGTGGCACAGCCCTGGTGCTATAGCATCCTCTTCTCTGAGTGGATTTGTGTACCAGTAGTCCACTGGTGTCCCAAGTGGGGTTCAGGAAGGAAATACTAGAACTTCAGCAGTACATGTAGATAGTTATAAATAGATGTATGTATATTAAGGGGGGAGTGCTAAGAATTTTTTTACTGAATAGGGTGCATGATCAAAAAGTTTGGAGACCACTGCTACAGTCATCCTTCTAGGAGTATCTTTGCCTGCAGTCCTTCATGGAAGCATCTATTGAGTATTGAAACAGGAAAAAATGAGCTAACCCACTTCTGATTCCTACCAGTGATTGCAGTTAAGCAAGTTTGTGACTGTTTCAGGGATTGTTCTTGTCTACCCTTGTTATTTTTCCTGTCCTTTATGTTGAAATCAAAGTGAACATATAATTCGTTCTATTTCTACATTCAGGGGAATGTCTCCTCCAGCTTGTGAATATGCATACGTGTATTTCCTGGTCTCTGCAATTTCCCTTATGGAAAGGGGAAAGACATTGCATATACTTTGCTGCTTGTGGTGCAGGATCCATATCAATAAGAAAATCAAATAATAACATTAAAACGATTTGTTGAATGATTTTTTTCAAAGGCATTCGTCGTTGGTCCAATTTTTGTCAGTTTGTTGTCGATGTCAGAGTGCATAGATTTAGGTCCACAGTGAAACTTGGAACTTCATCCCTAAAAATCACAGCGCAGCATTTAGCTGCAGTTGTTCATGCACAGTAGCTTGAGTGCACCTTAGTGGGCTTCATCCCTCAGCAGCAGCTGCTCCACTGGCCAAAGCTGTCCCCTGAGCACTCACATGGCATGGCTGCATTTCTTATTTCATTAGCAAGGCAGACTTCCCTTACAGGAAGCTACAGGTGCTGTCCAATCCAATTGCATAGGTCTCTCTTAAAATCACAAGATGACACCCCATGTTTTTTATTCCCAAAGCTTCTTGTATAGATCAATGTGGGAGGTGATGCACCTGGCCATTTCAGGTCAGTCTCTCTAAAAATCATTGCCAAATTAATTTTTGGAGTTCTTTGTTTCTGCAGCCCTACTGACACTTTGGTTGTGTTTGTGGGGCTGCACAAATGTTATTCATTACTCATCCTGTAGAATGGCTCCTCCTATCCTTATTTAGTGTTAGGGAAACACGGAAGAAAGGGATTTGTTCTCTCAGCAACATTTTTGCAGCAGGTGCTGCATCTGCATGTTCACAAGGACAGCCCTTCACCCACCCTTACATCTAAAATGACAAGGACACACTCAAAATTAGAGCACTGAGGCATTTGAATAAAGTCAATTTGCAAATTTACAGATGGTCTCCGTGGTTTAGGGGATGCAGCTGTATCTGTCTTCTCCTGCTGTATTATGTGCTAAATGAACTGGGCAGCTGCTACAATACTGTTGAGCTGTAGTTGAAAAAATAAGAGCAGATCAATCTTGGTATTATCAGCAATCCCATACAGGGCTGGGCCACTATATGGGCCATAAGAGAAAGGTAAAATGGCTTGAGGCACTGACAGGCAGCTCCTGTGAGACCACCAAAGGAAATTGGGATAGAGCTGGCATCCCCAAGGAGGCCACACTGCCTTTTCCACCTCCAGTGTTGAATCTTACAGAGCTGCTAGTTCCACACGGGAGGGGAAAATGTGAAAGGCGGCAAATAGACAGGTGAAAGATACGGGAGCTCCATCCTTTGCTGCTGCATTAGCTAAGGAACTACCTCTCAATACATCTTGAAGAGAGGGGTCCTGGCATTTGACAATAGCTGAAGAGCCATAAATTCATTCTATCATGTTGCGGGCACATCCACATGTGGTATAAGAGTCCTCTTGCTAGAAGGTTAATAGGGGTAGTAGGACTTAAAAGGTATGGTATTCAGGAATGGGGCTGTCATAGACAGAGGGGGTGCTATCAGATTAAATATGTGTTGTCCTGAAATGCCAACAGCACTTACTGCTTCTGAAGACAAGGGAACTGCAGGAAAACTACAGGCATATGATATATTCAAAAGCACCGGTATCAACTACGCAAGAAACAATCTTGCTATTGATAGGTAAATGAGAATAGTCTGGCGTAAAGAAATTCAAGGAGGACGATTATGTCTATGTCCTTTGTGATGTCTTGGTTACATTTCTGAGACTATGGCTTGACGGAAGAGTTGGGTGAAAAGTTAGGATTACTGAATCCTGCCAGGCAGGTCTGTAAGGTCACTCTGACTTCCACTGTCTTCGTGGTTTGCAATAATGATATGAATTGCCAGGAGCATTTTTCTATTTTCAGGAGCAAAACGTTGAATCGGCAGTGCCACAAGTTCCGTTTCACCTGCTTGTCTTTTTCCCCTCCTGACCTATGCAGTCATGATGAACAACAGCAACGAATGCAGGAGGCAGCTTCGTCTGACATGCAATGGCAACAGACCGCAACCACGCTTGAATTTTTTTGGCTGCAAGCCCTGAGAAAAGGCAGCAGCCACAGCCTCTGGAGCATTTTCAGAAGCATCGCCTGTGCCAGCACCTGTGTAAAGACATCATCCGCTCAAAACGTCCTTGAAGACGAAGGTTCTGGAGTGAGCTGTGTTGAAAAGCCCGGATCCAGCAGGCCCCAACACCATGGAAGTGTGCAAAGGATTTTGGCTGGGCCACAGCAGAAGCAACAAGTTCCAGATGGGCTCTGCCCAAGCCAGGCAGTTACAGGGTTTGTATATCTTTGGGGAAAGCACGTGTCTTTCACAGAACTGCATTACATGCCAGATAAGCAGGACACAGTAGATCACAGCAGAGTGGTTTCGTAGTGGGTTGCTTCAGAGGAGGGAGCTCCAGACAGTTGGATAAAGATGCTCTGGGAAGGTTGTGCAGTTCCAAGTAACTCACCCCTTCGATAACTGGATGATGCTGTCTTGGTGATGCCATTGGGTGATGCCGTATTTTCTAGCTGGTGGGGCTTGTGAAGGTCCACAAAGCATTTGCTTTTTTTCTGTCCACCCTACTGAAGGGCCATTCAGGACTTTCAGGGATCCTCAGTGAGTTTTTAGCCTGATTCAGTCATTTAAGGCAAAAGTTCTGCTGGTGTCAGTAGCAATTTTTAGCTGTCTTGCAGAAGTTTGCAGTATTTTACAAATCTTGGCATTTTCTTATAGAAACAATGAGTTTCAAAACTGCAAGTTGACAGAACTCAGAGTGAGGAGTCTGAAAAAAGAATTGATCTTGATTAAAAACTTGAGTTATCTTGACAGGATCTTCTTGTGCAGACTCACAGGAGTGGATTGACTGCACAGGTATGTGATCTAGCCCTGGTGCCACAGCTGCATCTCTCTGGGAATACTTCTGTTCCTATATTCTCCAAAGTGGGAGGTGTGGAAGACAATCCATCAGGGTACAGGAAGAAACCATTAGAACTTCAGCAGTACATGTCTATAATTGATAAATAAATAAATATATATGTAATGACGGAGTGTTCAAAAATGTTTTACTGAGTAGGTGTTACAGAGAGATTTCACAGCAAGGTTCAAACTAGCAGTTTATTAGAACTTCACTTATAGGTCCAGTATGTCACTACTGCAGGTTTTAGGATACAATGGAAGAATGCACTATTGCAATTTGAGAAAGAAAGAGCAACAATATGCAGGATACACTATTATGAACTCAGTGATTCCTGGAAAATGTACTAGTACAGTTAGTAGCAATAACAATCTTAAAGTATGCCACACGTGTCTTAGTCACTTACTGTCTCTCAGGTAAGGGTTCTCAATCCCAGGGAAGATGTCCTCATCTGACCTCTCAAGGAAGAATGTCCTACAGTCCAGCTGTATTGTTGGAAAAACTTCTCCAGATTTTGCCCAAAAATCTTACAGCTTTTATCCTGTAAGCATGGCAGGGAAGCGGCAGAAATATGCCTTTGGTGGAAGCCCCCTACTAATTATGTGATAACTAGTACACTGGTGATTTACTCAGCCAAATTAACATATGTCACATATACTAAGCTGAATTTAACATCTCAAGAGTAGATACTTGGTTGCATATGAGACTCAGGACAAAATGTTTGTTGTCTGGGGTTTGGTTCTATTCACGTTTTCAGTCCTTTGTCTGCTGTTTCATTCTGGCGTAACTCAGGGCTGGATCATTTTTCACGACTCCGCTTGCTTGAGTCATCACAGTTAAGGCCTGTTAAGGCAAGACAGAGCTGAGATAAATTAACACCTCCCTGCACCTCGCTTTTGATCGCTGAAACCTGTTCTGCGGGTATCCACATGGTAGGGTGAAAGACCAAAAAAATGTTTGGAGACCACATTTGTCATCATCCCTCCTGGATTATCTTTGCCTAGAGAGTCCTTCATGGAAGCATCCCTTGAGTATTGAAACATGGGGAAAAAACAGGCTAATCCACTTCTGATTCCTAAAGGGGATTACAGTTATGCAAGTATGTGGATATTTCAAGGATTGTTCTTATGTATCCCTTTTATATTTCATGTCATTTATGCTGTGATCAAAGTAAGTATATAATGGACATGGAATGTGTCCAAACTATGTCTACATTCAGGAGCATTTATCCCCCAGCTTGCCTCCATTTAAGGATGTGCCAGGGCTCTGTCACCCTCACAGTGAAGAAGTTTTTTCTCATATTTTTGTGGAAGCTCCTGTGTTCCACCTTGTATCCATTGCCCCTTGTCCTGTCATTGGACATCACTGAAAAGAGCCTGGCTCCATCCTCCTGACACTCCCCCTTGACATATTTTTAAACATTAATGAGGTCACCCCTCAGCCTCCTCTTCTCTAAGCTAAAGAGACCCAGCTCCTTCAGCCTTTCCTCATCAGGGAGATGTTCCACTCCCTTCATCATCTTTGGGGCTGGTTAGCTCACTCGGTTAGAGCGTGGTGTTGATAACACCAAGGTCATGGGTTCAATCCCCGTTGGGTCCCCATGTGTTGCCTGATCTAGTTGAGAGGTGTCCCTGGCAAGGAGGTTGGATTAAATGATCTCTAAGGTCCCTTCCAGCCTAGGCTATCCTATGATTTGTGGCTCTGCACTGGACTCTCTCAAGCATTTCCCTGTCCCTCGTGAACTGAGGAGCCCAGAACTGGACACAATATTCCAGATGTGACCTCACCAGGGCAGAGTAGAGGGGCAGGAGGACCTCTCTCGACCTACTTGCTACTCCCCTTCTAATACACCCCAGGATGCCATTGGCCTTCTTGGCCACGAGGGCACATTGCTGGCTCATGGTCATCCTGCTGTCCACTAGAACCCCCAGGTCCCTTTCCCCTGCACTGCTCTCCAGCAGTTCAGTCCCCAACCTATACTGGCACATGGGGTTATTCTTTCCCAAGTGTAAAACTCTACACTTGCCCTTGCTGAACTTCGTAAGATTTCTCCCTGCCCAGCCCTCCAGCCTGTCCAGGTCTCTCTGAATGGCAGCACAGCCTTCTGGTGTGTCAACCACTCCTCCCAGTTTTGTGTCATCAGCAAACTTGCTGACAGTGCTCTCTAATCTCTCGTCCAGGTCATTGATGAATATATTGAACTGCACTGGCCCGAGCACTGACCCCTGAGGGACTCCACCAGACACAGGCCTCCAACTAGACTCTGCCCCATTGACCACAACTCTCTGGCTTCTTCCCTTCAACCAATTAGCGACCCACCTCACTACTCGGTCATCCAGACCACACTTCCTCAGTTTACCTATGAGGATGCTGTGGGAGATGGTGTCAAAGGCCTTGCTGATATCCAAATAGACCACATCCACTGCACGGCCACCATCCATCCACCTGGTTATGTCTTCATAAAAGGCTATCAGGTTGGTCAAACATGACTTACCCTTGGCAAAGCCATGCTGACTGCTCCTAATGACCTTCTTATCCTTGATATGCCCAGAGACAGCATCAAGGATAAGATGTTCCATCACCTTTCCAGGGATGGAGGTGAGGCTGACCGGTCTGTAGTTACCCAGGTCCTCCTTCCTGCCCTTCTTGAAGACTGGAGTGACATTCTCTTTCATCCAGTCCTCAGACACCTCACCTGTCAATACGGTTTCTTGGACCATTCTACACTGGAAGCTGAACTAAGCTCTGCATCTAATTATAAGTAGTCTTACTAAACAGAGAATTAAAACGAAGACCTAGTTGCTTAGACCTATCTGAGATATTTCTCTGAGTTTAACGGCAAACTCCAGCTTTGCCCATAGTACCACTGCAGCTAGTAATCCCTTGCCCAATGTAAAGCTGATTGTAATACTAAATATGACTGGATATAAAATATCTCAGTAGCAGAAGGGAAAAGGCAGGACAAATGAATCTGCCAGAGATATTTGCAGTTACTAACCCGTGAGATAAAATTTGATTTCAGAATTATAGGGATGTGAAATGTCACCTTTTATGCACAATGATTAAACACGATCCTGCTGCTGCAAATTTTTTCCTTTGTTGAATCAAAAAAAAAAAAAGATACAACACATCAGAAAATCCCAGGAGTTTTGTCCTTCCTCAAACCCTGATTTGTTTTAGAAGACAGTATTACGGCATTTGACTGCTGTGTCTCTTTTAGCTCTTCGTTCTCACTAGTCTATGATTTTGTGAACGGATTTCGCCCTTCCCCACCCTGGGAGGAGTCAGCTGAAGATTAACCTGAAATGCCTGCAAACAGCTGTCTCGAAACCATGGGCAATTTAAAAGTGCCCAAAACCACAGTGGGCTTCGTGTCCTGGGCAAGAGGACAAGGGCAGACTGTGCTCTGGTGCCGCAGCTGTGCAGTGATCCTCAGCTACCTGCTGCTGGGGAGCCCTCATGGGACAGAGACAGGCACCCAGCGCAGGCAGAAGAGGCACAGACGTAGCAGCTCAGCAGGGAGAGCAGCAAAAATGACGTAATCAATGCTGTGTGCAAGTTGTCCCCAAATCCTGCCAACAACCCTCATTATCGACACCAATTGTCTTCTCACCAACAAGCACCTTCATACAGTCTCGGTTTCAAATGGGTACTGGAGGGGAGCCAGCCTGGTGGGATACCTCCTCCAGCTGCATAAGTGCACATAGCCTGGAGTTCTGCTTCCAAAGAAGAAAACAGTGTTTCATGCTGTATGGGCCAAAACAGGCAGGACACATGAACAACCACAAACCACAGCTGAAATACAAAGAGTAAATTTATTTTCCTTATCGGACAGCCTGGAGAATCTTTGCAGCAGCACCCAGGCAGAGGCACAAGCAGCGATCACACGAGCAGCACAACAAGCAGCACTGCAGGCCCAAAGGAGATCCCTCTGTGCTAGACAGCATGTGCTGTTGAACCCACTGCTCTGTTACATTCAACCTGCTGCTCTGTCTGAGTTCCCAGGACTCAGGCGACAGCTTTGCTTTGTTGCCTCCCACAGCAGGGCAGGGATGCAAGAGGTGCCCCCGCACTCGTCCCAGGCTTCCGTTACCTTAGGGTGGGAGCGACACTGGTCAAGCACACACAGCAAAGTAGTAATCTAGTGCAATGTATGTGTTTTCCAACACCTCAGCTACACATCACTTGAGTGCACCTATAATCTTCCTCACCAGCTGTGGCATTAAATGGAATGCAGTTTGCCGGTCAGAGTCCCAGGACTTTCACTGACCTATCAGAGTCCCAGCAAAGGACTTTCACTGATTAGATTCACACAAACCGAAATTATTTTATTGAGAGTGATGAACAGATTCGAGATCGCTGTTTTAAGTTCACTAACTGCAATAACGCTATTCATTAAGGTTAACATTGCTAACAGAAATAATAATATAACAACCTGGGGGTAACATTCACCAGAGGGTGAGAGGTTCGGCACTTGCCTGGGGTGGAGGAGAGAATACAGCCCGTCGATTGGTCTGTCAGGTGTGGAGCTTCTTCTCTCCCAACTTAATGATCATTTTCTCCATCTTTTTATCTCCAAAATTATGAGGTTTCTCCCCCTCACAGGTGGCAAAGAGTATGATTTCGATGGAGAGACAGTGCGTAGTATGATCTCTATATATAGTCTTCACTAGCATATGCAAGGGTGGCAACTTTCACAGGTAATGAGGCAAAGGTTAGTCATTGGGCATGATAAGCTTTCAAAAAACCAAAGAACCACACCAGCTCCTGTTACCTTGTTGTCTTTGCTGACCAAAAACAGGCCTGTCCCGCCTACACAAGGCCCCCTCTCCTCAGATGCAACCTGTGACAGCCTGGAGAGTCTCCAACCTCCTGGATTGCACCAAATGTATCCTGGGCTGCATCAAGTGAAGTGTGGCCAGCAGATCAAGGGAGGCGATTCTGCCCCTCTACTCTGGTCTTGTAAGACCCCACAAGCAGGGCTGTGTCCAGCTTCTGAGCCTCCAACATAAAAAGGACAAAGGACTCGTTGGAGCAAGTCCAGAGAGGGCCACGGAAACGATCAGTGGGCTGGAGCACTTCTGCTATGAGGACAGGCTGAGAGGTGGGGTTGTTTAGCCTGGCTCCGAGGAGACCTTATAGAAGCTGTCCAATACTTAAAGGGTATGGGAACAATAGTTCTAGCAGGGCCTGCAGCAATATGACAAGGGGTAATGGTTTTAAACTAAAAGAACGTAGACTTAGACTGGATATTGTAGAGGAATTTCTTGTGGAGCAGAGGCGTGGTATTACTTTAAAAACGTGGACAACCCAGCTTAGGCCTAAACAAAGGCTCTCTCCTTGAAGCTGCCTTGGAACACGGGGAGGAGGAGGTTTTATCTGTTTTGTGAGAGCTTTGCGAGATGCTTGGCTGGAGGTGCTGGCCCCGGGGGGAGAAGGGGGGGCGAGAGCTGCTTGCCTAGTGGAATGGCACTACCCAATAAAACGCTGGCGCGTGTAAACCTGTAACTGACCAACTCTGTTAAGGGGCAGGCGCGGGGACACTGCTGAACTGTATATATTGAGCTGTCCGGAGCAATAAAGGGAGGACGATCTGTAGCCATATTGGTGTGATGATTGTTAACTTGACCGGCTCTCCGAAGGGACCCTCTTCAGGATATAAAGAACGTTTTTGCAATGAGGTGGTGAGACACTGGCACAGGTTGCCCAGACTAGTGGTGGAGGCCCCATCCCTGCAGACATTCAAGGCCAGGCTTGGTGGCACTCTGAGCAACCTGATCTAGTTAAAGATGCCCCTGCTCACCTGGATCACCTGGAAAGGTCCCTTCCAATCCAAACCATTCTATGATAGTTCTCTTATTGCTGTGGTAGCACTAACCACAGCCATGTAGTGGCATTGATGCGCATGGAACAATCCCAGTTACAGAAAAATGTATTAAGCAATGACAACACACTACTCACATGTCAGTTACAAATACAGACATTCTTTCCTCCAGCACAACCACAACTTAAGGAGAAAAAACTGCACACCATCTTATTAACTTTCTACAGAATGCAAAGGACAAGAAGGACTTAAGCTTAACTTGTCTTTTCCCCTCCATACATTAAGAAAATCTCTTTCAAAAAGGAATACAAAATAATCCATCGTACAACATTATCTTCAACTTAGAAACGTATAAAAATCTGTGGCAGAGTACAAACTGGTATTAATACAATAGGAGTTTTATTTACATCATCAGTATGGAATACCAAACTTTTTACACGTACATTTCAGTCTCTTCTTTCAGAAGGGCCAAGCTTCCAAAAATCAACTTTTTGGACGTACTAATCTTAATAATCCCCTTAAATGCTTATTGAATTTGTACTCAGGAAACATCCTGTACAATTGCAAAGTAAATTAAAATGTGTAAAAAATAAAATAACTTAACCAGTGTCACTCTTACCTACAGTCTCTTTCAAACTAACTTCAGTCATCATTTATTATTCTCTTTTTATCAATATAGATTTATCTCATGGCTCAGGAGAGGCAGGGAATAGCTTGTAATTTAGTATTCAGCTCAGGTCTGATCCTGCAAAGTTAAGTGGAAGCTGAAGAGAGTTGTCTCTATGCTGACACAGCATTTTCGGAGTTGGTCTCCTAGCCCAGCTAAGTAGCTAAAGCCATACTTGCAGGCAGACGATAATTCTCTTCACATAGGCCTTTAATCCATTCAGGCAAGTCAGTGGTTGATATTCTGGTGTACTCAGTCGCTATCATACTCCTCTATTTTCAATTCATCTTCCTCCATGCTTGCTTGCACTGCAACAGGCTGAGGCTGACTGCAAGGTAGGTCACTTCCACTGCACTGGCTGGAAGAGAGAGGGAATCCATCCGATTCATTCTCATTTGCTGCATTTTTCTCCATCTGTGCAGCCATCTCCATACCATGCACATCAGCACCATCCTCCTCAGAGCTAACAAATAAGTCTGGTATCCCAGGGTCTTTATCAGTAAGCGCTTCAAGCTTTAACCTGTAAAATTATCATTGCAACAGTAAGTTGCCACAAAAAAAGAAAAAAATCTACCTTCTCATACAGAACTTTCATTAGAAATGACCACCCATGTACCGCACACCCTTCTTCACTGCTGCTTAACAGCTTTCACATTTTCTGGCAGTAATACCCTCCCACACCATGTGTTTCCAGCTGTGCGCTGGTATATGTATACCTGGCTTCTAGGTATAGATACTTGTGCCCAGAACTCAGCACCACACAGCTTACGTGACCGCCTGCGGAACGGACGGGAGTTCTCCTCAGGGAAAGGATGGCCCTACACAAAGCCTCAAACCACAGCAAGAGCAAAACCAGATCGCACTTGTGCTCCCTCACTCCCCAGTACTCAGGGTTGCCTGAATTTTCTTCACTATGGTGGTTTTGCTGAGCTTTCCTCATGCACATGAGCTGCTCAGAAGCTAATGACAACATGCCACGATACCTGAGATCCTTCCTAAGCTAAACAGAAATCCTCTCAGACAGGAGGCAATTTAACTTGAAACAGGCAAATTAAAAATGAAATAAAAAAATGGGAGTGGAGAGGAAATACTTTTCTATTTTATAACTTCTTTTACTATCTGGACTTTTCAATCGATCTAGCATCTCTGTATTGGTATGTCACCAACATTACTTCATTATTTTTCCCACTTCACACAAGAATAGTGAAAACTGACACAGTTATTCACAGATCTCATCCTGACACCAATTCTACCTGATCAAACACCATGCACTCTCCTCAATGCCAGTTTTGTTACTACAATACCATTCCCACTGCCTTTATGAATATAATAGAAAATTAATAAAAAATGTTTCCACTGAAACAACTGCACATCAGTTATCTTAAAGACTGCTTAATAACAAAAAATAAATTACTTGCAGTTAGAATTCCTGAAGGAGCCAAATGCTTACACTAAAATCCCCACATTTCTCTCTACCTCCTTTCCAAAACAGCGTACAAATGGTGCACAAATAAAAAAACATTAGCATGTTTTCTGAAGAAAGTTACCCCTCAGATAAAATTTTAAATGACACACACCCAACTTACTGATGCAGATGCAAAACATTTATCCACACTTAAAGGTATACTGCAGACACAATTAATGACATAAGAAAGTCCATGATTAATTTGTGAAGTTACAAACACTTTGGTTTAGACGAGTGACACTGCAAAGAAATACATTCACTTGGGACACCTTCTTCCTGAGTAGCAACAAAAATGGCTTTTAATACAGCTGTGGGGGAACAAGCTGGTTCTTGGGTAATTACAGCCTTTACTTTACAGGCCAGTATTTCACAGTTAGACTGCAATACCACCGTAACAAACACAATAAGCTTTGTCAAATGCCCTAACGGACTCTCTCTCTTGGTTCAGGGTTGAAACAGTCTCATTCCAGCTAACTGTGATCTCAATCTTCTATTAGAAACAGACTATCACAATTAAAACTCCTCTTAAATTTCAGATATGAATGTTATAGAAATGTAACCGAGGCTCTACCAGTATAAATGATGTCTACAATTCAGAAGGCTCACCAGAGTCACAATATAACCTGTCATACCATGTCACCCCATAAGCACTACTCAACCTCTAAGTACAGCAACACAGTCTGGCAGTTGAAATAAAAACTAATTTTCCAGTATTTAACATCTAAGACAGAGGAACTTCGGTAGTACTAGTTTTATTTTAAAAATGCATTCTAAACAAAGGTTTACCATAAGTAGTCAAACAGGCAAAAATTCCACAAATTAAAAGATAACGCTGCTATCTAATTTCAGAGGAAGCACTCATTAAAATATTTTGTAGTGCCAAAGATATACAACTGTTTCAGAAGAAGTACAGATAATTCTCCTTTATATTTTCTTTCTTACATCTGTAACTAACATGCAGGATGTTAACATTCTGTTAACACAGAATGTTCTATGAAACTTCTGTATTAATGTTTTATGATACACAACAGGCAAAGCACGCTTGTATCAATTCAGTTTTATTCTCACATAGGTGCTTTTCATTGTAAAAAAATATTTTAATCAGATCATGCACTGGAGAAATATAGACATGCCCATGACAGAGCTAATATTTGATATAATAGAAAAGAAAACTAAACAAGGACTAGAAGAAAGACTAAAATTAAATGTGGCTATTAACATTGTAATGCTAAACAGATTTGAACAAGTTTAGAAAAAGTTTTAACAGGCAAAATATAAAATTATCATGCTGCAATTGAGGGAAAACACTACATCATGCAAGATGTTTCTCTGTGTATGGCTTCTCTTCCTCAATATATTAAAAAAGAAAGCCTTATTTTCTTTAAGAAAAGACAGAAGCCAAGTTTACCTCCCAAAACGTCTTTTCAGTGGCAGCCTCCCAACGTCTTGGATAAAAGCAATCTGAGCTAAGAACAAAGAATCACCAGTATTACATTGGGTAGGTCATAATGCACATACAATTAAACATACTGGAAAATAAATAATTCCTAGGTTTAGCCAAGTATTAGTGTATATCTCTGCAATATTTTGGATACCAAAATACTGCACACACATGTATGTTCATGGTTTTCTTTTCCAAACTGTTTAACATGTTACTACAACATATTTAGTTTGCCTACACACAAAAAAAATCCACAATATTCATCAACTGTATAGTTATGATGTAAAGTTATTATTCCATAGCCTACAAGACTAACGCATCCTGATGTCAAGACCTTAGCTAAGACATGAAACTTTTATTAGAAGTGCCTAACACAAGCAACCCAGTTGTCTAAGCAGTAGTTTTTCAGTTATGTGCCACAAAAAGTCAACTTTTACACATGAATTACTGCTGTTGGATTGCCTCAGGTTACAAATCTAATGCACTGCAAACTTGAATTTTTTTACTTTATCTGGGAAAGCGTTTCTAAAGCCTTTTAAGTCTATTAGTGTTACTGAAAAGGGATCAGTAAACAATGAAGATGTAGTTAATATTCCCTAGTAGGTTTCTAAAAGTCTTCTCACCAAATCCTCTAGCAGATTTAAGAGAAGCTGTAAGACGTTTGGTAAATAATTAATGAATGGGGAGCGGTTAGAAGGGTATGAGGCAGTAGTTAACTCCTGCAGTGGAAAGAAGTGCTAGCACCAGTACATCCTTAATTGCGCAACACTGAGGTTGAAGAGCGAGACGAGCAAGTTTGCCAATGTCACCCAGTCAGAGAAGCTAGTAAGGATGTGGGCAGACAGAAAAACTGTGCAAGCACCTTAAGAGACTGAGCAAGAGAGCAACATGATGAAATTCAAAAATAGACAGATAGTAGAAATCCACATGGTAAGAAAACAGAAAAATTAGTTCAAATAATCCAACATGAGGACTCCATCTTACACATTTATGAAGCACCATATACACCTCAAATCTCTCAATAAGAGAGATACATATTTTGAATCTTTCAGTTACGGAAGTTTTAAAAGTGTTATTCACATTGTTTCACACCTAATAAGACACAGCTTTAATTTTGGCTACATTACTGTAAGGAAGGCTTTTGGATATAGACTATTTGCAGTGCTAGGGTAACTGTTAAGACTCGATGATCTTAAAGGTCTTTTCCAACCCCCAACAATTCTGTAATTCTACAAATTACCATATGTAATCTTTTTTTACTGAGGCAAAAGCAGAGACAGTATCAACATTTTTCAGTATGCTTTAAATACAAAAGAGAGTACAAGATCTTACCTTGATTTCTCAGGGGATTTGCTAACATAGCAAGATAAGGCAATAGCTCTGTCTGAAGACACTCAGGTGGTAAACAGAAGCTTGAAAAGAGAGATTTTGCAGCAAGGCAATTTTCCTGGTACTATAGAGTTGGGATAAAAGAAACACAAGTTAAAAAAAACCCCAGTAGATCCTTATTAACATAGGTATTTCATACTACAAAAGACAAAACTTTCTTTTGCCTGCTGGACGACTACACAGAAGCTACTGAAAAATAAAACCAGAATAAAATATAAGCAGTCAGAGGTAATGTATAATTATAAAAAATGGTAAATTCCTTCATTTTTTGCATTAAGGCATTAATATTTCCAGAAAATATTTATCCCTTGTTTATAGAATTCCCCACCATCCTGGCCAATATTTTTTACCAGACAGAGCAAGAGAAGTGTTAGTTCAAATGTAAAAAAAGCTGTGGTACCTCATGAACAAGCTATTTCTCATGAACACATGAAACATAACAGCAGTAATTTGTTCAACTTAAGTAATTTGTTCACTTAATTTAACGTGACTTAAACTGCACAAAAACTTGCAACCTACTTTGAGGAATAATTTATAGTATTTCAACACTAAATGCGTTTCCACTAATTTAGGATTAAGATTCTCAGAGCAGTAAGCCAACTTGGACATAGGAATTGGACTTCAGAGGCCTCTGTTTTATTTTTCTATTAAAGGAATAATACTACAAATGTAACTCTCCCACCAAGTGCATTGTGGAAGTAGATTACAGGATATTTGACACATTTAGCACCGCGAGTAAATCTCATCTGTTCTACTCAGTTGCTACACCTTGTTAAAAAAACAAAAACCAGGAAATCATCAAGCAATTACCTTTTTACTGATAAAGAACCACTGGGGTTTATGTAAAGGCCGGAACCCCAGCCCTCCTTGGTGGTGGGCAAAAGCTCTGGACGTATTTGAATGTATCACCCCTCGGGTAGCCACAGATGCACTGTATTTTTCCATCTCAAGCCGTGTCTAAGAGAGAAATCAGATGTTACGTGAACTCTGGGTGTCTGTACGGTTTGTCTCATTTGAACTAAAACACGTTCTGTAATTGCAGTGACACAACACGCGCAGAACACATTTAGATTACTGTGAAACTTTTACTCAAAGCAGCTGAATGAAGAAAGCTTGCTCAAGGACATCAGAGAGAAAGCACAAAGACCACAACACATTTTTAGCATAAATTTTATTATACTTAAAAGTATTTTGTAGAATATTTTACAAACACTATAACACACGATAATAAAATACTGACAGAAGTTGGACAAAAGGCTGGACCTGTATCTCTTCCATAGCTAATGTACTTTAGCATTCATTAACAATTCACTGTCGCCTATACTGTAAATTTGAAGTGATACAGCTTAATTCATATTGACTTGTAAGAAAATTGCTTTCTACCATCCATAAACACTTCAGAGAAAAATTTAGAAAGTCAGAGTATTAAAAAAAAAAAGTGTGTATAAAAAGATGACACTTACACTCCAGTTGCTACAAAGGATATCAGCGGTGCTCAAATATTCACTAGCTCTCACCACATCATCTATATCAGAGAAAAAGTCTACATAGTTCTGGTGAAGGTATAAATTAAACATGCTTCCAGACATATGTGATTTTTCCACAATATCCTAGTAGGGGAAAAAAATATTCAAGTTTTACACGTTGCGTAAGGAAATGGATCCTGTAAAAGTTATGATACATTGAGATGGTTAGGGAGCTGGCACACATCCTCTACAAAGTGACGCTGATCAGAAGAGGGAGAGGCTGGTTTGCTGCCACAGAAGACTAACGGTGGGGATGGAGGGGCAGAAGCCGCTGCCACCTTCAACTCTCTAATGGATGGTAACAGAAAGGTGAACTCAGACTGCTTGTGGCAACGCGCAGCAAAAGGATGAGAGCTAACAACCAGGCTGCAGCAAGGGAAAGTCCACCTTCCACCACAATTCATTGGTGAAATAAGAGAAGCTCTGACCTTGGAGGTACTTAAAACCTGACAGACCAAGAGTCTGGGAACCTAATCTACCTTTGAAATTAGCCCCCAGAAGTTTTCTCCAGATTAACTATCCTGTAAATTAGGCTGACTGCAGACACATATATTAAGCTCAGTGAAAAAAACCACTGTGCTTGAGAATTTGCATCAATCACTTAGGAGTTTTTGTCTCGTTTTTTTCAGAGCAAACCAAAACGAAGTACTTATTGCAGACGTACCTCAGGCTGAATAAGCAACGTGTCTCGATGGTATTCTGACAAGTGAGCAGGCAGCTGTGGATGTTCCAATTCTGGCACTGGTTCTCCTACAAAGAATTTTATAACCTTTAGTTTTTAATACTAAAAATGTGACTACATTTCTGCACATAATCAAAAAAGCCAGGAGATTAAATATTCAAAATAAGAATGAAACCTAGACAGGAGCAAGAACAGATACATGTAACTGAACCGACAGTAGTTTTCAGATATACGGAGCATCATTTTTAACAACTGTAACTCTTCTAGCGACTAGATTCCCAGAAAGTTCCTGATGCAGGCATAAGTACTTAACTCGACAGTCAATATACCTAGTCAACAACGACTAATTATTTACATTACACTTCGTAAAACAAATTTCATCAATTATTTTCATATTCGTCTATCTCACCATTTCTCCTTAGTTGATTTTGGAAATGATATTGTGAAATAATACCATAATGTGGACAGCCAATGGCAGTATGGAATCCAATTTAGCTGACTGAAGACAGTACCAGTTTACTAAGTACCCAATGCTTATGACCTATAGTTTATAAATTTTAAAAAAAGTTTTAAAAAGTACTGTAATCACACACAGGGGGCAGATCAGTGCTGTAAATTTACAGAACCTGAGTGTATAAAAAGTAGAACTTTCAGTAGTAGTAAGGTAGGAAGTATTTTGGAGAGTTGGAAGGGAGACAGGCTATGACAGAGAAGTGGAAGAGGTTTTCAGGTAAGAAAGGAGAGCGCTCATATCTCTGTTAAAGGGAAACAAAGAGTTGAGATAAAAAAGTAGGGAGGAAAATACAGCAGATACACAAATAACGGAGGCAATATCTATGAGGCTTCAGGCCTGTTCTGTAACCTTTAAGAATACAGACAAGTACAAAATGTAACTGTGAAACAAAGTATAATTCTGCAGAGAAGCAAAATTCACCTTTGTAAAAGCAACAAATATAGTGGCTACTTACCTAGTTTTGTGTGCGTGACAGCACATGGACTTAATGCAACTAGAGCTATGTAATTTCATTACATACATGTAGTTTACTACCAATGAAACATTTATTTGCTTAATAGATACAGGCAGTTGCAATCTCAGTTACCACAAAATTTTATTAGTGTTTTATACTGTTACTAATGACCAAAAAAGTGAATTAGAGGTTTGCTTACTTTAGCAAATTAGCTATTAGCAGCTGACATTAGCAGCCTGCCCACTGAAGGGAAGAACAAGTCAAAGTTTTCTTACTTTTGCAGTAAATTATTTTCCCCAAAGCATGGAAAAGAAAGATGGAAGCATCTTTGCCACCAATCGCTTGTATCTCCTGGTCTTCTGAAGTATCAGATTTGCCTTTCTTTCTTACTTTAGATACTGCTGCTGCTTCACATCTTAGTGTGGGGCTCCTTTTCTTCCTTGACAAAAATTCCTTCTCCAAAGAGCAATCTATCAATAAAAGCAAAAATAAAGTACGTGAATCAAAAAAAAAAAAAGTTTTCTTTTATATTGCTGCTACTAATGTTCTAAACAAATAAAAAATAAAAACAAAAAAAAGAACAGAGAAGGTTATATAAATAGGGGAACCAAGAGAAAATTCATCCGTCAGAAAACTACCTAATCACATAAACTAGCACACTTCATTTCATTTCTGTCCCTTACACCAGAGCTAAGGTGCCAAGTACTTTTTTGAATATCTGCCTTTATAATAACAGTATCTGTTTTTAAAAGAAGTTAGCACTCTTGCTTATTCATTCCAGTTCTGAATCATCCCCAATTTGCCATTCTTAAAATTTTCTTCTTTAGAAAGTACATGTGCAAATATATGTAAATTATACTTCAGTTATATTCTGTTCACTTACCAATTTATTTTACATTTGCAGTATCTGTATAATACCCTCACTAAATACAAGGCGGCAAAGAAAACCTTTAATTTAGGTGGTTTTTCCAACAGCCTGCTAACTTCCACAATGTTTTGAGCTCCAAGGAGTAAACCTCCTCTTCTGCTCTAATTTAAAATACCAAAATACTCATCCACAATTTGATTTATTAGCAGGCGAATGTTCCTTATCAGGCTAAAATAACCTATCCTTTAAGTATTTATCTTTCTTATCTCCCACAATTATCAGGGATCCATTTTACCCATTAATACTAGTGAACGCATTGCTTGTGTTTACACATGTATATAAACTTCTTCTTTCTTGTGTATATGTAAAAACTAATACTGCATTCTTAAGAGATGAACAAAGAAATGAGGTGTCTCCAGAATTCACAAAATGTTACCAGCTGATTAACCTAATGCAATACCTTAACCACTAAAAAACTTCTGCTGAACACAAAGGCAGCTCTTCTCAATCTTTTAGAGAAAACGTGCCAATGTTCAGTGTGGTGTGACTTGACTACCTGATTCTGAGAAGCCATGTACACAAGCTGCAAAACCATATGCCTTTGTTTTCCCCCAAGTTCTCTTTATAACTCTTGTATTTTTCACATTTCCAATTAATTTATCAAAAATTACATAAACTAACCACTTTGAGAGTATTTAGACTTTCTACAGTATGTAGAAGCTACTCAGCATCCAGCAGCAAGCTACCGCAAACTTTTCTCAAGTATCATCAGCCTACTATTTATTAACTTAATGGCATTATCATCAAAATGGTTTTACTAAGAGGAACTTTCTATTTTTCTGATTAACACATGTCCTGGGTTTAGCTAAAAACCCAGTCCTGTTTAGTGATTTTTACTTTCCAGTTTAGTGTCTTCTAAAAGGCTGCACGTTCTGAAGTCAGCAGCATGTTTTTGCAGACAGTGTGTGCTACTGGCAGTGATAACACCTGATGTTTACAGTCACTGCCTGGGACTGGTGTGCAGAAAGGCTCTTGCTGATACGTATTCCTGTAGTGACCAAGGCCACTGCTGGCTCTTGTGTGCCACGCTGGGGGTGCCGGGTAGTAAGAGGGGGCACAAGGAAGTAAAAGGTGGCACCTCCAGGGGGGGTAATAGACAGGACAGGTGACCAACGAGAGTATTCCATCCCATATACGTCATATCTAGTATAAATTGAGTGATCACGAGAGTTTTGCCCCTTTTTTTGCCCTTTTTCTTCGTTTCGTTTTTTCTGCAATGGCCGGTATCCAGAGGGGACTCCATCTGACCTCCTGATTTTGATCCGGATCCTGAGTTCCCGAATCCAGCTCCCTGTATCCAGCTCCCGCCGCCGCTGAGCCTGGGGCTTCCCCAGTGCCTCCTGCTCTGCAGCACCAGTGGGGATTGCTGTCAGGGGAGGGAGTCGGGTTTGATATTGGGCTACTATCTATAGTTGTATATAGTTCTTTACTTTTATCTTTTTACCATTATTTCTATTATTTTCATTAAAGCTGTTCTAGTTTTTTTTTCTTCTCTCACTCGTAAGTCTCTCTGCCTCATTCCCTCCTCTCTTCCCGTTTTGGGGGGGGGAAGAGGGGGTTAGAGAGCGTCTTTCCGTGTTAGTGGCCGGCCCAGCCCTAACCCATGACAACACAGAATAATACAAACTTAGTATTCTAGAAGACAACATCAGAAGAATTTAGTTTGCAAGTTAAACCTAGAAACTTCACTGTCTCCCTCATGTAATTTAACAAACACAGCTAAGTTCAATATACTCTAAAACTCAAACTACAACACCTCCTCTTACAACAAAGACTTGAAACTAAACTACATTTAATCTTGTATTCCATGAGCACATTTTCTATTTGCAGGTGGATGGAAGGGAAAATGAGCAAAAGCAGTGAGATCACTGCTAGCTTTACAACATAAGAGCAGAAGGCCACTGTTGGATCCAATTCCTGGGTGGAATACTAACACTGGCACCATCCAGCAGTTCTTAGAATTAATCACACGTGCCAGAACACTGCTTTTAAAAACACTAAATTATGTAACTTGCATACATTGGTTTCTTAACAATTACTGACTTCCTGTGCTTATAAAAACACATGACAGTAAGTCTCCTGTTTTCTTTTGATGTTGGAACATTTGAAACAACCCTGAACTAAGTCCAATTTGAGTACTGGCCAGCCAAGCAGTTTGAAGATGACCACAACACTGAACTTCAAATTTATTCTGTAGAATAAATATATTCAATAACTTCATAGTAGATCATGCCACCTCACAGCCATAGGAACTTCAAAGCAAAATCAGCCATTACAGGAATGCTGTACACAAAGTCAACGGGCTATTTCAGAAAAGCTCTACGGTTAGAGATGAGGACACAGAGATGTAAAAGAATGAAGCAATGAAAATATCCCTTTCAAATTAAGGTTGCACCATAAAAGCTTTGAACAGTGAATGCACACCGAGAGCAAAGATATGAAGAAGAGGGCATTTCATTAAGTTACATCAAAAGCACGCATAACAGATATTACTCAGTTGTAATACTACATATAGCAGTTATGAAACAGAATATTTACCACTTAAGAAATAAAACAAACGATTTTATGCTTTTTCTTCCTGCCCCAGAGCAGCATGTCAAAAACGTTTTGCACAGCTGACCTAACTGTGCTGCAACAGCGAACAGAATAACTTCGCAGCAGAGATTGTCAAAATGTCATTCACTTAATTATAGATATTTACCTTTCATAGAAGAAAACTGAAGACTGTTTATTGCACTTCTTATATCACCTGAACAACCTCTGCAAAGCACCTCCAGAGAAGTTCTATCAAGAGCATAATTCTTTTCTCTGTTCTACAAGAAAAAGCAACATGCAAAGTAGTACGAAAAAGCAGAAGTATTTTAATATTATTCTGGCCGTGGTATCCATACGTGATACACACCATGAACAGACTACATGAGCAGCCACCACATGCTCAAATCGTGAAATGCTGCTAACTCCAAAACAATTAGACCATTTAAGTACATTTCCACATTTTATACAGCAATAATAAAAAGAGGATAATACACATAACTCTTTGCAAGGTGCCACTCAATATTAGACTTGGTTGTAGTCAAAACAGTCTGGGAATAACAGAAGATTTAGGTTCATGACCTCTTCCGGCCATGCTGGATACAATGAAAATTACTTCTATTCCTATTATTTGTTTCATTTCATTTGTTTCACAGTATACATACATATATCCATAAAACTGAAAACTTAGCCAAAGATCAAGTGGAGCAAATGTTAAAAAAAAAACATCTTTCCAGCTCATTCCCTGTCTTCTGCTGGGGGGATTGCTGAGGGTTTTTGGTGGGTGGGAGAGTCTGCTATCAAAGATCAAACAAACACAGTAACAAATATAAACAACATATTCAGATATAGAAGTGTGAAACATTCTGGTCCTATCACTGCACAGAAGTTACCAGTTTTGACAACTTACCATACTAGCCTCTGTTGCAGCTATTCGGTTAAGAACTTTCATCATATTTGTTGGTGCAACAGGCTTGAAACTGTTGAATTCCATTAAAAAAAAAAAAAAAATTAGTTTCTGACTTCTCATTTATTTCAGTCAAGTTTTAATGAGACAGGAGATCTTACCTAATATTTGATATACACAACTCCTCTAGAATTTCCTTTGGGAACAGTAATCTCTGGTTGCTGTCTCCACTGAAGTTATCTGAGATTATAAATACAAGGGGACATCTACTCGTGCGAACAAATCTCCTAAATTGAAAAGCAAGTATAACAAGAATCAAATTCCAGTTTACTCCAAGTGGCTAATGGTAATCATTAAAAACTTATTTGTAACTGACCTGAGAATGTCATGTAGACTGCTAGGGTCTCGATAGAACTGGTTAGGTACATCCTATTCAAAACAAATGAACTGCTGTCATTATATTCAGGTATAAATACTCTCCCCCACTGACTGACTCTTACAGCACACTAAGTTGCTACACACTTTTTCATCCTAGTTAAGCTTGTTTTCAGCTAAATTTGAATGCGGCTAACCATGAAGACAATCAGGGGCAAAGTAAAAAAGGCGCGTAGTATTTCTTTCATTTACTATCGAAAAAAAATATCTAAAAAGAAACATTTTCTTCTTGTCCTTGTTTCCTAAGAAACAGCCCACGGTGACTACACAGCCTGCTAGACAAAAGTTTTACTCAGACAATAAACACTCAAATAGCAGCTCCACCAAGAACAAGGACAGAATATACTACTTGAGGTATGAGAGGACCTACACAATTGAAGTGCATTTAGGAAGAGAAAACTATGCTTCCTAAATTCTACATCACATTACTCAGCTAGATCTTCTATCTCATCCGCTCATTTTCTTGACAGTTCACAGACAACGCTGACTACCATAAAATTCCTCTCAAAAAATTAAAAGCTCAGAAAGAAAATATTACTGAAACACAGTCGTAAGTAGGAAAAAAAAAAACAAAAGTCTTTTCCTGTAACTCCTGTTACAGGCCTTCAGAGTTCCCATCTCTGCCCTAAATAACACCACCATCCCAACTCCTACCTAAGAACAGGGAATGATAAATTTCAAATGCTGTCCAATTGTTATTAATTTTTGCCACCTTCTACACTCTCCCGCATCCTTAAGCAAATGGAATAGTGGGGGTTCTTCCCCTCTTCCTGTTTATACACAGAGTTCTAGAAATCTTACCATGCAGAAACAGGGCATGATTTTTCAATATTGTTTTGATTTACTTTTTGATATTCTATTACTTATTCCCATACAGAAACTAGTCTCCAATTTCTGCCTGCCTTTTAACTTCTATAGTGTAATTACAGAACTTGGTTCTAGACTGCCTTAGAGACTCAAAAAGTAACAACTCATTTGCAGTAAAGTAGACTAACTTTTGATAACGCCAATCCAGTAGCTGAAGCTAGTTAGCATGTCAATATTAGAACAAGACATATTGTTTTCAACACAAGATTTCACAATTTTTCACTTACTTCGATAAGAATAAGCTTTTTATCATTTTCTGAGGATTCCCCAAGCATCTGAAGTTTGGTATATTTATTTGCTCTTAACAGAAAATCTTGAAAGAGAGCTGCTTGGGCCTGACTCGGAAATGTATGAAAATTTGAGTCTGAAAAAGAAAACTAATTAAAAATATGTATTCTATATTACACAAAGTAGAATATAAATACCCAGAAGAACTAACACCCACACATGCTATTTCTGACAGTAGCCAGTGAACACCAGCAGCAAAGCCCTTTGGCAAATTCCTGACAAATATAAGAGAATTTTTAAACAGCAGAATTCAATTGAGAATCCAGACGAGGAGAGAAACACCTATTTTTATCTGTTGTGTTCAAATGATATCTAGGTTACTACATAGCTCTCTATACCGACTTGAATTGCAAATTATTTTGGAGTAAAAACGCTGTAAAAAAATTAAATCTCTTCTGAGATAAAAGCAAAGGAAAAATTCTTATTGAACACTAAAGAAAAAAAAGAAAACACAAAACACTTACCATGGCCAAACATATGTTTTAAGTCATCTTTTGTAAAATCTAAAGATACTGGATTGATCCATTCTTGCACCTGAATGCCAAGATCTTTTGCTAATATTTGTAGAGTTGCAGTCTTTCCACAACCAGGAGGACCAGATAGCAGTAAAAGAGAGCCACCCTGTCACAGGGGAAACAAAAAAACAAAACAAAACAAACTGTCAACAGGATAAATAAGGACTGAAAGTTGTGTGAGGATGCACATTGCTTGAATATGTTCTATAGTTTCTCTGGTAATGATTCTCTCTCTTCCCAATATAAAATGAGTTAAATATTTTCTGTTATCAACTTACCTGTTGAGTATTCAGACAGAAAGAGCTAGACCAGAACTTCGAAAGCCTTGCTTTCAGTTTTTAATATATCTGTTCAGTTAACCACACACCATGTAGACTACCAACACAATAGATACTGGAGAATCAGATCTGAAAAATACTAAGCAACACTCGTAAACTATGCCCACGTGTAAGACTGCCTCTTATCAATTCAAGAGGTCAAAAGCATCCTATTACATCAAGTCAGTGCAACTAGAAATTTGCAAAGATACTTAAAATCAATCTATGGGAGATAAAATGCAGTTACGAGCACACATTGAAAAAGTATGAACTGGCCGAATGCTAGAAAATAGTATTTCTGAGCAAAACCACAATCCACCTCTTAGTGGCGTAAGCTGAAAACAAACATACAAGCTCCAGTCTATGCTCTTAACAGATTTCTTATAATAGCTACATACTCACTACCAACAAGCTAAGTTTTTCTTCCAAATTTAAATAAAAATGAATTCAGCTCATTTGTACAGTTTTGTATCTCTAGCTGCTAATTTTACCAAGATTACCTGCTTTGGCTGCCTCTGAAATATGTGCATTTTTAACCAGGTTTCAACTTCTTCAATTTTCTTCTTTTGCACAGCAAGGTCATTCTAAAACAAGATAAAAATATATGAAATGCATATACACATTTCTCAGTTTCTAAGACTGTAAAAATGAGATTCAAGAACAGAATATCTGCTGACTAAAATACTAACAGACATGCATATGTATATGCCAGTCATATAAGTTTATGCTACATACAAATTAGGATAACCATTTCAGCCTGTTTCCAGAAACAACCAATTTTCTGTTGCTTACAGTGGGGAAATAGCGCATTATTTTTTATTCCTAAAGTAACAGCATGACAATCTTGCTTATCTGTGCCAGTATGCTTTATAGTTCTTGCCAGAGCTGGCACTTTTTAGGATCTGACTGTAATAGTACACAAGTTTTTGGAACTCGGGCACATCTTGTGCAGTTTACCCATCTTCTAGCCCTCTGACTCAACTGCTCTCCAAAGATGAGCTACTAAATATTTAAATATAAAATACAAGTACTACACTAACTTACTTATATCAGCCAGCACTAAAATCTAGCAGATGGTTAACACACGTGCTGACACCTTCAAAACACACTGTGAGAAAGCTGTTCTGCAGAACCAATGAAGACAGGTTTACTACAGATTTGAGTCCTTTCTCCTTGAAGCTGTAAGGTAGCAGAGTACCTCCCACTCACAAACCCATGCCTACGATGCACGAAGCAGGAGACAGCTCGGACATGCTAACAGGCCAGATAACTCCTGTCCAGTAACACGCAAGACAATCTCTGTTATCTTTCCTGACATGAGTGCACTAACTTGGTGCACTCCCCTAGCTCTCTCTCTTCTTTATCAGCTTTATCTCCTCAGGGAAAAAAAATGTGTCTCCTATGGAAAAACAGCTCATTAGAAACTTAACTACAGGCAATAAATAAAGCAAACTAGTACTTCATTATCCTAATGAAACAAGACATACTCAGAATCTGATCAGTACAGATTACAAACAGAAGCACAACACTACACTATAAGGTTACTACATCAGCACATAGAATAACTCTCACACCTGAGTTGTAGGTCTGTATCTATCTACCCATGGCTCATCTTGAGATTGGCTCCAGTTTCGTCTCGACTTGTTACAGGGCAGATCTACTGAAGACGACTTTGCTCTTTTTCCGGGCAGAACTTTGGTTTTGCTACTTTCTGGCACAGAAGACAGGTCCTTCCTCCTCTTCTGCTGTTGATTTCTTCCAGAGTTGCCTTCTAGTGGCTTCACAGGAATGGCACTAGAAGAAATATTTGTGTTTCCAAAGAAGTCATCAAATGAATGTGCCAACCAATCTGTTACCTGGTAAAATACAAACATTTTGCTATTAATGTAGTGCTCTCCTCCCCTAACTAGGTATAGTTGTCTCTAGAAAATTTGGTATTTTCATCAACTGTACATAAGAATACCTCATAGATGCAAAGAATTTCAGCAGCACTGAAAGCCGTAATACTAGTTAGCAACAAACAGGAGCACTTACACTTTTTGAATGTGTAATTTACATGCTTCTTCAGTATTAAAAAACTACACTTCAAACACTGTGATAAAAAGTATTTCATAACAGATTCACAAATGAGAACAAGCTGAAAATTCTACGAACACATTCAAAATAAAGAAGTAAAAACAGATCTACGAAAGAAAAAATAGCGTGAGCTTATGTATACCATTTTTGCATTAATGTCAAGTTCATGTTGGCTCTGTACAGAATTATTTTATTTAACACTTACAATGCAACTATTTGTGCTTAAAGCTTAGAGATAGGCAACACAGAAAAACTACTGAGGCAGCACAGTAAAATCAAGTATTATTATTTGTTTGAAGTGTGAGGAAGTTTAGAGGGATCTTGAATCAGACTGTCACATGTATCAGACATCTGTCTGGCAGTGACAAGGAATGAAACTGTTAAAAAGTGTCAAATTTAATTTTGGATTTGAAAAACACCCTGCTAGGACAGCTGCACAAACGCACATCCCAGAGCCACTTTTTCAGCCTACCTATGGTTCCAAAAAAATATCATCGTGGTCACACACTCTCCTCTGGTAACAACCACAAGATAAACCTTTTGCATAGGAATTTTAACAGGCTACATGCTGAAACACATTTCTGTGAAAATGGGAGTAACAGAATAAACACGTCATCTCCAGAGAAGGTGTCTGTGGATCCTCTACGACTTACACATCCTACAAATTAATGCAACAAACAATTACCAGAGAAGAGATTATCTGAGAGGCTTTGGGAACTGGAAAGAGGGTTTGTCTCTGCACAATTTGCTTTTAACGTTATTCTGACCACAACTAATTTTAGTTGGATTTGCATATTTGCTAGCGGGCCCGCGCCACCGTGTGAGAGAGCTTCCTTTTCACCAGGAACTAAGAAAATAAAGATCTTATACATTAAAAAAAACAAAACAAAAAAAAAAAAACCCACAAAAAAAACCACAACACATCACTCACCACGGAAATATCAGGCCTAAAAATACCTCTAAGAGGAGCCTCCAAGCTTCTCCCCGAAAGCTGCAAAAGCCTTCCTGGGGGCACACTCACTCTGGGGGCAGGTCGCCCCGGGTGGCGGGACGGCGCCCGGAACCCCTCCGCCCTACATCCACATCCCCTCCCCGCTCGGCCGGCCTACCTCCGCCGGCGCCTCCTGCCTTCCCAAGGAGCTCCCGGACATCTTCGGCCCGGGCGGGGCCCATCCGCCGGGCGGCCCTCAGCGGAGCGGCGGGGCCCAGCCCCCGCGTCGCACCTCGCCGCGCCTCGACGGGGGGTCCTTCTCCTCGGGAGGCGCTTAGCTGTCCGCGACGTGCCTGCAGCCGCGGGCAGGGCCGGGTGGCGTCATCTGCGTGCGCCTCCGCCGGCGGGAAGCCCCTCCGTCCCGCCGCGCACGTGTCTCCTAGGAGACGGGCGGCGCGGAGCGCAGCGGCGGGATGAGGCGGCCCAACGTCCTGCTCACCGGTGCGGGGCGGGGGACAGCGGCGGGGCCGGGCCGGGCCGAGCTGGGCAGGCTGGCCTCGGTGGCGCTACTGAGGGAGGGGGGTGCTGGCGGAGTTCGTGGCGGGGCTCGGCTGGGCCCGTGAGGGGGGAGGCCCAAGGAGCGTCCGCGGCCCCCGGGGTGGTGTGAGGTGTGAGGGCCCTGCGGGTGCAGCGGCAGAGCTGCTCTGCGACAGAACGTGGGGATTTTCGTCATTAAGCCTTTCAAATGAAGCGAAGTTCATTTTTGCATCATCCCGGTTAGAATAGCACTTGTCGCAATTCCAGAGAGACAGGGACCTAATAGAGAGAGTCCAACGGAGAGCTACGAGAGTGATCAAGGGACTTGAACATCTCTCTTCAGAGACAACTGGGGCTGTTTAGGCTTGAAAGGAGACAGCTGAGAGGGGATCATATTAACGTATATAAATATCTGAGGGGTGGGTGTCAAGAGGAAGGGGACAATCTCTTTTCAGTGGTGCCCAACAATAGAACAAGGAATAGTGCATTTAAGTTAGAACATCGGAAGTTCCACCTCAACATGAGGAGAAGCTTCTTTGCTGTGAGGGTGACAGAGCACTGGCACAGGCTGCCCAGAGAGGTTGTGGAGTCTCCTTCTCTGGAGACTTCCAAAACCTGCCTGGATACATTTCTGTGTGGCCTGCTCTAGGGGATCCTGCTCTGTCAGGGGGGTTGGACTGGATGATCTCTAGAGGTCCCTTCCAGCCCACAGCATTCTGTGATTCTATGATTATGCACAAGAAGGATGTGGGCCTGTTGGAGCGGCTCCAGAGGAGGCCACAGAGATGAATCAAGAGGCTGGAGCACCTCTCCTACGAGGACAGGCTGAGAGAGTTGGGTCTGTTCAGCCTGGAGAAGGTTTCAGGGAGACTTTATAGCAGCCTGTCAGTACCTGAAGAGGCTACAGGAAAGCTGGGGAGGAACTGTTCAGAAGGGTGTGTAGCGACAGGACAAGGGGCAAAGGTTTTAAACTAAAGCAGAGTAGATTTAGATTAGATGTTAGAAAAAAGTTCTTTACAACGAGCGTGGTGAGACACTGGCACAGGTTGCCCAAAGAGGTGGTGAAGGCCCCATCCCTGGAGACATTCAGGGTCAGCCTGGAAGGGGCTCTGAGCAACCTGATGTAGCTAAAGATGTCCTGGCTCACTACAGGTGAGTCAGGTCCCTTTCAACCCAGTGCACTCTGTGAGAGTTTTTGTTGTCTTCTTTTTTTTTTTTTTCAGTCTCCAGACATTATTTTTGTTTATCATTGTCATGCAGCTTTTGGCCCCTTAGACAAACTTGCCAGCATTGACTGAGAAAAGCCTCCATTAGAAGGTTAGTTGGAGAGGTCTTGCATGCTCTTCTCTCACTGTTGTATATGTCTTTTTGTCTTTAGGTACTCCCGGCGTTGGGAAAACAACACTTGGAAAGGAACTTGCGTCAAGAGCTGGGATGACCTACGTTAATGTCGGTGACATGGCAAAAGAAGGTAGGCTGTATTATCAAAGTAGTCCATCAGAGTACTTTAGATATGTTTGCTCTGTGTAACTATGTGCTGGTAGTGTATGTACTACCTATTAAATGAAAGGGCAGTTAGTTTGTTTTAACAGAAATTGTTTTCATGGCATGAGTTAAAAAAGTGTTTATATAACAAGTAGCATACTTGATATTGAGCAAGAAGTAATGAACTTATCTGTATGGATTTGTAAACAAAAGTGTTCCTTGCTCTGAACACTATCTTGTGTTTGCACCCTCCTGAAATAAAGGTAACCATATAAATAATAACTGCTGTTACTTCACAAATTTTCACAAACTCTTTTTGTCGCAGGAGAACTGTATGAAGGTTTTGATGAGGAATATGATTGTCCAATTTTGGATGAAGACAGGGTGAGTCCAACTTGAAAACATATCATTTTTATATTTTGGCATTCTGTAATTTCAGATAAACTTGCCTATCTTTGTTTCTTTTGCAGGTGATTGATGAACTAGAAGATAAAATGAGCGAAGGTGGAGTTATTGTTGATTACCATGGCTGTGATTTTTTCCCTGAACGGTGGTTTCATATAGTGTTTGTACTTCGTACAGAAAATTCATTTCTGTATGACAGACTTGAAAGCAGGTATGCCAGTGGAGTAAATAAGGAGTAAAGTAATGTTGTGTGATTCCCTATAGAATACTTTATAGTTCACGGCATATCTAAGACTGTCTCTTGATATTGGTCTTGTTTTGTAGGGGCTACAAAGGAAAAAAGCTGCAAGATAACATTCAGTGTGAAATATTTCAGACACTTTATGAGGAAGCTATATTGTCATACAGAAAGGAAATTGTACATCAGTTACCCAGCAACACTCCAGAAGACCTAGAGAGAAATTTGGATCAGATTATGCAATGGATTGAGCAATGGATGAAGGACAACAATTGACACTTGGTGAAAAAGTAACCCTGCTGGATCTCTTCCTGAGAATGTTTAATAAATGACATTAATATTTCTTGTATATTAAAATTAATTTTATTGTAATCTGATGTGGTTGGGGATGAGAAGAAGGTTCAGAATAGCCAGGTTGTAAGGCTTTGCAACAGCCTCTGAAGCACCCTGGGAGAGGCACGCAGGAGAACTGGCACAAGTGGGAATTCAGCAGTGAATGAAAGGATGAAAATGACACAGTTGCCCTTACTAGCAGGTACTACATCCAATAATTACAATTGAAACCAAACCTTCCCCCCTCCTGCCCCCAAGAAAATGGCCAAACCCTGATAACTTAAGGCAGCTGGGGAGGTTTCGACTTCTAAAAGGGTAAAACCATATCCCAAGAAGGAGTTAGTCTGTTTCTGAATTGTTAGACTAAAATCTGTTATACTCTACTGTATTCTTGAATGGTGGAGGCTGATGTAGAGTAAGGGGTGTATGTAATTTAAGGACAGCACTTTATTTTGAAGGGCAGTGACTTGGTGAGAGATATTTTAAAATTATTACACAGAACTGTGTGAATTATGGTGTAAGTAAACAGTGGCTCTGTCTGCACTAGTGTGGGATATTAAGCAATGTTTCCTTTCTCCTTTTTCCCTCTGCATTCTCTTTCCAGTCATGGAACATATTTATCATTATTAGTTTATCAAGAAAATGTATCATTTGGCAGGAAAACAAACCTGCAGTGCTGCAGAACATGGTCACGCTTGAAATACTGGCAGGCATCTGTTCTCATTGCTTGTAAAGCCTGGGTCCTAGGAAAGCATGGCTTTACAGAGCAGAAATGACCTTTTTTTCACTGGAAAGGTGGCTTGCAAAGCCACGTGAAAAAATTCTATAGAAAGTGATTTCTAATAAACTTTTTATATACACGTTTGAATAGTAAAACTCATATTTGCTTGAAAACTTCGGTTGTAAAGAGTATTATGCTTACATATTTAAGATTCTGGGGTTTAATTCTAAATTTAGTATAGACCTTTTGTGAGACTTACAGAGGAACACTCCACCAGGAATTTCTTGTATAACCAAAATGATGAAAAATCTGGCATTTCCCTGCAGAATCAGGACCAGAGGCTGTGGAAACACACACCTACCTGCATTGCTGCTGAACAGCTGCTTTCAGCCTTACCCCTTCAATGGGAAACGGGGTGGGGGGGGGCGGATATCTTCCGTGTGAAGTGTCTGGAAAACGCCAATTCTTGGGAATGCTTCCCACGTCCATCTTTTGCACAGTGAAGCTGCTTGGGGCTTCTGTAAATGCTGTTGTGCTTGGGGCGTGTGTGTGCGGGGGGCAGGGGTGTTGCAAGGAGAACATAGAGTATTAAAATAAAAAAAGACCAAACAAATTACTCGCTTATCGCTCCCAGCAGCCTCCCGGGGAGCTGCCGGTTTGCTTTGTGGGTGCTTCCCGAGGCTCCAGCACGCCCCGGGGCGGGACCGGCAGCGCCGCGGCCAGGCAGGTGGGTCGGGACTCCCGGAGGAGGACCGGGACCGGGTGGGGAGGAGGGGGGCAACATCTCTGGGGATGCGGTGACCGGGAGCGAGTGGAAGGACCTCGGTGACTCCGGAGGGGTCGGAGGTTTCACCAGTTTAGTGTTTTACCGTGGGGCAGGAAGGGATGTTTTCTGGCAGCCCCAACCCGTTTCTGAAGTGGCCACACGGCGACAGCTTCCGATTTTTCACTTTTGCCGCTTTAACGATGGAGGGGCTTTTTTTCCTGTTTTTCTAGGTAAAATACTTGTTTTGCAGGAGGCACCTTTCACATTGTCCATAAGTGAAAGTATAAAAAACCAACACGACCACAAAACAAAACCCAGGAGGAGAAGATGGAGGAAGCAGAAGAGGATGACATGGCACATGGCGACTTAGGAAATGGGCTTGGAAGAAGACCTGGAGGTGTTTATGAAGGGGAAAATTTACACAACTCCTATCCACTTAGATCCAGGAAGGCCACTGGAAAGGCTTGCACATCTCTCCAGTTGGCAAAGAGAGTGGAAGAAAGTGATGCTGCAGCTCTTCCCGCTTCAAAAAGAAACAGTTTTTACGATGGATCTTCCAAAAAGCCTGTTGCTACTTCCACACGACAAAATAGCTGTGGTAAGAGTAATTTAGCAGTTAAGTGTTCCCTATGAGAAAAAAAATCTTGTGGGCAAAACTGAGCAGTTGATCTGCTTTGCAAGGTGTCACCAAGTTTAATTCGAACTGCTTGCCAAAACACTCTGAAGTCTCTGGAGGATTCCAAGACGCTGGGATCCAGCACAGCCTCTCGGGTCAGCTGGTGTGGCTGTGTTCCAGAAAGGGGTGCTCCATGCCATGAAGGCAGCAGAGGAGTCTCTCTCTCTCTCTAGATCTTCCTCCCAAAACGTTAGCAGAACAGCTTTTCAGTGTATGAAGCTGTGGCCCTTTTTAGTGTGAAATTACCATTTTTGAAGTGTTTAGTTTTGCTTTTGAAAGTGACATTTAGCGAAGAGTGTCCTGTGGTGGGGAACAGCATTGTTTTTTTATTCCTGAATGCATATACGAAATTTAGTCGCATTACTTGGATTCCTGGTTTAAGTTTGTCTTCCTAGAAATTGTGTCTAAAGCTTATGGCTCAATACTGAAAACCCTGTTTGCCATTTAGTTGAACATCATGAGCAGGCATACTCTTGAGGTTAAGAAGTCATTTTTAGAACCTACACATCTCCATTCTCCTGGTGCTGGCATTCATTTTTTTATGAAGACAGCACTGCTTTAAACAAAACCAAATAGACATAGTGCTGTGCATTATACTTTTGCTGCTTCATGTCATATTTTTAGCCATTTTTAGTATTTCAATTGAAGTATTTCCATGTAACCTGCTTATTTCTTTCCTTTAGAACAAGTGCCCACTATCTATAGTCTCTGCAAACCACAGCAGGCTAAGCCACGTAATTATTCTTTATTGGTTTCAGCAGCACGAAGATGTTACGAGAGCAGGCAGAGTAATTCCTTTCGGTTTCACCCTCCTTCTTCTGGTCTCTCTGTGATGCTTGTATTAGATCTAGATCTTTCACACAGCAATAGCCACAAAAGCATGGCTGAAGTCCATGTGACCTGACTTTGATTTAATAGGAGGCTGCAACTTAACATAACCTCTGTGATGCTCAGTTTAAGAAAAACAGTACCAGTAGTAACCTCTTTTTTTTTAGAGGGATATTGGATAGTATACCCTACTACCAAACTTGATCCTCATCTCTTGAAAATTGCCCCTACTTCTAAATAGTGCTAGCTACCATTGAGTTTGGTTGTAGAAAAGTTGCAGTTTGAAAAGAGTCTAAAAATTAAAGATGGCAATTTTTATTTATTTTTTAAAGAATTTATAAAATAATCGTCCTTATTTTAGGTCTCATTACAACTGCCTTTTTTTCCCGTTTCACTTCTTTGTGCTACAATGTGGTACATTGTAGTACCATGTGTTTAAACTCAGCATTTACATATTTCTTTAAAATGTTTATTAGCTCCAGAATTGAAAAAAAAAAAACACAAAGATGAAAATTCACCTCTGCATGTTACCTGTTTTCAGGGTAAAGCAAATTCTCATGTGTTCTTTTGTAAATATTTAGTATCTCCTGTCAATTCTGCAGAATCTCATATTGAAGCTTCAAATGAAGAACTAAAGCAACAACTTCGGGCAGCTCTAGAGGTTAGTAACTGTGGCAAGTGTGCTGCTCTTGAAATCTGCATTTCCTTTTAATGTAGCAAAAAAGAGCAGTGTTAGTTAGCTGAAGATCATGTCATGTCCACAGCCTTGGATAGTCAGGTTCTTGAAATTAGAGTGGTAGTTGGAAGCCAGGAGTTCAGAGTGTGAGCTGCAGTTTACTCTCTGTGTTATTTTTTTTCAGATGGGGGGAGAAGTATTTGTAAAGATGTAGAGACCATAAAAAAAGACTGTACTCATTTTCTAGCAGTTTGGTGTTGTTTTTTTTTAATTAAGCTTTGAGGCCTGAAAATCTGCAGTGTAAACAGAATAGTCTTGGGAGTTTTAATCTGCATTTTTGTCAAAAGGTAGTAACTCAAGCATTTTAATTTTACTGTGGTTGAACATGTTGATGTGTTTACATCAGTCCAGGCAGAAAGAGTAGGGTGCTCTCACGTGTAAAAATGTACATACGGCATCTGCATTGTGTTTTTTTTAACCTCAGGATGGCTGAGGTTAGGCCCATGGTAGGTCATTTTCAAGTTGTCTCAGCATGAAGAACCTTCAGTGAGCAGCAAGTTCCAGTATTGAGGAACTGCACTAATTTTTAATTAGATAAAACTCATAAATTGCCACTCCTCCCAGATACAATTTCAGTATCAATTGCTGAAGTAACAGAGTTAGAAGAGCTATGAGGAATAGCTTTGTATGACCACAAGTGAACAGCTGAGTGACCTACATAGGGGTTATGGAAAGATAAGCATACAAAGCAGTAAATTTTCTTCTAACTTTGGGGAATTGAAAAACTGCTTTGTTCTGAAGGGAGAGTGCTGCACAAAGATGTGATTGGCATGTACCTGGAGCTGTTGTTGTTTTGTTCTGGACAAGTAGTGGTTTCGATCTAACAGCGCTGACATGATATTCACACTATAGAGTATGGATATTTTGTATATTTATAATACATCATATTAATATAGCATTTATAATTTAGTATATTTTTGTAATATGCACTTAGCATATATAAGAAAATTGTATTCTGTCTTGCTTACTTATTTTAAAGCTCCAGACTTGTATTGATATTCCTTAGCAAGGCAGAACTGCAGTGGTTTGTTTTCCAAGTACACTGGAAGAAAACAAAAGAATAAAAGTTATATGTGTTTTTCTATAAGGATTTATTTTGTGCTAGCGTGTGCTGTTAACATTTCATCATTGCGAGCAAGTTATTAGTCAGAAACGAATCATATAGGATATAGAAAAAGGAGAAGATTCTTTCTTTTTGAAGAGGGCAAATTTGCATTGCTGTTACAGTTGAGTTTTAACAGTATTACCTTGGCTTTTACTCAATGTATTTTATTTTGGTTCAGGAAGTTGAAACTTTCAAAGTTGAGCTGGAAGCATCTCAAAGACAGCTTGAAGGAAAAGATGAAGCCCTAAGAATTCTGCAGAGCATGGTAGGAGTCGCTCAGAAATCATTTAAATACTTAGGGATAGAGGAAGAAAGACCGAAGAAAACTTCCTGCCCTTTCTCATCAAAACACCCCAAACCTGAAATTCTTCCCAGGACTAGGATTTGAAGCATTGAGTCTCTAAGTGTTTACAGACTTTGCTTCTACCATTTACTACTACTTCTGCATGGAACTATTGTGGTTATTTAAGAAGACTTTACTATTGTAGCAAATTCTCATAATTTTATCTTTGTGGGCTTTTCTATTTAAAGACAAAGGCCATCTTCCCAGTCCTTTAAATTACAGATTATGCCAGTGCATGAAATTTTGCTGCAGAGCACAGATATTTTCACTTGACTACTCCATCTGTTGACTTAGAGGACAGTATGCATCAAATGTTAGGTCAGTCTTTTGTTCATGGTTGGGAATATTCTTATGTGTTATCACAATGAATCATGTTGAAATCAGTTACTGTTTTTTAGCCTGCTTGTGTAATGCATTTATAGTTCCGCAGTTTCTACCCTCAGACATTCATAGTAATGTTACACTTGCATCAAAGTGTAAGTGTGTTGTAACCAAGTTTTTTAAGGTCTGATTTTGTGGACAAGCCCCAAAGACATGATCTCATTTTAAATGATGCTACATTTTTCATTAGAAAAAAATAAGGGATTGTAGTGACTTGAAATTAGAATGCACTGAGACTTAAAAGCAAGGTGCTTGTTTTCAGGGGTTAGGGCCGAGCTTGCCTTTGGGAGGGAAGAGGGATTATTAGAGAGTATCTAATAGCCATCTCAGCCCTAACCCTTGACAGATAAATTGGTTCCCAATGTGAGGCACAAGATTTAGCAGAGGCCTTGGTCACTATAGGAGTAAGTATCAGCCAGAGCCTTTCTGCATGCCAGTCCCAGGCAGTAACTGCAAACATCAGGTGTTATCACTGCTGCTAGCAGGCACTGTCTGCAAAAACAGGCTGCTAATTTCAGACAGGGCACCCTGTCAGAGGAAGCTGAGCTGAAAGGTAAAAATCACTGAACAGAATTGGTTCTGTTTAGCTCAGACCAGGGCACTAGTGTTTGTAGTTCTGTACATCCCTGTTTAAATAAGAATGTCAACTTCTCTTGATGTAAAACTGAAAATTTGGCTAAAGCCAAATTAATTAAACTTAATTACAGTATTTGATAGAGTTGTGCTTTTCTTTTTTTTTTTTTTGCAGGCAGTATTTAATAAAGCCACTAGTCATACAAAAGCAATGCTGCAAAAAAGTGAGGAAGAAAAGAGAACTTTAGAAAAGGTAAGGGTGCATGTTTACTTCACACCTGTGCAAAACCACAGAAGTCCATTGCTGTTAATAAGGGTTTATCGGAGTGTTTATTTAAATCACTACAAATCTGCCAGTTCCATTTTGTTTAAGTATTCTTATTCCTTCTTAGTGGAAAGAGAAAATGTTAATGTATCATTCTTTTGATCTAGATGTTTTCAAGCTGTTGTGTGTAGAAATAATACTTGAAAGTTTCTAGACTTCTTTCTGTACTTCCACTTGGTATTTATTTGTTTGGAGTTTCACAGTCATTCATATTTGCACTATTTCTTAGTTATTAAGCTGAAACTTCTCAATTAATCTAATAAATGGGCTTTATAGGGAGGAGAAGGAGGAGGAGGAGGAAGGTGGCATTGAGGTACCTTACTAAACTGAGTTTTACTTTGCTTCTCTTCCTTTGTGACCTTTCCACAGAACAGTAAGGGGAGAGGGAAATATGACATGTGGCTTTGTTTTTGTCATAAGGCACTACAAGCATTAGTTCATGCAACATGGTCTGGAATCCACAGATGAGTGATGGAGAAACTTTTTGGTATCTGGCACCAAATGTATTTTTAATAGTATCATAGGTTGTCATAATCATTGGTCACCTAGATCTCTCCTGGTGCCAAACTCAGCTTGTCTTCTTCCTTTCAATGGGAAGCTTGTAATAAACTGCTGCAGGTTTCTTTTGTGTCCACAGGAAATAAATATTTTGCAGTGGGAAATTGAATTTGATCAAGATAGATTTAAAAACATAGAAGACACATGGACAGAAAAATATGACAGGTATTTGATTTACACTGTGTATCTTTGGTTGGGTGTTTTTTTTTTTAGTTGCATTGATTGCTATATGCTACTTTTCTTGTGTTCCAAGTTTGCTTCATCAGGTTTTCTGTTTGGTTTTTTTGGTTCCTTTTCTAATTTCCTTCCACACTTGGGAAGATTTATTTAATTTCTATGCGAGTCCCATCTGTATTTTTCAGTTAAAACTACATTAAGTCTCAATTCTTTAGTGTGTATATAGGCTGGCTTTGCTAGGCTGAGTTTTTACTGTCATCCTATTATGTTATTATGTTAAGCCAGCTACAGCCAGACTCTCCTTATTTACTTTAAATATAAATGAGGCATAGAAAATAATAGTACATGTGTATATGTGGAAATATCGTTTTCCGGTTAATCATTGCTTTATTTTCTTGCATTGTAGGCATGAGCATAGGTACAGGTAAAATGGAATGCTTTTGACAGAGGCTGATCAACTGGTTCTTTGTTTAAATAGGAATTACTCTGGACGGCACAGCCGATGTGGTTAGGCAAGCAGAAGATGCCAGAGGCACTGAATTAATAATGCAGGAACAGACCTTGAAAACTGTGACCAGCAGCCTCACTTATTTAAATGTAGGAGCAGTATCTTTTGCATCTATCCATCAGAGTTATACAATTACTTCAGCAGAGATTCTTATATAAAATTTTCAAAGTTTGAATCGCAGAATAAGCCAAAAGTTCACAAACCATTTCTAAGAAGAGTTTTTGTTACAATACTGTGTCTTGTTCATCTGTTAACTTAGTTACACTTGTCAAAGGGAGATGTCTTGAAAAATCCTCTGGCTTTCTTGATTTAGGAGATTTACACTTTAGGAGAAAGCGTAGCTGGATGGTTTGGAGCGACAAAACCTAGTGTTAACTGTTAAAGCTAAGGCCATGAAAATGGCAACCCATGAGATCAGTCCACGTTGCAAAAAGGTTTTCTGGTATCTGAGGCAGCAGGGTGAGAAGAATGTGTAATTCCCCTTGTTTATTTAAGTAATTAAGGCTACTATTTAGTTTTAAACAAAACCGTGAATTTACAGGGTGCTGCATTTACTGAGAGCTCTGAAGACAGGTACGAAGTATACTGTATTGCCTAAACATTTAAGAGTTTAGATTGCCACTTTTCTATTCAAGAAGGAAATACTTAAATACTTCAAGGAAAAATGCATTATAAACATATCCTGTCTCAGGCTGCAACGCTTGAAAGTACAGCTGTTCTTGAGAACAATATTAAGGCTACAGGAAGTTTACTTTCTAAAATTCAGACCAGAGCCGTGTTGTCACATGTCCAATAATAATTTTGTTATTTCAAGGAAGTAAACGATTTCTAGCAAGTGTTTCAGAGGTTTATAATTCCAGATTTCCGTGAGTTTCTAATGGTAATGTGGTACTTAAACTCACCTCTTGTTAAACTCTGAAGTTGTTTTTATTTTCTGTTTTTTTAACATTCACTTAAAAGCGTCAGAGTACGTTCAGATCAGTTGCGTAAGGGTGTGGCTTCGTGAACAAGGAGAGCCTGTTTGAATAGCATGTGCTATCTGGGTTGGAGGGAAACCTCTGTATGAGTGCAGAGGTTCCTGGTTTTGTTCCCTGCAGAGCCACCTGCACCCTGGGTAGCGAGGAGTGGCTCCACAGAAGCCAGCCTGGCATAGCCAGCTCTCTTAGCCTTGGTTCAGTGCCAGTCACACCCAGCCTACACACAGAACTTCCTTCAGAGTTAGTCAGGAGTAGTTTTAGGTTGCCTATTGGCCCCTGGCTAGCAGATTTGGATGTAAGAACATACTACGTATTATTGGCACAGGTACTGTTTTGGAAAAATTTTGCAACTTTTCCATTAAAAAAAAGTGAAGAAACTGCTTATATAACGCTGCATGGATAGTATCTTGCCAAACCGCATACTTAACTTTTCAGTTTTGATTTTTTTTGCTATCCTTTCACTAATCTTAATTTGCAGAAATAGTAGATGCAGTGTTTCAACACAATAATCTTTTTCTTTGAGCGCCTGTTTTGGCTTTGGTTTTTTTGGCTTTGGTTTTTTTGAAAGTTAATAAAGATTTTTTCCAACCTCTGCAGGATATATTGTGAAAATGCAGCTCTTAAGGAAGCACTGAAACTGAGAACAGAAGAAGTTAAAACTCTTAAAGCTGAAAATGCAAGTAAGTTGTCAACAGCTATTGCTCATCACATATTGTCACTCAGGAATAATTCAGGATTTAGCTACAAAGGAAGCTTTCTGTTGGGATAAGTATCCTGTTACTGGCAGCTGATATTAGTCAATATGCAGAAAACCTCTTCAAGCAGCCAAGTTATATTTGTTTTTCCTCTCACGTTGTTAACTGAGCTGAAAAGAGGAACGCAAACTGATAGGAAAGGTCAGGTATGCATAGCTTAAAGAGTAGATCAGGTGTGAAAGAAGTACATCTGTCTCACCAGGGTGGAGACACCCTGGATGTGGAGGAGGGACAGAAGCAGGCCATGATTCTGGTCATGTCCTGAGAGGAGGCAGCAGCAGCCAGGGAGCCACCGCGTACTCCTGCTGCAATGACAACCTGCGTCAGAGACGTTCACTTCTAACGTACTCACAAAAACACTCGCAAAGCACAAACTCTAAAGTATCCAGTTTCATAGCCTTACAGCGTAGCTTTTCGATCTGCAGGTCACGCGAGTGTCTGGCCTATTTGCTTTATTTTTCGTTTCAAAAAGCTTTAAAATAACTGATCCGTATAATTGTTTTCCCAATATTGTGCTATTGTAAAAGAGCAGCTGCCTTAGTTGTTAAGTGTATAAAGAGATGAGCACTTAGTACTGAGGCAGAGTAACATATGAAACGGTATCTCTGTAATCAGGTCATTACTTCTGGGAAAACACAGAGGGAAAGACAATTGGGATATGTTTCCAGAGGTACATAGCCTCATCATATTCCCAAACTGATGTTTAAACTGTAGAACTGCTTCATTTGGGTGTAGTTAAACACAGAAATTAAGAAATCAGAGCAGCAGACTTTGTAATCGCTCTCCTTGTTTTATTTCATAGTCCTGAATCAGCAGTGCTTGGAATTTCTTGCAATGCTTGATGTTAAAAAACAGAAGGTTGTGAAGGAAAACATGTCCTTGAATAAAAGTGACCTTACAGATTTTACAGGTCTTGAAGTAAGTATGAATTACATGCTTTTTAAAATGGCTGGTTCAAGGCCTGTTTATGTTCAAAACAGAGAGAGAAATTGTGTTTACTGATTATTTAACTTTTTCTTTGGACCCATTTTTAGCTAATGACAATAGGCCTTTGCATGCCTGTTAATCAGTTTTCTAATTTGTGGTGTGTCATTATCCCTATCTTGCAAAGAACAAGGAGAGAGAAGGAGCATCCAGCTTTCACAAGCAGGCATGCTTATTTTTTTTCTTCCAAATATCTTAATTCTTAACTCCTATGCCTACTGCATTACTTTATTGAGTGAAAAAAAAATCTGATTAGGTCCGCAGGGAGTAGCATACACAGGGTGACAATTTTTGCCTTTAGGTTGTCTTGCAGAAATACACATTTCACGTGCGTGATTTGTAATTATGCCTAAATTTCTTCTAGATTTTTTTTTCCCCTGACCCTTACACTCCCTTTGTAGTTTCAGGATGTTTTTTTGCGAGTCATGTGTCATCTCTTGGATTGCATTGTATATGCAGATAGATGGTTAACTAGTGGTTTGTTTTGGATTTTAAGCTGGCAGTTCTTGGAGCCTGCACCTGCACCACTTCTGGAGGGCAACCTTGTCCCTGTGCTAAAATGGCAGCTGTAACTCGAAAGCAACTTCTTCATCTCAAGCAAGAGGTAACACTGCTTGGCTTAGATATGAACCAGCAGAGGGGTCCTTGTGCTCAAAACCAAATAAAGCGAGAAACATTCTACTGTAGCTTACACTAACTGAAGTGTCTTAAAACAACAGTGATTATCAGACATAATGTAATGTTTATTTGCAATGCTTATAATGCCCTAACATTTGCTGATATACAACTGTAATTATGATATTAGTCAGCTTTACTAGTAAAAAAAAACCAAACCCCTCATTATTTTTCATTCCACCCATATTTTTTTAACCTAAAAAAGGAAAAAACACCCGTAAGTGTATGCGCTCTGTAAACGTGCAGAGAGAGGAGAATATATAAATACAGAATAAATAAAAAACTCACAGCATGAGTGTGGACTACCACTGACCCTTTTCCTTCCTTCCTGGTCATGCATTCTACCCCTCCCTCTTGTTGACGTCAGCACTCACAAGCATGCACACACAACTAGGTCAGGAAGCTGCTCTTCCTGAAAACTATGTATTTGCATCACATTTAAATAGATAACATGATTTTCAACCTCTTAAGGCTTTCAATTCAGTGAAATTCTAGTTTAAGATTTTTTTATTTTCATTTGTATTAGACTCTGCAAATGTGGTAACTGTCCTCATGGTCCTGGTGCAGAAGTTCCAGTTAACGTATACTGGCTTTGAAAATTAGTATGGTCATGTCCCTTTTGTACCAAAGTTATTATCGCTGATATAGATACTGTTCTTTTGCTCTTGGCTCAACTGGCATATGACCTCCGCAAGCTTTTCTGCACGTGCAGAGATAAACAGGCAGTGCTAGCACCTCTTCTGTGTAGAGGAGTGGTGGTGTGTTCATGTGTAAAAGAGAAAGGGTAAGGACTTCAAAACATATTACAAATGTACTTCTTAACATGGCAAGAAAACACATTGATTGGTTTCTGCTTCCCTGATTATATGTATTTAAAAGTTGTCTGTATTAATGTTTTCCATCTGTCTCTTAATATACGTTTTATATCTGCTATTGCTTCCAAATTGCTTAATATACTTTAAATTTTCTCTGAATTAAAACCAGATTGAAAATCTGAAGAAGAGTAAAGATGAAGCTTATATAATGGCAGATGCCTTCAGAATTGCATTTGAGCAACAGCTAATGCAGCGAAAGGACCAAGCCCTGAGGCTTGCAGAAGTGGTAAAGATTAAGAAGGAAACAAAATTTATAAACTGGAGACGTCTGAAAGATGATGGTAACTGGGCATGCTATACATCTGTAATGGTTGGCTAGGAAAGAGTTAGCTGGCACACAGCACAGGCAGGCTTTCTTACTGCATTAAATGCGTGGTTGTGGTTTGATTGGTGACGGAGGCTTCTGAGGATTGAAGAGAAAAGGAACAAAGCTATGTCAAAACTGTACATACGAAAAGTAGCGTGTTATGTAGTTGGAGAATTTCTACCAGAGGTTTTGCATGTGCAGGGCAGAGTGTCTGTGTGTAAGTGGGATATATAAATACAACTGTAGGACATTGGAGCTACCAGTCTGGGATTTTAATGTAGCCCTTTCTTATTACACATTCATGAATTGCATTATCTGAGTAAAAATGTGCTCAGATAAATAAACTATTATCCGGGATGATAATAACATTCTGGATACTAAAGACGTCTGTTATGAAAACAGCACAAAATAGCTGTCATCTGGCAAGTTTAGCCTGGCCTTTTTAGATGCTGTCAGCAATTTAATGTGCTGGAGTTTTTTTTTAAATTATCTCTATGCAGGAGTTAAGAGAAGGAGGAGAAATGCAAAAAACATATACTGACCTTTCACTAAAATACTAAATACGATACATTTTTACTATGTGTGTGTATCTATATCAGTATTTATTACTCTTCTTACGCTTTGCATGCTCATCTGTGAGCTACAAAGCACTCCATAAAGGAAGAAGAATGATTATTGCCCTTTTCTCCTTTAAGAAAAAGGATAATAAGAAATATTTAACTGCAGATGTTGTATTCAAAAACCGGAGTAGAATTTTTGAATGGCACTTCGAGATATGTTTATGTCCAGCCTTTGACCTGGAGATGCAAGGCTTAGAAGTTTGGTGGGTCTCCTGGATTCCTTGAGTGCCCTCAGGGTATAATACTAAAACAGCATACATCCTGAATATCTGTTTCCCCTGTACTGACATCATTGTTTCTATGCTCTATATCCAAATACATACATTTAATAATTTTAATAAATTTTCATAATATTTTTTAAAATTTTTGAAAATTTTAAACAGCTTATGTCATTTTATTCCAAAGTCGTTCTTCTCTTCCTACACAATTCCATAGTTCTTGTACTTATGTTTTCCTTAGGACATGTCAAGTTGCAGGGGAACAAGAACAGTCTGGGGCAAAAACTATCCGGCCTGCTCTCATCAGATGTGGACTGTAGGAAGGTTGAAGAGCTAGACAATGCTCATGAAATCCTGAAGATGTTGATAGATTTGGTTAGTATTTTTAGAACTATTCATTGTGGGTCCTTAGGGGAGCATGTATAACTGTTGATATATATACACTGCCTTGTTCTTAGCTCATAAACTACGTTCTTTTCTTTCTCTTTTAAATAAATAGGTAAATGACAAAGAGGAGGCTCTGGCTCATCAAAGAAAGGTTAGCTACATGCTTGCTCGTGCAATGGAGGCAAAAGAGAATGTTTTGGAGCAGGATAGAGGAAATGGCACGCTGGGGATCTGTCAGCAGGAAGCCCAGGGGTCACTGGGTCCCGTACAAGCCTGCTACCAAAACCTCTGTTCTCAGAACAGCTTTTCCTCAGTTCCTGGTGCAAAAATGTTTGAAAGTCCGGGAAAAATGCTTCGAAAATCACATTCCTGGCCCTCTGAGACTACACACTGTGAAGAAAACAATCCATGCGGAAAAGTAGATGAGACGGTAGTGATCTCTGTATAGCCACCCGTGGGAATAAATCTGTTTTTTAAAAAAAGAAAGATCTTGTGGAAATGCCTAAAAATGTCCTGTGATTACATCACTAGGGACCAAACTAGGGTACTGCTTTAGCTGATACTGTCTTTGATGATACAGCAATAGCGCAGCTTCTACAGACAGATTTAATTAGTTTAACAGTAATTTCATAGAATCACAGAATGTTTGGGGTTGGAAGGGACCTCTACAGATCATCTAGTCCAACCCCCCTGCCAGAGCAGGATCACCTACAGTAGGTTACAGAGGAACGCATCCAGGTGGGGTTTGAATGTCTCCAGAGAAGGAGACTCCACAACCTCCCTGGGCAGCCTGTGCCAGGGCTCTGTCACCCTCATAGCGAAGAAGTTTCTCCTCATGTTGAGGTGGAACTTCTGATGTTCTAACTTAAACCCATTATTTCTTCTTCTGTTGTTGGGCACCACTGAAAAGTGGTTGTCCCCTTCCTCTTGACACCCACCCCTCAGATATTTAGAAATGTTAATAAGATCCCCTCTCAGCCGTCTCCTTTCACAGCTAAACACCCCCAGTTCTCTCAGTCTCTCTTCACAGGAGAGATGCTCAAGTCCCTTGATCATCCTTGTAGCTCTCTGTTGGACTCTTTCCAGTAGGTCCCTGTCTCTCTTGAGTGGGGAGGCCAAAACTGGACACGGTATTCCGGGTGTAGTCTCACCAGGCCAGAGTAGAGGGGAAGGAGTGTGGTCTGTCGAGGCATGGACTTCGATGAGATCGATCGACATCAGCTTTATTGGAAGCAGACACACATATTTGTACTTGTCTTAGCAGTAACAGTACTTTTCCACTAAAAACCGTTAGCTTTAGCTCCCTTCATCCAAGGTCATTGCTTGACCAACATGTTTATGCTTTTCAGCTACAATGATTTAAGTCCTGTAGAAACAAACCATATGTACATCTTCTTCTCTCCCTGTGTTAGCTGATCCCATGGCCTGTGTCCAGCTAATTTTAGCACATCTCGCTGTACCAAGGACACAGTATTTTTGTGCTCCACAGAGGAGAACCTCCCTAGACCTGCTGGACACACTTTTTTTAATGCCTCCCAGGATCCCGTTGGCCCTCTTGGCCACAAGGGCATATTAATGTCCCATCGACAACTCACTGCCCAATAGGACTCCAAGGTCTTTCTCCTTGGGGCTGCTTTCCAGCAGGACATCCCCTAATCTGTCCTGGTGCCTGGTGTTATTCCTCCCCAGATGCAGGACTCTACACTTGTCCTTATAGAACTTCATGAGGTTCCCCTTTGCCCAGCTCTCCAGTCTGTCCAGATCTTGTTGGATGGCAGCACAGCCTTGCTGGGTGTCAGCCACCCCTCCCAGTTTTGTGTCATCAGCGAGCTTGCTGAGGGTGCCCTCTATCCCTTTGTCCAGGTCGTTGATGAAGATACTAAACAAAACCCGACCCAGCACTGATCCCTGGGGAACACCACTGGCCACAGGCCTCCAACTTGACTCTGTGCTGCTGATCACAACCCTCTGAACACTATTGTTGAGCCAGTTCACAATCCGGCTCACGGTCCACTCATCTATCCCACATTTCTTGAGTTTCCCTATGAGGATATTATGAGGGACAGTATCAAAAGCCTTACTGAAGTCAAGGTATACGACATCCACTGCTCTCCCTTCATCAACCCATTTGGTCACGTCCTCCTGGAAGGATATCAGATTAGTTAGGCAAGATTTCCCATTGGTAAATCCATGTTGGCTACTCCTGATAACCTTCTTTTCTTCCAGTTGGTTAGAGATGGCCTGCAGAATGAGCCGCTCCATCATCTTCCCAGGGCTGGAGGTGAGGCTGACAGGCCTGTAGTTGCCAGGGTCCTCCTTCTTGCCCTTTTTGAAGACTGGGGTGACACTGGCTTTCTTCCAGTCCTCAGGCACCTCTCCCATCCCCACGATTTTTCAAAGATGATGGAGAATGGTTCAGCCACAGCACCAGCCAGCTCTCTCCGCATACGTGGATACACCCCGTCGGGGCCCATGGATTTGTGCGGCTTCAGTTTTTCTAATAGTTTTCTAACCAAATGCTGACTGACCAGTGGAAAATCATCCTCACTCCAGTTCTGCTCCCTTACTTCTAGGCACTGGAATCCCTGGGGGCTGGCCTTAGGAGCAAAGGCTGAGGCAAAGAAGGCATTCAGTAGTTCTGCCACCTCTGCATCCTCCGTTGTCATTTCTCCCGCCTTATTTAGCAGCGGACCCACTCTTTCTCTACTCTTCCTTTTTTTTTTTCCAGTCGACGTGAAGCAGAACCCATCCTCTGCCCCCTCCCTTTCTCCCACCCCTCTCCCGACCCCCGTTACCCCTGGCGGGGCCGACGGAGGAGGGGCCCCCCCACCGCTGAGGACGGCTGCGACGCAAAAGGCGGGGACAGGCGGCGCACTGACGTCTGCCCCGCGCGCGGCGGGGAGGGCCGCGCTGGCGCCCGCTGCCGGCGGGGGCTGTGTCTGTCACTCTGCTGGCTCCGCCCACCCCCCGCGCAGGCTCACCCGCCCCGCTCCGCCGGCTGAGGGGCGCTGCGCAGGCGCAGTGCCGGCGGTGGGCGGGGCAGTGGCGCGGGTGGCGCATGCGCCGAGCGGCCGCCGGCAGCGCAGACGAGGGGCGCCGCCGCCGCCGACCCGGAGCTGGTGACAGGGTCGGCCTGTGAGGTGAACGGCCGCCGGCGGCATCTCCTCCGGGTCGTGCGCGTCCCCTTCGCGCAGCGGCCGGTGAGGATGTGGGTACGGGGCTGACGGGAGCCGCGGTGGGGCCGGAGCGCTTTGTAGTCAGCCGCGGGGTGCGGCGGCGGTCACGGGGTGTCCCAGAGGTCTCCCCTCGGGCCGCCCTTCCTTGTGGGGGGAGCCGGGAGCTGAGTGGGGGGAGGCTGGCTGCGGTGTGCCGGCGCCCTCTCCAGGCTCCCGGCCAGGGGGGCCGGAGCCGGGCCGCGGGAAGCGGAGCGGATCGCCGGCGGAATCTCCCTGGGGGTGCTCGGCGGGGCTCGGGCCCGCCTGTGCGAGTCCTGCCCCGCTGCCCTTGCCCATGCCCTGCTCTGTGGGTGTCACACCTGGAGTGGCGCGGGATCCGTGTCTCTGTGGAGGAAAGGGGACTGGAGCGTCTCCCGTACGAGGAAGGGCTGGAGAGCCGGGTCGGTTCAGACCGAGGAAGAGGAGGCTGAGGGGGGATCGCGTCAACACTTACAAGTATCTAAGGGCAGGTGTTGGGAAAGCGGAGCCCCACTCGTCTCAGTGCTCTCCGATGATAAGACAAGGGGTAGTGGTCACAAACTGGAAAACCAGAGGTTCAAACTAAATATAAGAAAAAGCTACTGTGAGGGTGACAGAGCCCTGGCACAGGCTGCCAAGGGAGGTTGTGGAGTCTCCTTCTCTGGAGACATTCAAAACCCGCCTGGACACGTTCCTGTGTGACCTACTGTAGGTGATCCTGCTCTGGCAGGGGGGTTGGACTAGATGATCTCTAGAGGTTCCTTCCAACCCCTGACATTCTGTGATTCTGTAAAAGTGTCCTTAGCTGGCATTCAGCACTGAAGTTATTCCAGGCCTGAAGAGGGGCTTGTGTGCTTCAGAAATGATAGACTGTCATTAGACAAACTTTGTGCTGTAAAGGCTTTTTACAGTCTTGGCAGCATCAGTGAATGCACTCTTTGGAAATGGAAGATGGTAATGAAACAAAAGCATGCCATTGTGGTTTTTTAACATACAGCTTGCCTCTGGCGTCCTGTAGGAGCCCACTCTTTGTATTCTTACAGCATACTGGATTGCTTAGGTGGATTAATTGCCCCTGGAGGTTTAGAGGTATTAGTGATGTCTTCACTTACTTCTGTTCCATTTATTTTGATGTGGAGTACCGAGTGTAATGGTCATGCTTACACCATACACTTAGAAGCATTAAATGTTTTAAGACATGGTTTTGGATAAAGCTTGTAATGTTCTCAGTCTATATTTAAATACAAGCTATAATGACAGAGAACTCGTTATGAACGGGTATACTTAAATGAGTAGAGCACTTAAAGGATCCAGTTGAGTGCCGGTTCTAGATGCTGTTATCTAGTGCTGCATTGCTGAGGATGTCTGATGCATCTGTCTGGTTATTAATAATGCAAATCAGAAAAGATGAGAACATTGAGGGAACACTGGTTCCCATTGAGGAATGGTCTTTCACATCTGATGTGATAATCATATTGTCGTGACTCATTTTCTTATGCTGAGTAATAAATGCTGATACAACTAACGATGATGGTACTGTGGGTACTATGTGAGTGATGTGTTTGTTCGGCTGAGCAAGTGGATTCTTCAGCTGTGGGCCTGGCTGCTGATGGTACTGCTAATGTATTGGAGCACTGCTAAAAGTCAGTAATTGTTGACGGTTTTTTTTCTGCATGGTGTTAGTGATACTACTTTCTGTTCAGAGGAGCAACAACACATTACTGTGAGTGAAAAAAAGGAAATCTTCAGGAGCTGAAGATGATGTCAAGATAGAGTTGTCTGATGTTGGTGATAATGTCACAATGCTGTTGATAGAGCTTTGTTCTTCTGAAGGAATTGTGTTGAACTGACAGAATGTTGCTCTTTGAGCAAGGCAGTTTAGGGTTTGGGTTTTTTTTTTTGCAGTGTGCCACGTAAGCTTTTTCCTGTGTCTGAAAACTTCTGTAACTTTTATCTTCAACTCCTGATTCAGCTAGTAAATCTGCAGTGGCAGCAGCTGCTGCAGTTTTTGTGTTGGATAATATGCTGTGTTGCTCAGCAAGAATAATTTTAGGTTTTATTGAACAACAACATGTTAAGTTTTTCACAAAGCATTTGCTCAGTTGTAATGAACTTCCTTGTTAAGTTGATTGGTGATGTGCAGTTGTACCCTTAAATTCTTATCGTCTGTAGGGCTTGAAGCCTATGAGTAGGTGTATGGTGTACGGATATTGGAGAGGGGTGAGAAGGAGACAGCTCGCAGTTTAAGGTGAGAGAAGAGGCATGCTGTTCCTGATAACAGCACTTCACTTCTATAGCACTGTGAACTTAGATACTTCTTAATGGTTGTGTTCCTGTCACAAACTTTGTTTTAATTATGGTAGTTGCTGGGTGGTAAGCTGGAATAAACTACTAAAATTCTGCTGTAAGGATAAAACCCATATAGCTTTCTGCTTAGATGAAATCTAACAGTTAAATACAGTGATGGAGTTCAAATAATGTAACTTTGCAGGGAGCAAAAAGACTTTGCTGATAATCTGAAATTAGAATGCCTAGTGTGGTTAGCTTTTTGGAGTGACGATCTGTGTGCATGTGTGTGTGTATGCTGCGTTTTTTTAATCTTGAAGCGTGCCGTTGTGTTAGTTTTGCATGTGCATATAAAAGCAGGGATGGATTCTGCAGTGATAATTAGCTGTGACTAGCTGGAGATCTGGTGATGCCTATGTGTGTTAACATTACAGAGAGTGTTTTTTCAGGGATTTTAAACATCAAAAGGCAGCATGTCATCAGTCATTAAACTGGTTAGCTGGTAATAAGTAACTTATCCATTTTATTTTACAAATTATCACCACTGAATAGTACTACTACCCCCCTTTGGAGAGATTGTATTTGAATAAAAATTGACAGTCCCTTTAAGCTGGCCATCCTCTGTTCTAGCAGACTTGTTTAATCTTCTCCTTTAAGTAAGAGTGTGCTGAGAAGTCCCTAGTGCAATGTTGATTTTGAACTCTGAAATATGTGCCTACTATATTGGAAGTTATTTGTAAAGTCTATAAAAGGAGCCTATAAACTCTTTTTAAGTGCGCTGACACATTTGCACTTATTGCCCAGTCATGCAGATCACAGTGTTTGCTTCCCTTAGGTAACAGGGTTTATGTAGTAGAATTATTGCCTCTGCTTCTTAAGATACTGCTTTTAGGCAATTTAAAGTGCAGTATTAGGAGCTTGCCAGAGACCAAGCCTCATTTGATAGGACAAATAACATAAGAAAACTATTACTGTTCTCTTTTGTTTGGTTTAAACTTGCCTCTTGGAGGCCTCAGAAGGTCAAGAAGGGTGTTTGACCAGGTGTCAGTGTGACCTAAATATTAACTGTTCAAAATTGTTCCTGAGGTGGCCACAGAATAGCTCACTTCAGTACTGTTCCCGTCGGCCGTCCTAGGTGCAGGCTGCCTTGAGTTCACCGTGGTGAGTCGCTGCCTGGCATAGCAATTGAGTATGGTTATTTTTTCACTAAATAAACTTTGGTAAAATAATAAAGAATGCTGGTCTTGAAATCAGGGCACAAGTAAAAGCTTTGAAAGATAAGAGACTTAAGGTGAACTTGCTAAGAAAGATACCAAATGTTTACCTAGAGAAGTGGCAAGTACTCAGTACTTTTTTTGTAATGCATATATCATCAAAAAGTGTTTTTCTGTCATGAAGCTGAAGAATACTTGATAAACAAAACAGTGTTGACTGTTAACTAGGGGGAAAAAATGAATCTCTGTCAACCCATGTACTTGGAAACGCTTGTGCTTGGTGTGCTCTGTCCTTCAGGTGAGATTAGCTGCTGCTTAAGTTATATATACATAGGGACGAGAATTGACCCGTAACAGTGCAAAATCTTTAGAACATGGCTTGTGTCTGTCCATTAATACGTTATCTTTGATGTGGTTTTGGCTGAAGAAGTAGTAAGTGAGCGCTCCAGCACTTCTCTTGATGTCAGGCCTTTTAATTTACTTATAGGGCTGGACAGTTAGATGTCTTAGGAAATTACTGTGAAATTGAGATAGCTAGATCTGTTATCTGTGAAAGTAAATCTCTAAAACTGCAAACTAGGTTACCTGATTTAACCATTACTGCATTCCCATTTTAAAAAATATTGGGCTGTGAACTGACTTGGAGAGGGTCTAGTGAGTGTATTCAGAGCTCTGGAAAACATGTTTCAGAAGACAGCACTTAATACTACTTGGTTGGTCAGCAGAAGGTCCATCCATCCCTTTAAAGTGCGTAGGAGGTGACAGCAGCAAGGAGGGGACTGACTAAGTCCTGAGGGCAGTTGCTGAAGATTAACCTTCCCTGTGCTTTTCCTTCTGGCAGTGAATCCTTCCTGCTCATGCCTTGCCCCTTCTGGTTGTGCTGGCACACTTTTTTGTGTGTCTGTGTGAGGTTCTCATGTGGATGGAAAATAACTAGCGAGGAGGTCTGTTTAACTCGGGTCATTTCTTGTTCTGTGCATGAGATCCCTGAATGGATGTTGAACTGGTGTGATGTAAGGAACACTAAAGGGACAAGCAGTTCACAGAACAGTTTGTCTAAAACCTGCAGCAGAAGGTCTGACTGCACGAGCAGCTGTAGCCTCCTCTTCCACATCCAGCACCTCTCCTATGCCTGCACGCGCTTTCCTTGCCTGTAAAAACCAGTAATTTCCCTCGCCAGTCTCAGTCATTTGCTTTATTAATGGTTTTGTAGGATTGGGGATGGAGGGTTGGTGGGTATTTCTTCTACTGAAACGTCTTCCTACTTAATATATGGTGTTGGTGCTGCTGTTTTCAGGTTATAAAAAGTATAATTCTTAACACATTCAGAACAAATGCAGTTTGCTAAAACAAATGGTTCCTACAGGCTTCTTTTGCTCAGGGAAACAAGCAGCCATTTAACAAAAACGTCACTAAAGCTTTTTCATAGCTTCTATCCACTCCTTTTTTTTACTGTAAATATTGGATTTGGCTGTAGGCAAATCTAGGGAGCAAAAAAATAAAAATTATTCTTGTTGCTGAAAGATGTTTTGAAACGTAAGAAAACACATCTTTTACAATTCTATGGTTATGCAGATACATAGATTCAGGACAGAAAGACACAGGAGAAAGAAGATAAGGAGTTACTGCTTCTTTGCCCTGTTTGGGGGGTGTATTTTGTTGTGGGTTTTTGGTTTTTTGGGGGTTTTTTGGTGGTGTTTGGTTTTTTGGAGGTATGGTTTAGAAAAGCTGAAAACCTGTGTAACATTTCAAGAAAGAGTAGTGAAATTAGAGGCATAATATGCTAGTTATTCAAAATTACATTAATTCTGAATGCTTTACTAACTCAAATGGCACCGTTTTATGTAAAACTATACAGTTTTGACTAAATGTAGCAGCATTATTGAGTCAGTAGACTTGAGGTATGATAGTTTTCTGAGCTATCCGTATAAATTATTTAATCCATATTAAATAGGTGTAAATATTTGCATACAAATTCATTTCTGCAGTTCTTTGCATTGAACTCATTCCTTTTCCAGAGAGATTAGCCGGCCAACAGTGTACAGTGCAAATGCATCTTTCTAATCTACCTATTTAGCATTATAATCTAATAATGCATATATGCGTAACTCAGAATTCATCTTGTGCCACTTGAGAGTGCAAAGTAATGGATAATCTCTAGGTCATTTTAAGTATAAGGTAAAGATAGCTGAAATGATTGCTTGCTTCTCCTAAATACAGTTCGTGAAACATGATTTTTTAAAATTTCTTTTTTTAATAAGGGCTTCTGGTGTCACTGAGACTCTTGAACAAAATTCATTTCAGAGGACATCTTTAAGTCTAATTTATTGGTGGTAGATGTTTGTTTCCTTCATTAATAATTAGAGTTTTTTAGAAAACATTTATTGGTGATTTAAAAAATACTCAAAATTTTCATTGTGATGAATTGGGAGATTAACTTGCAAAGCTGTCACTCTTTAAACAGTGTTTTTGTAGATAAGAGTGAAACAGACAGATTTTCAGGTCCCTGCCAGGACATTTTACTAGGTTGATGTTTGTTGGACTTTGGAAACCTGTTTTGGAGAAGGCAGAAGCAAAAAACTAATTTTATTCTCCTTCTAAAGTACTTCCTGTTTCAGAGTACTTTCTGTTGTTTCATCTCTTTGTCTTGGCTCCCTCTAGGTTGAGGAGAGACCTTCTCACTCTCTACAACTCCCTGAGAGGAGGTTGTAGCAAGGTTGGGGGTTGGTCTGTTCTCCCTAGTGGTGAGTGATAGGAAAAGGGGAAATGGCCTTAAATTGCGCCAGGGGAGGTTCAGGTTGCATATTGGGAAGAATTTCTTTACTGAGAGGGCTGTCAGCCATTGGAACAGGCTGCCCAGGGAGGTGGTTGAGTCACCATCCCTGGAGGTGTTTAAGAGGTGGGTGGATATTGCATTGGGGGACATAGTTTAGTAGGTTGATAGGGCTGGGACAAAGGCTGGACTCGACGATCTTCAAGGTCTCTTCCAGCTCAAACTATTCTATGATTCTATAAAGAACTGCATTAAGTTATGAAGCCTGATCTTTGTTTCACTTGATCTTGGCAAGTTTCTGTTTAAATTATAAATTATCTTAAAAAGTATTCTCATCACATGCGTATTAATGTGGCAGTAAGTGAATGCACCTGATCTGAACCATTCAGCAAGAGGTAACCTTACACCTTGGTGGAATAAGGCATGAAAACTAGATCTGTAGCTGCACATGATCATAAGTGGTGTGATATGAGAAGATTTAAGTATTTGGGCTCTAAGCTTTGGGAAGGGACAGTACTAGATGGTGGTCACAGAACATTGAGCGGAGTAGGCTGTGAAGCCACCCAGTGTGGAGACTAAATGTGCTGGTAAGAGTAGAAGGAAAAGCAGAGAGACCACCATGGGTCTGGTTTCAGAACATTAGAGTAAAAGGATCTGAATCCCTTCATTTTACTTAAGAGAAGTGTAAATAAAATCTTGATCGTATGTGTTAGGTAGTTGCACAATATGGATGTTCAGATAGGAAAAAGATTTCCCACTAGAAAGGACTTCAGAGTGAGCGTGGTGCTGATAACACCAAGGTCGCGGGTTAGATCCCCGTTTGGTCCCCATGTGTTGCCTCATCTAGTTGATAGGTGTCCCTGCCTGTGACGGGGAGGTTGGATTAAATGATCTCTAAGGTCCCTTCCAGCCTAGGCCATTCTGTGATTCTATGATTAAAAATGCATAACATTGAGTAGCTGGAAATCTTCATTAACCATGAGAGATGTTTTACGGTAGAGTATGATTAAAAAATAGCTTTCTGGTGAGATAGTAAGTCTCTAAAAGGGGACTTTTTTTATTATTTTGTTTGGAGAAAGTTAATGAGATGAATTATCATGCTGCATATGCTTTTTCTCTTTCTTCTTTTTTTTTTTTCCCCCCTCCCCATGGCGTTGAAGCAGGGTTTAAGAGAAGGATTTAAGGGCAGTTTATTAATCGTCATGGGAGTGGAGTACTGACCTCAACCTGCTTAAACTGCATTAGGAGGACTGTGTCATACTTCACTGTTTCAGCGGGTTGTCTGCTTTATTGTCCTGATACATTTTAGGGTTTAGTGTGTGTTTAATCTTATTTGAAACATCTGATCATAGATGAAAGTGATTTGTAGTTGATTGGTTGGATAGCTTGGGAGCTAAGAAAATCTGTTTCTTTAAGTGTCATGTTCACATGCTCAGTGTTGAACTCGTGGCCAGGTTTGAACTCTCAAAGGAAGCTTTTTTTCCTGCCAGCACTTCTGCCAACAGAAGGATGCTTTTATGTTTCCTGCTGCAGCTTAAAGTACGAAGTGTCTGGGATTTTGTAGGCATCATTTATTTTAAACAATTGACTTGCATTGCAAGGGTAACGATGGCCTTTTTTATTTTTATTTTTTTTTGGCCTGTTAACTGCATGGTGTAAAATCCTTCTGGTTTTAAGCTTCCTGATATTGTAATGCCATAGTGTGTGCTTTCAGATGCATTTGGTTTTGATAAGGCAACCTCAATTTCCTCGTTCAAAGTGAGGTTTTGAGTGTATTGCATGTTGTATACTGAGTATGCTGTAGAGCATATTGGGAGTACATAGAGGCTGACAGTCTACAGCCCTGTTTGTACTCGCCTTTTGTTTACATGGAAAGAGAAGAAAGTGTTATTAGTAAGAAAAAAATAGTTTAAAAGTGCTGTGAACTACATGCTGTATTTTTCTCTTTAGGCTTAAGCAAGCTAAAGCTTCACAATAACTGACAAGAATGGACAGTTACTTTAAAGCTGCAGTCTGTGACTTGGACAAACTACTTGATGAATTTGAACAGAATACAGGTTAGTTCCCCTGCTGCCTTGTTCCCCAGCATAATAATATTGTTGAAATGACTGTTAACATTTAATTTTAAAGTAATATATGCTAAATAAAAGCTTGTATTTGTGAATAGGTATGATTTGGCATGATTTCTGGAAAGAGAGAGGTTTAATAAACTTTGCTTTTGATTTCTTTTTTGCTTTAAATAGATGACTATGACTGCTATAGAACACCTCAAAATCCCTATGACTCAAAACACCATTCTCTTTCTTCGGTTTTGGATTGTTTACAATATGTGTACCCAACACCAAAACTGCAAGAGGATGCTAACAACAGTACTTCAGAAGAAGTCTCTTTCGCTAGCCACATTGGAACAAGTGAAGCGCATCCGAGTTATTCACCACAAAATGAGAAGGGCGTTGCTGGGCCTGATCTTTTGTCCACTGTGGACAGTGGTTCCTTAAATGAAATTCAGACTTCAAACCTGGGAAGGTGTAGTATACCTGTGTGTGATCTTGTTAATGACACGGGTAACTTAATCCATTCAGTGGCTGCTCATGAAGATACTAAAAAATTGCAACCAGATGACTTTCAGTACAGTGAAGGTTTGATTGGCTTTGGCGTATCTTCTGTACCTGTTCCTACTTGTGTGTCATCAGCTGGTTGCAGTGGTGTTTTAAGTACAGAGCAGAGTGATAGAGACTCAATGCTACAAGAGTTAGGACATTTTAAAGCAGAGGGGATTAATCATGTATCTTTAAAATCAGACTGTTACGCTACAGCAGAGATCTCAGATCCAGGTGAAGATCAGCAGGCCACAGAATCTATAAAGTACAGTGAAGTTTTTGATAAGCTTGAGCAAACAGCTTGCCTTAATACTGCTTGTGTCCCTGTAACATCACAAAATTCTAGTGCGTACAGTCCCAAGGATGAGAAACCATATGAAAAATTGCTTTGTGAACCACAAGGTGAAAGTGCGTGCTCTGCAGTAAGCAAAGAAATGTATGGAAGAAATGCCACAGAAAAGGTAGACTCAAAAGAAGAGAGTAATGTTGAATCCATGCCTTCATATTTGCCAGAGAGCCCACAGCTGCCTAAAAGCAATGCAACATTACCTGGAAATTGTGTTTTATCAGGCTCCTCAGGTCAAACAGTAGCTGAAGTAGAATTGGAAAAGAAAATCACAGAAGAGAATGTAGGTAGTGAAGAACTTCATAGCAAAGAAATATTAAATACTGTTGCAACTTCATGTATTGCAGTTGAGGATGTCCAGACCTCGCTGTCCTGTCTTTCACTTCCTGTGTCTATATGTGGTTCATCAGTTCTAATGGAAGAAAAAGTTAATCCTCTACCTCAGAATGAAGGGGTGGAGGTTATTAGTGATATTTTAACTGTTCATGCTGGAAAGTCTAACACTGATCTCTCCAGCAGGGAATCCTGCAAAAACACTGACTTGCATGAACAGGAAGCATATATATCTAAAATCAATGAACGTGTTGTGCAAGAAAGTATAGATGGAGAGAATTATAATACTGAGAATGTAATTGATGGTAGCGATTCTCAGCAAACCAAAGCTTTTGCTTTTCTAGAATACGAAGCTGAGCTGTATGATGTTGGTATAGACTCTTATTACAATGAAAGTATGAGCCCAGATATGCCTGACTTCACTGTTGAGGAGAGTATTATTAAAAGTGATACTCTAATAAGTGATGCTGAGCTTGATGATTTTTTGTATGGACAAAGTCTTCAATCCAATGTGTTGAGGTCGTCAGACAGTGGTAGTAACTTAATGGAAGCTGATACAGATGAAGAGAGCTCAACAGGTGTGAACAACCTGAGTTTCACAGAGGTCACGGAAGAGCGTATGCAAGCAAAACTGAAGGAGGTGGCAAGCATTAATAGTAATCTTAAGGTATCCCTTACTGCCAATGAATCAGAATCTGCAACAGAAGACAACATGTCTTATGTTCAGGACGTGACTGAGAGTGACAGTGGAGTACTAGTTTCTCATGTTCATACTGAAGGTGCAAGACCAAAGCAATTGCTTGGCCTTTCCCGAGGAGCTCTTGCCCAGAGAGAGCTGAACAGAACGGATGTACTTGAGAGAGAAAACCAGGAAAACAGTTCTGTTACACCAGAAGCTCCTCTCTCAGGCACAAGCATAAATGTTGGTAAAAATTCTGACCGTGTGTTCTCTGGGGAAGGCAGCTCTGAAGCTGGAGGAAATCAAACATCTGAAAATGTAGAATCACTTAAAACACCTGCAGCTCTGTCATGGAAACAACCATTGTGGGTTCCTGATTCAGAAGCACCCAACTGCATGAACTGCCAAGTCAAGTTCACGTTTACAAAAAGACGACACCATTGCCGTGCATGCGGAAAGGTAAGTTATTGGAGAAGGTGTGCTCTGTTATTGAAAGCAAATAAATTCTGATTTAGAGATAATCAGAATACAGAAGGGAAGGAATATTGACACAATTTTTCTAGGCTCAAAAGTATTTTATTTCAAACAAAAAAAAATTGTTTTGCCTTAATAGAAACTTAAAGACTCTTGGAAAAGACTGGTATTAGTTAAGAAATGTGTGGCGCATTTTTTTGTGAAAATAATTAAAAGGAAGTACAGAGAATGTTTGGTTTTATGTTTCATTCCTGGCTAGACTAATGTGTTTTGGAAAGAACAAGGAAGATGACACAGTGGACTACTTTGTAATAGTCATAGTGAATCAGCTTTTTACTCAACTTCTAAGTTAAGCTTAAGTATTTAAGCTTAAGAAAATTGAAGTGATGATGATTGGAATTCAGGTAAGGGATTATACTAGCTGTGAAACACTGTCCATGAATCTGAAAGGATTGCTTTGTTTCAGGAGTTGTAACAGCAGTACTTGTGCAAAGGAGTTGCAGCCTAATCTGTTCTCCTCTGTGTTCAGATGTATAATTTTCCAGGGGAGTCACTTTAGGGGAGAAGTGTGTTCCTTCTGTGAGGTGAACAATACTTGCCAACTTAACAAGTAATCTGTAGAAGTTTTTACAGTTATGATCTTCTACATTTAGTAAATAATGTAAAAATTACTCTTCAACCAGCATTCCCTTATCTGCTGCTGTGGCTTACACTTGTGCTAGTGCATAAATGGAACTAACAATACTAATCAGCTTATTTTTCAGTGTTACTCTGTAGGCTTTATGGATAAGGAGATAACAGCAAAGACTAATGTTGGGAATGACTAACTTTTTACATCTCCAGTGTTTGGAGGCATCTGGAGAGGCTTGGTAATGTTTTTCCCAGGATGGCTCTTCTAGCACTGCGTGTTCAAAGCATAGTACTCATTTGCTTCAACTGCAGTAAGTGTGAGCTAAATGCAGGTGTGAATCTGAGTGCCAAAAAAATTAAGAACTCATTGTGACAACCTAGAAGTTCAACTTAATCACTTGGCAGAATATCCTGCTGAAGTTTTGTAGCAGTTTAAAACAGTTCTGAGTGGGTTTCATTTTAGTCATAAGACTAAAAGTTCCTTTTTATGAGTTCAAGTTCCTGTTTACATTCAGTGTAAAATTTCTTGCATCTTGTCTAGAGATGGGAATAAAAGCACCCTTTACTACACAGTCCTGTTTGTAACCATCAGCAGCACCGTTAGTGTTGCTAATCTAGTGTGTTAACAGGTTGTGGTTTTTGGCAGAACAGTGTAAATTAGAGGGAGCATCACACTACATGTTCATTAGGAGAATAAGTGAAGGCAGTATAGGTGATCTCAGATGTATGGATACTGGAGTGCTGTGCAATTGTAACTCTGTCATAGCTTTTCCGAATGTGCAACATCTTAACTTTTTGCCTTGTAGGATTTTTTTTTATTTTTAATAGTAACTTTATTTTTCTTAAACAAAAAAAAAAAACATTCCTTGTGAATGTTTTGGGTTGTTTGTGAATATTGTGTGGTTGGTTTTTTTTTTCCAACCCCTTGGACATAAGAAGAAACTGGTAGGAATTCACACTTGTCCTCTGGGCTATTCTGTAAGACAACTGTATAGTTTTCATGTGGTACTGCAGCTTTTTTATCAATGCAAATAGCAACAGTTATGAATCCTGGCTTCTGTGCTGAAAGGAAGTGTGAGGTTAGTGGTCCCTGCTTTCTCACACATCTGTAGCACTTGTGAGGCCAAAACAGCTTCACAGTTTGTCTGTGTGTTTGTCTCTTGTTGTCTTCTTGTCTCTTATCCTCTTGTCTCAACCAGAATCAATGTCTTTGCTCAGCAGCCTCATCCTCATTTCTTTTCCTCTGTTACCTTACCTGTCCCTTAGCATGTCTTGACCTCTTGACTCCTGTGTGTTAGGATTAAACTGCCTCCTCTGTTGTGGGTCCCAGTGGCACCAACAATAAGGAGAGAATAACAACTGCAAAGGATTGCACTGCTTAGGATTTGAAATGCTAAGGTGGATTGTAGCTGATTAGCAATTAGTCTTCACCAGTTATATTCTTGGTATTGTTACTGCGCATGTGCATTTTAAGTCGAGGTAAATTACCTGTGACACTAATGCAGAAGCAATTAAAATAGTTTATTTCTGAGCATGTATTACACCAATCTAATATTACTGTTTTTACAGTGGCTTTTCCTACTTAAAGGAGTTCTAATTTAGAAGGAGTTTTAATTTTTTTCCCTCTGTCACTACTGTTAGGTTTTGGTGTAATTTTTCTTCCCCCCCCGCCCCCCTCCTTAAATCTGCTTTATTTTCCTAAGATAATCACCAGTAGCAGAAGACTTTTAGCATCCTTTCCACTTCAGTCTAGTCAGTAGCAGAAAGTTTTTGTCAGACCAAGGTTTCAAAAGATACCTTTTGTAAAGGCTAATACTGATTCTACAGTCTGCATGTAGCTAAAGATGAGAGAATGCTTAAGAAAACTGGCAAATAACCCTTGAAGGCACATAAGGCAGAGTGAGAAAAGCATCCAATAATTATGGGAACTCTTGTAGGAAACAGCTTTTCTAGAGACAATTATTTGAATGGGATTGTGCAGGTGTAGTCCAGGTTTGAGATGCACTTTTTCCCCATATCTGCTTAAAAGTGTACAGGATATATTTCCTGTTGGAGTAGAGCATATTCCCTTCTTTCAAAGCAGTCTTCATCACGCTTTTAAAAATACATTTCTAAAGGGATCTGGTAACATGAAGGCAACTATGCTTATTTTTTTCCTGACAGACCTGAGGAGTCTTTTTTAGCCAATATAGCTCCTGAGCCAGCATTGCTAAATAGCTTGAGAAACAGTGACCTCTGGCTTAGGTAGTTATCCTTGAGGTAGAAGAGGTAGCTTGGCTTGAAATTTTGTGATAAACTGATACTACTTGTTATGAAGAGATTTGGTGCAGCACACAGTGCTGCAAGGTTGGTGGATATGAAATGGCTGTCTGCTGGTAGAAGACCAGATCATTCTCACCATTATCCAAATCTTAAAGGGAGATTGCAATAGTTACCTTTGGAAATCATACTAAAGCAGTAAAGCCAATCTGACTGAATTCTGGAGTTCAGTCCTTGCTCCTGTTACTGTTATGGCATTAACAGGAGTGAATTTGAGAATAAATGGTGCAACCTGCAATTCTTTTCATCACTCCAGATAAGAATTTTAATATAGTACCACTGTACTGGGTTTGCCTGTCTGGATTTCAGCAGCAGGGGGGGTCTTGTAGGGGTGGCTTCTGCAAGAAGCTGCTGGAAGCTTCCCCTGAGTCTGACAGAGCCAGTGCCAGTCAGCTCCAAAGAGGGACCCACCGCTGGCAAAGGCTGAGCCTGTCAGTAAAATGATAGGAGAGGAACGCCTCCACTAAAACATATTTAAGAAACAGAACTGCATCACACAACAACTGGCAGAGAGAGAGAGGAGTGAGAATCTGTGAAGACCCCAAGGTCAGTGAAGAAGGAGGCGGGGAGGATGTGCTCCAGGTGCCGGAGCAGAGAGTCCCCTGGGTTGTGGTGAAGACCATGGTGAAGCGTGTTGTCCCCCTGCAGCCCGTGGGTGGGGTGTAGATGTCCACCATGGAGTGGAGGACCCCATGCCGAAGTGGGTGGGTGCCTGAAGGGGGATGTAGCCCCTGGGAAGCCCACATTGGAGCAAGTTACTGCCAGAGCCTGTAGCCTGTGGAAGAGAGGAATGCCCACACTGGAGCAGGTTGGCTGGTGGGACTTTTGTGATAGCGCGGGGACACTAGAGCAGTTTCCCCTGAAGGACTGCCCCTCAGACTCACGAGGGGTGGATTTGCCCCTTGTGAGGTATCTCATGTTGGGCAGTTTGTGATGAATTGCCGTTTGTGGGACAACTCACACAGGAGAAGAGAGTGTGAAGATAGTCTCCTGTGAGAGGGACCCCACAATGGCCCTGGGGAAGAGTGACGAGTTCTCATCTGGAGTGAAGAAGCGGTGGAACCAACGTCGGATGAACTGACCGTGACCCCCATTCCCTGTCCCCTTCCGCCGCTCGAGGGGAGGAGGTGGAGAAACCGGGATTGATGTGAAGCCCGGGAAGAAGTGAGGAGTGGAGGGAAGGTGTTATTTTTCCTTTTAAGATCTGGGTTTTTATTTCTCACTACTTTTTTCTGAGTTGTTCTTTTAATAAATCTAACTAATTTCCCCAAAATTGAATCTGTTTTGCCTGGGACAGTAAATGCAAGTGATCTCCCTGTCCTTATCTCAAACCTTGAGCCCTTTGGTCTATTTTCTCCCCCTGTCGAGCAGAGAAGGAGGGGTGAGAGAGCAGCTGTGTGGGCACCTGGCTGCAAGCCAGGATCAAACCATGACATACCATTTATGTCCTTGTTGATGCTGCTGTTGGTTGTGTACGTATTGTGGCTTTTGGTTGTTTTTCTGAAAGTTGGTGGGTTTTTTAAGAGAGATTAAGATACAGGCTTGAATATTAGGCTGCCGAGAGTTTAGAATCAAACAAGTTTATTTCTTGGAAGAGTTTTCTAATTGCAGTGCAATTGTATACCAGCTGCTTCCAACTATAATATTAAAAAAAAAATAATCCAATTTTAGCTGTCTCTGTGGGCACTCGGCCTTAGGTGATTAGATCTGCTCACAGCAAGAAATTTCAGGTTTCATGGCTGAATCTGAGAGAATACTGGCAGGAGCTGAGTGCTTAGCTGTGTAACGTGGGCATTCCTAGCCATGTGTAAAGAGTTGGATTGTAGACATCTAAAGATTGTTTTGGTCCGCCAGAAGTACTTGAGAGATTTCAAAAGCTTGTGGTATGAATAGGTTGTGGTGCAGTTCTAAATCTGCCCTCCTTCAGTCTACAAACCTTTTTAGTCTAGTACTTTCCCTTTTCCCTGAACAGAAATTTAAGGTACATATGCTAAAGCTCCTTTTCTCCTTCCGTGCTTCAAAAGTATGTATGCATGCATGCTTTAAGTAATGCAGTGTGGAACTTAATTCAGGAAATATTGGGATTTTATCTATAATATGTCTTCTTTTTTCGTTCAGGTTTTTTGTGGTGGCTGTTGCAAACGAAAATGCAAACTACAGTACATGGAGAAGGAAGCAAGAGTCTGTACTGGCTGTTATGATGATATTAATAAAGGTAAAAAGTTTTTTTGAGTACTTGCAGAAATCATTAAAGAAGAATAGGTACAGCTCGCATCTGTTTAAAACCACTGTTCTTTTGGGAAAGCTTCATTAGTTTGATTAGTTTATGTTTTCGTATTTTTGAGTGTCTTGTTTTCAGCTGGGACAGAACTAATTTTTCTTCTAGCTAGCTAAAGCAGTGCTATATTTTGGATTCAGTGTGGGATTTGGTATGAGGAGAATGTTGATAATACACAGATGTTTTTAATTGCTGCTGGAGCATCAAGGACTTATCTTCCTACGCCTTGCTAGCATGCAGATGCACAAGAAGCTGGGAGGGAGCATAGCCAGAGCAGCAGACCAAAACTGGCCAGTGGCATATTTGATATCATGCAGCATCACGCGCAGTTTATAGATGAGGGCTGTCCGGGAAGCTTGCGCTCCTCTTCCTGGACTGCGAATTTAAGATTTTTCTCTTCTGAAGTTGCTGGCTGGGAACAGACTGAGCCTCAGACAGTGCGTGGTGAGCATTGTGAATCACTCATTTGTATGTTCTATTATTACTATTACCATTGTTACTTTTATTTTATTTCAGCTATTACGTTGCTTTTATCTCCTTAGCTCTAGCATTCCCAATTCTCTCCCTGGTTCGCTGAGGCAGGTGAAGGGTGAGTGGCTGGCTGCTTGGTGTTTGGCTGCCATCCAGGTTTAAACCAGGACTCCAACATGGAGGGAGGAAGACAATAATTTTAATTTTTAGTTCATTTGCAGTTATTTTAAACTTTGAGCAGTGAGCTGGTTATTTTTTTATTTTAAAAAAAAAAAAAGGTAGGTTGGAAGTCCATAGGAGTAAATATGAAGTTACTGGATCATGTGTGGCAGGAGTCTAGCAAAAGTGATCCTCCCTCCACAGTGGCCTTCTGTGTGTTTAAAGGCTATGGGACTGCTTGTTCTCACAGGTTTTTTGCCTGTTTTATATAGCTTTCTGTCCTGGTATTTTTACAAGTAACTTAACTGTACTACAGTAATTGAATCATAAGATAACTTTTTCTTAACTGAAAACTAAGCATGGGTGCTTATGGAAACATCAGGAGAAAAAAATGAAGGTCTAATGTTTAATATTCAAATAACAAGTTGAAAATATAGCAGATTTTTAATATGTCACCTGAGTGAAATTTGACTTGATAATGTGGTATATGTATGTGCATCATATGATTCAATGCAGCCACGTACAAGGAGGTCTGTTTCCATGCTGGGAACAAATTAGGCAAATGTAGAAGATGAAGAAATCTAAGTTTTCTTCTCTACAATAGCTGGAGTGTTCATTTTTTTGTAACTAGCTCACAAACTTTGCACTGCTCTTGCAAAAAAAAAAACCCCACACCAGTAACACTGGACTGAAAATGAAATTTAATCAGTTGTGAGATCTTAAAAACTAACCGCGCTTTTTTAGCACAGGCATTTGAAAGGATGATGAGCCCAACTGGTCCTGCCCCCAATTCCAGCATTTCGCCTGAATGTTGTTCTGCTGCTCCACCTTCAGAGGAGGCCCAGATATCTGGTGCTGCTTGCAGTCCTTCACCTTCTGCATTGTTACCTATCTCAGTACTGAAACAGCCTGGTATTGAAGGTATGCTAAATGTAGTATAATGTACCTAACACTTTCAGGATCTCTTTGGGAAGACTTGTCTATGACATCATGGATACATACTTGATATAGTGTTATTTTTTTGTGGGAAGTGGAAACTCTCTGAACTGGGACACTAGAAAGCTACTTTTAGTTCCCGGTTTTGATACCAAGTATTGGCTTGACCAAGTTTGTCTTAAGTCTTCATTTATGAAACGTGAATATTAATTTTTTCATTGTCCTCTATTTATATTGTAATTTTTGTGTGTGTATATGTGTTACTTTCATAGTTTTTATATATCTTAGTCTATCTCTGGCTTGTGTTGCGACTGCCAGTCTTGCAGTAACATAAGTAAGTAGTTGTTTAGGGAAAAGTTGCTAGAGAGCAGTAGGGGTTCACTCTCTGTGTAAATACAAATGGTTAGTGCCTAAGAAGTGTCTTTGTTCTTCTACTAAATATCTGACCTTCTTCAATAATAAGAAATTTTTTTCAAAAGTGGTAAGCTAATTTTTTGTTAGTGTATTTCATCTTTTAGTTGCAATATGCATGTCATTCTTACATTACTACAGAGGGACAATTGAGCAAGTAGCCTTCCTTATATAGGAACTGATAGATCTAACTATAGCATGGCAGCTTCCTCTGCAAGTATGAGGTATTTTTGCAGTATTTGCCTGACTGGAGGCTGGCTGATGTCAAACTGTATGCCTGAGCTTGGTTCCAGTAAACAGATTCTTTTTATATTTGAGGGGAGTAGGGGCTTAATTTTTATCTCTTTCAGGTATTAGGTCAGTACAACAGTATAACAGTGTTTTTTTAACCTGTCCTAGGGCTGTGCCCGAAAGAACAAAGGAGAGTTTGGTTTGCAGATGGTATTTTGCCGAATGGTGAAGTGGCAGATACAAGAACACTTTCGTCTGGAGCAAAAACGTTGTCACAGGACTTAAGTACAGCAGACCCAGACTTGCCAGAGGTACATATGGTATGAATTAAGTATGTGTAGGTGCTTGAATTACCTGTTCAAATACCTTTGCTTGCTACTGATGGCACCCCTTACCATAATGTGACTTTTGCTTCACAGCTGAGCCAATGTTTGATTATCATCTGAGCCAAATATTTTTGGGGGGTGGCTGTGAAGTCCTTGAATTGAAATATTCTGTAGAACATACATGAAAGGAAACTGTGTTTGGTTTGGGGTGTATGTGAACTTCCAAAACCTTTTTCTACACAGCCTTTCCTAATTACTTTTATGAAGGTAACCTCAGCCATAGTTATGAAACTTGTCATTAATAACATGCTTACAGCAGACGTTTATGGGTTTTTTTCAGTGTCTTGCCTGTTGGATTAGACTAAAGAGAAGTTGCTTGGCACCCTAGAGTACTGCACTATAGGTTACTGCAAAACCTATATATTGCTTCTAATGAGAACTAATACTGAACTGAGAGGGGGATTGGCTTTTTTACAATAGATCACATTTGTGGTGTTAAACTAGATGCACTTGACAAGGAAAGTCCAAAGAAATGGTATAGGTTTCCTGTGGAAAGTTTTGGAGAGATTTCTTCAGGTGGAGCCTTTTTAAAATAAAACGGCTTTGAAGTGCTGTCTCAAGTGATAACATAAATTCTCAAGAGCTTTTAAAACAAATTAGTAAAGCTAGTAACCAGATCAGATCATTATTATTTGTACATGAATGATGTGAACAACTGCTGGGTATGCAGCATGAAATTCATCCTCAATCCATGAAGAAAAGATAATAGTAAATGTGACTTGATATGAACAAGGAAGGACTCCTGTCTTCCATTTTGGGGAAGGAGTAGGATATTTTCACTTGCAGAAGATGAGCAGTGTCTAAAATTAAAAGCAACATGGACAAAGTGAGTGGGAAATGATCAGCTGATGGTTCTTACATGCAGCTTCACAAGCTCAAACAAAACTACCATATTGCAGCTTTAAATTAAAGTATGTACTTTTCTGGTGGTTTGGGGAGGGGGGGATGTTCTGCAGAAAAGAACATATGCACCCACAGAGGGGTCAGATTATTTTATTGTCTATTTCAGAGTATTATGAGAACAAGGCAATACAAGCTTTTTATACTCTAGTTTTAAGCAGCAAAGGACAACAAGCAGGGTAATCCACCTAATCATTACTACATAGAGTTAGCCATACTTATTAAGAGAGATCCATCACCAATTGCCCTAATATCATCATCCAGACCCGCAGTGGCTGGTGAGCCCCTGTTGCAGCGAGGATTCTGGTGAACCATCCCGGCAATTGGGAAGTCCTACACAGTGCGTCCACTTGTAGGTGAGGTCTCTGAAGTCGCTGCAAGAGGGTCCAGCTTTTACACTGTTAAATAAACAGCTTTACATAACTTCAAATGCGGGAACATCTGATGTTGTTCACTCAGTTACACTCCTCCCGCAGTCTGGCCAAGGCTGAGGGAAGAATACAAGAGAGTCTCCCAATCTATTTTGGTCCTTAAACACATATTTCTCACCCAAGCCAGGCCTCTGGTCTCACGGTATTGTAACATATTTCCAACAAAGCAAGAGACAGCTAGTTTCCCAGCCTTGCATCTGGCCTTTAGATAAAGAAAGATCGCTCTGCTAGTTCCCAGCGCACATTTACTGTTACAGCAAAGCTTTTATAGACTGACATTGGAATATATATATTTATATACTAAAATAGATTATCAGTACATTACATATGTGAAGAATATTATATAGTGTGGGGTCGTGAGGTTCATCTATAGATTAACTTCAGTTCAGGGCCTATGATTCAGGCCCTAGCAATACAACTGGGTAACACATAATCCTGAATGTGGTGCCACAAGATGCTGTGAAAGTCAAGAATATAAAGTGATATGAACAAAACAGCAAGCAAATTCATGGAGAAGAATTCTGTTAGAGGACAATTTAGTCACATTCTTGTTTGTGTGGTACTATTTTTGGCACTGGTGTTTTGGTTTTTTGGGGTTTTCTTCTGACATGTGAGTTCTCTAACCAGAGTATTTACTGCAACCTGATGGCATTCCAGGAAAAGTATTACAGGGCAACCATAGAGTTCTTTGCATTGCAACAAGAAGAAAACCAAAGTCTTCCCTATTGAGATAGGTGCAAGTACACGCTTACCATACAATAGCATACCTCTTAATTTGGTTTTGGTTGTGTTTTTTCACTGACTGCTCACATCCTAGTTGTGCCTATGCTCATAGGTTGTCACAGGTTGTCATATCCATTTCAGTGGGGGAGCAGCATAGGTTTGACTCCAGGCTAGAAATTAATCAGATTGTAAAACACTGGACTCAGCTACACTAATACACAGTGTGGAAATAGAAATACGTTTGTAGTACTGAACTGCTGATCCCAATGATGGCAAATGACAATAACAACAATGTTAAGTAGCTTTGAGTGGGGAAACAGGGATACTGAAAAAATTAGTGGAGAGGTACTTGGTTTATTGTCAGGCGTGTTATATCTGATTGTATGCTGAAATGACTGATCTGCAATGCTCTGATACGAATTTTCTGTTACTGAGCAAACAAATCAATGATGCGTGATCGCCTAATGTAACTCATAAAGATGTATAAAAAAATATAAAAAATATCCAGATGTTTGGTGTCATCTTGTTTAGAGGAAATGCATTCTCAGTACTTGCAATAGATTTTCTTTTTGCTTCTAGAAAGCTAGTTTGCCGTGAGACAAGAGTGTAGATTATTATTTTTTTTCCTTCTTCGTAGGCTGCAAACCCAGAGGAAGATGACACATTAACTCATGTAAATCCAAAACTGAAGGAAGAAATAGATATTATTACAAGAATGGAAGAATTATGCCCTTCTGTTTCTTCACCTGATGCACAGCAAGCCATTCCAGGCCTGAGTGAGGTCGTACATGGTTATCAGTCGGGAATTTTAGAAACTATAGAGTGTTCTCCTGCCGCGGAACCTGAGAAGACTAGTTCCAATTCAGTTGATCAGGCTGCAGGTGATCTGCCTGTTAGTCCTTCAAGTTACAGAGCACTATGTGGTGTTGAAAACTGTGTTCATAAAGGGATCAGCCTTGTTCCTGATGGTGATAGACTGCCGCCACTTTTGCTTGCAGTGGGTGAAAAAGGAAAAGGTAAAATTTTAGAAAATTGTTAATATTTCATCAACTGATGCGAGACTTTTAAATATGAACTAGTGTATAATCTGTATTTTAATATAGTTCTGATCTCACTCGCTGCTGCACATTGGATATTTGAATATATATTATTGACAGGATAATATGTAATGAAGAGAATACTTTATCACTTAAATGCCGTATAGTAGTGACTATGCTCATGGATGGTAACTAACACTCCTATTATATGGATGAGGAGACTTGCACCTTTGTTACCAGTTACTACTTTATTTTTAAGTGTTCTTTGAATCTTAGGGTACGGTATTTTTTGATTGATTTGTAGCAACTTTAAGTTTGAGAATAATTAGCACCTTCTTAGGAGAATGGGACAGCCTTTCATATGCTATGTCATTCTTGTTTTGTGTAGTTGGCTGACATGTTGAACTAAATTGAATGTTAATTTATTTAGATCCCCTAGTGGAAGAACATCCGTCTCGCCAGCAAGTCACCTTGCTTCTTGTGGAAGGAGGTTCTAATCCATTAACTTTTATCCTAAATGCAAACTTGCTTGTAAATATCAAGCTAATAACTTGTAAGTAGTGCACATTTTCCATTAAATTTGCTTTCTTTTGCTGACTGTAAAACAAGATTACTTTGGTGTATTATCTTTTTAATTAAAGATTCTTCAGAAAAGTGTTGGTACTTCTCCACAAATGGACTACATTGTTTGGGTCAGGCAGAAATTATCATTCTGTTGCAGTGTTTGCCAGATGAAGAGATTTTTCCTAGTGAAATATTTAAATTATTTATTGACATCTATAAGGATGCAATGAAAGGTATGTGACTTTTTATTTTATAATATCTTGTTGCTGATCTTTAAAGCTGGAAGTTGATACGGCATTTTTCTTTACATATCTATGGGTCTTTAATAATTCTGTTGAAAAACCTTGTAGTGTTAGCCCTGGCTTCTAAATAAACAGCAGGAAGGGGGGGAAAAAAAAGTTTGTTTCATATACTTATGCTCTTATTTGCAGACTTTTTTGTTGTTCAGTCATACTGTGTTGGAAATTCTGTATATAAGTCCTTGAGTCTAATGGTTTAGGACATCTGCAACTTAGGAATTTTCTAGAAGTACAATAATCATACATGTATAAATAATGGAGGTCTGTTAATCGAAGTTCATCAATGGGTGTGTGTCAGAACATGGTACACTCCAGGGTTTCTGTACACCCCAAGGTTTTTGGCATTTGTTTGGGAAAAAGATTATTCCATGCTCAAGTTCATTTAGTTAGTAAATACAGACCACTTAGACTGTGGGTTTTGATGTCTGTCAGACTTCCAGGAAGATATGAGAGACACTGCATGGCTTACCAGTCTGTAGGATGCCACTGGTCAAGAGTAGTTTTCTTGACAGTAGTGTATTACTTCTGCAGATGTGCGAATATTCTCTGTCCCTCTTTCTACAGGAAGGTTAATAAGAAGCATGGAAAACATTACTTTCACTGAAAACTTTCTTGGTAGCAAAGAGCATGGAGGGTTCCTGTTTGTTTCACCAACTTCTCAGAAACTCGATGATCAAATTCTACCAGATAACCCTTTTCTTTGTGGCATTCTCATCCATAAGCTGGAAATACCCTGGGCAAAAGTTTTTCCAATCCGTTTAATGTTGAGATTGGGAGCAGAATATGGGGGTAAGTTCTGACACTTTAAATAGCTGTATAAATGTAAGATTCTCTTTGGAAAATACGAGCTTTTTACACAAGCGAAATATTTAAAGTAATCTTTGCAGTATTTTGTATTACACTTCTGTGTAAGACTGAGGTTTTACGCCTGGGAATTTACATCATGCTGCTAGGCTCCCTTTATTTTTTTATTTTTTTTTCCTCAGCTGATTAGAAGAGGCTGGTTTACTGACAGCAGTAAACTTAGCAAAAGGTCTGACACTTGTAATAGGAGAAAGATTTGAAAGGAAGTTCACGAGCTCCATTTACAACTCTGACAAATTGGGTTTTTGAATTAAATTACTGTTATTGAGTATATTGGAAAAATATTACTGCTTCATGAAACAGATAAAGGTTCATTACTTTTAAGGATAACTTACTAATTAATACATTTGAAGTCTCTAGGGCTGTAAAAATGCAGGAGGCATTCTTGTAGAGTAAGCTGGGTGCAGACCATGTAAATGTGCATCACCAGAGGTTGTGCAGTGACGCAACCTCCATGCAGGAATTACTTTCCACAGTCTGTTGCAGGCCAATGAGAGCATTTTCTCCTCTCATAATGAGATTTACATTGACTCTGCCCCAGCCTCACCAAAGGAAAGTGTTTAGCAGACGCCCATTGCCCTGAGGAACAAATAAACTTAGCTTGAGAAAGACCTGGAAGCGAATACTGTCTTAAATACCTTCTAGAGTTGCTTGTGTACTTGCATGAATAATGCAAGTATTTTAATTTAGCAATATATGTGCTGTTTGTTTCCTCTTGCACTGCTGCTGGAGAGCAGGAGTTCAGCTAAGATGCAGCATGCAGCAGTTCCCTAAGTGGAATAGATTTCAAAAATGTATTGTATACAGCTTTCCTGACCTGAAGGCATTTTTGATAAATAAGCCTGCTATTCTAGAAGCTGCAAATCCATAAATGAATGACACATATTTGTGGACTTTTGTGAATCAGTAGCTGATTTCTACTGACCAGGCTTCTGCCTGCATGTTGACAGGGGTGATAGCTTCTTTGTCATTCTTCTTTCTCTTAGCAAACTACTTGTGGTTTGATTTGGGATGTTGTTTGGATTTTTTTTTACCAATTTTGCATCTTTTACCTCGCAGTCCTGAGTTATATAGGCTGCTTGTTTTCAAATGGCCACATACTGTGGTCTGTGGTCTCCTGCATCTCATTCCCTTCCCTAGTTTCCATCTGCATGTTTCCCACTGCAGCCATGAGACTTCATGTTACTTTGTGTGAACATCCTAACTCACTCTGTTTTATCAACACTGTGCGGTGCTTCACTTTGTATTGTAGCATTAACATAGAATCAGATGTTAACCTGTACGGTATTCTTATTCAAACAACTACAAGGCCTTGCAAGCCCTCCTGCAGCTGGTGACCCAAAGACTGAACCCAGGATGTATTTTCATCCTGATCGCCTATTGCAGGAAACAGACCTGACAAAGCATGTGCAAGCAGCAGCAAGTCTCTGCCACAAAATCCCTGGCAGTAGGACAATGACTCCATGCAATGACATTGCAGTAGGATGTAACAGTGGGTAGCAAAACCGTACACTGGGCTCAAGGATAGTCTGTGGCAAAGAATCAGACAGGGCCTGTAGTTCCTTTGGCTGGTCAGATACTGAGATTAAGAAACACAGTCTATAGCTGAAAATAAAAATACGTACTTGGATTAGCAAGTTTTATAGTAGTTGATAGATCAGTGTGACCTTTTGTTCTTTCTTCCCCCACCCTAGCATATCCAACTCCTGTATTAAGTTTCAGGCACCGGAAGCCACTTTTTGGAGAGATTGGACACACAATTATGAATCTGCTTGTTGTGAGTAAATGTTTTATTCTCTTCCCTTTCTGTTGTAATTTAGATTATGTAAAATGCCCTCAAAGCTCTTATTCTTGAAACCTTACCACAATTAACCTTGGTGACATAAAAAAATCTTTGGCAAAGTCATTGGAGTAAGTCAAGTCTGCAATTTATGCTATTTCCTGAGAAAGTTTTCTTCTATTACGGAAATAATTTGATTTAAACTTCCAGTAAGCCTGTATTCCTGACTAGTAGTAACCTTGCTTTTCTAATACATGGATAGAACTTATCCTTAATGCTGTGATGAAAAGTGCTGTAAGGGTATGGAAAGAAATGTATGTGTTGTTTAGGTGATCACTAAATCTTTTCAGAATCTAGAGACCATTATGGCTGAGATGAAACTGCAGTCTTTAGTCTTGTCTTTTGCCACTGTTGATGTCTGTGTCATTACATAAGGAATCACAATCAGAGGAGTTGCACCATCTGAAAAAGTGGTGAGATTTTCTTCTTAATGGAAGAATCTTACATTTTAATTACTTGAGCCTGCTCTGTGCCTGATTGGTGAAGAGCCAGTACCAACATGGAATTGCATCTTCAGACTTTGAGGAATCTTAATGTTGTTCTCCTGGTGAAGGAGGCTTCTATGGAGTTTATTTTCAGCTGGCTTAGAGTTACTCTGATTCTCCTTCATAGCTGTGTCTGTAGTGTGAGTCTGAAGCAATGATTAAAATGCCTGCTTCATCAAAAGATGTATTCCTGACAAGAAGCACATGTTCCCACTGCTTGCGTTGCAAAATGCTGATTACCTGTCTCAGCTAGTACAAGACACTAACCTTTTTTTCAGCTGAGCTGGTAGAGGCAAATGAGATCATGATATCATTTTGTACCTAATGCTGTTCTGTTGGAACAAAACGGAATAGGGAAGTTTGCCGAAGTGGTTGAGATGATGGATGATAACTAATGTCAAAGAAAGGTGTAAGAAACAGTGCATCATTCAGGCTATGTAACTTAACAAGTTAGAGCTGTAGCATATGATATGAGCCTGGAAACAAACTGATCTAGGTGGTGGCTTCCATGCTTTATTTTAGAGAGGGAGAGGACTGAAGTATTTTGTCTAAAACAGTGTAAGATACTCAGGTGCATGAAGTAGTCATAGTCTAAATAACTCACTGGTAAATAAAGCTCCCTTGTTAGTGCTACAAATTTGCTAATATATTTACAAAGCTACCCTTCACATACATCTCCAAGACTAAATAGACAGTGGCTGAAGACTTTGTGATCACTTTTTTCTTACTGTAATATATGTAAAGTACTTTTATCTAGGTAGTATTTGTTATAAAAGGTATTTGTGTGCTAACGTAAAAACTTTGTCTGTTATAGGACCTTAGAAATTACCAGTATACTTTGCACACCATAGACAACCTGTTTGTTCATGTGGAAATGGGTAGAAGCTGTATTAAAATTCCCTTAAGGAAGTATAATGAGGTAAGTAAAACCACCTTGATTGCCCTTCTAATCCATACTGCTTTAGCCCTTATTTTTCATTTAATACCAGTCACATGAGCTCTAAAAAAAAATTTTTACAAAGAGAGCTGGTTCTTAAAGGCTGTGATGTTTTTATTCTCCAACTAGTGTCTAGGGTTCTGCAAGTGATTTCTCAGCTTGATAGTAGCTCTCTAAATTAATTTGCTATTTGCTCTGCAGTAGACTCTTTAAACTGATGTAAGCATATGATAGGGGAGGCAAAGGACCTGAAATAATTTGAGCACGCAGTTCCTTCTGCCTGGATATGTCAAAAGGTGCATAATGATGAAAAGTGGAGATTTAGGTTAACTGTTACATACTAAAAAGTCAGCAGTTTCTTCAAAATATTTTAGCACGTGTTTTCAAGAATGTTGTTTTGCTTAGAACTTTAAAAAAAATTTCTTGCCATTGTAGTTCTTTTTACAACTTGTTTAATTCGGTGTTGACAAAAACCAACCTAAATAGCAAACTGCATGAGGCTTTAGGTGTATTTTAGCTTTAAGACCAACAGAATCCCTACAACTGCAATTCTCATATTCCTGTGGTACTCACAACTTGCCTCTCTCAGCTGAAGTAGTATTTTTGATCATGATCATGACTTCGGTCATGATTTGCATTCCTAGTAATCACACTGTTCAAACTCTCTAGAAGTAAGTGAATAATTTGGGGGATTTTTTTTAAATAAGATGGATTGCTCTAAGGTCTTGAACTTAAAATGAGTACTGCGAAGTGAGATCTGTCAGTTTAATGACAAGTTTTGTATTGACAGGTAATGAAGGTGATAAATTCTTCTAATGAACATGTAATTAGTATTGGAGCAAGTTTTAATACTGAAGCAGATTCTCACTTAGTGTGTATGCAGAACGAGCATGGCCACTATCACACACAAGCAATCAGTGCTACTGGACATCCTAGGAAAGGTAAGCTGTCTAGAGTTCTGTTTTGCAGAGAAAAACTGTATATTTCTAGAGAAGAAGGGTAAGTTTGCTTTTAGGCTGCAAGGACACTACATATTCCCAGTAAATTGTTGAGACAAAGCTCAGCATTCAAGCAAGACAGTAATTTAAATGCGAAATAAAATGCTGCTGTTTGATACCAACACTTACCTACCTTTTCCAAGTGTTGTATTAATTGGAGATTAATATGTTCTTCCTCTTTGTTTCCAAAATCTTATTAGTATAGCTTCCATTTTCAGACATAATCAGATTCTTTATGTATAATAAATTTAAGATTTTGAAATACGTGTGAATTGGGTGCTATCTTTACATGTGTAAACAAACAGTGTCAATAACTGGATGTATGGAAATGTGGTAACAGTACAACACCGAGCAAACTGGTACAAGGCCATCCATATACAGAGAAGAGCATAGAGGTTCATTTTAGTTTCTGAAGGTAACACAGCTGTGCAGCACCTGGAGTGATGAGCCATGCTTTTCGACATGGCCCACTGAGGTGCCGGGAGAAAGGGGGAAATTTCCAGGTCAAAATTCCAAACTCCTACCATCTCCAGTGTCAACCTGAAAAGTTGTTCTGTGATTCATTATACATAGCTACTTAGTGTGTTCTTCTTGGAAGCATTGTGTGTAATTAACATACACATGCAAAGGTTTGGAGCATGGAAATGCACTTGTGTCATCTTTTCTTTCAGTTGCTTTTAGTACCTCTGAAAATAATCTAGACTTCAGGAATATCTTCTGTAAATAAATCTAGAAGTTGAGTGGCATGTTTGTTTTAAAGGAGAAAAAAATCCAACAAACAACAAACCACAGCCCTGTTTCTTCAAGTGTGTCTTGTCTTTCTATACTGTTTTGGCTTGCTGACAGTCTCTTGAAAGGATAGTGTATGCACTCACAAAATAAGTTAACAATGCTGGTCTCTTTTGCCAGGATCCAATTGGAAAAAATCCTGCTCTTTTTTAGAGTTATGTTTCATATCATCCTGTCAGTAAGGGAATTCTGTTAGTGCTTTCTGTGTAGTAGTAGCTTTTTTGCTGGCTTTTTAAAAAAGGACTGCACGTTGAATGTTAGTAATGACAAACCTGAGTGATAGGAACTGGTACTGACTTAGTTCCTACTTTTTCTAGTTACAGGTGCAAGCTTTGTGGTCTTTAATGGAGCCTTAAAACCATCTTCAGGATTTTTAGCTAAATCCAGTATAGTTGAAGGTAAGAATTTTGTTTTGTGTGGTTTATTTTCAAGAGAATTGAAAAAAAAAACAACAGCGGCAGTCTTCTGCAAGATCTTTATTCCTCTGGAAGCTAAACTTCAGGATTTTTAACTTCTTAGAACTCCTACTGCAAAAAAAGACCTGTATAAAAAAATACATGCTAGTTCACCTACGTTTTTTAGAAGATACTAAGTTTTAACTCTTTTAGTTACTGTGAGCTTTCCTTTACAACTGCCTATATATTAAATTGTTTTCATTGTTGTATTGATGAAATATGTGCATTGACGTACAGATGCAAAAAACTTCTAAGATTAGTTTAAGATTTATTTATTTATTCTTAATTCCATTGACCAGAAAGATTTTTCATTACTTCCCCTTTCATTTAGATATTTAGTAATTGGGGGATGAAGTCCAGTTAGTGTCCATTCATTAAAAACTATAGGAGAGAGGGTTGGTCCCGCTAGAATTTATGCCAAGATTCTACTAAAAAGCTGTGCTGCTCCTTCCAGAGATAAGTTGGAATTTCAACTGATTTTTCTTCTAGATGGACTGATGGTACAAATAACACCAGAAACAATGGAAAACCTACGTCAGGCATTAAGAGACAAGAAGGACTTTAAAATAACTTGTGGCGAAATGGATACAGGAGACGTAAAAGAATATGTAGATATTTGCTGGGTAGAAAATGAAGAAACAACAAACAAGGGGTAATTGTATTACCAAAGCAAAACATCTTAGAGAATTCTTTTTTCCAACTCTCAGATATCCACCTTTAATGTCTTGAAATTAATCTAAGATATTTTTAGTGAAAGAAAGTACTTGACAGCAAAACTGGAAAGGGGATAGAATGGTAAACTAACCACAATCCTCTAGATGGCACTAACAGAACAATTTTGCTTGTGTTTCCCGGAAATTTGTTTTCTCTGCTGGGGAAGCTGACAAGAAGAGTGTGCACCCTCAGTTTCTTAAGACCTCCATAAAATCAGTAATTAGTTTGTGTGAGGATGCAATTAATCCCTTTTAGCTTCCTTGTCTGGTGGGGCTTGGAAGTGCATAGTACTGCCCTTGACCGTTCACTGCTTGGAGTGCCATCATTCAGCAAAGCAAAATGAGATGTGATGGATGTGATCTGAATGGTTCCTTATGTAGCTTCAAACTTAAAACTATTGATCACTAACTCAAAACTTGTCTTACTTTAAGTTACTTCTTATGCCATGGGTTTTTGTTTCATAGGCCTTTTGCTGTGACTTCACTGGCCAGTTAAAACAAGTTGGCTTGACCTAAGAAGGTTTATAGCTGCTTAAATCTGTAAGATGAGGGTTTCGTTAAATTCAGTAGGCATTGTTTGTTCTGTATTCCGGTTCCTTTTGTAAAATCTGTGTTTTCAGGATGCAAGTCCAATTTTATACATTTTGTTACAAAGCTGTTTAAATAGCCTTTAAGGATGGCTAAACATTATTTCATACAAGTTATTCAATCTAAATCATAAAATGATTAACCATACTGTTATCTTTCACAGGATTTTAAGCCCAGTCGATGGAAAATCAATGGAAGGAACTCAGAGTGAAAAAGTACCACAAGGCAGAGAATTTGAAAGAGAGGGAAAAGTTATAAAGTGTACCAAAGTTAGTAAATTACATTGTTCAATGAGCTTTTCTGCTACTTTTTAGAATAGTTAAGTGGTAAAGTGATCACACTAAGGAAAGTTAATGTATAGCCATACTGATAGGCAGAACGTTCTTTGCTGCTCTTTTCTGTTTACCTACTTCTAATTTTTCTCCTCTGAAAAAAAATAAAAGCTAGCATTGATAACTGTAAATACATAATCCAGATATTCCCATGGTCACTTAAGTATTTTGATTGAATAGATGAAGTATTAGAATACTTTGCCAGCACTTCCCTGACTTTTTAATATAACCAGGCTGCTGACTGTCCTTATCCTTTCTGTAATTTCAGGTATACTATTTTCTAAAGGACCATGAACTATCCAGTCCTGTTCCTCACCAGTTTGCTAAAGAGATTGGTTTTGCCTGCAGTACAGCTCTGTGCCCACACCTTAGAACATTGAAAAATAATGGGATGAATAAGATAGGCCTAAGAGTTTCTATTGACTCAGATATGGTAATCTTTCAACTTTTATTGTAGACACTTATTTCAGCTGAAATCTTTAGTGGAAAGACCTTGAATCTCTCTCTGAGCGTTTTTGGGTTTTGCCTTATCCCAGGTCGAGACTGAGGGTGAAATCTCATGAAGAAGCTGTCTTAATGACTAGTTTTTCTTGAAGGGAATAGTCCTGTTTCCTTATTCTGTCCAAGTTCCCTAATTGCTGCTGGCAGTAAGCTGTCAGTCCTTCCCTAGTTCTAACTCTCTGACACTCATCTGCCTCCAAGGTGGGTCAATTTAGACACGCCTAGACTTGATTTTCTGATGCTTCTCTGGAAGTACATAGTTTTCTGCTGGTTTTGCTCCCTAATGTAGTTCAGTAAAGGGTATGTGCACCAAAATCTGTACAGCAAAAAAGGACAGGGCTGCCTATCCAAGGATGGAAGGGAGCAAAGACAAGGCATGTGATGCCCCTCAAAAGATTACAAAACTGCAGACCAGTTCAGTTTCTTGCTTCTGAAGGTGTTCCATGTCACACTTTCTTTTTTTTTTTCCAGAGAAGATGGAAATACAGTCCTGAAAGTCTAGTTTCCAGTAGTATATTTTGAAAATAATCTAATAGTAACTGATACTAGGATATAATCAGATTGCTCTTAGACAACAGGCTGAAGCAGTCCAGGATGCAGAGAATGTGTGGTGGCCCTGTGAACCCAGGGGGAATGTTCCATGCTTCTTGCTGGCAAGCCTAATTGGTCATGAGTGACCTCAAAACCCATTGAGTTGCCAGTACTGGAATGTTTTATCATTTCGTTCTAGCTGAAATATTCTTTTACCAAGGTAATATACTTCTAGTTGTCTCATCAATACAAAAAGTGTTAATATCCACACTATTATGTTTTCCTTCTAGGTTGAGTACTTAGCTGGATCTGGAGGTCACCTTCTTCCACAGAACTACCTGAATGAATTAGACAGCACTCTGATTCCTGTGATTCATGGTGGAATGTCAGATCCTACAAGTCTACCATTGAAAATGGAATTAATATTTTTCATTATAGAACATCTGTTTTGATGAGGCTTATTACAGGCACTGTACTGATTTGCTAGAACAGAACACCAAAGTTATAATTCTACAAACACTAAAAATACTAAAAGTTTCTAAACCTGTTATGATAGATTTTCAAACTGTTTTTTAAAATTCTGAAATCTTCTCTGGTTACTTTAATGCAAAGGGGTTGTACTTTGTAATGTTTCCTAAAGTTCTGAAAGTTTACACTTAATACAGGTGCAGAAGTGGGCAGGTTTTGTTACCTCTTTATGCTGTTGTAGCACTTACTATATGTAGTGTAGCTTCAAGCCATACTGTTTTGCCTCTTAATCTCAGATAAGTGTGTTACTAAAAGTTGTTATGGTCGCATCTAATTTCTGCCGCATGTGCTTTCCATGTGCAAATGAACTAAACACTGAAGCAAAATCTGGTGGAAAATTTCTTTCCATTGGTTCAACAAGGCCAAGTGCAAGGTCCTGCACCTGGGTCGGGGCAATCCTTGTTATCCAGTCTGGGGGATGATGTGCTGGAGAGCAGCCCTGTGGAAAAAGTCTTGGGGGTGTTGGTGGATGAAAAGCTGGAAATGAGCCACTGATACGCACTCACAGCCCAAAAGGCCATTTGCATCCTGGGCTGTGTCAAAAGCAGCACCACCAGCAGATCAAGGGAGGTGATTCAGCCCCTCTGCTCTGGTGGGACCTCACCTGGAGTTTGAGGTCTGTGTCCAGCTTGAGAGCCCCCAACACAGGAAGGATGTGGACCTGTTGGAGCGGGGCCAGAGGGGAGCCACAAAAATGATCAAAGGGCTGGAGCACCTCTGCTGTGAGGACAGGCTGAGGCAGTTGGGGCTGTTCAGCCTGGAGAAGAGAATGCTCAGGGGAGACCTTATAGCAGTATTCCAGGAGACCTGCATGGTTAACCAGGGATCTGCTGAGCAGACTCAGGTGAAAGGGGAAGAAGGGCTCACCACTTGGGTGGAGTACAGGACAGCTGTCAGGGAGTGTAGGGAGGCAATCAGAAATGCTAAGGCCTCCTTGGAATTAAACCTTGCGAGGGAAGTCAAGGACAACAGAAAGGGCTTCTTTAAATACATTGCCGACAAAACTAACACTAGAGGCAATGTAGGCCCTCTGTTGAATGAGATGGGTGCCCTGGAGACAGAGGACAGAAAGAAGGCAGAGTTGCTGAATGTCTTCTTTGCCTCTGTCTACACTGTTGGAGACTGTTCTCAGGAGCATCAGTCCCCTGAGGCCCCAGAGGAAGTCATGACAAAGGAGGAGTCTGTCCTGGTTGATGAGGAGTGGGTTAAGGATCAGTTTGAACACTTGAACATCCGTAAATCCATGGGCCCTGATGGGATGTACCCACGGGTGCTGAGGGAGCTGGCGGGAGTCATTGCTAGGCCATTCTCCATCATCTTTGGTAAGTCATGGGGAACAGGTGAGGTGCCTGAAGACAGGAGGAAAGCAAATGTCATTTGAGTCTTCAAGAGGGGCAGGAAGGATGACCCGGGTAACTACAGACTGGTCAGCCTCACCTCCATCCCTGGAAAGGTGATGGAACATCTTATCCTTGAAGCTGTCTCTAGGCATATCAAGGATAAGAAGGTTATTAGGAGCAGTCAGCAGGGCTTTGCCAAGGGAAAGTCATGTTTGACCAACCTGGTAGCCTTTTATGAAGACATAACCAGGTGGATGGATGATGGCCATGCAGTGGATGTGGTCTATCTGGATATCAGCAAGGCCTTTGACACCATCTCCCACAGCATCCTCATAGGTAAACTGAGGAAGTGTGGTCTGGATGACTGAGTAGTGAGGTGGGTCGGGAACTGGTTGAAGGGAAGAAGCCAGAGGGTTGTGGTCAATGGGGCAGAGTCTAGTTGGAGGCCTGTGTGTGGTGGCGTCCCTCAGAGGGTCAGTGCTCGGGCCAGTGCTTTTCAGTATATTCATCAATGACCTGGACAAGGGATTAGAGAGCACTGTCAGCAAGTTTGCTGATGACACAAAACTGGGAGGAGAGGCTGACACACCCGAAGGATGTGCTTCCATTCAGAGAGACCTGGACAGGCTGCAGGGCTGGGCGGGGAGAAATCTTACGCGGTTCAACAAGGGTAAGTGTAGAGTTTTGCACCTGGGAAAGAATAACCCCATGTGCCAGTATAGGTTGGGGACTGCCCTGCTGGAGAGCAGCGCAGGGGAAAGGGACCTGGGGGTTCTAGTGGACAGCAGGATGACCATGAGCCACCAATGTGCCCTCGTGGCCAAGAAGGCCAATGGCATCCTGGGGTGTATTAGAAGGGGAGTAGCACGTAGGTCAAGAGAGGTCCTCCTGCCCCTCTACTCTGCCCTGGTGAGGCCACATCTGGAATATTGTGTCCAGTTCTGGGGCCCTCAGCTCAAGAAGGACAGGGAGCTGCTTGAGAGAGTCCAGCGCAGAGCCACAAAGATGATGGAGGGAGTGGAACATCTCCCTTATGAGGAAAGGCTGAAGGAGCTGGGTCTCTTTAGCTTGGAGGAGGCTGAGGGTGACCTCATTCATGTTTATAAATATGTCAAGGGGGAGTGTCAGGAGGACGGAGCCAGGCTCTTTTCAGCGGTGTCCACTGACAGGACAAGGGGCAATGGGTGCAAGCTGGAACATAGGAGGTTTCATAAAAATATGAGAAAAAACTTTCACAGTGATGGTGACAGAGCCCTGGCACAGGCTGCCCAGGGAAGTTGTGGTGTCACCTTCTTTGGAGACATTCAAAACCCGCCTGGACGCGTTCCTGTGCTCTCTGCTGTAGGTGATCCTGCTCTGGCAGGGGGGTTGGACTAGATGATCTTTGAGGTCCCTTCCAACCTCTAACATTCTGTGATTCTGTGATTCTAGTGCCTGAAGGGGCTACAGGAAAGCTGGGGAGGGACTCTTTACAAGGGTGTGTAGCAACAGGATGAGGGGCACTGGTTTTAAACTTAGAGCAGGGTAGATTTAGATTAGACATTAGCAAGAAGTTCTTTACAGTGAGGGTGGTGAGACACTGGTACAGGTTGCCCAGAGAGGTCGTGGAGGCCCCATCCCTGGAGATGTTCAAGGTCAGGCTGGAAGGGGCTCTGAGCAACCTAATGTAGCTAAAGATGTCCCTGCTCACTGCAGGGGAGTTGGACTAGATGACCTTTAAAGGTCCCTTCCAGACCAACACGTTCTATGATTAGGAATTCAGATACAAGATCTTCTGTAGCAAACTTCACATGCCAGGATAAAATATAAGTGCATGCCTTCTGACACTTGTTGATGGTCACCACAAGAAAGAATTTTCCAGGTATGTTTATGAAGACTCCAGCTGAAGTCCTTAATGTTAGGATGTTATGCTGGTGCTTCAGAAACATGGGCTCTGATTTTTTTACAGAATAAGTGATTTCTTTCTTGTATTTATAAGGGTTTGTCTAAAATGGATGCTATTTTTACAAATACTGCAGTTTTTTTCTTTACTCTGTGCTTGGAACTCCTGATACAATTTGACCTTTGAAGGATTAATTAAAAAAACCCAAACAGATTACTCTTCATGTAATCTACACTTAGCAATAAATTGGACAAGACTTCTGCAATATCTTTTCTCCTCCTGTCTACTCTTTTGCCACCTCTTTGTAGCCACCTTTACTTTCAGGGAGTATTGATGTATTAAGTGTAAATTTTCACGAACAAACGATTTTTAGTATACCTGAGGTTCTTGTATAATATGTATTTTTTTATATTGGCTCATTAAGATCTATTTATGTATTTGTGATGCATGTGATTTGTACTGAGGTTCAGAGAACCACAGTGGGGGGTTGGCAATTGTCGCGTGACTGTTTATCAAGGACACAACCAAGATCCACAAGATCTACATTGTTTTCAGTAAAAATGCTGGTACAATTTTATAATAAGACTATTAAAACTTTGATGCCTTCTTGATGCTAATGGGGATATTTCATGTTTTTGTATCAAAAACAGTTTGTAACTTAACCTAATCTGCTCTGTTGTTACCTGTCCATCAAAATGCCGCTTCTAGAAGGGTTCGGGCATCCAGCTCTTTCCCTGGAGGAAACTGAGGCTGTGTTTGAGCTAATTAGTGTAACTTCTTCAGAGAGACTGCGGTTCTGGAGGACAGCTGGAGACCACCCTGGGCGCAGGACTGAGCAAACCCCATCCTCCCTTGGAAACGAGCTGCAGCAGGGCGGTTGAGAGGACAACAGTGAAAGGTGTGAAGGATCCGGCCGGGCTGGAGGAGGCTGTCGCCCCCGGAGCCCCCTGATGGAGGGCTGACCAAAGGAACAGCTGCATCTCGACTCTGATCCTGTACTAACTTCTCTCTAGTAATGATCAATAAAGTTAACTGAAATGTTGGATACCAATATTTTTTTTTTCCTTTAAAAAAAGAGACCGCTTTTCGGTGGGTGTGTCTTGCCTTTGCAGCTTTTGTGGGCATTCTCCTCACCCTCGGCCGGGCCCGCGGCGGTGGCGGCCCGGCAGGACGCCTGTTGCCCTCACTGGGGGAACGCTCCCCGCCGCTGCCGCCCGCCACCGAGCGGCGCCGCCGCCCTTCCCCTCCCGCCTCAGAGGGCGGCGGCGACCAAGGCCTCCTTCCTCCTCGCCTCCACCCGCTCCCCCGCCCCTGAGCGGCGAGGCGGGCCGAGGCGATGGCGGACGAGGGGCAGGGTAAGAGCCGCCCGGCGCGGACCGGGCCTTTCCCCTCGCCTTTCTCTGCCCCCCGCGGTGGTCGGGGGAGGGGGGGAGCCGGGGCCAGTCCCGCCGGGCGGCGGAGCTGAGGGCAGCTCTCCGTCCGCGCCGCCCGCAGGCGCCTGGAGCGAGGACGCGGTGGATCACTTCCTGAGGTCGCGGCGCATCGCAGCGAGGGACGGGGCGGCCGTCAGGTGGTTCCACGCCGCCAACAGCAAGGCCCGAGCCGGGCAGGCCGCTAGAAGTAAGTGGGAGCCGCCGCCGGCCCGCCCGGCCTGCGGGCGGTGCCTCGGTCTTGGGGCAGAGGGTCGGTAGGGCAGAGGTCGTGCTCTACCGTGCTCCGGGTGTTGTCTTCTCGTCTGCCCATGGCGGAGGCCGGCAGGACGAGATTTGGAGGGGCTGCCCTGTCATCAGACAGACACCTGCAGTCACAAAAAGGCCAGTGGGCTCCAGGCTGCAGGCCCTCTCCCCGGTTGGACCTTGGGGGCGACGAAGCCCTTCACCACCTGCAGGCAAAGCAGAGCCGCGGTTCAGGCAGCTGCTGATTTCACTTGCTCGAAGTGGGCTTGTCTAGAGCGTTGCTCAGTTGATGTATTTGTGTAGGGGAACACAAAAGCTTCAGCTGCAGGTAAAAATGGGTTCCTTGATATGGTCCTGCTGAGGTTTGACTGCAGCTCCCTGGTACACCAGCCCGGGCACCAGTGGTGGAGTTGCCCCTGTCCTGCTTGGTCCCGAGGTAGGTCACCCTTTCCATTGTGCCAACACTTCTGTTCCTGGATCTGTTCTGGAAGACAGAAAATGGGAATGGCCTGATTAAAAGTCTGTCCATACATCCACCCATGCAGCCATCCATCCTCCCATCCATCTGTCACCGAAAGCACACCCATCCGTCCAGTGAGGTTCAATATCGGTGCTGTCACAAGGGCAGCAGACAGTGGAACATAAGCCCCTTGGAAAACTGCCGTACCCCTGCCGCTGGCCTTGGCCCCAGTGCCTGCCCGCCAAGCAGCAGCTGCAATGCAGTGAGGGTACGGGGTTGTGACGGTGTTCTCAGGGCTGTAGTTCAAAACTTGTCCTGTCTTCCTGGAACAGTTAAGGATTCCCAGGTAGTTTTGACCCTGTGCAAATGGATCTTCTAAGTCTTTTTTGAATGGTTTGAAAATGTGTACAGTTGTAACACACTGGATAATATTTCTTGGATTCTACAGGACAATTTTGTTGTTGCTTTTCCCTCCTATTTTGTTCAAGGTCATTAAAGTATTTCAGGTTGTTTGTAAGCAGTTTATTTCAGTGAATTTTAATTTAGTTTATGTGATTACTGGAGAAATATGTAATTTATTTATGTAATTTTGTGTGTAGTATGCTTTATATTTAGTGTATAATTATTATTTTTTTTATTACTCTTTCAGTCTAAGTAACTTTATATTCTCTGCAAAGCTGTAGCACTACCAAGACTCTCAGATGCTTCTTGTTATAGAAAGCTGTTTTCAAGAGCTTGCAGCATTCCTAAGTTTTCCACTCACTTTCAGCTTCCGTTTTCCCGGCAGATGTTTCTGGCTGGCTAGCTTCTTCTAAAGCTTTTCTCAGGTCGTTTGGTCAGTTTGAGAATGAGACAAGGGGAGTACTCAGTCTCTGCCAGTGTTAAAATCTTCTGGTCACCTTTTCTGTAAAAGGCTCTGTCTGGAACCTGGTTCTAACAGGAAAAGATTTGAAATCTAGCAAGAGTGAGTACATTTTGGATATTCATTTTGCTGTTCCTTCAAAAAAAAACTGCATTACTTGGCCAAATGTATCTACAACAATGACTTTTCACATACTTGTAGATTTCTAAAGAGTTCAGTGAATAAAGTACCCAAAGAAATGTTGCAGGGGGTTCTTTGTGGGGCAAGTGAGCGGTAGAAAGGCTTGCCCTGTGATTGTTAGTCTGCAGCAGACACTGGAACTGTTGGATTTGCTTCTGTTAGAGCATTCATTTTAAAATCAACAGGTGATGTTCACATGATAGAAGCAGATGTTCTTCTTCGTGGTGGCAAAGGAGGAAATGGAGACCCTATCATGGCTCATCCACCTGAAACAGACAGTGACATCACATTGGAGGAATGGCTAAAAGGGATTATGGACACAGATAAAGGCATAAAGCTGGATTTTAAGAGGTATCTCAAGAAAAAAAGATTTTTATATTGTTTGTGTTCTTAGTACTTGACAATTTTACAGGTAGTGCTAACTGTCTTTTAGTGACAGTAGACCAAATGTTTTCTTACTGTGCAATTTAGTGTAATGCATTCCCTCCTGAGCAGCAAATGAGGAAACATGATCAGTATTACTAAATGCATTGCAAGTATAAAAGCTTGAAGGGTGTTTTGAAAGGTGTTTTGAACTACAAATAAAGTTTTCATATTCAGTGAATTAATTACTGAGTTGCTACTGAGCAAAGTTGTCCCCTCGAGATAACTGAAACAATCAATAGTGCCTGTTAGTGCATATCTGGAAAGCTCCTGTCAGGTTTCTGCTTGTGCAAAGAAATTGGGAAAGACAGCCTTCCGACCAGGAAGTCAGACAGTGGCTCCTAGGCTGCAAATGGGGCTGAGATTCCTGGGTCTCTGTTGTCTGGCTGCATACAGGTCTCTCCTGCTGTTGTCCAGCTTTCTTGGTGTCATTCTCTGCCATGGATGGGGAATGAAAGCATTAAGGTTTCTCAAGGAGCTTCTGAAAAGCTTGCTTAAAAGCCAACTCCTGTCCCAGGCCTGCTGAAGTTCATAATAATTTAGAAATGTCGTTTCATAACAGCTCAAATATCTGTATTTTCTCAGAGCTTCCCCCACCCCGCACAAGGGAGAAGACTTTTGTTCAGCCTCAATACGAACAATCTGTTGGGGATGTCTCAACTGAAGAATTAGGTGTACTCCTTTGAATGTCTGATCTCATACCACATATGATATGGTAGATTTCTTCTGCATGGTTTCTAATGCAAAAAGGTTGTCTTACCTTTTGTCTGGTAAGGTTCACGTGTGTTGAAGTAAGTTCAGTTTCTTTGGCCTAACTTACTTAGATTTTCAGAGGTTCATTTAGAATTTTAACTGCTAGTTGTTTCATTGTCTTTAATGGAAAATACACCTGAAAACCTTGTAAGATTGCCTTGAAGAGTTTGAAATGGGGTTCCAAGTGACCTGTGGTTTTCAGACAGACACCTCTGCAACTTGTGACTTCACCTTTGTCTAAATTTGCATATACAGTGTCTACTTTTTGTGGGAGATGAAGAACCGATCTCTGCATTAAAAAGAGCTTCATCGATGCCTAAGTATGCGATAGAAATGCAAAAACCAAAGCTAGGTGGCTGTAAAATGTGATTTGTACCTGTTGTTCAGTGTAATGCAATCACCGTTTTCACGTGAAAGTTTATGAAAATACAAAATATGTGGGCAGGCAAAATCCTTTTATTGTTACAGAATCTGTGAATGTCTGCCTGGACAGGGAAGGGAAGGGATGAGAAAAGTAAGCATTTGTTTGGCTTAATTGTTGAGTTTTAATTAATATTTTTTGGTTGGTTGTTTTTTGATTTTTAATTTAATTTTAAAATATCTACTTCTTACTTCTCTACAAGCATTTCCACTGAAGTGCAGTGATTTTAAAAAAGTTTTTAAAATTATACAGGCCTGTCAGTTTGACTTCAGTCTCAGGGAAGCTGATGGAGCAGATCGTCCTGAATTCCATTATGCAGCACATGCAGGACAACGAGGTGATCAGACCCAGCATGGTTTTGTGAAGGGCAGGTCCTGTTTAACAAACCTGATCTCCTTCTATGACTGAGTGACCTGCTTGTGGGATGAAGGAAAGGCTGTGGATGTCATTTATCTTGACTTCAGGAAGGCATTCGACACAGTTGCCCACAGCATTCTCCTAGAGAAACTGACAGCTGTTGGCTTGGATGATTTGCTGGTTGAAAAACTGGTTGGATGGCCGAGTCCAGAGAGTCAATGGAGTTAAATCCTGTTGGTGGCCTGTCACGAGTGGTGTCCTCCAGGGCTCAGTGCTGGGGCTGCTCCTGTTTAACATTTTCATTAGTGATCCGGATGTGGGGATGGAGTGCACCCTCAGTAAGTTTGCAGGTGACACCAAGCTGGGTGGAAGTGTTGATCTGCCTGAGGGTAGGGAGGCTCTCCAGAGGGATCTGGACAGGCCAAGGCCAATCTCATGAGTTTCAACAAGGCCAAATGCCGGGTCCTGCAGTTCGGCCACAACAACCCCCAGCAGCCCTACAGGCTTGGGGAGGAGTGGCTGGAGAGCTGCCAGGCAGAGAGGGACCCCGGGGGTGTTGATGGACAACCAGCTGAACATGAGCCAGCAGTGTGCCCAGGTGGCCAAGAAGGCCAATGGCATCCTGGCCTGTGTCAGGAATGGTGTTGTCGGGAGGTGATCATGCCCCTGTACTCGGCTTTGGCAAGATTGTACCTCGAGTCCTGTGTCCAGTTTTGGGCCCCTCACTACAAGAGGGACATTTTGGTGCTGGAGCGGGTACAGAGGTGGGCTATCCAGCTGGTAAAGGATTTGGAGTATGTGTCATACGAGGAACAGCTGAGGGATCTGGAGCTGTTTAGCCTGGAGAAGAGGAGACTGAGGGGAGACCTCCTTGCTCTCTAGAACTACTTGAGGTTGTAGCAAGGTTGGGGGTTGGTCTGTTCTCCCTAGTGGTGAGTGATAGGACAAGGGGAAATGGCCTTAAATTGCACCAGGGGAGGTTCAGGTTGGATATTAGAAAGAATTTCTTTACTGAGAGGGTTGTCAGGCATTGGAACAGGCTGCCCAGGGAGGGGATTGAGTTGTGATCACTGGAGGTGTTTAAGAGATGGGTAGATGTTGTGCTGAAGGACATGGTTTAATGGTGTCGATAGGGCTAGGACAGAGGTTGGAGTCAATGATCTTGATGATGTCTTCAAACCAAAACTGTTCTATGATTCTATGATAATTACATGAAAGCATTTGAAAAATCCAAGTGCATAGCACAGATACAGTCAAATGAGTGATAACTGACCGTGATCTTTGGCTATTATTTGGATAGTATATCTTTGGATACCATTGCTGAAGTTTTAAAGATTATTTCTGCAGCCCTTAATAAGAAATATTTTGTGTACTTCTTCTGCAATAACAGTTTGACCACATAGTCATATTTCCCACTGGCTGTATCTATAGAAATGAATATATTCTGCAAAAGGACTTAGAGTCCCTCTTCAGAAATTCCAGAGTCATTCAACATGGACTCAGCAATAAGCCCAAATTTTCAAAATACTGTGCAATTAAAACAGTGCTGTCTTGTTGTTGGTTTTTTAGTACTATTATTTCAAGAGATGCTGCTTTGGATTTTTTTCTCTTTACATTGTCTTGTACTTCACTGTAAAAAGGAAAGCATTGCACTCACTTTGGCAGTCCCTTGTATATGGGAAAAATGTAAACTGTTCTGGTCTCAGACTATGTGAGAAACACTTAAGCCACCTCTAGCTTTCCTCTAAGAAGACTTGAGCTAATATTGACTGAAAGCATTTAATGGAATTCCTGCCATTATGCAGCTTTCTCAACAATACAAAAGCTAAAATCTGCAAAATGACTTTTCACAGGAAACAGCGCAGGCAGCTCAGGCAAAAATTCTTGGCTTTAGAGCTAACCTAGTTAGTGTAACAGCTGGCTGCCATTCCTGCTTTTGGCCACAAACCCTGACATGGCTCATCTGACCTCATCATGAGCCAAGTGAGAGAATGATTTGATACAGAACCATCCCTACAAAGCAATGAGAGTAATTGTTTACCATTTTGTGCCTGAACTCACGCACTGCTGCTAAGGCAGGCATCACTGGTGTAAAAGGCTGGAGGTACACAGCTAGGACTTGGGAGGATACAGTGGCCTTGGAGTTGGGAAGATACGGTAGCAGTTAACCATCACCTGTGTTCAGACGTGGAGCTTGTAGCCCATGGTTTATATCCGTGCAGGATATAAACAGGAGCAGTTGTGATCCTGTCCTTGCTCTTCACAGTGCCTTCTCTTCCCTCTCCTTTTCCTGGTGCTCCTGCGACACCCAGCAGGACCGTTTTAGAGTGTTGAACAGGGAGATTATCCCCGCAGAACAATATGGGAAGAGTTTTCTGTGGGGTCATCTCTGCATCAGGTTGCTGCATGATTTTGAGGAAAAGCTAGAAGATAGCTTGTTCAGAGATTTTCATGAATTGCAGGAGAAAACACAGGCCCTTGCTATTAGTAAGGAAATCACAACTCTAACCATAATGATTTTAGATTATTGAACGGTCTATAGTGTTAAGTAATTTGTTGTGAGAGCAAAAAATACTTATTTTCTTGGTATTTATTCGTTTTCCCCATTATTCCACATTTGCTTCCACAATACTGTGGTTTCAAAAGTTTTGGTAGGGTAAAGGTCATTTGCCTTCTAGTTGTGCTTTTTCTTTTGATTTGAGAGAACAGTGGGAATATGTGACTTGTAAGCATTTAACAAAATGCCTTAAGTGGTGCTGCATTCATCGCTTAAGTGACTGCCTCTCATACTTAATTATTAGCTGCAGGACCAACATGTGATGGGCAGTCTTCCTCACACTGCCGTACTGTGCAGGCCCTGCTTTTGAGCTGTGGGAACAACCACTACGAAAGTGCTAGAGCCTGCAGTGGCTTCCTCTAATTTAAATTCTTCCCAGGAGTTCAGTAACATCCAAATCTTAAAAGGCCTGGAGTTAGAAGAGCCATGAGGCAGTTCATGTTGGGCAGCAGGGAGACAGGAGGCTTACACAGTTTTACACCAGCAGTAATAGTCACTTTGTGGTAGAAAGGGCTGTCAGCATTTGCTCTCTGGCTTAAGCGGGAGAGTTCCATTAATACATCCACCTTCCTGTGTACTGTGTGCATGTCCCGTCTCCCGTCTCACCCCTCTCTTGCTGGTGCAGCCTAGAAGCCGTGGGGCCTTCCCTGGAACTTCTGGAATGTGTGAAGCATCGTTTGAAGCGACCCGTTTGGATCAATGCAGACATCCTACCGGGACCGAACGGGAGTGATGCCGTAGTGGATGCAAATGTTTTCCTTGACACCGTCACTTCGTTTTTCCCAAATGTCACCTTATCTCTGGGGTGGACAACTGGCTGGCACCCCGACAAACACAACAAAGGTAAGGACAGAAGATTTAATGCTTTTGCTGCATAGTCTGTTTTCTTTGAATTAATTTCATGATTGTTCCACAATAAATTGTATGCCACCTTGCCAGTTTGAAAAATAATAGTGAATGTAAGAAGAATGATTTTCTCTATTGGTGTATATTTGAATCATAGAATCATAGAATGGCCTAGGCTGGATTTGATAGTGTTTAATAGCACTTAGTTCAATTTTGAGTTCCAGCAGACCTATATAAAAAATGATATTTTTGTTGTTACAATAGTATTTTGTTCTTCAACTCATTCACACACATTCAGGAATTTTTGGGGACAAATTGCTTACACCCTGTTTCAGGTAACCTGCTCCCTGAATCCTAGAAGGACTGGTTTGGTAATAGGAATTCTGGCATATGTCCTGAAGAAAAATAGGTTGGCTGGAAATTTAAAACTCTTATCAGTAGATAAATGAAATAACGTTATAGGTCAGCATTGGTTTTAACATTTTGTGTCTGTTGAATAATTAATTTTTTCAATATGTTCCAGTTTATTGGTGATAGTACATTTTTTAAATCTCAGTTTTGAGAACCTAATTGAAGCTTCTTATTGTTAATCCCAAACTTTAATTTAGATCCTGAACATGCAACAATTAATCTTTTTGCAGGCTTCCCCTCACAAATCTCCTAGCTGCTTTGTAAGGGTGTTTTGCTGCAGTGCACATGCATTTGTGTGCAGCAAAATTATACACCTTTTCAAATTGCTAATTGTTCGTTAGCAAGATTTAATATTCCGTGATGAGGAATTTGCTGTGAGTTACATAGTAATTGCCCAAAGTATTACCAGTGCAGTAAAAAATTGCTGAAGTAATGAACTGGAAATACTGTACTGAGTAATCCTTTTTAATAAATGTAACTTGCATCTACATTCTAAATAGCAGTTTATGGTGATCGTTAAGATGCTAATTAAAGACACTGTAAGATAGGAGAACAGCTTATTTCTCAACAGCTGGCACTTGAAGCATTTTAGATTGCTTGATTTTAACATTTTCTAAGTACAATACACTTTACGTGCTTCATTTCTCAATAATTTGGAGCCTTCTACTGCATTGATTCAAATTTTTTTCTGAATTTTTCTAAATGTTTCAGTTTTTGAAGGGTCACTGTCAAGTTAAAAGTAGTCCACGTTGAAATCAATGGCAGCACTTTTTTAGAGACAGAGGAAAGATGTAATTTTCTGGACATCAGAAAATGTCATATTCTGTACCTATATGTAAAATAGCACTGCAATTAATAGAAATAAATATTTTCAAAAGACATTTACTAGGATTGCTTTTCCTCCTCTGGGACAATGACATTATTTATAGTGATTTAGCAATTTCATTTTAGAATTGTGTCGTCTTCACAGAGCCCATGTTTGCTTTTGTATTACCTTGCAGCCTAAGCATTCTAGAATTTATTGTGCCTACAGACGTTGTGTTTGTGAAGAATTCTTTTTAATCTCATGGTCTTTATTGTAGGCTATGACTGGATGATGGTGAAAGAAATGGCTCAGATATGCAGTACACTTTCCCAGCCTGTAACTTTCCCTGTAAGAGCAGCACTGGTACGACAGTCAATAACTGAGCTGTGTTGGCTAATGCAGCAGTCAGATAGGTAAGTGTCCTGGGTTTAGCTAAAAACCCAGTCCTGTTTAGTGAATTTTACTTTTCAGTTTAGTGTCTTCTAAAAGGCTGCACGTTCTGAAGTCAGCAGCATGTTTTTGCAGACAGTGTGTGCTACTGGCAGTGATAACACCTGATGTTTACAGTCACAGCCTGGGACTGGTATGTAGAAAGGCTCTTGCTTATACTTATTCCTGTAGTGACCAAGGCCACTGCTGGCTCTTGTGTGCCACGCTGGGGGTGCTGGGTAGTAAGAGGGGGGCACAAGGAAGTAAAAGGTGGCACCTCTGGGGGGTAACAGACAGGACAGGTGACCAACGAGAGTATTCCATCCCATATACGTCATATTTAGTATAAATTGAGTGATCACGAGAGTTTCGTCCCTTTTTCGGCCCTTTTGCCCCTTTTGCCCTTTTTCGACCTTTTCGCCCTTCCTTTCTGCAATGGCCGGTGTCCAGAGAGGACTCCATCTGACCTCCTGATTTTGATCCGGATCCTGAGTTCCCGAATCCAGCTCCCTGTATCCAGCTCCCGCCGCCGCTGAGCCTGGGGTTTCCCCAGTGCCTCCTGCTCTGCAGCACCAGTGGGGATTTCTATCAGGGGAGGGAGTCGGGTTTGATATCGGGCTATTATCTATAGTTGTATATAGTTCTTTACTTTTATCTTTTTACCATTATTCCTATTACTTTCATTAAAGCTGTTCTAGTTCGTTTTTTTCCTTCTCTCACTCGTAAGTCTCTCTGCCTCATTCCCTTTTCTCTTCCTGTTCGGGGGGGGGAAGAGGGGGTTAGAGAGCGTCTGTCCGTGTTAGTGGCCGGCCCAGCCCTAACCCGCGACAGTAAGTTTCAGGGCCTTTACTTTTAGCTGTCTATTACAGAGGCACATAATTGTTTATATTAAATACAGCACAGTTATGTGTACATACTTATCCCAATTACATTGAAATAGACTATCCTTTCAGTTCTGTAATTCCTTCAGCTCTTATGTTGTATTGCGATACAGAAGTGGTCAAGTAGTATTTTCTTTAAAATAATAAAAATCCAAAAGCCTTTTTTAAAATTACTTATTATAGGGAGTGAATCTTGTGTAGATTTGTAATCCAGTTGCAGTGCAAACATTTCATAAGACTGATATAGTTAAATAGACCACATAGTTGAATGTTTCAATTTGGAAATAATGGTATTTAAATACTTATATTTTATAGATCCTTTTTATTGGATTCAGTATTTATATTTTCTGCAATAATGTGATATAAAAACATTAAAGATTATTTTAGATTGGAAGTTAGTGCGTGTGCTACGAAGTCGATTTTGCTTAGATACTTGAAATACATTCAGTAGTTTCCAAACTCTGTTTCCTTCTAAAAATAGTTCTTACAAGGCCATTACAATTTCTTAGAAGAAAATATTTACATGAAACAAATGAGAATAAACCAGGATTTATATCTATTGTCTTCTTTTATATCTATTGTCATCTTTTTCACTCTCTCTGCTTACCTACATTGTACAATAAAGTTGTTCCTTGAGCACTAACCAACATCAAAGCCCAAGACAGAAAAATTAAGACAGTGGCTTGTATGGAAAATTTCTGAGTAATTAGAGACAACAGGGCAGAAAATTTCAGAATATTCCTGTGCCAGCTTTGCTCACATACCGCTAAATTCCCATTTACCTGTATTTTAGATTATTACTGTTTTAATAAACAAAGGGAAAAAAATGAAGTATTTGTCATGCAGAGATGGTGATGGTAATACTTCTGACTTCAAATGGTATTTTGAAGTTCTTCAGGTTTTTTGTAAGAGTTACAGCAAAGTCTGTGCAATTAATGAGAGGGCCGGTTTAGCTCAGTGGGTTGAGCGTGGTGCTTGAAACACCGTTCAGTTCAGGTTCGGTTCTCACGTGTTGCCTGACCTAGTCGAGAGGTGGCGTCCCTGCCCATGACAGGGAGGTTGGATTAAATGGTCCCTTCCAGCCTAGGCCATTCTGTGATTGATTGATACAGATTCAGTTAATCAGATGGCACAACTACACATCACACAGGTGACAAAGCATGAAAATCACCTAAAACTGCGGTTGCCTCATATTTTCTGTTATGGTACCCTCGTACCTACTTATTACTTTGTCAAATTTTCAATGCTCAGCTGAGTAAACTTCTTTGCTGGATATCTGCCTAAGATTTTTTTTGTTTTATTCTTTGGTAGGTTTGGCAGAACAGTCCACACAAGGACCAGGCTACAGATAAATGGTTCTGGGTGGTGTAGGGTGTTGTCCGTCTTAAAAACTTTGCAGTTTTGGGCTCAAGAACTTAACGTTTGACTGGAGCTAAATTGTGTGATTTACCTCTGTAATGAGCTAAAAAAAAACCAACACAGGAATAGACCTCGGCAAATTTTAGTTTGCATATGTCAGACAGTGGTTTATGTAAAGATTACCAGTCGTGCTATTCAGCTAGTCTGTGTGTACCAAGTGTCCTGAGTGCAAACTAGGATGTGTTTGATCATGCCTGTTTCTGGGGTAGCATTTTGATCCAGGAATTGCTTTTCCCATTAACTTGAAGCCCCTGTGGTAACAAAAAGTGTGGAGCATCCTCGGTACTGCTGGTTGTAGCGCTAATGCCGGGTAGAGAGTGATGACTTGCGTGGATATAGAGGGGTGAGGAGGGGACGAACATATAAAACTATTAATTCTGATAGTTCATAAATTGTGATTTCTTAACTTTGAAACATAAATGAGATTAAGGTTTCTGGTGTTTAATTACATTCCGAAAATTAAGATAACTATAGTCCTAAATATTTTTAGGAGCTTATTAGTGCAGTGTCTTCTATCTTGAATGCTTTGTCTTAAGTTAATAACATTTTTTCTTTTCCTTTTTTGTGGTTTTTTTTTCTTCTTTTATACAGGTACAGCCTCACTGTTTGGACAGGAAAGGAAGATGTGTATTCTGTAGAAGATTTGCTTTACATCCGAGAAAACTTTGATAAAAGTAGGGTTTATTATGACATCTTAGAGCCACAAAATTCTGAATTTAAAAAAGCCATAGGAGTAGAATAGTGAACACAAACCAGGTGATCTCTGACCTTATAATACTTATCCTGTTTAAATGTGAGGATTTCTAGTTCAGGGAAATGCATTTTCCTTCCCGAAAGAACTAACACAGCTGTGGTTATTGGAGCAGATTTTGTATCAAACTTTATTGAAAAGTTTCTCGAATAGAAATTTAATGTCTTCTTTACTTACTCGTCATAGGCACATTCCCTCTTATTCACCCAGTAGTGTGTAGTAAAGTCTACTCACATTACCTAAATATCCTACAGCTTCTGCCCTACAAACATGTAAAAGGGGAGAATGGCCCCAGCTGATAGTTGTGGACCAATGTGGCTTGCTCCTGACTGCTTTTGTGTAAGCCAAAGTTTCGATTTCTACCAAATCCGTTTTTGCTTTTTGTAGGGGAAGACACAAGTCAAGACTCTATTAAAAGTACAGAGCCGTGCAGTCCCCAAAGGGGTTGTTTTGTAGCTCATCATGGTACACTCAGTTTTTAATGCTCTTGCAATTGATAACATTGTCACTCCTAGTTGACAATGATTCTGTTTGCTAGATGTGAAGACTCTGATCCCTGGTGCTCCACATTCCAGGGAGAAAGAATGGTTGTTTTTACTGCATTACAGTGAATCAGGTTCTCTGCAATGTGGTGATTGTGCATTCCTCACCATGGCTTAGGTCCGTGTTTTCTGAGCCATCAGCAACATGGACCTTGATTGGGAGGAGGCTGAGCTGGATTTGCAGCTGCACAGCAGCAGGTACTGGGGCAAGCAGAACCCCCAAGGTGGAGAATGATCTTCTGTACATAGAGCACAAGGATGGATTGCTGTGAGATACACATCAGAGAGAGCATCAAAAGAGCTGTGGTGTTTTATGAGAGAGAAGTGCTGGTGGGTCTTTGAAGAGTTTGAAACTAAATTTGAATTGTAAGGGCAATTATGTAAAGTGTTCTGCTGCAGTCTTTCTGAAAGCCAGAGGCTGTAAGGATGAAACAACTGTGCAGTGACTAGAGCTTACAGCGAAAATTGTACACTTTTGTGATAGCACAGTTATTTTCTACATTGTCCTGGTTTATGCATGTTTTTGGCTCTCAGAGTACAATTTCACAGATTTTCAAAAGTTGAACTTCCCTTTGAGAAAAGCTAAACTCATTGCAACCCTGCTTATCACCTGCAGGAAGGTTCAGACCTATTTCATTTTCAGTATTTTTTGCCTCTTCTGCTTCTGCATCCCTCAAAATTAACACAGATACTGAAATCAGTGCGGATTGAGACATGAGCTGTGTGATTTTGCCTTCTGCCAAATTTTACAAAGGTTTTCCTCGCAGCGAGAGGAGGTTTTGGGTTCTAAATTAAAGCTTATTTTGTGAACAGACATTATCCTGACGTCTTCTTGTCCTCCTTTTCCCATTCCTCTCACGTGCTTCCCACAGGAATTGTGTTACCTTTAATGTTTTACATGACACTGGACAGGCTTTTAGTAGTAAAGAGTTGGTTACAGCAGGTTTTGGTTCTTGCCAAAGCATTAGTGCAACCATGATAGAAAAGTTAGTTATATTTATTAATCCTAAATCTCAAAATACGGTGATTTCATGCAGTTGTTAAAATTCCAGATTCCTACTTATTGCCTATGCTCCTTTGCCACATTTACCTAATAATTGTTTTATGGTTTGGGGAGGTGAAGCTTTCTCTAGTTTTGTCACCTACTAAGATACAGTATACTTGGAAGTAAGGAAAAAACCTATCTAGTTGTACCTGGAATAGTTAAACAGAGTACTTAATTTAATTTACACAATCAGTCAGTGTGAACGGTAGCGAGCACCAAAAGTCCAAGTTTGGCAGTGTGATTCCTTTAATGAATTGGGAAAAATCATGTGTTTTTCAGTTCACTGTGACAGCGTGATCTGATCTGAAGAGATTCATCCTCTCAGTTCTTTATACCATCTCCTTTAAGCTTTGCATGCATGCTTTGCTATACCATGGGAAGAACAGAGATTAACGATTTCCTAACTGGTCATAACTGTGGACAATATTTTAAATACTTCAAAGACCCTTTTCCAACCCTGATAATTTTCAGTAAAACAGGCTCAGGACCTATTCTGTGAACGGGCATGCTAGCAGTTCTGATCACATGGTAATCTCTTCTGGATGATGGACCCTTTCACCTAACTCCCCATCAGGGAGTACAGGCTATAATAACGACCAAAGCTCCAGCTAAACCAAAGTTACAGGTACTGCTTTGACTCTATGGTATGTACAATAAACTGGTAGGAAATAGTATAGTTCGGATTTTATATTTTCTGGGATATATCATTGAACAAGAAGCACGTAGGGGACATCAGACAGCTTTTGGAATGAAATGCAACATAGCTGCATTAGCCAGAATGAGTCAGGCAGATGTCTGAATAACAGAATTTGCTTGTGGGGGGCATAAAGGAAATAGCTTGAGGACACATCGCTGAGCCATGTTCATTTATAGAATAAAAGTGCCACTGAAGAGCACTGAGGTTTTTATATTATTCTTATTGAACACTTTTACTAGTTCTAGGCTTCATCTGGATTTGTTTTCAAGATACTGCTGGTCGTTCAGAAGCAGAAATACTTTATAGCCACACATCTATTTCTGATAGATTTAAAGATGGGAGTATCTTGTAGTCCTTTTGTTCCACAGTTTATTTAAACATTTAGGACTGGAATCATAAATCACAAAATCACAGAATGGCTTGAGTTGGAAGGGACCTTGAAGATCATCTAGTTCCAACCCCCCTGCCATGGGCAGGGACACCTCCCACCAGACCAGGTTGCTCCATGGACTCCTGGATCTCAGCTCCTTGCTGCAGACAGTTACATTTATTGGCTTGAGGGATTTTGTCTTTCAGTTGGTTAGGCCTTTTTGCATCCACGCTGGCAAACTTTTCTATTCAGAAACCTTCTCCCAATTTACCAATTCCCACCTGAAGTATTAGGATTTGTAAGAATTGGTTTATCTATCAAGTAAAAAAATCAGCAATTGCCAGAAGTATTTTTAAGAGTACAGACATCATGGAAGGTAGATTACTGAGTAATATATGTGGCTACAAATAAAAGGGATATTCAGATAAAAGAAGACATGATCTAGATTACCATAAAAATTAATTAAAGTAACAAGATGTGTAAAACAAAATTAACCAAAATACTAGAAATTAATTCTTTGAAGCATTCTTGCAGTGACAGAACGGTTTCACTATATGATGAATTTGATTATTTTCTATGGATTATCCCACATATCTGAATTTCTCTACATTTGTCTTATTACCCATGGATGTCTGTTAGTTTCCTGTGACGTGATTTATATTGTTTATGTCAGTCTGATCTCACTTGCACATCAATAAATTCATGTGAATTTGTTTCTCTCTTTTCATGCCAGTCTTCCCACAAATGCTCTCCTTCTAAAACAAGCTGTGGGCTTGCAATAAAGTAATAAAAGTGAGAGAAAAGCCAGGTATTTATTCTGTTGAAAACAGGGATCTATGTTACTCTAGCTGCTGTTGCCTTTTTATTTTGCTACCTTCTGCTAGGGATCTATTCCTTTTACTTAAAACTTTGTTGAGAAGCTATAAATTCTGCCACCTCTTCGTGGAACAATTTCCTCTATTGGTGGTGCTTCATGTCTGTTGGTGTCTTTCAGCCAGGTTTTTATTCTTAATTGTCCTTGTTACATGAGAAATCTGGTTGACTTTAATAGAACTGGGTATTGCTCAGGATGTCCAGGTGAGTTAATTGATTAATGAAATGTTTATAATTGGCTGCAAGTGTAGTTGAAGCTTTGTATTTTTTCTGTGGATTTGATAGTACTTACTTAATAGATAAAACAACGTGTTACAGAGTAGAATTGACATCGTTAGTCCACAGTTACTGAACAATGTCCTGCAGTAACTTGTAAGTATAATGATGAAAGCAGAACAGAAGCTGATGTGAGGTTTGTATGGTTTAAATCTGCTGTGAAACTGAAGAAAATGCCCCCAAAGACACATTTCTCAAAAGCGGTTCCCCCATCTTCAGCATTCATAGAATCATAGAATGGCCTGGGCTGGAAGGGACCTCAGAGATCATTTTAATCCAACCTCCCTGTTGTGGGCAGGGACGCCACCATTCATTTGAAGAATTACTCAGTTTTACTGCAAACAAAACAAAACAAAAACAATTAAAAAACAAAAAAACCCCACACCAACAGTCTTTTAAAGGTTTTTATGTTGCATTTGTCAGACAGCTTGCTCATGTTACTACGGACTTATTTCTGCACTGTCCATTAAACATTCTATAATGTTTTAGCGCTGTAAAGCTTTCACTTTTTTTATTGTGCTTTGTTTGGTTACTGAAAAATTTTGTTCCAGAAACTGCCACAAGCCCCAGGAAGCTGCATCTGATCCTTCCAGGTCTCCTTGTGCAGAACTAGATTTACATAAACCTCCACTTCTGCAGCCCACCATCAGGAATTTATGCTATTGGTGATTAAAAAGACAGAGCTAGGGGATTACAGAGAAAGTCTATGTATCTCATTTAGCAGTTTAGTGATGAAATGGCCCTGCCCTTCCTTTTCTTGAGGAAAAAAATACAGAAATTGCAGTGTTGGGGGAATTAGGAGTATTTGGGATGGTTTGGGTTAGGTTTGGTTTTTAAAGGTTAGCGAGAGCCTATTAAGAGTATTATGAATCACAGCCTACATTATATCCAAGAGTCAGGGGGGCTTTTCCATAGATTGCAATGTTCTAAAATTCCTTTATTTAAAATTTATTTCAGTTTTCAGAGAATGTCTTTTAGTAAGTGTAAAACTACTAATGTAAGAAGAGATACTAGAAAGTGTTCGGAGAGTTTTTTAGTAAGTATTTTTCCATACATTTTATGTTGACTGGAAATCTTTTTCTACCACAAAATATAGTTTCTTGACATTGAAATTGAAAAACACTTATTTTGTTGCTGTGTTCTGGTGCTCACAGACATACATCCTTTAGTTGGGCTTTTCTTTTTGCAGGAGTATGTTTGCCTGTGTGAGTGGTTCCCTGATGTCTGGGCTTATAATCTGTGTATTAGCTTGTTGTATTTACTGTCAGTTTCACCAAGAATTTCTTCTGTAAACCTTGTTCCAACCTGTATGCAGAAGTGAGGGCTGCTGGGTAACATCTAAGCCAGGGTGTTGAATTTGTCTTTAGTTCTTTGGCTTTTGCAGGGCGTTGCTGGATGAGTTTCAGTGTGTATCTCTGCAGCAAGTAAGATGTTGCTACCTTCTTTACAGTTACTTCTGATATGTCTTTTTCTGCGAATTGTTGTAATTATCATATCATTAACCTCTTATTAGTGTGGTTGAAGAAAATACTCCAAGCTGCAGTTCCTCCAGATTGCACGGGTGTGTTCAGGTCTTCACCAGGAGCGGTAACCTGCTGGCAGGTTGGTGCCGCAGGACACTGGGGGTAATGTCTTCTAGGCTGCCACAGCAGAACTTATTTGTTAAAAGCCATAATAAAGAAGCATTATTTCTGATTGTTTTTTCCAGTAGAATTCAAAGTATTGCACTTTAACCATCTTCTGAATTTTGAACATTCAGATTTTGGGGGCAATTGTATGTTGTTTTTTAATATCCTTTGGCTTGGTTCTCTTGAGTTTTTTCAGTGATTCTTCTCTCATTATAGCTGTGGCTTTTGCTGCCTAATTGTGAGTCATATTCATCATCACGGAAGTGATCCATCCAAGCAGAATTAAAATGTGTTTTATTAAGATGTTCTCATTGTGTTTTAAAATCGCGTGTACAGGTAACTCTACATTTTAAGGTTGACTTCTTTTTGAGCGAGAAGGCTGTTAACTCCTGCCATCTGTGGCAGGTCGTGAAAGTGTTCAGAATTGCTAGCTGATGCCTTTGGGGAAGAAATACAGGAATTAATTACAGTTCATTGGCATGCTTCTGCATCTTTGGGAATAAACCATACTGCATAGTATTTGTCGTGGGTTAGGGCTGGTCTGGTCACTAAAATGCGGACAGGCGCTCTCTAATCCCCTCTCACCCTCCTCAAACAAGAAGGAAAAGGGAATAATGCAGAGAGACTTACGGGTTAGAAAAGAAAACTAAAACAGCTTTAATGAAGCAATAATAGTGAAATGATAAAGAAGTATATACATATATATATGTAAGGCCAATATTGAACCCACACTCCTTCCCCCCTGCCCTGCCCCACCACCAATCCTTGCTGATGCTGCAGAGGAGGTGTCCCTGGGGAAGCCCCAGGCTCAGCGGTGGTGGCAGCTGGATACAGGAGCTGGAACTCAGGAGCCAGATCAAAAGCTGGACACCGGCCGTTGCAGAAAAAAGTGCAGAAACTCCCATGATCACTCAATTTATACTAAATACGATGTATATTGAACAGAATACTCTTGTTGGTCACCTGTCCTGTCTATTACCCCCCAGAGGTGCCACCTCTCTTGTGACCCCTCTCACTACCCAGCACCCCCAGTGTGGCACACAAGAGCCAGCAGTGGCCTTAGTCACTACAGGAATAAGTATAAGCAAGAGCCTTTCTACATACCAGTCCCAGGCAGTGACTGTAAACATCAGGTGTTATCACTGCCAGTAGCACACACTGTCTGCAAAAACATGCTGCTGACTTCAGAACGTGCAGCCTTTTAGAAGAGACTGAGCTGGAAAGTAAAAAATCAACAGAATGGGTTTTGTTTAGCTCAAACCAGGGCACAATGCTAAAAAAAAAGTATCTTCACTGCTCCATTCAAGATCTTAGCATGTTTTTTAAATGACTGAACATACATTCACTTTATTTTCTCCTTGGTACAAAACTTCTGAATTAATATTAGGTTTACAGTGTGGTGCTAGCAAATGAGATGCCTTATTTATGATTAAATTTAAAATAGTGGTTTGGCTTCATGTTGATAACATGATTGTGGAACTGTTGATGCCTTAGCTTCCCAAATCCCAATTCAGATGAGAAGTATGGCTCAGGAAGTCCTGCTTTGACCTGAAGAGGTGATGAGACCTCCAGACTTCCTCTCAACTGAGGGATTTTTAATGGCTGACTGACACATTTCAGCTGCTACATAGTATATACAACCATAGAGGATTAATATGGATGCAGGAGGAGTTTTAAAAAATTCTTCTGTAGTTCCTGTACTTTGGTTATTACAAACTTTATTCATCTTTGTTGAGCTTTAACAGGTACTTGCAAGGGCTTTAGGTAAACAATTTGTACACAGTAACAACCACTCCGGTCACCAGAGTGCCTCCGTCCCTCATCAAAGTCCTGGGGTTCTGGAAAAGAAGCAAGCTTATGTTTTAATTATGTGAAATGCCAAAGCCAAGGATATTCATACAAGATCTGTGCTTTCTTTCAGCCAGCTGCAAGCGTCGGCCAAGGACATGCCTGTCTCAGAGAACAGGTATCCTTTGAAGAACAGGAATTTTGCATATACATGTATTTTAATATAAGGCTAACTCATCTAAAGGAGTATAGGGCATACTATTTTTTAAAAACGATTAATAGCTGTGTATTTAACAGAACAATTAGTCCTAAAAAATGGAATTTTATCCCCTTTCACTCTGAAAAAACACCTTGAGTTCTCTCAAGATGTATCCTTGTCAAACCTGATCTCCTTGAAGCTATTGCAGTGCTAGTAGTTCTTTAAGGTGGATTTCAACCTTAATTAAAAAAAAAAAGTTTGACCATTTTATGAATGCAGTATGAATATAACTAGGATGGTTATTTGTGGCTATTAGCCTTTCTGTAACAAGCCATGCTCTTGCTAAATGAACAAAATCATAGAATCATATACTGGTTTGGAAGGAACCTTAAAGATCATCTAAGTTCAGCCCCTGTGCCATGGGCAGGGACACCTCCCACCAGACCAGGTTGCTCAAAGCCCCCTCCAGCCTGGCCTTGAACACTGCCAGGGAGGGGCATCCACAGCTTCTCTGGGCAACCTGTGCCAGTGCCTCGCCACTCTAGTCTTTTCCCGTTTGAAACTGTTACCAGTTGTCCTATCACTACACTTCCTGATAAAGAATCCTTTCTCCAGCTTTCCTGTAGCCTCCTTTAAGCACTGAAGGCTGCTGTAAGGTCTCCCTGGAGCCTTCTCCAGGCTGAACAGCCTCAATGCTCTCAGGAGGGGTGCTCCAGCCCCCTGATCATCTCCACTGCCCTCCTCTGGACTCACTCCAACAGGTCCATGTTCTTCTTGTGCTGGGGGCTCCACAGCTCAACACAGCACTGAAGGTGGGGTCTCACCACAGGAGAGCAGAGGGGCAGAATCACCTCCCTTGACCTGCTGGCCATGTTTCGCTTCACACAGCCCAGGACATGGTTGGCTTCTTGTGCTGCCAGTGCACACCGCTGCCTCATGTTGAGCGCTTCATCAACCAGCACCCCAGGTCCCTCTCTGCAGGGCTGCTCTCCATCCACTCATCCCCAGCCTGTGTCTGTGCTTGGGACTGCCCCGACCTGGGTGCAGGACCTTACACGTCCTTGCTGAACTTCAAGGGGTTCACGTGGGCCCATCTCTCAAGGCTGTAAAGGTCCCTCTCGATGACATCTCTTCCCTCCACAGTGTCAAATGCACTACACAGCTTGGTGTTGTTGGCAAACTTGCTGAGGGTTCACTCGATCCCACTGTCCATGTTGGTGACAGAGATGCTGAAGAGCACCAGTGCCAGCACCAATCCCTGAAGCACTCCACTCAAAATAGCCAACTAATGGAATAGTGACTTACTAATGTAAAACCCCACTTATTTAAATACCTAATTTTAGCTGGAAATTTAATTAGTTGCAGTCCATAACACATGCAGAAAGATGAAGATCTTAATAAGAACTGATGAAGAGAAAAGAAAAAGAAATTTAATGACTGTTTCAGTTTGGTATTTTTCTTGTGTACCTGCATGAAATTACGACACTATTCTTCTGGAAGTCCTGTGTAACTGTAGAAGACAAAAACCAAAACAAAGCAACTCCAAATGCCTCTCTCTTTAAAGCAAAACCAAACAAAAAGTGCATGGAAATTTAAGGATTTTATGTCATTAATCTTTCTGTAAGTTGGAGTGGATGAGCTTCACTAATTTTTCACTGCAAGGTGTGAGAACTAGTCCGGATGGTTCTCTCCAGATGAGAAGCCACAGCTCTTAAAAACAAAGAGCAAGGAAAAAAAGTTTCAGCTTTTGGTTCTTTATCAAGATGCATAAAGAACACTGGAAAGCTATTTTGTTGTTTGTAAATGTTAATGTTTCATTGGCGGGAGGAACTTAACATTAGAAATTTGGGTCTTGCTTCCCATTCTTTTATTAGAAGACATTGGAAAATGATGAGGATTGAGACTTCAAAGATGGCAGAAGTGTATCTCAACTGAAGTGGAACTGCAGTAGGGTACCAGCAGATGGAGCGAGCCTCTCTCACAAATTACTTTGTGCAAATTTAGCTATGTTGGATTAAATCTAATTAACTGTTCCAGTTTTCTTTTATAGAGACAGCCTGAGGAACACAAGCGAGTACCTCTGGTAGTGACTCAGCGTCTCCTAAGTGCTGAATAAAAGGATGTGTCTATTTCTGTATACCCTGAGTGAGGGGAAAAAATAACTTTTATTTATGCATCATAACAACATCAAGAGAACAAAACTGAATTGGTTTTCCTTTGAAGGTCACTTGTAACACTGATGCCACAATGCCATTAACATTAACCCTTCACATTACTTCTGCACCAAAATTAAGAACAAAATACCAGTAACACTACAGAGAACTTCATTCATCAAGACCTTTGCCATTTTCTTCCATTGTCTGAGCATTTCGTAAAAAAAATTACTTTTCCTGTTGAGGAAGTAGTAATCCCATCTATATGACTAATTCTAAAATCTGTACAGCAGACATCCATCCTCAGAACTTCAGCAAAGATACCAGAACATCTGATCTGTTACTTCATTTTTTTTCTAAAGAACTTGTATTCTTTTTAAAGATAACTTTTTAGCTTCAAATATTGTAACTTCATTATGAGAAGAACAGACTACAAATTGCCATTTCCATTTATAATATCATTACAAATATTTCAAAACATTTGAAGAGCATATTGCATCTGTATGTGGTGTTTGTGGGGATCATTTTGTACCAATTTAATAATATTGACATATGTTGTTCCACTTTATTTCTCTGCCATAATATGATTTCCATGTAATCCTTGCCTCTACCTGGTATATGCAGATGCTGATCCAGCAACAACTCCTGAAATAACAGGCAGAATGTGAATGGAACCAAATACTCCATCACCTTCACTGTGCTCCCTGCTGGTATTTAAGAGCTCTCTTCACTTTCAGAGCATTCTCATTTTTGGATGCTAGATGTGCAAACTTTGGTGGTTTGGGTTGTTTAACTTAGTGAACATTTCTTGTGTTTTGTAGAGACTAGAGCTTGCCAGCCAGTCCATAAATGACCCAAGACCCTTTCAGTGGATGAACAGTCCATCTCTAATTAAAAAAAACAGAATAGCATTTTTGTGACTGGTGCTCTTTGCTCAAGGGGTGAGAAACTAAACAAACGTATCCAAGTAAATCAAACGTGACAGCGTAGTGCAGCCCACTGCAGGCCATCCCAGCTGTCACCATGAAGCTGTGCATCCTAGGTTAGCAGAGCTGTGACAGGAGGAGGGCAAAGGACCCATATTTTGTTGGGGAAGAATTAATTTTGACAATTGCAAAACAAATTTTCCCATTTTCTTACTCTAGGTAACTGTCAGAGCTTGGCCAGAGAATCAAAAGTAAGATCATCTGCCTTCTAGGAGTTGTCACTGGAGACTGGAGGGATTTTGTCCCAAAATTGATGTCAAGATGGAAATTTGTAGTTTCGTATCAACACTTGACGTACTGCTCCATTGTGCAGAGATGTAAAGAGGACACTCTTGTACTTTCTGGATGTCAAATGTTCCCACCTTCAAAATACATTTATTATGAAATTTTGGCCATTTTTATATTAGCATACAAAAAGGTATTTATCCTCTTGAAATAGTCTTATATTAAGGGCAAAGCTAAGTAACATTACACTTCACAGAATCACAGAATCACAGAATGTTAGAGGTTGGAAGGGACCTCAAAGATCATCTAGTCCAACCCCCTCTGCCAGAGCAGGATCACCTACAGCAGAGAGCACAGGAATGCATCCAGGCAGGTTTTGAATCCCTCCAAAGAAGGAGACTCCACAACGTCCCTGGGCAGCCTGTGCCAGGGCTCTGTCACCCTCACTGTGAAAAAGTTTTTTCTCATATTTTTCTGGAACCTCCTGTGTTCCAGCTTGCACCCATTGCCCCTTGTCCTGTCAATGGACACTGCTGAAAAGAGCCTGGCTCCATCCTCCTGACACTCCCCCTTGACATATTTATGAACATGAATGAGGTCACCCCTCAGCCTCCTCTTCTCCAAGCTAAAGAGACCCAGCTCCTTCAGCCTTTCCTCATAAGGGAGATGCTCCACTCCCTCCATCATCTTTGTGGCTCTGCGCTGGACTCTCTCAAGCAGCTCCCTGTCCTTCTTGAGCTGAGGGGCCCAGAACTGGACACAATATTCCAGATGTGGCCTCACCAGGGCAGAGTAGAGGGGCAGGAGGACCTCTCTCGACCTACTTGCTACTCCCCTTCTAATACACCCCAGGATGCCATTGGCCTTCTTGGCCACGAGGGCACATTGCTGGCTCATGGTCATCCTGCTGTCCACTAGAACCCCCAGGTCCCTTTCCACTGCGCTGCTCTCCAGCAGTTCAGTCCCCAACCTATACTGGCACATGGGGTTACTCTTTCCCAGGTGCAAGACCCTACACTTGCCCTTGTTGAACCGCATACGATTTCTCCCCGCCCAGCCCTGCAGCCTGTCCAGGTCTCTGCTGCTGGTGCGTCAACCACTCCTCCCAGTTGTGTATCGTCAGCAAGTTTGCTGACAACATTCTCTAATCCCTTGTCCAGGTCATTGATGAATATATTAAACAGCACCGGCCCGAGCACTGACCCTTGAGGGACCCCACTAGACACAGGCATCCAGTCAGACTCTGCCCCATTGACCACAACTCTCTGGCTTCTTGTTAGGCAGTGTCAGATTGGGTGAATTTTGACTGAGGCCACAAGAAACAGATACTACCCATTGCCTATTTTCAGGGAAAAAAAAATAACTGCAGTGTACAGAAATTCACATTATATGGACACAACTTCAAAACAATTAACTCTTCTAAATCATGGCAGAACACAACACATTCCGTACTTCTCGGTCTTGAGATGATGAGTTATGAAATGCTAAATGCAATACCAGAAATCAAGCATCTATGGAATATGCACAAAGACAAGGTAGATGTTTGGAAGTGCAGAACACTGAGTGGTGAGGACAAACAGGTTTTACATAGAGATACTTAAAATACACAATAGCTTGAATGCAAAGGAGTGTTTCTCATCTGTAAGAAATTCAGTCCTCTGCTTCAAATTAAGTAAAATGAGGACTTTCATCTGCCAGGTGAGTATCTTGGCTGTTGGATTACATTTTTGGTTGGTCTGAGCAGGAGAACAGAGCTCTTCGTTGCTCTCAGACATGTGTTAGGTGTCCTTGCTGATTAAGACAACGTCTGGATCTGCCCCACCATCTGAACCCTGTCCTGAAAAGAAACCCAGGCCTGTGACTGGGGAGAAAAAGCTTGTGCATGATGTGGAGATCTTCTTGGGGAGTCTGGAACTACAGCAAGTAATGGGCCCTAGTTTAGACACAGCCTCCAACTCCCCTCAGCCCTCCTCTTTCTACATGACCAGATACCAGAAACCAACTAGCTTGAGAAGCCCAAACTGATTTATGTGCCTAACTGACAGTGTGAGCAGGGTTCGGTCATTTTACATGATGATACAGGACTTCTTGTCTGCTGTGCTGTCTTTCTGTTGGCTTCCAGGCGTCGTGTGCTGAACGTGAGCTCTCCAGTCATCTGTGGATCGCACCGACTTCCAGCAGGCAGCAAGCTCTCTGATGTAGACTCACAGTCTTTAGCTGGAATGTCGTGAGCATAGTTATGCATGCAACACAGCTCTGCAACACGGATTTCACTAGATCTGTGTACTGTCTGTTTAGATGCAGTAAAGCCACTCAAGCCAGAAGATGCTGCCTACGTACACCTGCCACTGCCCAGCCCTTGCACGCACCGGCTGTGTCTGGGATTTCTGGATATTGCACAACTTGGATGGAGTCAGTCTGGTGTCTAGCATCATCACAGTCAGATGTTTTCAGTTCCCAAATGGCACGTGTACCACCTCTGTGGGCACAGAAATGGTACGTTTGGAGAGAGGAACAGTAGTTCTACGCTAAAATGAGAAGTGCAGTGCCTAAGACCCATTGTGGGTTCAGCTGCTTGTGGTCAAGACTTCAGTGCTGAAGCTGAAAACATGAAAACAGTATAATAAATATTCCTCAGTTTGCAGAGAGCAGCATCATTAGTTAAGCACATCTTTTCATGTAGCTACTTAAACTTCAAGAGTTTTACATTGCAGACCTGTTATCTTTTGTGGTGTGTATCACTACAATCAGATAATGCAGTGAATATGTACATATTGTAAAGACTTTTTTGTAGCCCTCTTATCACCTGCTAAAAATTCACTAATTGCTTAATCTGCTCAGTCTGTAATGACTGCCTCCTCAGTAGCATTTTCATATTTCTGGTCTCTGCAGGGAAAGCAGGTGCTGCTGGTACCAAGTGTTTTTGTCCACAAGACATCACTCCAGAAACCCTGCTTATGAAAGTAACATCAGGAATTGGGGGGTGAGGACTCACATTCAGTGGTGGAAGAAAACCTGGTCTTGTCTGAGCAATATGATTCAACAACAAGGCTCCTGAGCCCTGTCTTTCTAGAAAAGCTTGATTTCTCCTGCTCAGAGTAACAGGAGGCATATTCTCCAATACTTCTCTAGAACTTGATATTAAAGAGTGAGATGGAGAAAGAATCTTCTTCTTTCCTATCACTGACTTACTATCTTCTGCAGCAGCAGGACTTAAGCTAGTAATTAACTGAGAATCAGAGCTGTAGTGGTTTGCTCCTAAATTTCTTTTTTGGATAATACTGCTAAGGTTTGAAATAAAGCTGATCTGTCCCGAACTGGCATCTTTACCCACAGGAATCCCACTGAGGCTATGTTTCTCTTCAACATAAGCAGCCTGAGAATTTAGCTCATCGTATGGTAATTTCCTTGATCCAGCTTGATCAAAGGTTTTCAATAAATGAGCAGTGTCTTTTACATCAATACTTTGGTGCCTGGTGATGAATCTCTTTGATAAGGCAAGGCCATCGATTTTAAAAGAGCGCTCTTCTTCTGGAGTAATATCCTGAAGTTCTTCTTGTAAAGAGGCAATTCTATTCTGGTGAAACAGTGAAGGAGAGCTCCTTACCCAAGGCTCAGACCATAGTTGGTGCACTTGTGCCAGCCTGGACCCTACTTTGGTTGAGCTGGATTTTCTTGTCAGTGAAACTGTTTGAGATGAGTTGTCCATGCTTCGTGGATGATGCAGCTCTTTAAAGCTGAATAGTGCTTTTTCAGTTCCATTTGAAATTGAAAGTGGGGATGGAGACGTGTTCAGTTCTATCTCTGATGGGGAAGTGCAAGCAGTTGGGGTCTGGCATTCCTCGAGGTCTGCAGGAGGGACATTTAAATACTGCTTCATTTTCTGCCTTCCCGATGGCGACTTGTCCATCATGATGATGATAACCTCTTTTCCTTGTGCCTTGCAAGCATTAAGAAGAACCTTCAGGGTGTCTTTGTCTTCTGAGTTTATTGCGTACACGAGTGCTGAGCAATTGGAGTGATCTTGCAGGCTTGGGTCAGCTCCACTTTTCAGTAGCAGAGACACCACTTCAGGTCCTGCTTTTTCCAAACAAGCGTGCATCAAGGCTGTCTTCCCAGATTTGTCCTGAATGTTTGGATCAGCCTTGTTTTCCAGTAGGTATTTCACCATCTTTGCCTTGCTGACACTCTGGGAATCCACATGTTTCGTCCTACAAGCAATCATCAAAGGGGTTTCACCTCTGTCGTTGCTCTCATTGATGTAGGCACCACCCTCTAGCAACAATCTGGTGAGGCGAAGGCGGCTTTGATAGACGGCTCTTATCAGGGAATTCCCCTCCGCTGGCAACTCCACGGTTTCGGTCATCGCACTTGTCTTGCTCACACCTTCCTAGTGGCTGGAGAGAACTGCTGATGTTCAGAGAAAGCAAAAAGAAAATAGGAAAAATAAAAATCAGATTTAACTGTGGAAATTGCTGCTGTAAACACCCACATATTTTATGAGAAGAGTACGAAGTGAATGGGGGGGGAAAGTATTTCCACCTAAATTTCAAGAAATGCATTAAAAACTTAAAATAATATTTGGATATAATTATTACATTTATAGATACTTAAAGCATGGCTGTTACCTTATTTTTTTGACTCTTCTCCCTTTTGTTACACTCTGCTAAAAGTATAATTCTTCCACACTTCAACAGCTTTATACTGACAGCAAGTGGCTGTGCTACAGTTGTACCACTCCTGATTTTCATCAGTGCAGGAAGCAAGAACTGAATGCATCTCAGCATTTTCTTCACTGATGTGAGATAGTGTCATATTCACTTACTCTTTCTCATGACAATGCTAAACTTCTAGAAATTAACGAGAAAAAGAAAGTTCACGGGTCTTAATAAACAAGAAAAGCAAGCAAAGCAAAGTATTTTTTATCTAAGAAGAAACTGTTAAATGGCCAGAAAATAAATATTACCGTATTTTATAAAAGTAATTACATTTGTCGGAAGTACACTACCTTCCTTATGCTCCTTTGAAAGTACACTATTCCGAGTGTAACAGCACAAACGAAGGGATGCACAGCGTGCCCCACTCATCGTAGGGACCAGTGGGCTGAGAGGGGTCCTGTACCTGGGCAGACTGTGTCAGTTCTAAAACAAAAGTACCCAATAGCATCAAAGAAAATCTGAGGTTTCACACACACAAAAATATAAGAGCTTAATGTGGTATAAATAATGAAAGGTATAAAAGTATACCTGTGTACATACAACTAACAGAATTACATTACTTTATGTCTTTTATGTGCTTGCTTATCTATGTGTAGGAAAAATCTTTAGAGAAAAGAAAATCAATATTCAACAACTGGCAGAACAATATAATTCCAAGACAAGATTAGACATGGCTACGAAAATTACATTTGTTTATTTACAGTATATTTCTAGAGAAATAAAAATGTTTAATTGCAAAGGAAATTAACAGAGACTCATCCTTATTTACCACTGAAAGCACTAGTAACATTCTGGTGAATAAGTGAAGAGCAGTAATTTTGTTCTGTTTCTTCTCTGATACTGGAGTTTTACTTTGAATGCCCAAGTCAAAGAATGATAGCAATGTAGTTTGTTCCAAAAGTCCAACAACAAAAAAAAAAAAAAGTCGTGAAATACACAACTTCTTCAGCATGGACTTCCTCCCCACCCCATTTATTTCACTCCATTGCATCATGCTGTGCAGCTACAGGTGCTTTTGCTAAGCAATGACATTCAGTGGCTTATCAGCCATAACGGGAACAGCTGGCTATGGGGCTTCATACTTGCAATGTGCTAATTAACTATTATTCAATACAGTCATTGTTTGGTGACATGGTGTAATAATGGTCACACAAAGCATGTGCTTGGGTAAGATACCTCACAGTAATTGGTACATCAGGAAAATACCCAAGAGACAAACGCACGAGATGAACTGGCTCCCCTTTGGTAGCACTATTTCTGGGCTTATGTCCCTAAAAAAGACTATTCCTTGTGTGTGCATGACCGCAGTCCCGTTCTGAGCAATTAAGGAGGATGAAAGAGGGCCAGAACTTCTCTTCCCCATCCCCATGAGAGTAAACATCCACTGTCTGATCACTGCTGAGAACAGGGGCAACATTGTGGTCTTTTTTTGACTGGTTGTTGTAAGTTCTTTTATTTTTTTTCCATTCTGTGTTCATAAAACATTTTTTAAAAAGTAATTGCATTGAAATTACTTTCAGGATTCATTCCATTATACTCAGAGTACATGATTCAGTAGTGTCTATCTCAGCTTTCATTGATGTGCAAATTGTTATTATGAAATGCATATTTTTGTCAAGTAATATATTCAAGATTATTATCAAATCTTTTACAAAAAAGTGTCCAATTAATTTGTGCATTTGGGTTTCCAGAAACAAACTAAAGAGAACTATCTTTTGGACAGCACACATGCTGGAATTTTGATTGTGTTCTCCCTTGGTTTTGAACTACCTGGAAGTAATTTTACTTTTCTTTCTTATTTACCTAAAACTCTTCTGATGCTTAATGGCTTGCTTTACTTGAGTGACGGCATATAGCCCTTCTTACACAGATCTTTGCATCTGCAAAAATGCCTTTTATGGCCAAAAGAACATAAATTTTTTTAAAAGCACAGAAAGAGAATAATGCTCTTTGAAGTCATGAAGGAGGTCAATGCTAAGAATGAGACCGCTTTTCTGACATCTGATTACTTAAATTCACTGTCTCAATGGATTTTAGCAGGACTGTTAATGTAAATGAGGGTGGAGGAAGGTTAGCCTCAGCCAGTACTTAAAGTCTGAAAGGTTGGAGTAGATTGTGTTGCCAAGATGTTGTATGAACCTGGCCTAGAGAAAGCCCACTAAGTCTTTGCACAGGCAGGTCAGCAGTTCCAGTGTGTCCGAGCGCTTGCAGGTACTAATAAATTGCATTTCAGAAACCCAACTAATCGTTAAATATGCAGGCTGGGACCATCAGATCTGCAAAGCAGGCTGGCTAATCTGTGAAAGAAGGAACACAGATGTCAGTGCTGCTAATATTCAGCCACAGTATTTACAGGCTGATCTACACTTTGCACTGCGAAGGAAAAGGGGGCAGTATGGGGAGAAAAGGGAGAAAGATATATAAAATAAGGACTAAAAATACACAAATACTTCAGAATCAGATATGATTAAAATGAAATTTTACAGATGTGCGACCAGAACAAATAATGCAAATACATTCCTGAATGCTGGATGAAGATAAACATGATTTCATCTGGAAAATCTGTTAATTGTGAGAGAGTGCGGTTGGGGCTGCATCATCCTAAAATTGCCACTGTGGCACTGAAGTGCAGCTGGACTTTCATAAGACCAGAGCTAACACGGGCTCAGTGGAAACACAAATGCCACGCCTGGCCTGGGTAATGCCCAAAAAGTACACAGCTAGCTATTTTGAAGTCAAAATTCACAGTTCAGGCAGATTCCCTACAAGAGTAGTTTGATGCTGAAGGGATTTGGATTATAAAATACCCCTATAACTGCAATGTCAGAACCATTCCATATGTAGCTGAGATGTCAGGACTGACACAGCTGCTTTTCAGCTGAGGAGGTAAACTTGTGCCAAGATAGCAGCTTAAGGAGTGAGGAACTATGCAACCCAGTATGCAACGCAGAATCACAGAATGTCAGGGGTTGGAAGGGACCTCTAGAGATCATGTAGTCCAACCCCCTGCCAGAGCACGATCACCTAGGGTGGGTCACACAGGAATTCATCCGGGTGGACTTCGAAAGTCTCCAGAGAAGGAGACTCCACAACGTCCCTGGGCAGCCTGTGCCAGGGCTCTGTCACCCTCACAGTAAAGAAGTTTCTCCTCAAGTTGAGGACCATGATCTGGTCTTTCAGATCATCCACAATTTTCTGATGTTCTTCTACAAATGATATTCCTGGAACAGTCTCTTTAGAAGGAGTTTCATTTTATTTTCAAGAACCAATACTGTCCTGGACAGTACACTGAGATGAAGTAGCACAATGCACTTTATAGTATGAAAATCAAATTTTAAAGCCAACAAAGACTTGTTTCCAGGAAGTAGATAGCTGCTGGTTTGGATTTGTGCTGGGTCCTAGCCTAAGGTCAGGCTGCAAACATAAGGGAAATAACTCAGGGTCCTATTCTGATACAGGTCCTGCTGCCACTGCAGTGGGGAAAGCCACTAAAAGTTTTGGCACTTCTTTCTCAGCCCTTGCTTCTTGATTTGTTAATAGCATTTAATTACTAGGAAAAACTCTCACCACCTTTTGTTACATCTAACAGTGTAAATAATCACAAAACTAAGGGGGGAAAGTTCATCAATGTTATAGTGTATAAACAAATACAAACACAACCAACACATACATTAAATAATGCTGTAAATAAATGCTCTTTAAAGGTATTCCCCAGTTTTTCAATGTGAAAGCCAAATTTTCTGCCCTCTGTGCCTACGCATTCTTGGAGTTTACACAAACAAGCTTTCACAGAGAGTCTGTAATCATTCCACTAAAATTAAGTCATCAGTTCTCATCTCTGAAAAATGACGTTTACACACTTAGAGAGCAAAAGTCTTTAAATACTTTTGTGAATCTTCTTATCCATGTTAACCCTGTAAATTCTCTCAAGAACTCTGCTTTCCTACACTGCCTAAACACACTGAAACTTATCCCGAGTAACTTCTGATCAAAAAATTACCATTCTAACACTGCCAAAACCACCACACACACCCCCCCTCCACCCCTCCCCTCCCCAAAGTTGCCAGAATCAAGTCCAGTTTTGGAGAACTAGCCTATAAAGTGCAACGCTCCCTAACGAAGCATCTGTCTCTTCAGCCTTGCTGTTTTCCAAGGTCGGGATCTCTATGTTCCTCACCTGTCTTTTCACTTGGGGTCTCCCGCACTCGTACTTCTGAAGAAAGTCTGGAGGGGTCCAGCCAGCGTATCAAGTACCTGTTTCCCGTCGCAGCGTTTTCCAGCTTTCCGAGCACACCTTCTAATTTGGAGGTGTTCCCTACGGCAATTATTACCGCCGGGGAGCAGCTGGAGCACGGTGGAGAGCACTAGGAGAGGAAAGTGTTCACTGGGGCTCTACATTAAGGTCCATGCTGCTGCTCACTCCCGTCCCACTGCGCCCCGACTTGTAAATTAACGGCTCTAAAGTTTTGCCTGAGGGGAGATTTAGGGAAAACAAAACAAAAAAAAAAAACAAACCCAAACAAGGACAGGCAACATCTCTACACAGAACACACCCGAAAAATGCAAACCCAGCGTGGAAGAGTTCAGCATCATAAAAGCTTTCCCCTCAAAAACTCACCGAGAAGGAAGGGGTCGGCGTGGGAACTGAGAGGGGCCTGAGGGATCACAGAACGTTGGGCTTGGAAGGGACCTCTCAGAGTCACCTCGTCCAACCCCCTGCCACAGCAGGGTCACCCCCGGCAGCCGCTTCGCCAGACACGTCCCTCACGGACCCCTCCCGGGCATCCCCCGCCAGCCTAAAGTTCTACAAAACGTATAAAGACACAAACGAAAAAAAAAAAAAAAAGAAGAAAAAAAACCAACCGGTCCTCTTCGTGCGGGGCAAGGCGAAGGCCAGGCAGAGCCGTCAGGGCGAGGAGAGCCGCTTCGGTTTCACCTCTGTCCGTCCTCAGGGCATCCTTCTCCCACAGGGAGCCGCCGACCAAAGCGCCGACAACGGCGCCGTCGCCACCGGGCACGGCGGCGGAGCGCGGAGATCCGTCTCTCCCCGCCCGCCGCTGCCGGCGAAACACTCCGGCCCGGCCCAGCCGACCCGCCTCAGAGGCACCGGCGCGGCGGCGGGAGCGCGCACCCCGAGGGAGCCGGCGAGGACGAGCGGGCTCACGCCCCGAGCGGCGCTGAGGACGGCCGGAGCTCACCTGAGGGGCGAGCCGGGGCCTCCCCGGCGGGGCGCAGCGCAGGGCGGAGCGGGCTGCGCCGGGGGGTGTCCTGCGCGCCAGCCCTAGCACTCCCTCAGCGACTGCCTCGTCCTACCTCAGACCCGTTCGCACGCCCCTCGCACCCCGAGCCCCAGCCGCCCGCAGAGCACCTCACACCCACCCGTCCCCTCCCCACAGCCCCTCAAACCACCGCCTCACCCTCCTCCCTCACACCTGCAGTGCCATATCAGCTGTAGTTATTTCCTGATTTACGGGTAGCAAACAAAAAAACCGACCCACCTAAGACCCTTATTCGCCACTTTCTTGTTTCCTACCACCCAGGGGCGTGCATTTAGTGGCATTAACAGGAATTAGAGGAAGGTGAGACACCCAGAGAGGTGCTTCCTTAAGGTGTAATCAAGTTGCACTCTGCAATAATCCCTGGCTGTTTTGGGCAAACTCCCTGTAATAGAGGCTGCACAATGTTTGTTCATGAAAGCTACCTGATAAGGAAGTGATAAATCTCGTGGAATGCTAGGGAGTGATAGACCTTGTAGAATGCTAGGGAGTGACAGACCTTGTGGAATGCTACAGTGTGTGAGGGTGCAAACTGCAGTATCTGGCCAAAGAACTTATCCAAATAGGGGGGAGGGAAGGGGAATTTTACGACTATAAGAACTAATTAGCAGGCCACCTGATGAAGATGATGAGCCTTCCTCTTCAACGACCACCAGGAGGAAGAAAAAGACCCCCTAGCAACAACAGAAGCATGCGCAGACTACCAGTAACGACGTGGTACCCGGAAATACCACCCAGAGCTTATAGACTATAAAAATCGCGGTCTCGTCACTAACGGTTGCGAGCCGTGGGAGGAGCTGAGGCTCCCGGCCGCCCAGCGCTGTTTTGCTTATCACTGCTTGCTGATTATCTTAATTGGTAATAAAAACTTTGACTATGGTCTCAACCCGGAGTTTGAGTCCCGTCAATTTATAACATCCCAAAAGGGAAAAGCAGGATTTGGGTCCTGCCTGCCTGCAGAAGAACTAAGAAGTTCCAGTTCTCTCACAAGGCTTCTTTGTTATTAAACAATCCAAAATCCATCCAGCTGCTTAAATTTTTTATTATGAGTTTTTTTCCTCCTGCAGGAGTACTCATGAACCCTGTTGGAGATCAAGATTCCCATGTCAAGATGTGGTTACCTGATACCGTCAATTGCCTCTCTGCTGCTTGGTCCATGCCAGAGGCAATCTAGTGAAAGCCTGCCTTCTTTCTTGATACCTGACATTGCCTACCACCAAATGAACCTGTCTGGCAGCAAGCAAGTCCCAGTTCCAGGGATTTTCTTGTGTGGCAGGCACATAGAAAGTTTACCTACAACAGCACTTTAATGCAACATCACTTTATATGGATTCGTCTTCTCGAAAGTTAGAGTATGTTTTCCAGAGTGGCTTGGAATCACTTAAGAAGCTTCAGGAGGAAAAATTAATTCCAGCAAAGCCAAGGTGTAGGCTCTTGACCATAAAATTGGGGAAAAAAAAATTACATGGCTTTCAGGTCACTACCAAAATCCTCTGAAATTCTGAAGCATAGTGGAAGAACCTTGTCTGATTTTCATGCAAGCTTGGGACACTTTCACAGCACCACAGAATAGTCGAGGTTTAAAGTGTCCTCTGGAGGTCATCTGTTCCAGCCTCCCATTATCGACTGAAATAATATAGAGCCATTTGCCCAGGATCATGTCTGAATGTTTATTTTTTTTAATGTCTCCGAGGATGGACATGACACAACTTCTCTGGGAAACCTGTTCCAGTGGTTGCTCATCCTCACTACGAAAAATGTTTCCTGATGTTCAAGGGGAATCTCTTGGTTACATTTGTGCCCATTGCCTCTGGTTCTGTAACTGAACACCACCAGAAAGAGCCTGACTCTGACTTCTTTGCACTCTCCTCTCAGATATTTGTATATATCAATAAGATCCCCCTTCTCTTCTCCAAGCTAATCAGTAGCTGCTCCCTCACCCCTCCTCAGAGCAAAAATGCTCCAGTCCCTTCTTCATGGCTCTTTGTTGGACTCTCTCCAGTGTCCTTGTCTCTCTTGTACTGGGAAACTCAGGACTAGGCACAGTACTCCAGGTGTGGCTTCACCAGTGCTGAGCAGAGGAAGGATCACCTCCGTTGACCAGCTGGCAACATTTTGTCTAATGCAGCCTAGGCTATTTTTAGCCTTCTTTGTGACAAGGGCACATCACTGGCTCATGTTCATCTTGGTATCCACAAAGACAACCAGGTACATTTCTGCAAAGAAGCTTTCCAGCTGTATGGCCCCAGCATGAACTGATGCTTAAGGTTGTTCCTCCACAGGTGCAGGACTTGGCACTTCCTCTTGTTGAACTCTCCAGCATGTCCAGGTCCCTCTGGATGGCCTCAGGACGCTCTGGTGTATTGGCCAATCCTTCCAGCAAACTTCCTGAGGGTACACTCTGTCCCATCATCTAAATCATTTATGAAAATGTTAAACAGGACTGGACCCACTTTTAGCCCCTGGTAGATCACTCGTTACTGACTTTCAACTAGACTTTGTGCCACTGATCAACACCCTCTGGGCTTGGTTGCTCAGCCAGTTTTCAACCCAACTCGCTGTCTGCTTAGCCAGCACACAAATCAGCAGCTTCTCTGTGAGGATCTTCTGGGAGACAGTGTCAAAGACCCCACTGAAGTTCAGGTAGACAATATCTGCTGCTCTTCCCTTATCTAACAGGACAGTCATTTCATTGTAGAAGGTTACCAGGTTGCTCAAGCATGACTTCCCCTTGGTGAAGCCGAGCTGGCTACTTCCAAGCCCTTTACTGTGCTGTAGTCTTTTTTAGCTTCTTGGCACCTCTGATGATGCTTATGGAGTATCCTTAAGCACATCTGGGAATGGCAGGACTTGCTGCTTATATACTCAACATTCCAAGGATATCTTCTTGGAATGCTGACTCCAACAAGAGCACACTGTAACAGTTCTACACAACATTTTGCAGAGGTTTTGACTGCTTTTTGTCATGCTAACTTTTCATGGTAGTGACACGTGGACGATACAATACCTAGATGTGGGACCTGCAGCAGCTGCCTTGTCTTCCTTGCAAGCGCTGTTAATTGCGGGGGCTGTAGTGCTGTTATTGTATAAAGTCTTCTATTTAAAAAGGCACCTGCTGCCTCAAAGATATCATAGAATCATAGAATCATAGAATATTAGGGATTGGAAGGGACCTCGAAAGATCATCAAGTCCAATCCCCCTGCCAGAGCAGGAATGCCTAGACTATATTGTCTTGGCTTATAATAAAAGACAAGTGAATGCAGCAAACAAATAGGGGAGGTAAGGGCAAAGTAACAGCGAAGCAATCCATCATGCTCAGTACAATAAATAGCAGTCACAGGGCACCAGCATCCTTGATGCTGTGAGGGGCTTTTTTAGGCATCACAAGAGACAGAAATTTCCAGGAGGAATGTGAAGGAGATCTGTGCTGTTCTACTTTTTGTAAGTGTGTAACAGGGTAGGTTAGATACCAGCATGACTAAGAGCTGGATGAATCCTGTGAACAAGCCATTGAGACAGACAATGTGCCAAGGGCAGGTTCTTCAGTTACTCTTTAACCTCATTTTTTAAAAAACTAAGTTAGGAGACTATCTGCAGACTTTTTTTTTTTTTTTTTCCCCCATGCGGCATGATTCTAATTATCTTTGTTTTCTTCTACTCTCTGCACCTCACCCACATTGTTAATACCCGGTCTTTGCTGAGGAGTCTCGGAAAGGCATCTATATTGAACACCCACTCTTCAGGAAGGTTACTGCTCTTCTCAGACCTGTTGTGTGAATTATATAAGACACGGAGGCGGCATACACTTGTGTGTGGTTCATCAATTCTGCTGCTGGAGCACCTTCACTTCTGTGGTTTCTGCGCAGCTTTCGTGTACACTTTCTCACTCTGCCTTCTGTCCTTGCCTTCATTGTGCTGTTGTGCTTATGATAGCCAACATAAATCTTTTACAAAATAAAAGAAAAAAGTGTATTGCACCAGCCCTTAGAAAAGCATTTTTAGGAATATAATTACATCAATATAATGTAATATATATACATAATATAATAGGAATATAATTACATCAAGAAAGAGATCCAGGAGACCTGCTTGGTTAACCAGGGATCTGCTGGGCAGACTCACGTGGAAAGGGAGGGTGTATAAATTGTGGAAGGAAGGGCTGGCCACTTGGGTGGAGTACAGGGCAGCTGTCAGGTAGTGCAGGGAGGCAATCAGAAAAGCTAAGGCCTCCTTGGAGTTCAAACTTGCAAGGGAGGTCAAAGACAACAGAAAGGGCTTCTTCAAATACATTGCTGACAAAACTAATACTAGAGGCAATGTAGGCCCTCTGGTGAATGAGGTGGGTGTCCTGGAGACAGAAGACAGAAAGAAGGCAGAGTTGCTGAATGCCTTCTTTGCCTCTGTCTACACTGTTGGAGACCGTCCTCAGGAGCCTCAGTCCCCTGAGGCCCCAGAGGAAGTCATGACAAAGGAGGAGTCTGCCCTGATTGATGAGGAGTGGGTTAAGGATCAGTTTGAACACTTGAACATTCATAAATCCATGGGCCCTGATGGGATGCACCCATGGGTGCTGAGGGAGCTGGCGGGAGTCATTGCTAGGCCACTCTCCATCATCTTTGGTAAGTCATGGGGAACAGGAGAGGTGCCTGAAGACTGGAGGAAAGCGAATGTCACTCCAGTCTATAAGAAGGGCAGGAAGGATGACCCGAGTAACTACAGACCAGTGAGCCTCACCTCCATCCCTGGAAAGGTGATGGAACATCTTATCCTTGACACTGTCTCTAGGCATATCAAGGATAAGAAGGTTATTAGGAGCAGTCAGCATGGCTTTGCCAAGGGGAAGTCATGTTTGACCAACCTGGTAGCCTTTTATGAAGACATAACCAGGTGGATGGATGGTGGCCATGCAGTGGACGTGGTCTACCTGGACATCAGCAAGGCCTTTGACACCGTCTCCCACAGCATCCTCATAGGTAAACTGAGGAAGTGTGGTCTGGATGACCAAGTAGTGAGGTGGGTCGAGAACTGGTTGAAGGGAAGAAGCCAGAGGGTTGTGGTCAATGGGGCTGAGTCTGGCTGGATGCCTGTGTCTAGTGGGGTCCCTCAGGGGTCAGTGCTTGGGCCGGTGCTGTTTAATATATTCATCAATGATCTGGATGAGGGATTAGAGAATGTTGTCAGCAAGTTTGCTGATGATACGAAATTGGGAGGAGTGGTTGACACACCAGAAGGCTGTGCTGCCATTCAGAGAGACCTAGACAGGCTGGAGGGCTGGGCGGGGAGAAATTTTATGAAGTTTAATAAGGGCAAGTGTAGAGTTTTGCACTTGGGAAAAAATAACCCCATGTGCCAGTATAGGTTGGGGACTGCCCTGCTGGAGAGCAGTGCAGGGGAAAGGGACCTGGGGGTTCTGGTGGACAGCAGGATGACCATGAGCCAGCAATGTGCCCTTGTGGCCAAGAAGGCCAATGGCATCCTGGGTTGTATTAGAAGGGGAGTAGCAAGTAGGTCAAGAGAGGTCCTCCTGCCCCTCTACTCTGCCCTGGTGAGGCCACATCTGGAATATTGTGTCCAGTTCTCGGGCCCTCAGTTCAAGAAGGACAGGGAGCTGCTTGAGAGAGTCCAGCATAGAGCCACAAAGATGATGGAGGGAGTGGAACATCTCTCTTATGAGGAAAGGCTGAAGGAGCTGGGTCTCTTTAGCTTGGAGAAGAGGAGGCTGAGGGGTGACCTCATTATTGTTTATAAATATGTCAAGGGGGAATGTCAGGAGGATGGAGCCAGGCTCTTTTCAGTGGCGTCCACTGACAAGACAAGGGGCAATGGGTGCAAGCTGGAACACAGGAGGTTCCAGAAAAATATGAGGAAAAACTTTTTCACAGTGAGGGTGACCGAGCACTGGAACAGGCTGCCCAGGGAAGTTGTGGAATCTCCTTCTCTTGAGACATTCAAAACCCGCCTGGACGCGTTCCTGTGCGCTCTAGTGTAGGTGATCCTGCTCTGGCAGGGGGGTTGGACTAGATGATCTTTAAGGTCCCTTCCAACCTTTAACATTCTGTGATTCTGTAATTTTTGCTTTTTATAAGTGTCACAATATCCTCCCTTTTGGCTACTTTTAATTGGGTATAAAAACAACTGTTGGTATCAAGAAGTTAATTTTTATGTGAACAGTGAAAGAAATTGGAAGACCAGAATAGGGAATACATCAGTGTGGTGCAAAGTTTATTCTAAAACAGAGATGTCTGCATATGCACACAGCGTATCAGTTTGTCATACTTCTTGGTATCCCTCTCAGGACCTCTATCAACCTAGAGCTCTCCTACAGTTCACTGACAGTTGGGCTAGCTAGGTATCTACCAGGGGAAAGTTTTACAGTCACAGAATACTAATATTCATTTTAATTGACTAATGCACTGATTCTTGATAAACCTCTATTCAAACACAGGCAGGCAGAAACTGAAACTAAAGAAACATAGTTTTCTGGTAGCCAAGCTCAGCCAGCTGCCGGAAGCCCAGAGCTGGACTGCAGACCTTCAGCCCAGGAGACTTGTTCTGGAAACATGGATTCAGATCTTAAACCCTGGGATTGCAGCCAAGAATCCTGGCACCCCTGGGAGCTCTGTCTCTCCTTGCACTGCTGGGGCTTCTGAACGCTGTCGACCACAGACGGGGACTTTCCTGGGGATCCTGGGAATTGACTAAGTTGGTGGCTCCATTTTGTTTATGGAAGAAAAAGAACAGAAATACTTTTTTTTGAGCTGAAACTAAACTGGTTTAGGATTTTGCTTTCCACAGGAAATTATAAACACCTGGTTTGCTGTGTCTATTTGGTACTGACCAAGTGTAGCCTCCACTAGCAAAAGCTGACTCGAAGGAGCCATCATTGCTTATTATATAAAGTTATTTATATATTAATGCATTAGTGTGCAAATTGAACACTGTAAATTTAATATAAGACAATCTAGTCATTCTATTAGTTTACTATATTGATGCGTAGAATTTTTTCAAAGCTATGGATAAACTGAAAACCACAAAAACATAGTCAACGTGGATTAGTTGTGGCGACTAAAAAAACCCACCCATCCCCTGAAATTAATATGCAGATGTTTGCTAGAACTGCTTGCTGAGAGGAATGCAATAACATATTGTAAACAACACTGTTTCTTAAAAATACTCCTGCCAATTGTAAGAGGTAAGCTGCTTGTTTAAAAATAATGAAGTGAGATTATGCTAGTGATCTAGAGACATCACTGCAGAGGTCTAAAAGAGAGGAGAGGAGGCAGAGGCAAGAGGCAGAGTACAGAGAAATGCTATGTTTTTTTTCAGAAATAATAAGCAGAACCTAACAGAAGAAATTAGAATGCCATTAGAAGTCTCACAAAAAGCCACAAATCTTCATGCAGTATAAAATCTAGAACAGCACTTTATTACACTTTACTTAGGATAGTTTTGATTTTGAGGTGTACCTGATGTTGTACTATCTTTGCTAACGTGTTCTGTCAGGTTGATCCCTCTGTTGGGTAAGAGCGCCGAGGCAGCATCTGGCATTACCCCTTTGGTTTCAGTGAGGTAATGTCAAAGCTGCGTTTTCTCCTGATTTCTGTCAGGCATGTTTTAATTATCTAGTTATGACATGGAGTCTTCTTGCTGGAACAATATGCTCTCTCAAGTGTTTGGTGTATTTTTGCTAACTACTTCAAATTAAAAAATGGATTGTGCGTAGGAATTGCTCTTGTGATACTTGCAGGAATAACTACGATTCGTGAGGAACAGTTCTTCAATTTTAGAGAGTATATTGCAGAGAATATATCTTGCAAAATATATATTGCAGAGAATATATCTTGCAAAATATATATTGCAGAGAATATATCTTGTTCTGTGAACACAACTATTTGCAATGCTGCAAAACACAAGTGCTAGTTTCCTAAGTGTTGTAAATCAGCAGGCTTGTGGGAGAACACTCTTTTGCCAGTGTTTTTATTTTCTCTCATGTGAATCAGATATTACTAATGCAGTATGTGAACATCTGTAGAGTCAATTCTTTCACGTAAGTGTGTTCAGAAAAATTGAAAACACATTGTGAAAGTTTTTTTTAAATTATCTGACATTAAGGTGTTAGGTATATTGGTAAAATAAAAGGGTAGCAAACCATGCTTTCTGCCATATAACAAGGGCTTATGTCAATATAGTGATTCCTGGTCACAGCACTTGTTTTATAATTAGGATGAAAAGATCACATAATAGTTCAAGACGTCAGCCGTTACTTTCTCTGCTTAGAGGTTTGTTTGAAATTCCTATACTAGTAATGGTCAATACCAGATGAGTCTTTCATGCTACCGAGAAAAACGTACACTCATAGTTTTGTTACAAAGGGTTTTTTTCCCCTTATGGATTTTTTTCTTTGAGCAGTCCAAGCTGTTATTCTGCCATAGCTTGAAGGATATGGATTTCCTTCCTATGAGGATAAATACACTGAATGAAGGCAGTAGTTGTTTAGATTACAGCAGAAAGTTGTCTGTACCCTTTGTACACTGTAGTAATTTCTAAAGAAATCTGAATTACATACTAGAAAAAAAAATTATAAAAAAAAAATTATAGTCAAATGTGCAGTAAACAATGTGTTTTCTGGTAGCCAAAGGAAGAGAATCTACATGATTCTGTCTGAAAGAAAACCATAATTTGATGAAAGACTCTGAGACTCAATACCCTGAAAAAATAAGCTTTGACTGACTGAAATAGCAATACACACAGAAGTATTTAATGAGTAAAGAAGAACTCCAGAAGAACAGATTGCCTTTTTATATGATTAATGACTGAACAAACATGAGGAAAATTTAATCTGAAATTAATTAGGTAAATTAATTCCCTATAAACTTAGGTATGTTAAATGATGAAGTTCTTCACCTAGGACTCTGGATGGGAACAGATCTGAATTTTAATCTCTCTGAACAAAACCTAACAAGATGAGGTATATCAATTAAAACTCCATTGTTGCAGTTGTGAAAATGAAGCTCTTTTTTAAGGTGATTTCACAAGAAGTAGTTTTGAGGAGCTTTTTTTTTCCCCCTGTGTTTAATAACCAACTGATCCAGCATTGAAAGTTCAAAAGCTTCTTAAGTGCTCATTAGTACAACTGCAAAAGCTTCAGTGGAATTCAGTGGTCCAACCTCTTTTTAAGTTATTTACTCTTATGTGAGAGATATAATTAATATTTTTCTCTTTTCTGTTTCTAATTACTGCAAAAATGAGAACAGGATGTAGTAACCCATGAGATGTTCTACTTGTGGTTTAGAACAGCTATCCTCCAAACACATGTTCCAGGGCCTGTGAGGTTTGCTCCTCCATGAAGCGTGTCGACAAGACAGGTCACATCAAATTATTCCAGGTTTTAAAGCTGCCCACCTAGGTCTAGCTGAAGTGGGTGATGACGCTACTGCTCCTTCTTGCTCACCACTGTCCCTTACTAGGAGTTACTGGCGCCACAGCTAGATCAGGGGGAGGGATCACTTGAGTTTTTCTTTCTCCTTCCAGGCGAAACCACTTTGTTCAGGTAAAAGCACTCTTCACTGGCTGTTTAAATGAACCCATCTGGATCTGCTGGAAGTGTGATAAGGGTAATCCCTCCCGTCAGCTGAGAGGTGGAGCAGGAATCTCCAGCAAAAGGCTGGTAATTCATCAGTGAGTGCAGCCATATGAAATGAGTATTCCCACCAGGGTTTTGTGTGGAAAATGGCGAGTTCAGAGGAAAGAGGAACATTAAAAGCATGTTCCTTCTAAGGAGCTAATGCTGTTTTTGTGCAAGTGTCCTTCTCAATTAAATCAATGCAGCAGTTTATAGCCCAAGTGACTTCTGTGTAACAGCCTGTTTACTGAAAAAAGATTCTGCTTGGTATCAGGAGCTCATTAAATGGCAGTGCTGAAGGAAAAGAGATTGATTTAGGCTTCCATGACTAATGGCGTACCATCCATTTCCTGTCCTCTCAAGTTCTGTATTTTTTTTTCTCTTCTGTTTTTTTTCCTAGCAGATGTCATTTAGCAAAATATTACATTTCATACCTAAAGCTTTCCTTAATCAAGAAAATATATGGCCTGATTTCTGGAAAAAACACGTCCTACCACTTCATCAGGCATAAGCACGTACCTAGGTTTTTGATCAGAACAATTCTCTGAATTTCTGTGAATTTCCAGTGGAAGAGCACAGCTGAAGAGGTAATGGGCAGAATTGAGAGTGCCATAGCTTGAGGACTGAAGGCAATACACAAATGCTGTAGCCAAGACCATTAAAATATACAAGGAAACCAAGATTTATATGCTGAGATAATCTACTTTATTAAACCCTCCAATTTAATTGGAGAAAACCAAGTAACTTTTGGCACGCAAGCCCTTGTTCAAGTCACCTGAAAGAAGTCTTGAGAACGCAACCAACATACGACTCTGTCTCAGAGCTTATCTGATTTTTTCCAAACATGTCAATTAATCTGATAGAAGACTTTTTGTACAAATTTTGCTTTGACGTTATGCAAAAGGAGACGGAATGATCTGCAGACAGAAAGCAGGAGAGAATAACCCAGGATCACCCCAGAGCCAGGTGAAAGCAAGTCTATATAATTGAAGACCAAGAAAAATCGGCAGGTTCCCCATATGCAGTCTCAGAAGCGTATGCTGTGGGCACAGTGAAGCAGGAGATCATCAGCCAGGGCACAGCGCTAACCCTTGGGCTGCTGGATGCTCTGGGATGGGACTCCTGCTTCCTGATTCAGTGCAGGCACTTCAGGACAGGAATTGTAGCTGAGGATTTTTGCATAGCTCACAAAGGCGCACAGACATCCAAATGCTGAAAATTCTTCATTAATGAAATTCTTTGTCACAGCATCTTACAAGTGCTAAGCCAGGCAGCACTTTGAAAGTGTTTCCTTAGTAATTATAGTTACAGGGCAAGCTAACACTTCTAGGAAACTAACCCTTCTAGGAAACATCATTTTTGTCTTCTCACCTCTCTTCCCCATTTCTACTCTTTTGTTTCCAGGATCTGCTTCTTCAGATTTCTCTGATTTTTTGGTCAGTCTACCCTGACATGCTAGGTGTCATTCCTACAGCCCTCCTGGGCAAGCAGAGGCAGTTAATGCACAACTGAATGATGAGGGAAGTATTTTACTAGGCTTTGTCACCTCATTTTCTGCATTGATTAACATTCCTCCCCAAAACTTCTCTGCTCTCCAAATCAGCTGCTGCCTGCTCCTATCTTCCTTTTCTGTTAGCATAGCTTCCAAACTACTCAGAAATAGTTCGGGTTTAGATTTAAGCCTTTGGCAAATTAGCTGTAGTCTGATGAAGACAACATGGTTGTCTGGTGCCAGTTAAGATATCATGCTGCTGATGCTCGTTAGGTAACATGCATATACTAATCACAGTCATTTTCCCCTTCCTGTTTTTCCCCTGGTGTTCTGTATATACACTAATAATAGCCTATTTGCTAAATTAGGAAAATGGTATTATTTTGAGTGTACCTTTCTTCTCCATGGATTGCTCTCCATGACAGAGATTTGTTTTTGGAATGTTCCTATTCTGTCCTTGAATACACCGTGGCCGTAATGCTACTGGTAGGCTACCTAAAACATCAGCTTTCTACTGCTGAAAGGAAATTGCTGTCCACTGTCAGATAAGACAGACAATGAGTAATAGACAAGCAACAGAAAAATGAATGGTTTGTTTTTCACCTCTTAAGCAGACCCTCTGGTTTTTGCTATCTAGTTAAAACTAGTATTATCCTTAAAAATTAATTTTTTAATCTGTTCAGAACACTTTGTTCTTGGGAGAGCATGAATGAGGGGGATTAAATTATATCTGCACCATACTCTTCTTGGTGATTGGTAATTATATTGTCACTCATGATGCTATTCATTGCACTTAGCTGCACAGAACTGGGGAAAAACATGACATTTCCCCTGTACTAGACATAATGAGAATCCACGGCTTTTCACAGAACCGTACATCAGTGAGATATGGGAGTAAACAAAACGTAGGAAAGTTGTATTTCAAACGAAGGCTTTTTTTTTCAAGTCGTAGTGTAAAATAGTTGTATTTTCCTTGGGAAATATAAATGGGGAGGTAACAGGTGCAATGTCCAATTTAGGTGAACAGCACACGCTTATTTGGTATGTTGCTTTTCCAACCAACTCACCACTCAGCCAAAGCATCACTTTTGAAAAAGGCTCCACACAAATTCCATCTTGTAACTTTGGCCTTTAGAGGAAGAGGGCAACCATTTTTATTGTCTCAGTTTTGGGATGAATAATCTGAGGTATCCTTGAAAGGGCACAGATTTAAAAAAAACTTGCAAAGGAATGATCCTCTGGAAGTAACACACCTGTCAGCAACCAGCTTGTGTATGTGCTTCCTGAACACATGGATTTCTTGAAACAGTAAGCAGCTAAGCTTGTAGTGGTTGCTATGTCCGTCATCAGGATCAGCAGATTTCTTTTGGACTCCACTGTAATCAAATGCATTTTCCTAATTCTTGATTGGAATCTGTAAGGCATGTTGAAAAGCCCTGACACAAAAGGTGCTGCCGAAACGCAGTGGTTTTATTAAAACGTTACTATGGACCAGTACATAAAGGGTAGTTACCAAGAAGATGGAGGTTCCCTTTTTTTATGAGGAGTCACATGGATAAGACAAGGGGTAATGGGTACAAGTTTCTCTTGGGGAAATTGAGATTGGACTCCAGAGGAAAATGTTTTACCGAGAGCAATTAGACATGGAATAATCTTCCAAGAGAAGTGGTGGATTCCGCAACCTTAGTTTTAAGGCGCAGCTAGACAGGGTGCTGGGCCATCTCATTTAAACTGTACCTTAAAGGTTTGGACTAGATGATCCTTGAGGTCCCTTCCAACCCAGGAATCTATGATCCTATGATTCTATGAAAACTAAAATGCTTCTTTTTAGCAGAGAGGTATACTGAAGAAACTGCATCGTTAATATGTTCTGAAAAGTTTTAAGTAGGAAAATGCTGGTTTATTTCAAAAGTTCTCATTTCCATGAATCATAAAGTGACTTAATTTGTTGTAGAATTTGACAAATGAATACAATTAGCTAGATGTGGAGAGGACTACATCAGTCCACAAAGAGCCAGAGCAACTATTTTTGTTCCTGGTAGGCTTGCTTGCATCCAAGTTAAAGTTCTTTGCAACTAAAGTTGTTCCACAAAAAATTTTGGCCTCAGCGAAATGCATCTCCTGCAATGCATGCCTAAGCAGAAATTTTCTAAGGTATGTCACATCAGTATCACACCATAATTCAACGTCACGTGAAGTCTTTGCTTCCACTTGTAATAAATGTCCGCCAGCAAAATCCACAGCACTCTGCAGACTAGCTGTGCAGAGCTTTCAACAGTGACCTGTTGTTTGACACTAACTGGTACATATTAGACACTTTTGGGAGGTTCTTGTCTCTTGTCAGGGTCACTGTGACTTATGTTTTAAAAAAAAATAACATCCCCTTGGTAACAGACTTTTTCCTTCCCTTTCACAGTGCATTGGCAAATTAAAATCAGGAGACCTCTCGCTGTGTTACCAAGTATATAACTTGGTTGGTTTAAACTTTATCAACTGATGTAGAGTCAGCACACATGGAACAAGATGAACACAGGAAAGCATATTTTTAGGAGTTCGAAAGGAACGCAGAAACAACTGAGACAAAAATTATCTTTTTCATCAGTTAAATGTTGCAAATTGCCATGGAAAATTCAAGAGGTGTTCAGAGCTGATATTCTAAGTGTTTTTATCTTATCAAAGAGGTTTGGTTTCTCAAAGCAAAATTAAGGTTTAATTTTCTCTTAGAAAACTCTGGGTGCTATTACGCTCCCCTGTACAGTTATAACCTGTGTAATGCCTGCCCTGGCCAGTGCTGCCCTCCCTGATGGTAGAACTGGGCCTCAGCATGTCAGTAAAGCATTATTACTTGAAGTACTGCAGTACTGGTGGATGAGAATCACAGAACATCAGGGGCTGAAAGGGACCTCACAAGATCATCTAGTCCAGCCCCCCTGCCAGAACAGGATCATCTACAGTAGATCGCACAGGAATGCATCCAGGCAGATTTTGAATCCCTCCAAAGAAGGAGACTCCACAACCTCCCTGGGCAGCCTGTGCCAGTGCTCTGGCACCCTCACCGTGAAAAAAGTTTTTTCTAATATTTTTGTGGAACCTCTTATGTTCCAGCTTGAATCCATTGCCCCTTGTCCTGTCATTGGACATTGCTGAAAAGAGCCTGGCTCCGTCCTCCTGAAGCTCAACATGAGCCATCAGTGCGCACTTGTAGCCCAGGAAGTCAGTCGTGTCCTGGGCTGCATCAAGAGGTGTGTGGCCAGCAGGTCGAGGGAGGTGATTCTTCCTCTCTACTCCACTCTTTGTGAGACTCCACCTGAAGTACTGCATCCAGATCTGGAGCCCACAGCACAGGAAAAATCTGGATGTGCTGGATCGTGTCCAGAGAAGGGCCACGAGGATGATCAGAGGGCTGGAGCACCTCTCCTATGAAGACAGACTGAGAGAGTTGGGGTTGTTCAGTCTGCAGAAAAGAAGGCTCCGAGGAGACCTTATTGTGGCCTCCCAGTATCTTAAGGGGGCTACAAGAAAGCTGGTGAGGAGCTTTTTAGGATGTCGGGCAGTGATAGGACTAGAAGGAATGGATTGAAGCTAGAGATGGATTGGTTCAGACTGGACATTAGGAAGAAGTTCTTCACCATGAGGGTGGTGAGACACTGGAACAGGTTGCCCAGAGAGGTGGTGGAAGCCCCATCCCTGGAAGTTTTTAAGGCCAGGCTGAATGGGGCTCTGAGCTGCCTGATCTAGTTGGGGATGTCCCTGCCCGCGGCAGGGGGGCTGGAGCTAGATGATCTTTAAGGTCCCTTCCAACCCTGACAATTCTATGATTCTAATCTCCCATAACATTCCTGTATAAGACAGTGCTTTTAAAATGCTTTGGGAGAACAGCCAGCAGAATTTTGAGGATTAATTTGGGGGGCGGGGGGGGGGTGGGGAAAGGGAAGTTTTTTCGTTCACCCTTCTGGTCTCAGCCCAATCTGCACTGAAAGGGATCCCTCCCTGTAGGCTCTCGCTCCCAGAGTGGCAGCTGTGGCACAAGGAAGCATAGAAGGGCACGGTACGTCTCAGCTCCTCTCCATGGCACTTTGTATGTGGAGACCTCTGCTGTCGGATAACAACCCCCCCCTATTCAGAACGTAGCAACAGACTAACAGTACTGATGACATTGTGCTCACGCTGGCCATAACAAACTTTGGTCAACACTCGGCATTGGATGCCATTAGAATCACAGTGTTACTACAGTACCAGTACATTGCTCACTACTTTCAGGGAACAGTAATGCAAAATATTATTATACTAGCTATATTTAATGAAAGTGGAAACAGGACCCCACTATCTCCTTATAATGCCTATTCATAGACACAGAATATACAAAATCACACTGAGAAATTAGCACTCTGCATCTGCACTGGCAACATTTAGAAGGGATGTAAACCCACAGATTCTCATAAGAAAACCATGTTTATGTTCTTATATTGCAAAGTGGCCACAGGCAAACTGACACAGCAACTTGCTGTAAGAGTAGCAAGCCTTTACACAGGTGTGAAGTTAATGGAAATATTAAAACTTCTTTATCAGCTTAATTTGTAAGCCATTTTTTTTCAGCCAAAGGGGTTGCAGTAGGCTGGGTACCCAGGATGGTTAAGGTGACAAGAGAGGACATCCACGAAGGATCAATGTATCCCCCAACTGCTGCATGAGACTTCCAGACTCCATTTCTCTTGCTATGCTTGCTTACCCCTTTCCTCTATACCAGTGTGTTTTAAAGATTGTTATAAATGTATACAGCATCCCAGACAAACTCAGGAGTTCTGATGCTTTCTCAGTGTTGGATGTATTGCATCAGGAGAACTTTGTTTAGGTAGAAAGGTTCTGATGCAGCCTAATGCTTTTTATTACTCCTGGAATTGTTAGGGATGCTGCCATGGATTGTATAGATCAATGCAAGGCCTTATGCAACCTCTAGTTGTGGTACTCCTTAGAGCACCTCTTTGATGCTGCTGACCACCCTCCTAATTCCCCTGCCGGGTGTATACTTAGTGTGGGGTGTGTTTTTTTGAATCATTCAGTACTGAGGTATTGTACTATCAAGCAAGATTTTCTCCATATATATTTGCACTCAGTAAGACTCCATGATTTAAAACGCCTGCCCTTACAGGGAAGCACAGAAAGCCTCATTTATTGTGCCAAGACAGCTTTTTCATACACTTCAAATTTGTACTGGATGCCATTCTCTTCTTGGATATCAGCAGGAACACCTGGGTACCTGGAGAGAGGGGGAGAAGAAAAAGCAAATGCCAACAAGTAGATAAAAACATCATTATGAGTCACCTATAATTTGTTCAATCAATTGGAAAAGTGAGTTTGAAAGAGGAGATGAAAATACCACTCTTACAACACATATAATAAGTACAAACTATTTCTAGGAATCCCGTTAACTACTACCAGTAACTTGTATGCACATTTTTTTAAATTAAAAAAAAGCATACTCTGATGCAAAAAAACCCTCACCTTTTTGGCTCAACCAAAAACCCCAACATTTTTATTTAAGCCTCCAACATGTTATTTAAAATCTCAGCAAAGGTAGAAGAGATACAGATCACTACTGGGTTTTTTTGCTTTGCTTTACTTCAGATGGTTCAGAGGAAATGCCAAGGTTAAAGTTTCTTAAAAGTCTATGACAGCTTCTTAAAGTAGCTGCCTGCTACCATGCACAGTGTTCCTCTGTATTCTGGATTTACTAAAACAGATTGTATTAAGACACTTTCAAAAATCTCTTCAGGTCGCTGTGACAGAATAAGGATTTTGTATGAGTAATACTGACTTTGAGGGAGAAAGAAATTTTAAATGCTATTTGCTAAGTTTGGCTCTCTCAGGTTTCCACTTTAGCAAGGGAATTATCTGTTATTTTGGAAATGTTTTAAGGCCAAATTCTTACTTCAGTACGTTTGACAAAACCAACATATACGTGAGAAAAAGCCAGGAGGCAGGGAAATGAGCATTGGGTCAGGCATCCGGATGCTAAAGTGGGCTCATGACACGGCACAGCATGGTTCAGAACATGCTAGAGCTGATAAAAGTGACTCATGCTCCTCACTCACCTTGTGAGTGCTGCATCCTTCTTTCCTGTCTCTACCTATCCTCCCCCACTTCCGTGCTAATCCATTCCTGTGCTGCACGCAGAGAGTTTGACTTGCCATACTTTCTATTTCTTCCACTGCTGGTCTGTAACCAGCTGGGAACCACAATGAGAGTAGCGAGAAGAGGAAGAAGTCCTTTCCTTGCCAGTTCTTGAGGCAGATGTTTGAATTTTTGCCACCTCCCTACTATCTGTTGGATGTCATCATATTGAGTGGACATGGGAGTATGACTGGAATAATGAGCAGGATAACATAAAAGAAACCACAGTGAATGGCATAAACTTACAGTTCAATACATGTTCCTACTAAGTTTGTTAGGAAGAAGTAATTTTCGCAGGAGGAAGCAATAACCTTAGAAATCATTAAAGACTCAACCCTCCAGCTCAAACCCATTTAATATGTCTCTGGCCATTTATCAAAGACATTCAGAGGCTAAATACCATTGACTAACAACATACTGAGAGTTATGAAGCTTAGTAAATATCGGAGTAATTCTAAAATGAGAAACGGTAAGAAAGTTACTTCGCAAGCAAAGCAACAAGTGCAATTATTTACTGTAAATATTATAGGAAGGTCGAAGAACACAGCGAGTTCTAATCACCTCTCTGCGTTGAGTGTGTTGCAATTCCAGGTTCTAAGTAAAATATTACTCTAGGCAAAAAATACAGTGAAAAGCACCTCCAGCTCAAAACAGAACATGGCTTTAATAGGACCCTTACACATTCAAAGTAGATTATTAAGTCTTCCACCCTTACACGTTCAAAGTAGATTACTAAGTCTTCCACCTGAACACCAGTATGCCTCTTGGTACTTACTCAGTGAGAAGTTTGTAGTCTTTGTAGTCTATTTCTGGAAAAAATGTGTCACTTTCAAACTCCTGCAAAATTCTTGTCACGAACAATCGATGATTAATTGGCTTCTCCATCGCTGCCTTTAAAAACAAGAGAAACTATTAAAATGGAGTTGTTCCCTATAAAACAGCTCAACCATACATGGAGTTGTTTATTAAAATTTTTAATATTCTTGTTGTATAACACTCTTCAAAGTCTGTAAGATAGTATCAAGTGGTAAGTTCTTACTTTGAACACTAGATCTCTTTACTCCAAATTTTGTTTGGCCTGCACCAGTCATCACCATGGCAGCATCCAAAACAACCAAGAGATAAGAGTCTTAGTGTATTTTCTACTTGTAGAGTGTACACCAAATGCATTATCTAAAATTGAAACTCGGACACTATTTTATATATTATGGGATTTAAGCGGAACAGTGAAAATTGAACTCTGGGTTTTCTCTTTTCGACTCTGCCCAAGAGTACTTTCTAACGGGATAATTTCATCTTGTGCCAGTTCCACCTGGTGAGTAGCAGCAACATCTATTCTCACAGCTTGGGGCATCTGACAAATATGAAAAAATTATGAACAGACCTGTGAGAAGGAAGGGGCAGTATGGTCTAGTCACAACAAGCAGTTTCTGAATCATAACTTTTTGAAAGACAGGAGACTTTAAGTCATGGAAGAGAGGCTCACACCTCAAGGTAATCTGTCTCAGTGTTTCGTAAGTATCATTGCTAAGGATTTATAATGTATTTTTAGTTGCATTAGTCTGTAATTCCAGTGATCAAATTATCAATTAGTTTAATTTCAACATTTTATCTCTGGATTATTGCAAAGTGAGAATATTCATTGATAGTCATGTAACAACAACAGTAAGAAAGTTTTCAAGCTCCTCGGATGAAAAAAAATTATGAAAGCATCTGTTAGGTGAGTTCCTCACTAACAAATTCACACAAACTCAGAAGTTAAACAGGCACATTTTGTCTCCAGATCAGACTGAAAAGTCACCTCTTCCAGACCTTCTCAGCATTAAAATAACCCATTAAAAGCTACAGCAGTGCCTGATTACAATGTATTTTTGAAAAGCTTACAGCTGTTTCTTCCTTCCCCTTAAATTGGCAATGAGCAATGCTCTTTGTTAAAGGTGATTCAACGTGCAGCATGCTATTAGGTACTACTTTGACAAGTACAAGGAACCAAGTAATCAGAAATGTAATCCCGTAACATTAATTGGTATCGCTGCTGAGAAGTTAGTTTCTGGAAAAGCTGCTGTGCTACTAAAGAATGACTTAAAATGGAGGGGGGAATTCACAGCATGCCAGCAACCAGCAGCATTGAACTGGTGTTCATCCAGTTTGTATACAAATATTTGCTTTCTTTCTTTAAATAACGATGGGAGGTAAGAGGAGAAACATACACTTGAAGAATGAGAGAAGAATAATCTGCTCCACAAATAAAAACATGCCACATTCAGCAACAAGAGATGCTTCTGTTTTGTGGTAGAACAAACCAACTTCCTACCCAGCTCTATGGGAATTCAGCTTCAGCAAAGAACTGTACCACCAAGACAGGCCAGGGGAGGGCATACGGAGTGCTGACCACAGGTCAGCAAAGGAGGCTGAACACAGCACAAAGGGCACCGGGGGTGACCTTTGTTATAGATAAATGGTTGCACTAGTAGAGGGAACAAAAAAACTGTGTAACCATTTGTGCCATATTTAACTAAAAAAGCACAAAGGCTTCCTAAGTTAGCCAGACCAGTTAGCCAGACCAGGTCTGTAGACCCATATAGAATAAATAACAAACAAAAAGAACTTGGAGAAGAGCAACAGACTTGAGCTGGTTTCACACTCCTCAGCAGGAGAATGCCCAGCGTCATGGCAGTGAGCGATGGACGGGGAGAAACACGTTTGTAAAGTGATTCAACTTTGTCTTCCAGTTGCTTTACTCTGCTAAGCGTAATTTTCACTTGTACTGGGATTTATGTACAGAGTTGAATCATGTTACAGACTGGTCTTGGCCCGTCCCCATGGCTCCGTGTAGTCATCCCAGGGCTATGTCTTCATGGGACCTGATCTTACCCCATGGACCTGCCTCACCACCGTGAGCTCTGGCTGGTGAGGCCCCTGTCATGCCAGTGAGGTTATTATTGCACACGGGACCCAGTTCCTGTCCCTTTGGGAACACCTGGCCCTCCAATAAATAAATTTTGTATCAAACAGGAAATCCTCCATGTGTGGAGTCTCCAAAAGAACCTGTTCAGAGAGGACCAGACTCTCACACTGCCTCTGGAAACTACTGCTATGGACCTGGCAGGGTAGGGAAGGAGCTTTATCACGCCTGGCATTTCCATGAGGATTAAGGTAGTTCCTCACTGACAATCAGCTCACTCTTGTCCCATCCAGCCCAATCCTTCAGTTTCACCACCTTTTTATATTTATTCTAATTAACAGAACAGGGTGAATATGACTTTGTTTTAAGGTAATATGCATAACACAAAGGTATAGATGCAAAAATCTTGAATATTTAAACAGGATATGCAGGAACTAGATACATTTCTGGCTACAAGGTAACACAGTGGGAAGTCAGCACAATATTCAACAGATGAACCATTTCCAGCAGGTAGGAAATCAACAATGCCTTTTTTGGTTTATTGCATGTTTTGTAAATGTGAAGATAATGTACGTGATGGAAAAGGGAGATAGTAAGCGAGGATTTGTTGAAAAGAATTGTAGCAGGATGAGAGGAGGAGGTTTTTAAAACAAAATTACGATGTCTCTGAGTTCCTGCTTCTGTAAATTTGAAAAAATCTGCACCCTCACTCCAAGTTCATTATGTTCTCTCCCTCTCCACTGCCACGCTGGGTCTCAAAGTTATTCTTGGCATGATTTTAATTTACCAGGTTTTTCGCTGATATTCCATTTGGTTATCCATGAACTGTATTTGTATCTGCATTGATTTCCCTTTGGAGCTGCAAGCGTTTGCTCTTCACACAGGTTCACCTCCTTGTGTAGCAGCAAAAGAAACTTTTAAGACACTACAGCCTAATGCAATAGGGAAAAGCACTGACGATTTTTGGTTCATGGGAAAGCACAGCCTATTAAAACCACGGCTGCTGATCTCTCAGAAACACCAGAACCACTCCTGAAGCAGATATCGTGTTCAACATGAGAGAGAGGACAGGAGAGCTGAGGTGTCAGGATCCCTCTTGCTGCCCCAACTACATCAACCCCACACCACAGAATCATAGAACAGTTTGAGTTGGAAGGGATCATCTAGTTCCAACCCCCCGCCACGGGCAGGGATACCTCCCACCAGACCAGGTTGCTCACAGACCCCTCCAGCCTGGCCTTGAACACTGCCAGGGAGGGGCATCCACAGCTTCTCTGGGCAACCTGTGCCAGTGCCTCGCCACTCTAGTCTTTTCCCGTTTGAAACTGTTACCAGTTGTCCTATCACTACACTTCCTGATAAAGAATCCTTTCTCCAGCTTTCCTGTAGCCTCCTTTAAGCACTGAAGGCTGCTGTAAGGTCTCCCTGGAGCCTTCTCCAGGCTGAACAGCCTCAATGCTCTCAGGAGGGGTGCTCCAGCCCCCTGATCATCTCCACTGCCCTCCTCTGGACTCACTCCAACAGGTCCATGTTCTTCTTGTGCTGGGGGCTCCACAGCTCAACACAGCACTGAAGGTGGGGTCTCACCACAGGAGAGCAGAGGGGCAGAATCACCTCCCTTGACCTGCTGGCCATGTTTCGCTTCACACAGCCCAGGACATGGTTGGCTTCTTGTGCTGCCAGTGCACACCGCTGCCTCATGTTGAGCGCTTCATCAACCAGCACCCCAGGTCCCTCTCTGCAGGGCTGCTCTCCATCTGTGAGAGCACAGGTAGAGAGGATGCTGCAAGCAGGGGTCTGCGTGACATGAAGCACAGGAAAAATAACGCTATCTAGAGATATCGCAGAGCAGGGCAGCCTGACCTGAAGATCGTAAAAGTTGGCTTGTATAAACACTGCTAATTGGAAATGTAGATTGTGCCAGGACAGATGGACTGGGAAAGATGATCAAAGGTTTCTAACTGTGTGAAAAATTGAACTATAACTCATGTACTGACAAGCAAAGATACTATATATGTAGCTTGTCTGAACAATAAAGTGATTCCGTTTTCCACCATGTCGGAGTCCGTGCATGTTTCTCCACATTCATCCACTCATCACCCAGCCTGTGTCTGTGCTTGGGACTGCCGCGACCCAGGTGCAGGACCTTGCACTTGGCTTTGCTGAACTTCATGAGATTCACATGGGCCCATCTCTCCAGGCTGCCAAGGTCCCTCTGGATGACATCTCTTCCCTCCACAGTGTCAACCACACCACACAGCTTGCTGTTGTTGGCAAACTTGCTGAAGGTTCACTCGATACCACTGTCATGTTGCTGACAAAGATGTTGAAAAGCACCGGTCCTTGTACTGATCTGAGGGACTCCACTTGGACGTGCAGCCATTGATCACAACTCTTTGAGAGTGGCCATCTAGACAATTCCTTATCCACCAAGTGAACCATCCATCAAACCTGTGTCCTTCCAATTTAGAGACCAGAATGTCATGTGGGACAGCGCTGAACACTTTGCGCAACTCCATAAAGATGACATCAGTCGCTCTTCCCTTAACCACTGATGTTGTAACCCCATCATAAAAAGCCACCACATTTGTCGGGCAGGATTTGCTCTTGATGAAGGCATGTTGGTTGCCACCAATCACCTCCTCGTTTTCCATGTACCAGGTTCCCTATTTCCTTCCAGGGCTCACATTTTCCCTGTTCTTCATTTGGTCATTGACATACTTAAAAACAGTCTGTGAACCAAAGTCCTTTATTATGCACATACACCTTTGCAACCCTTTGAAAAGATTTTAGCATACTCTCATCTTTTTGCTCACTTCCAAGAAATCAGTGGTAACGGTTTCCAAGAATTCCTCAGCAGGCCTCCCCTTGAAGCATAAAGCAAAAAAGAAGATGACCTAAGGATCATCTTTCCCATAATTTCCAGCTGCAGAGCACTGACAGCCATACAAGGTTAGATCACACCTGCACGTGCAGGACCATTGCCTTGAATTAGTTTCTCTTTGTAGAACATAGGTCAAAAGAGCCCTAAAGTTCTGCAACAAAGAACAGTTGCATATTACAAGTACTTTCAGAATTATTCTATATAAACTTATGTTTTTATAGATCTAATCACCAAATCACTGTAAATTAGTGGCCATAGCAACCAACTGCTATAACAGGGACCAGTTATTTCTAGTCATTTAAAGATTCACAGGCTTTAGGACACAAACACACACACACACACATTACTTCTGCTTTCTCTTCTTCTACTGATTTCATACAATAAGACAAAGTAACTGAGGAACTTACTTTTCAAGTGTCTTTCTAGACAACAACATTGCCAATCCAAACAAAATATGAGGACACTATAAAAAAGAAAATTTCTAAATAAATATTCTGTTGATCTGCATTCTGCTTTTCAACCCTTGTAATGTATTGGATCATACAGGCAAGCTGCATTTTGAAGCCATAAGAATATTAAAAACTGTATTTTACACATTAAAAAAATCTTACAGCTGCAGGTTTCACAAAATTCTGGATTTTAGGTAAAGGACTTTCCTAAGTTAAACTATTAGGAGAGTTGTGGTGAGTCAGAAGAATTGCCACCCTTCCCAAGTCACTACAGCTAAGCCTAGTGAGGGAGGAGCCACTGTGGTAGCTCCCACCGTAAGTTCTCTGCAGGGACAAAGGCAGGTGAAACAAAATTATTCTATGATCGTTATCAGAAAGCCTGCCCACTTTACCTTTTTAGTTATTTTTTTCCCAGAGGAATGTCAAATTGCTAAATCTGTCCACAAGAACAAGCATACAAAAAGCTTGTTTACGAGTAATAGCAATATCACACCTTTCCTTCCATATTAAAAATCTGTGAAAAGCATGAAGATGACAAATTAAAGAAAAATACCTGGGAAGAGACTGTTTACCAAGGAGTGTAGTGACAGGACAAGGGGGAATGGTTTCAAACTGAAAGAGGGTAGATTTAGATTAGATATTAGGAAGAGAATCTTTACCGCGAGGTGGTGAGGCACCGGAACAGGCTGCCCAGAGAGGCTGTGGCAGCCCCTCCCTGGCAGTGTTCAAGGCCAGGCTGGAGGGGGCTTTGAGCAACCTGGTCTGGTGGGAGGTGTCCCTGCCCATGGCAGGGGGGTTGGAACTAGATGATCTTTAAGGTCCCTTCCAACTCAAACCACTCTGTCATTCTGTGATTCTAATGCCGCTGCAACCTGCGAGAGTGAGGCACGTGAGCACGGAAAAATGAGCTGTCTGCATGGCTCCCTTGCAAATGGGTCTCAGTAGTCAGTCACATCTCAGGCTGAATGCGATAGTTCAGAAACAGGAAAACATACATGTTAGTCTCTATTCCAGTAGCTTAAAATCATTCCAGTAGGTACACAGCTCAAAACTACTCTGTCTTATATGCAGGGAAGGTTAAAAAAATACTACTATATCTTTTGTAGTTTACAGGAAATTCAGCAACACTAAAATGTAATCTTTAACATGTATATTTATTAGTATTACCTCATAAAGTTTCATCAGGCTTGAAAAAAATCACAATAAAACTAGTGATTCAAACTGTTAATACTTCTTTCTCTTAAACAAGTATAGCAAAGATTTGAAGCTTAGCACATGTGGCATTCACAACCCACTCAGGGCATTTAAAACCCAGTGAAGCTTATATGCTTAGTCAAGAAACTCTATTTAAGAGGATAATTAATCACCCTCAAGAGACCTGCTGCACTAAATATGAATAGCAACTTCATAATTCAATAATTTTGAAGAATGAAAGAGGGTAGATTACCATACACAATATGTCAAATACTAATACATACGAAGACACCTGAGCATGAATAGTAGATAAAATTTTCCCTTGGAGATTACTGGAAATTTAATTTTCTTGCTCAAGTCTCTGCTGAAGCATTTACCCAAATGCTATTTATCATGAGCATCAGTTTTGTGTTATGGCCAGCTTAGATATTCACTAAACAGGAAAAAAACCACAACAACACTTCTTATGAAAGAACTTTTTGTTCTGTTATGAAATTACAAGTTTCTTCTCCAAATTTAATACACGACTACAATTCTGTACTTCAGCAATGTGACCTTGAGTGTCATTGTTTGCATCTGTGGCATTGAGAAAGCAACAAGCCAAGTAGGAACATAAAAATTAGAAGACACAATTTTAAATGTTTGCGATGCTGTATGAAAAAATGTTGTATGAAGGTGAAAGCCTGTTTGACATATAGCCTGTTTTATTTTTTCTAAATAGGCCTTGGCTATAAGGACTTGAGTCATAAATTTTTCAATTCTCTTTTTTTTTTTTTAAGTATTACTGCTATTTTTTCCTCTTTTTTTTTTTTTTCCCCCACGTTGGTAGGCTCACTCCTAGGGATTTGTGCTTGGTTATTTTTACAAAACAACATTTATATTAAGCATTCGACAAACAACATACCATAACACCACATAAGTAAGTCTACATCTGGTTTTGGTTAGCTTATTTTTTTAACATCCCTGTTTAACACTTGGGGATGTGCTGGACTTCAGGTTCCTTTTCCAAGTAAAATCTGAACATTGTTTTTAATCAGTTTAAAACACAGTTTAAAGAGACTAATTTATACTGAGCAGACTCCCTTAGGATGTCCAGGTAGCACTATTTTTCAGAGTCAAAGCCAAGACCTCAATCATCTCTTAACTGAGAGACAATACCTCTGCACAGTGCATTAGTGTCTTAGTTCGGAACAGAAACGTGGTTTAGAAATGAACTTTCTAATTGTCTTCACTCACAACGCTTTTGTTGTATTGCTGAGCAATTTTGGTGTGCATAAACTAAAATGTCTTGGAGATGAAAATAAGCTAGAAAATTTGCTCCAGGAGCATATCTGATAAGCTCCAACAGGGACTCTGGAGTGTGTCCAGAGAAGGGCAGCAGAGCTCGTGAAGGGTCTTGAGAACAAGTTTGATGAGGAGCGGCTGAGGGAGCTGGGGATGTTTAGCCCAGAGAAAAGGAGGCTGAGGGGGACCTTCTCGCTTTCTACAACTACCTGACAGGACACTGTAGTGAGGTGGGGGTCAGTCTGCTCTCACAAGTCACAACCAATAGCACAAGAGCAATGACGTCAACTTACACCAGGGGAGGTTCATGTTAGACATTAGGAAAAACTGACACTGAAAGGGTTACCAAAGGCTGGAACAGGCTGCCAAAGCAAAGTGGCTGAATCGTCATCCTTGGATGTGTTTAAAAGTCATCTAGATACGGTGTTCAGGGACATGGTTTAGAAGGGGGCCTGCTGGCTTAGATAATCGTTGAACTTGATGATCTTAAAGGTCTTTTCCAACCAAAACAATTCTATGACTCTACAACTCCAGGCCCAGAACCAATGAGTGAGTCACCACCACAACCTTTCCAGCATGTAAAAACTCGTGAGCCAGCAGACGGCTCTCAAAACATCAAGTGCTCACACAAAATCATAGAATGCCTCTCATGGTGTGTAACAGCTTTGTAATTGCCATGACCTACTGGCCACTGCTGGGCTGCTACACTCCTCCTTCCTCGTCCATACAATTAATAGCAACACCAACTCCTGGAACTCAGCAGATCCAGAATAGCGCAAAAGATCCAGTACAGTGTCACATGGAGATTCAAAGAAATGAAACTTGTAAACCTGTGCTGTGAGAAGTCCAACAGCTTCCCTGGAGGCAACAGTACTACTCTGTGGCTGTACCAGGAGATTACAAACTTGATGAGGCAATCCATATCAAGTCAAATTTAGTAAGATGAAGGCTGCATGAGGTTTTTGAATCACCAGTGGACTGTGGGAGCCGTTTTCAACCTTCTCTCCTCTCATTTCTTAATACAAATACTCAGCTCTCCCTGTCCCCACCAAAATACCTACTACATCTAGCTGCTCTGCCTTCTGCTGCTGCAAAGGTCAAGGCCCAGAAATTTCCCCTAGAGTTTCCCAGAGTATGCTGCTGAACACTGCATGAATGTAACCTACACGAGGACTTGGATGACCACTCTGAGGAGGGCAGCATCATGTCCTGAAATGCCATCCTGGAGCTCATGCTCTAGCACCTTTGCTTGCTTCAGTTCTTAGAGGCTGGGCACGACACAGCTGCCATCAGTACTTGAGACTGAGTTTGTCCCATCAACTGGACACCTGTGTCCCAAAGAGTGCCCTTCTGCACTAAGGCAGCTGCACAGATGCTCCATCTCTGCACAAATCTCTGGGTGAGGATAAGCCAGCCTTGCCTTTCAGCCTGGTATCTGGGCAGGGCAGCCGTGAAGCATAGAGAGGATGTACTTTAGGTAAGGCAGATGTTCAAACAACTTGAATGACTCTGTGCAGAAACAAGGTGCCAGCATCCCTTTTCAGTCTGAGATTCTTTGGAAACCTCCTGAAACACGTGTTTCAGTTTCATCCGCCTCAGTTCACCAACCACCCTTGGTAACCCTTCTGGCTTGCTACCCTGGGTCTGGAACCTGTCCAGAGTAGAGTTCCCCAGGATGTGGGAAACCAGAAAGAGTGAAGACCTGGAAGACCATGCGCATCTTTCCTCCTCGTACCATCCATAGCTTGGAGAATTGCTTCAGGTTGCTCAGTGACAACCACCCTGATCACTGTGGATCTCCTCATTCCAAACTGATCAACTCAGTAGAAGTTGCTAAGGCTAGGAATTGTGTTAAGAGGCTTCACAGGAGAACAAGCCACCCTCTTCAATAATGATACGGACTCTGGAAGTGTTGTCTGGCAATGGCAAAGCTGTTGCAGTAGCTCTTGACAGACAACCTTGGATATGCCCCCTCACGCTCAACATGTTCTGCATCTACTTCTTATTCTTCAGCATCCCCATACTGATGGGATGCCACCAGCCTGAGCTCAACCCCTGTGCCAAGGGCCGCAGATCAACCAGGGCTACAGTGAAGACTCCAAGAATGCCATTATCTTCCATCTCCCTACTCACCCTTCAAGCCATCCACAACAGCCTGTGACAGGCTGTCAAAAGAAGCCCGCCTAAAGTAAGTGCAATGGGTGCATGTGTGAACTTGCCATTCCCTTTTGCAGTGATCCTAACAGAAAGATCACTGCACATTAAGGATTTTGAAACCCACGTAACAATTAATCTGAAGAGACGCAGGCCTGTACTGTACTGTGCATGTTCCTTGGCCACAGGGTAAGCTCAGACAAGAAATCACAACAGAGGAGCCAGCAGTCAGCTCCCACTTGGTGCCAACAGCTATACCACCTGCATGTCCTTGCCTTTATTTTAAAGAGCTGCAAGTTCTCACGTGAACATTCTTTCTGTTTGACAGCAAAAATAATGAATAGACTTGTTTTCTTGTAAGAATATCTTGTAACAGATTGAAGGACTAAAACTGGGTAGCCCCTTCTACAGATGGTGTGCAGCATACTCATGGGGACAGATTCCACGCTACATAACTTGGGGGTTCCCAACATCCACAAGGATGTAAGATTACTTATATTATTCTGTCTTTATTAAAGTGTTAGCTCTAAGAAGTAGCATTTTAAATGGGACTTTACAGAGTCTGGGTGCTCTTCTTACTGGGATCATAATGGACTAGCTCCTCTTGGTGCAAAACCAGTTCTCCACTCCACTCTCATGCAGCTACAATCACGCGGAAGAGGATTTACTCAACAGGCACAGTAGTGTTACCTGTAAATGAGTAGGAGGAGGCAGGTGCAAGACCATGGGTAGAAAAGGATTGACAGTGGTTGGGACCATCATCTGCAGGAGGCAGGTGAAAACAAAAGGTGCTTTCCAGAGTGGCTTGCTCTCTCCTTCGAGGTCTGTCCTCATAAAACTCAACAGGGTTTGAAAGATCTTAACTCGGGGTTAAACTCCCCGAATTGCTAAAAGTGGAAATGCCATGTCCTCAGCACTACCCGTTTCAAACCACTCCTGTTGCACACACTTGCTGAAGTAGTCACACTTCCTCCGTTACAGCCTTGTGACAATAAACACAATCAGTTCTAAACCTTTGAGCCATACACAGTAGTTAGACCAAAATCATGCTTAAAAGCGAATACCTACAACTACTGAGTATAACCATTCACTTCAATTGCCAATTGCTATTTTACTTTCCACACATTTCCACATGGTATAATGGAAATACTTTTGTAATCCCTTGTGCAGCCTTAATACAGGCACTAAAAATATTACCTGCAGTTTTGGCAGAGGTGTATGGCTTCCATCAAACCCTTTTAATTAAGATCACAAAGCTAGTTTGAATGCAGAAATCTGTATAAAATTGTTAGATTTCTCCATAATGAATTAAAAATTTCTTTGAAACATCCCAAGTAGCTGTTTGAAAATGGGAAATCTGTTGAAATTTTAACTTATATTCACTTTAGTAAGATCTTGCAAAAGTACTCTTGATCAAAACTGCCTATTTATAACCAAAGTATTGGGGAGTAATAGTTTAAAACATAGCATTGCTTTCTATTAATCATACACTGGAAAAATACTTAAATTAGAAGCCTACAACACAGATGCTCCTGGAAGAAAAATCAAAATAATCACTCTTTGCAGCCCTACATGAGTATGTGGCCACAGTAAGGAAGGGGTAAATGTTTCTGCTCTGACTACACATCCTGCAGAATTACAGGCAAAAACCAAATCCAATCTCCTGCTTGTCTTGGACAGTTATGCCCAAATGGAGGAGAATCTGTCTCCAGAAATAAACTCACTGCCTAGAAGGAGGCATTTTAATGGCTGAGAGTGAAGGGCAGGTTACTCCTATACGATAATACTTGATATGGACTGAACATGTTTGGATATCAAACATGTGGTGGACTTCACCACACACAAAAATGATAATATAAATTAAAAAAAAATACAATGCAACAACAGTGTTTTACAGGCTATTTGTATATGCATCTTATTTTCTTACAAACTTAGCAATAGCTAACTACTTTGCTTTTTTTTAGTTGTAAAAGATGCATTCCCTAAGACACAGAAAAGATGTTCATAAAGGGCACACACTGCAAAGGCAAGAAATACCAGCAAATGCATTTTCCCATGCTCTACACAAAGCGATGTTATCAGCTCTAATGTGCTACCAGGAGCATGATGGTGTTTTCATTAGACACCTAAGATCCAAGTGTCAGACAAGAAGTGGAGTATGTTACCCAGGATACTTTCAATAACTACACAGCAGAACTGTTTCCTTCATTAAAGAAAAAATTGCTTTACAATTTTCAGTTAAGATTGTACCAATCAGAGGAAAAAGTGCTTACTGTTGAGCATATTCCATATTCTCCTGACTGGTCTGAAAAGAACTAGGGTTGATGGCCATCATCTTTTGTATGGTACTGTTCGACAATAAATATAAATTACACCGAAACTTGACAGAAGAAAAAAAATTGAGAATGGAAGGGCAGAGCCCTGACTGTGCAGGGGCTGAAAGCACACCTCTAGGGATGTGCGTGGAGCCATGGAGAGTTGACTAAGCTTTCCATGCATATAAAGAGGAAGCGTTTGGGGCAAGGGAGAAAGAGGGCTGAAAAAACACGGAAACAACAAGACAGGTTTTATTCCAGACCTCCATGTTGCACAGCTAATATCTCAGTTAATGAAAGGAACACTGTTCCATTTGTGGTAAAACAGGACAGTTCATACAGGACTTTGTCTGTGGAAAGAAGGTCCTGAAGACAAAGCGACGCAAAGCTGTCTTGTTACAGGAACCGACACTTAAATACCCGAGACACCAAGTGAAACCTGGGCAGTGGGAACAGTAGGGATGCCTGGCTGATGGATGGGAAAAGAGAGTGCTACTTTTTGTTGTATGATTATCTCTTCTTATTGGCAACACCATCACCTGCCAGCTCTGTCTAAATCCTCTTTTCTTACCTCTATATGAGTATAAAGCAGCATGCTCTGGCAACAAATGCTGAATCATATTTCCTTTCTTCCACATGCTCTGCAGAGTCAGTCTACTACTTCAGTAAAATAAACAATATGGGTCTTGGTTGAAAAAAACTAGCGATTTAGATATTTAAGAAAAGCTCTCAAACACGCAATGACTGCATGACACCGGACCATTAGCAAGAGCAACATCTGGTTACTTGGACTGATATTTTAAACTTCTGAGTTGGAATCTTACTCTCCTAGACTTGTTCGGTTGGAATCACTGGAGCATTCTGGGTCACAAGAAGGAAAAGTACTTCCTAAAATGGAAGTAACTGAACTTGAGCCATCCTTATCTCATCACAGAAAATAATTTAGGAGTATTCTAAATGTACCTTGTAAACTGAAGTGCCTCCAACGATCCAAACCATGTCGACTTTACTTTTTAACTCTGGTGAATCCAAAAGAGCTAAAGCATCTTCCAGACTTTTGGAAAGATAATGTGCTCCTTTTGGAGTTTCCCTAGAAAAACCAGAGTTTTATTACCAAATAATTAAGGGATTATGAGTACAGTCTAGACATACAACGTGTTTTGCTGAATTCATAAATAAGTAAATAGTTCACGCTGGATAATTATTTTGAAATTTCTATTATTGCCAAACTATGTTAGAATGCTCATCTGACTGCACGATTGTTTAATAAATCACAGCTTAATCATAACTGTGACCTAAGAGCATTCAGAAATAGAGATCTGAAATTTTATATCTTGTTTTTTAGAAAGTGTAACTGAGGAATTCAGATATCTATGTAACTAAATAAAATTTTACTTGAAATCTAGAGAGCAATACTTCATTCAATAAAACTAGTCGAAAAGCCACTATCCCTTTGCCTCCCACCATATTCAGCCTAAAACCCACCAACATTCTCCAAAGCAATAAACCATTATAAGTGGACACTTTTGTTTAAGAATACTTGGATGTCTGTGGCTGATACATTCAAGACAGCTCTGAAAAAGGACAGTTCCTCTTGTTCAAATGCTAATGAACTTCACAAAAAGGATTAAGAGCCGCCCATGTAACCAGGAACTAGAGAAATACTGTTAAATACGTGAGTCAGAAAGACTATTGGCAGTTGTTAGTTGGTTTTTGTGGGGAGCTAGGACTAGTAGCTATTATGCAACGTAATGACTATTATCTTGTGAATTAATTAAAAAATAAAAATAACAATTAAAAAGTTGAAGTAGTGATATCACTTAGAACCAACAGTAGAGATGCTTCCTAACCAGGCATCAAAATGTTACATTTAGAATTACTTTATGACAAGTGACAGGACAAGAGGAAATGCTCTCAAGTAGTGCCACCAGGGGAAGTTTTGACTGAGCATCAGGAAAAATTTCTTCTCCAAAAGGGTTGTCAAGCACTGGAAGAGGCTGCCCAGGGCAGTGGTGGAGTCACCATTCCTGGAGGTACTTAAAAGGTGTGCAGATGTGGTGCTTAAGGACATGGTTTAGTGGTGGACCTGGCAGTGCTGGGTTAACAGTCAGACTTGATGGTCTCAAGGGTCTTTTCCAGCCTAAACAATTCTACGATGTATTGCTACACATTATTTTTATTTGTTTTATAGGCCTATTATTCACCATACGTACTTGAGTTCTCTGCTGAGCACTATATTAATTCTGTCTTTCAAAGGACGATTCTTCTCAGGAATGGAGAACCAGGTTTTTTTACCCATTATCAGTGCATTCTGTTTACCTGCGTAAGAGAGAAAACACTTATTTAAAGCATTTTTTTGTTCTGCCTCAAATTTGTTTTGGTTGTCTAGCGACACTACTGAACTTTCTCTCCTACTTCCAAACTCCATTTCAGCAGTTAATAAATGCACAAGCTTAGACTCCGATTCTCAAAGGAGTCACGTGCATAAAAGAAAATGTTTGTGGCCTCAAAGCCTTTTCAGGCAGTTGACACTAAAGTAACCTTATGCACACCTACAAACTTTTAATAGCACAGACCACTGGCACCACTCCTGAAGGAAACACACAAATTCTGAAAAAAACATATGTATTTTCTTGCTATTTACATAGAAAAATCTACAGGGTCAGAACAAAGGTCTGTCTCAACAAATAGCTAACGTACCACAGTAGCCAGTGTGGGTATGCCAGCGAACTAAAAACAAGATCAGGTGACGTTTTCCCATTGTACTCTTCCCACTTCCAAAAATCAGCAGTTCTGACTTTTTTGAGCCATTCGTGATACCACTGCTGTGAAGATCCATGTCAGCATAACCCATTAAGAGGTCTGGTTATGAAACCATTTAATGGCCTAGCATCTAAGGTCATAGCTTATTAAAAGATTTACAGGCAGGATGGAGCAACATTTTTTTTTAATTATATTTAAAGCATCTTTTTTTCATTACAGGTTATTTGTGCCAGGTAAGATGCAACTTGCAGAAATACAGAGAGACTTTCAACCGTGATCTGTCTTTTTTGTATGTAAGGTTGCAATGGGCTGAATCATGTCTCCAAAATATAAGTAAAATCCTTCACTTAAGACTGTTGCAAAATGAGATTAGACATTCCATGTGGAATATGGAAGAGACCTTCGAATCAGAACACGGAATAGGTCACTTAATCAAAAAAAGGGCACATGTTAGGCTGCCTGGAAGTTTTAGCAAATGAGTGAGTTTTGCTAGACAGCAGTTTTAACAGAAGTATGAAAAAAAACACAAACATGGGAAAGAGTGACCACGGTGGCAAACAGAGAAGCAGCAGAAATGTAAGGATAAACCATTGTTTCTCATGGCTCCGATTCTACCAGACACAGAAAGTGTGATGCATGGCTCAGGTAGATCTTACTCCTCCTCTCTCAATGCCTCCTTCCCGCTCCTACAATGCTCCACGTACTGGTAGTCCCACAGCCACCCAGTAGCCCAGTCTACTAGGGTTGAGAATTAAAACAGCTTAAACAGATGTCAAATCAGCACAAAAGTCAGTGTAAAAGATGAATGAGGGCAATGCGGCAAGTCAGAATAAATTATCTGTTTTCATATTCTGCCATTTATTCGTGCTGAATTTCACTTTTTTTTTTTCCCTACCCCAAACTAACTGGATTTATCTCTCTATAATACTAGTTTGCTGCAAAGGCATCACTGGGTCTGAACATTGTTTCTGCCTATTAGTAGTATGGTTGTTTATTACCGTGAACAATAATATGTTTGCAGTATTGCTGGTGTACATTATCAGTACAGGTTTGGGTTTCCTGGGAGATTGGGATGGCTCATCATTCAGAAAATCAAGTGAAATTACTGTCACAAGGGTCAGAGAGGTGGAAAAAATGGCCAAGGCTGAGCTACAGCAAAAAAGTTACATAAGCGAACAGAGCCTGAAAACACCCTCTGCTAATTAATTAGCATATAGAAACCTTTCCACTTGTTCAGTGTTGGGAGTTTTAGGTAAAGACAGGTAGTTATCTGTTCTGCTGGGGAAACAGGACTTCAAATTCTTTTTGTTTACTAATCAGCCCTGAAACACCCAGTTCATGCCCAGTTTCATCATCTAACCGAAACAATTGGCAGAAAACCTATTTACAAAGCGGTAAAACATTTGTGAGGCTGGAGAGAGAGGGCAAGGACAGGCAGGCTGTTTGCAGAAGCAGGACTTTTAACACAGGGAAAAGTAAAATCACCAGCCTTTTCGGCGACTGACACCGCACAAAATTTTAGCAAACAGAGGCACACCCCAGCAACAAGTACAAGGTTACCTTCCACACTGGATGTGCTAGTCATTCTTTGGAAGTACTTGTATTCATTCCTAGCAAGCAAACAACAACAATTACAACGTGGTTAAGGAACAGGGTACATTTCAATATAAAAAATCAAAAACCAAACAACCATAAGGTCCATTGGAGCCTGGGGAGGGGAGGCTGGACGGGGCCCGGCTCGATGTCACTTCTGAAGTAAGACCTTTGGCTCTGGCTCTGGCTCTGCTTGCATGAGACATAACCCATGGTCGGGAAGGTATGGAACCACTGGGGACATCCCGGGCCGGCGGCGTGGCCCGGCAGCCACTGTCCGCCTTGTGGTCCCGCCAACCGGCACCGCTGCCGCTTTCCCGCCTTGCCGAGCTCCGCCCACTCCAGGACTACAACTCCCAGCGCGCAACGAGTGCCTCCCGCAGAGCCCGCCGGCGGGGAGTGAGCCGCGGTGCACGCTGGGAGTTGCAGTCCGTCCGCCCTCCCGCCTCCCCGGCAGGAAGAAACCAGGCGAGACCCCGGCGGTACCTCAGGGGCGGCCAAGGCAGGCTGCCGTCCTTCCCGATGCCCATGTTCTGGCACACGGCCACGATGGAGTTCAGAGAGCGCACCATGGCGCCCAACGCTGCCGAACGGGACTGCGAGCGCGCAGCGGCGGGGCGGGGCGGCGTGAAGGGGCTGGCGGCGGCGGCGGCGACAGCGACAGTGGGGCTCCCCCAGCGGCGCGCGGGAGGTCGGAGCGCACCGGTTGACGGACGCTCCTCCCCCCGCAGCCCCGCCCCGCGGCCGCCGTCGCATCCGGCGAAGAAAGTGGTGCCGGTTCCCGCTGCCCCGTGGGCTCCGCCATAGCCATGCCGCGGGGGCGGCAGCGGGAACGCGGCGGCGGTGGTGGGCGGCAGCTGGTGCTGAGCAGGTTCTTCGGACCGGCGGGGAGCGGCGAGGAGCAGCGTGCCGCCCGGCAGACGGTGCGCCCGGGGCGGCGGTTGTTGAGGCTCACGGCACCTGAAGGGCGCGGGCGGGGCCCTACGGGCACCCTGTGGGCGGCTGCGGCGGAGCCCACGGGCCTGTCTGGTCACCCGGTGTCGGTCAGTCGCGGCGAGGGGAGGGGTGGCCGGAGCTGGGCACGGCCCCGGGGCTGCCGCCGACGGGCAGGGCCTTCGCGTTAGCGGCGCTCGCTGTCGCATCTTTGGCCTCTGTAACACAGAGTAGCCGGGCCTGGTCCTTCAGGAAGCAGCCGGGAGATGCCCTTTTTGTAGGAGCTGCAGCTTGGCGTGGGTACGGTGAGCTCGCCCAGGCCCGTTGTGCTGGTTTTGTGGGACCCTCTGGCCCGGGTTCCGCCCGCTGGCCTGCGGAGGGTTGAGCTGATGGCCCGGGTCATGGAGCTCAGGCTCAGTCTGCTGTTGGGTGCAAGGCCCGGAGAGCTTGCACCGGTCCAGAGGCCTCTGCCGTGTCGCCACGGGGAAAAAAAAAAATAAATTAAAAAAAACCCCAACCCAGTGCCTTTCTGCAGTTGGATTTCATTTCTGAGTTTATATTTTCCAGTCTTCGTGTAGTTAATGCTTCTAGTCCTGGAAAGGTGTATGCTTTTATGACCTGTGTCTCAAGTAAACTTTTTTGGTAGTCTTTGGCACAGTCGTATTTTGAGAGGACTGATTACTGCTTTTTGTAGAAGATCCGCTTCCTAATTAGAGTTAATCTGATGGTGTGTAGTAGGAAACTGCTGGAGAGGGCACAGAAAAGGGCTATAAAGATGATTAGGGGACTAGAATACCTCTCTTATGAGGAAGGGCTGAGGGACTTGGGGATTTTTAGCCTGGAGAAGACTGAGGGGGGATCTTATCCATGCTTATAAATCCTTAAAGGGTGGGTGTCAGAAGGATGGGGTCAGTCTTTTTTTCGGTGATGCCCAGTGGCAGGACAAGCACTAACAGGCATGAGCTTCAAGCAAGTAAGCTCAGTCTAAATATGAGGAGGAACTTCTCTTCTTTCAGGATGTGACAGCACTGGAACAGGCTGCCCAGAGATGTGGTGGCATGTCCTTCTGTGGAGACATTCAGAACCCACCTGGACACCATCCTGTGTCACCTGCTCTAGGAGATCCTGCTCTGGCGGTGGGATTGGACTAGATGAACTAGATGTTCCAACCCCGAACATTCTGTGATTCTGTAACACTTTTTGCCACATGGGTTGTAGGTATGGTTATGTTATATAGAAGTTATGGACTTGGTTGCTGAGGGTGAAGTTCCTGCTTAGTTATAAGGAGAATGAATTTCCCTAGTAATACACTTCATCTGAGATGACCATATGAAATGTAGATGCAGGCTGCTAAAAGCACCTGTTCTGTGTTTATCTGCAAACTGAAATGGTACTGTGTTTGTACACTGTTGCAGTTGTCAGTTAGTTCTTTATATTTGGTGATACTTCTGGCATTCTGTGAGATAACATCAATGATGAAACAATGTTAATTGATGAATTTTCTGGTTTTTGAAGTGTTAAAAGTGCATGTGTCAAAAGCCATCTAAGGAGCAGTAGTCAAAAGTACTGAATTCTATGCAAACCCAGGATGATTGTAGCTAAGAGTTTGTAGGTTGTTCATGACAGTCTTTCAAGTCTGCATTATCACTTCCAGGATGGTGTCGCAAAGATGCCTTCACATCATTGGGATATAGGCCCTAGGAGGTAGTGCCTCTTAGAGGCAAATAGCGAGTATCTGTCAAGAAGACAGCTCTGAACTAGAGGTATGAGGATTTGTGGAAGAGATTTCTTTCAGATGCAGGGTGGTAGTGTGCGATATGGTAGGAAAGTCTGTGAAGTGCCAGAGATGCAGCTCTGACCTGCCTTTTGAAGCCATGGTACCTGCAGGTGTTTCCTTCTAGCAAAACAGCCAACTCGTTCACAGAATGCACTGTTTTTCTTCCTCTTGTAGTCTTCAAGTTAAGAAGAACTGTTTTTTAAACAAAAAGTATAGATAGGTAAAATAGTTAGGGTTTCATTTATTGTAAATTAATTTTGCATTATCTCTTTTTGAAAGGTTTGGGTGCATTATTGCATTTCATAAGCGATGTCAAGAGAAAAACTAACTGAGCTTCTCTGGTTAATTTACGTTTCAGGCTTCTGAATTTGGTGGAAAAAGGAGAACATCAACTGAAAGCAATGAACCCTGTGAAAAGAAGATGAAGACACAGCAAATCACTCTAGAAGACTTCTGTAACCCACTGAAGACTCAGGATAAAAGTGAGTTGACTGTAAACAAACCTTCATGCATTGATAATAAATAGTTTTTCATTGTCAAATGTAAAAAAATTGTTGGTGGATACTTTAGGAAGTGTCTCTTTAGTGTAAGGTAGGTCTCTGAAGAGCCATTATAAGTGTATTAGATACACTGTTAAAGCACCTTTCTGTGCTGGGTATTGAGCCTTGCTCTAGAATTACCTGCAAATCCCCTGCGGCTGACTCAGCTTTAACAGGTTGTTGAGTCAGTGAATTTCAGATGCCCAGGCAGAAGCGTGACGACTTTCCTTTCTGTATTGGTTTACAAGTCTGGCTTTTAGCTGTGGGCTGAAGTGTGACTGATACCTGACAGCTCTGTGGAGTCTGGCCTGTGACCAAGATACCTAAAGGACACCTCAGAGTAAATGGTCCTAATGTATTGCTCTTAATGGTGAAATGACAGCTACTTAATTACGTTGAAAATGCCTGTGCTCCATCTGGCTTTGAACAAAGACTTTAACAAATCAGTGGTGGACGAGTCAGTGAATATAAAGTGCATCACACCTACCCTCATTGAATAGGATTAGCCTCTGTATTTTTTAGAGAGGAAATTATATTCAGTTTTGTAGGTGTGATAGTTTGAAGTTGATTTTCAAGACACCATCAACTAGCAGTACTCTCTGCTTAAAAGCTGTTCTTAAAAAATACCTCAGTATTTAAAACCACTGAAGACTTGAGCCAGTGGGTGGATTTCAGTTGTTCTCTCTCCTCAGTATATACCTCAGTATACCTTCCAGTATTCTTGGCTAATTTTGTGGCTTTGCAGCTATGAGTCCAGAAAATAACTGTGCTTCTTCTCCTATGTATAAAGAAGCATACAAGTAAGGAGTATTGATTTTTCCAGGGAAGTTAACCAAGCTGATTACATGCACAATTCTGTCAGAGTGGCAGAAATACAGCAATAAGAGAGGAGAAGAAATGTAGTGAAGAGAGAGACAGAGCAAAATGATTGCATTCTCTACTTACCTGTGTCTTTCTAATAGGCATTTTGTTTTATTAGAAAATAAGTTGATAATATGTTTTTGTTGTGTATTTTTACTGAAGAAGAACCTCAGAAGTGTGAAAAGCCCCGGATATGTTTACAGACTCTAGAGAGACTGAGAGAATTCTACAGTGATTCAGTCCAGCAGTGTAACAGAGTCCAGGAGGATAGTTTTCAGGAAAAACAATCCATGAGTTTGGACAAGTGTCCCACTATTGTTGGGAGAAGTTCAGAATTGAAAAACCCTCTTCAGTCTTGGGACAGTAGCACAAAGATTACTCAGAAGGTATGTAGAGCTTTGGTCCAGTGCTGTGTAGATTATTTTTTGTGGTTTAAAAAAAAGCGAGATTTGCTACAAGATCCCTTTTGTGTTTTTGTGTTCTGTCATGAAATAGTGCAGTGGTACCCAGTAGGCACATGTTTGTGTACTGATATTTTCCTGGAACTCTTAGCATAGTAAGCAAAATGCCTCTTGTAACTCTTTGGGGGTACTGTAAAAAGCAGTAACAAAAGAACAGAAACACTGTCAGTGTGTCTTGTGATTGTGAATGAAAATAAACTATCACAATAGCAAACATTCAATGTGGCCCTTGGTCTTTCGGCTTTCTTTCAGTGCTATCAGATTTGATACAGGCTGTAATATTCCTAACAGGCTTTCTTTGCAAAAACATGGTTTAGAATTATTACTCAAATGTAGCTGAATCCAATTGTTAATATATCTTACTAAAGATTTCACTTAATGGGTAGCTCCCATATAAAATGATCATTACAATACCTATGATACAAGTCAGTAAGAGTGTAATAGTACCATGCTTCTCATTTAATAGTGAGGCTAATAGCTTGCTCATTTTCAAGTCCTAACAGGCATCTTGTGGCTTACTGTGGTGTTGTTGCATTGGGACTCAACTGCTCTTTTAAGTGTTTCAGGGATGGAGATTATGTAGATGTCGTCATTTGGAGAGCATAGAAAAACAATTCCTTCTCCATCCTTCTTGTTCAAACTGTTGTCTGTCTGGAACTTCTTAATTGCCGAACCTTTGTCCATCCCATTCCACTGACACCAGTTCCTGCCCCTGCCAGTTTAATCTATAAATCATCTGTGTGTGACACAGATGTTTGTGAACCGATTCTAGATGAAACTGTAAAATGTACGTGTTTTACGCATTGTGGCGGTTTGACCCTGGCCAGCGACCGGGTGCCCACACAACTGCTCTGTCCCCACCCCTTCTCTGCCTGATGGGGAGAAAATATATTGAAGGGCCTGTGGTTTGAGATGAGGACAGGGAGATCACCCACATTGACCATCCTGGGCAAAACAGACTTGATTTTGGGGAAATAAGTTACATTTATTAAAGAACAAATCAGAGACGAGTAGTGAGAAATAAAAACGGATCTTAAAAAAAAAACCACCTTCCCCCCATCCCTCCCTTCTTCCCAGGCTTAACATTAATCCCAGTTTATTCACCTCTTCCCCCCGAGCAGCACAGGGGACAGGGAATGGGGGCTGCGTCAGTTCATCCAGTGTTGTTTCCACCGCTGCTTCTTCCTCCGAGAGAGGACTCCTCACTCTTCCCGTGGGCCATTGTGGAGTCCCTCTCACAGGAGATGATCTTCACACACCTTTCTCCAACATGAGTCCTCTCACGAGAGGCAGTCCATCACAAACTGCTCCAATGTGAGTCTCTCTATGGGGTGCAGTCCCTCAGGGGAAACTGCTCCAGCGCGGGTCCTTCGTGGTGTCACAGAAGTCCCACCAGCCAACCTGCTCCAGCGTGGGCTTCTCTCTCCCCACAGGCTACAGGCTCTGGCAGCAACCTGCTCCAGGGCTTCCCACGGGGTCACAGCCCTCTTCAGGCATCCACCTGCTCCTGTGCGGGGTCCTCTGCGGGCTGCAGGTGGACACCTACAATCCGTCACACCCATGGGCTGTGGGGGGGCAGCCTGCCTCACTATGAGCTTCACCACAGCCAGGGGCACTCTGTGCTTAGGCGCCTGGAGCACATCCTTCCCCCTGCCCCCTTCGCTGATTTTGGCATCTTCACCTAGTCTCACTCCTCTGTCTCTCTGCCAGTTGTTGTGTGACACGGTTCTTTTTTTTCCCTGTTTCTTAAATATGTTTTCACAGAGGCGTTCCTATCCTGTCATTACTGACAAGCTGGCATTGGCTCTATCAGACCTGGGGAAGCTTCTGGCAGCTTCTTGCAAAAGCCACTCCTACAGCCCCTCCGCCCCCACCACCAAAATCTGGCCAGGCAAACCCAATACATACATGCATGGATGTGAAATATGCATAGGGAGTATTTAGTGACTTCCTCTTCTGTAACACTAGACAGCATGTGCCTGGCATGGGTTGTTGGTTAAAAATATGTGTGTTATAGTAACTGCAGTAGAAGTGGATGTCTGATGAGCAAAGGCATGTGCAGCTGTCTTTCCACTAACTTGTGGGCCTAAGATGGTTGTTTCTGCAGGATTCAGGTTTCTCTTTATGTTAGAACAGATGTGTGTATTAGGCTTCCATGTATCAGCTGGTGCAGTATTTCAGCCTTCCTATTCCAAAGCTGGTTTCCAGTGCACTAACGCAGGTGTCCTTTTTATAGAAGTATTGCCACTGCATATTCATATACTTAAGATGCTTGTTGTCAAAAGGCCTTTGGATTCAATTAATCGCAAACTGTGAGATTATGACAGCTGTTAACTCTTCCTTTCTAGATCACGAGGAAGCTCAGCCTTATCCATGTGCAGAGAGACTCTGTGGAAAGATGTATGCAAAGGAAAAATAAAGAACAGTTATTTCTTACTTAGTATATTCAGTAGATGGTGAGGACTCGTGATCTGCTTGACAAAGCATTGCTACTATCTTTCTTTAGAAGTCACCTACGAGTCTTTGCTGGCCAGGCAGTCAGTTGGGGAAGGGCTGGCCTGCTTTCCTTGAAATGACTAATTTTAGATATTTGTGTCTTGCTTCTTAGAGCTATAACCTTTCTATGTGAAGAATTTTCTTCTAAATTCCTTGAGCTGCTGACTTAATACAATCTCAGTAGTTCAACTTCCATGTGTGTTTTTACTTCTACTGTTTTTCCATTTATTTCAGAACCGTTTTCTCTGTAAAATGGGTTCAGTATGATGGGCTGGCACAGGCTGTCCATTGAAGACTCATCAATCTTTAGGATGAGGATATTGCAGTAGAGATAGCCAAGCTCCTGGGGCCATCTGAGTTCTAGGCATGATACAGCTTTGTTTTTTTCTGTAGTATTTGTCTGCATGTCAAATGGATCATTCCTTGATTGTGTGGAGTTGTCTGTGAATGTTGTAATTCACAGTTAACAATACAGCTAAGTGTTCTTCTTTTCCCCATTGTTTTCTGATTGCATTCTTTGTACAATTCCCATGAGTCAGAGTATGTGAGTTGTACTATCTCTGTGTTTCTTCTGGGTTACGGTTAGTTCTAAACTGTCTGACTTTGTTCCTTGTAATCTGGGTGGGACAGCTGTTAAAATTGAAGTTTACTAGATTTGTCTGCAGATACAAAAACTCACAGAACAACCTCATCAGTTGTGTTTTGCATAATCCTAGGCTTTGAAAACTTGTAGAGAGTGTTGTCTTTGTATGATTATTTTTTTTAAACCAATTTTACCAGTACTTGATACTGTGATATAAGCGAGGAGAAACTTTGCTTATGTAAAGCACATTTTATCAGTGTTGTTCACTGCACTTCTAAACGACTGAATCTATCACCCTGCTTACAATACAGAGCAAAACGGAGAGTTGAAGTTACTTGGCTAGCATAGGCTACCTCATGTCATTGTAAACTGTAAACTGCAGAGAGAGTGGCCTCAAAGCCTCAGCTGTTAAGGGTTTTAGAAACTGTAATACAGATTTGCTGTGTTTAAGAATAAATTGTTTTGGAAGGTTTACTGAACTTATGTAGGAAGGGCAGACTGGAGAAGAAATACTTGGTTGGCCCTTGAGACAGTAAACCAAGAGACTCTTTATTGAATTGGTTTATTTCTTGATTTACTGTGGAATTTTGAAACATCATTAATCTTTCTGCACTGCAGTTTCTTATCTGTAAATTGGAGTGGTAATTCATCCTTATTTTTATATCTGGCCAGTTTAGACTGCCCAATTTTTGCACTCAGGATGTCTCTTGACAGGTGTTTTGAAAGCTTATGATACAATAGGGATTTGAGTTCAGCTAAGATGCCTGAGGACTGTTGTAAAGCAAGTCAGCTAACCAATGAAACATCTTTGACATTCATGACTTTTTAATTCCTTTTAATTCCAAATAAACTGTATTCTGTATATCCTACTTTAATAGTTTTGCTGCAGTTCTTGGGGCTACTTACTACAAGAACAGTCTTTAGCTCTGTGGTCACTGAGAGTCAAGGTCTGCAGGGGCAATTGATTTATCTGGTGACACCTGACTATATTTTTCTATCTTCCCTTTACAGAAGGAGGTGCGCTGTGATCTTAGTCAGTTTTCTGCACCTCTTAAGCCTTATGAAAATACTCAACATACTTCAGATATAACTCTTAATAAGAGAACCAAAAGTGTTTACACTCCACTAGAACTTCAATTCATAGAAATGAAGAAACAGTATAAAGATGCTGTTTTGTGTGTGGAATGTGGATACAAATACCGCTTCTTTGGAGAAGATGCAGAGGTAATTTTTGCCGGGATTACAGAAAGATTCTTGCATTATGTTAGTATCGTACTAGTTTGTAGGGACATAAAATTTGTGGGTTTTTTTAGCACTTGAAATCAAGATGAAAAATCTCTTCATGCTTCAGTTGAAGACTATCCATTATGCATCCACTTTTTACCAAAATGCCATTTATTATTTTATAATTATATAGTAGTGATCGCTATCCTATGTGTTGAGAATTTTACTTGAAAGAGTTGGAACATTCTCAGATATTAATTCTCTATCATGACCCAAAACTCTACTAGGAATATTTCACTTTGGAAGACAGTAGAGCAAGTGATGTGAAAGTAGATGAATATAGCTTGTGTAACCTGGGTGCAGAGAGCATCTTGGATGCATGTTCAGATGCAGTATGTACACATGCCAGATCTGTATTAACTGGAAAGTACTTTGCAACAAACATAATTTTAGAGTGGTGTTTTATAGATTTTTTCATAATGTCACCAAATCATTGGTACTGATTTACCTTTGTGCTGTTTTCACTCTTGAGGTTAGTGAGAAACTGTGCTTATTTACCGGGAATTATTTTTTCTGATCATATTGTACTGTGTAATTTGTCTACTTGTTTACTGGTGCACTCACAGTCCAGAAATAGAAATCTACTATCCACAAACACAATTCGGTCTTTGACTGCAGTTCATGGTTAAGACCACTTTGCCAAGAGGCAAAAAAGCAAATACAAATCATGCGTTTTAATGTCACATCTTTAAAAGTGTTGTTACTCTTTTTCTATGAAGAATTTAGTTTCCACTGCTGTTTGATAGTGATTTTTCAGTATTTTTACTTGTTTGGCTAGCTTAATACCATCTTTATAACCACAGTTAGAATAACTCCATTCTTTCTGTGTTTTTGGTGTTGTGAAAATTATTTGACCCACTGTTGAGGTGTGTTGCAGAACCCATGTGTGCAGTGTAGGTGTTTTATCTTGTGGTGATAAAAATCAAGGTGTAATTTGATATGTGAAATCTATGATACTGAAACCACATTTGGTGAGAATGTGCTGGGACAGGGAGGTTGAGGGGCCCAGCTGTGTGGGTTTCTTCCTGTAATATTTTTCTTTTTGACACTGGACTTTTAATTGTAGTTGCGAAGATGAGCTCTCGTACTGAATTTTGAACTGTTGGCTGACTCTTCTTCTTGTGCTTTGCAGATTGCAGCTAGAGAACTAAACATCTACTGTCACCTGGATCATAATTTCATGACTGCCAGTATACCAAGTCACAGACTGTTTGTCCATGTGCGGCGGCTTGTAGCAAAGGGATATAAGGTTATCTCTGGTTTTTATTAAGTACAGAATAGCACTTGAGTAACTTACACGTATTGTACCAGAGTCTTATTTCAACTGAGCAGGAGAAAACTCATTTTCACTTGTTTGTGCAACTAAAGCAGTTAACTTTCTTTTGTTTCAATTTCTCTGTTATGGTGGGTGTCATGAAATGTAAGTAGATTCAGGCTTCCTCTGTTGTACAGAGATGTATATTCGTGTTTTCTAGAAAAGTTTTAGAACAATCAGGTTTTTATCAAGCCTTTGCATTTGATAAAGAGAAACTTTATATCTGCTCTCTTTTTTTTTTATTCTTACATCCTTGTTTTTCTTATGCCAGACCATGAGCTTTTTTCCCCCTTGTCTTCATATTGTTGATCCCTGTAATTCAGTGGCATCTTTTTTGGTTTTCCTCTCTTCTGCTAATGAGAAAAGGACTTGTTGAATTTAAATTAATTGCAACAACCATTCTCTGGCAAGTGGTGGACTCTCATTAATGTTTTTCAAAATAGGATGAAAAGCACAGGGGCAGAAGTTGAGAGGGCAGCTAGAAATGGAGCATAAGGAAAAGTAGTGCCTTATTAGTAGGAATGATGCTAGCCCCTGCCCTTCCTGCATAACTTTAGTGATGTACTTGCTGTTTGCATATCTTAAAAGATCACCAAATGTAGAAAATAAATAAAATAATTTATTATCAAAAAGCTAATTTTGTTTCTTGTCTGTATACCTGCAGGTTGGAGTAATAAAACAAATGGAAACCGCAGCTCTAAAAGCTGCTGGAGAAAATAAAAGCTCTCTCTTCAGCCGGAAACTGACTGCTCTCTACACAAAGTCTACTCTTATTGGAGAAGATATCCTTTTCAAAGAAATTTGGTTTCACACTTTAACCTTTGGTGTATGAGGGGCCATAATTCTCGTATTATTACCTAGGTGGAACACAAGTAGCTAGTGGCTGATGTAAAAGCGGCAGTATGAAATAGAAGTTCCTTTGATTTTGTGTTGTGGTAAAACATCATGCTGGCTTTAAAAAGAATTTTGTCTCTTCAGGGTATTAAGTTTGTTGTGAGAAAATAGAGCTTGTGTTGGCTGTAGTTGCTTTCTGAAGTTGGGAGAGTGGACTTCGCAAGTCGACAGTGTTTTCCTGTAGGTCTTGTCTTCAACCAAGTGTTTCACCAGACTGAGAATGCGCAGCATTAGCAATTCAGGAGGATGTGAAGGAAGAATTGACTCATGCCAATAGTACTTCCTTTAAGTGGCAAGAAGGTGATAAAATGAATAGACTGTTAAATATCAAGCTAGGTAATTAACTCCTGATGGTTGTAACAAAGAAAATTCAAAAATAAGATAGAAAAAGCTTTTAACCAGTGAAGTTATTCTCTTAATCTCTTTCCTTCAGTTTTTGCTTTCCTATCTCCTGCTGTACCTCATGTTCTTTAAATTCTCAAACCAGTATGTACTAGATACAAAGAGCTATAATGATTTAGATTAATGCCTGGGAAGCAACAGATAAAGAGTCCTGAGATTTTTTTGGAAAACTTCTATTGTACTTACAGCCTCTCTTGTGATGGGTGGCAAACTCGGTGAAAGCAGGCTCAGCAGTATGACCCAACCTGCTTGACAGATATGCAGCAAGTTTTCAACGCAGTTAACGTAATGCTTCTGCTAAGATGTAGGCTTCTGTTCAGTTCAGGCTGTTGCCTGCTTTTCAGTTGCTAGTGCATTTATTTTTTTTCTTTTAAGTGCATGTGGTTTGTGGCTATGATGAGACGGAACACCCCATGTGCAGAATCAGCTGCTCTTGCTTGAACAGGGAGACCCACAGACATAGTCAAAGACAGCCTTTGCATCAGCTGATGAAATCTGTGTCATGTAACTGCCTGTCCTGTAAATACAGCCGCTGACTTCAGTGCTCATGGTGACAGTCATCTGAAGTTCACTGAAATCATAGTAGGAATCAAACAGAAGTCAAACAGACCTTTAGAAAGGCCAACACAAAATCTATTTGAGAAGGACTTAGATCTCGAAAGACCTGTAAATAATCCACCAAAATCTGCATACTGTTACCTTTTTTAACATTTATTACATGTGAACCCTTTGCTGAAGCTAGATGATTCTGTAGATGTTGAGGAGGTAACAACAGATGTCCCTGATAACTACCTCCTCTGTATCTGTGAAAATGGAGAAAACTTGAAAGACAGGAAGAAAGGTGACATTGTTATAGGCATGATGGTAAGTTAGTTTCATGGGAGAATTCCTATTTTAGATTCATGTGGGGGTTTGGGGAGGTTGTTTTGTTTTGTTTTTGTTTTTTTGAGAGATGAGGTTATCTTAAATCAATGATTGTTCTGTCTTTTAGACTTTTTGGCTTTTTTTTTTTGTAGCAAGATGACATCAGGTAAGATGTTATCTGTGTGCTAATTGTGATGGCTTTGCATTTGAAAACTAAGAAAAGATGTGGTGGAGTTGATAGTTGAACATTCCTGATACTGCCTTTGCTGCTCTATCAGTTGAAAACTGCTGTATTTTAAGTGCATACAGGGAAGTATTTTAGATGGTTTACTAGCTTCAAAGTTTAAATGTTTTTAGGGTCAGTATTTTAAAACTTGTAAGTATATTATTTCCTCCACAAAGTACTGTTCTTGGAGGAAAAGATGCTTTCTTACTGTTTATGCTTCAGATTTTTATGCCTTTTTATGGTGAAGATTAAAACCAGGGTGGTTTAACTGGCAAAACACAGTGACAGTTGAAGTCCAGCTAATACATTAATTTAAAAGTTTCTTAATTGTGCTTATATTAGAATGTTACACTGTATGTGGGAGAGAGCAACTAAGGCATGTGCTAGGATGACAGTTTCCAGGCTGAATTGCATGTATCTTCCCGTAGACTTTTGATTATATAGATTTGCCTAGCAATGAAAGTTGATCAGTGATAACAAGAGCACACTTGCATTTTAAAAGTATTGTTATAATTTACCAAGAAAAAATTGTGGTTATCTTTTGAAGCAATTACCATATCATAGATTTGGAAAATGTGATTATATTTCTGGATCCGGCACTTTCACAGAGTGTGTGGGTGCTATATTATTTTGTGCTATACACCACAAATTTTCTTTCTGTCTTGACAATTTGAGTCACTGAAACAGTCCCTGAAAATTTAATATTCAATGCATTTTTGTTTTTTATTTCACAGGCAATCCAGCCAACTACTGGAGAAGTAATTTTTGACAGTTTTAGGGACTGTTCATCTCGCTTTGAATTAGAGAGTCGGGTTTTGCGCCTGCAGCCAGTTGAGATAATACTTCCATCTAGCTTGTCAGATCAATCTGAAAAGCTCATCAGCAGTATAACCTCCATGAGGTATGTTCTATGGGGATTTTGTTGTTTGGGGATTTTTAATTTTTTTTTTTTTAATTACAGTGTAGTTATTGACTGAGTTCTGATACAGAAGTAATCATGGATATGTAATTCTGTAAAAGTCCATTTCAGAATGGTTGTAGTTTGCTGCAGGGTTCAATATTCCCCAAATCCCACAAATTTCTGAGCACTCATTCTTAAATTGTATTTAGGCTGAGATTTGTGCGTTCTGTCTTAGGCCTATGAAGGATTTGTTTGCCTAAACGTTTGTTGTTTTCATTTAGATCATCTTACTCCCATGCTCCCGAACATGTGACCTGTCGTTATTTCAGAGCTCATGCACTTACCTTTGGGATCTCAAAGTGGTGTTATGTGTCGGCTTTTCTTGTTTGCATAGTCTTAAGACCTCTAAAAGGCATTGAACTTTTTTTATTAATGTAGATAGGTATAGAAAATGCTTGCAACTGGTATTTCATTTTTTCTTATTACACTACCTTGAACTTGGGTACAGACTTAGAAGTATTGCATCTGATCGTTTCTTCATATTCTGAGTTCCTTTTTTGCAATTCAACAGTAAATTTGTTATGTGTTTCCTGTATCGGTTTTACCATGGAATAAAGCTGGAATAAGATAGTAGCATGATAGATAAAAGATAAAGCAATCCTCTGAACATACGTAGTGAACTTACAGAATCTTGCAGATGCAATTTTTGTGTGAAAATAGTGTTTTGATTTTGTTTGTTTGTTTTAAACCCCACAGCTCTTGGCTTAGAGGTTTGCATTTCCGTCTTGAATGAACTAATCAGAAAGGATAACATTTTTCTTTTATCTGTTAACAAAACTGGAACTAAAGAAAGCCAGAGAAAAATGACTGTATTCCATAAGCAAAATTTTTTATTGGGGGAAGACATAAATGCCATCACCTCCCATATTGCAAAGGTAGACAAATGCATCACAGTCACAGGGATGCCACCTGACAGCCAACTGTTTACCTTGACTATATCATTTAAACTCTGCCCAAGTCACCGTTTTGTAGCTTCCTCTAACGTTTCAGAGAGCTGAGCTGCTGGATCAGTCTGCTCCACAGGCATTCCTTTTCCCGCCTGCAAGTGTAATCCTCCTTCATCCCCTTTTATTAAAAATTAATAAAAATTGACACTAAGTGGTGGGTATGCCGTCATGAAAAGCTGATTTTGTGGCACACTTGCACAGATGTTGCTATGCTCAGCTATCAGGCTTTTGAGGGCACGTGTACAAGAGGCAAGACTGAGAGAAGGGACTGAGAAACATTTGGTTTGGGGTTAGGCATCTGAAGAAAATGTGGATTGTGAAAATGGTGTAGTCACCATTCGGCAGTGGAATGATATGCTGGTAGTGAGGTCTGCTCTTGTCATATTAAGCTCTTTTGTTACCTCAGCTCATGTATGGAATGCAAAGCCGTAAGTAGTTGAAAAGCTTAGCTAAAATTAGATATACTTGCAAGCAAATCGATGTATTTGCTTGAAGTAAAATGGCTTGTTAAGATGTGGTCAGATAACTTGCTAGATAAGGAAGTAACAAACCTTTTCCAGTTGTCAAGAGATGTGTATTTTTGCCTTGCTCATCCTTTTTGCTCTGGTAACTTTTTCTTTTGCAAATCACTTCTACAGGAGTATGCCCAAAACACTTCTGAATATACCACAATTAACAATTCTTGTTTCTGTTTGTTTGCTTTGTGTTTTTTATTACTGGTGTTGTGCAGTGACAGTTTTGTGAAAACCAGAGGAAGACAGAATGATGTAATAAGCTGACAGAACAAGTGCATTTTTTAGAAACTGGTGTTATTTTTGCTCAGTAAGGTAATTCAGATGCAGGTTTGAGAGGGTGACTGTGACTTGGTACACCTGCAGCCTTTGTGGATTTTCTCATATCCAAGATTTAACCACTAGAGGGCCCTGAAGTATTTAATATTAATTCATGTGGTTCCAGTATGCTGCTTCCTTGTGCTTTTAACTAGGCCCCAGTTTTCATATAATAGCTTTCATACAGGCAGTGGTTTTAGTTTAATGCATATTGAGTGGTCTGAAGTGTTCAGTTTTGGTTATTGTCTATTACATGGTAATTTCAGTCTTTGCTCTTTTCTAATGATTTCTGGTGAAAATCATCTCTTTGCTGGGAAATGTTTCATTATAATATTTTTTTTAAGACCTTTCTGAACAAAAACCATGGGAACTGGATCTTGTGTTTAAAGAAGGCTCCCCATCTCTCTGTGTGCTTATAATATCAGAAAACCAATGAATTTTTTTAAAAAGGGTACAGATGGGAGAGAAGAATGGTGCCAAGCGGTTTCCAGCTTGGAGTGGTTAAAAGCGGCGAAGAGGAGGATCTTTCTGCTTGCTGCATGACCATGCCATTTAAGAATTGCACCAGGGTTTGTCCGAGTAACTCATGGGACGATTTAATTTTGGATGTTGTGTAGCACAACTTTGCACTGAATGATCAAGGTAGTGCAGTCTAGGTCTCCTCCAGCAAAAAGGTTTGCTGGTCGTTGTTAAAAAAAAGAAAAATCAAAATATTTAGCCCAGATAAACCACTGTAGCTTTATGAGAGCAGTTGTCATCTGGTTCATTGCCTGCTAGTATTGAAAGTATCTATGTACTTCCCTTTAATATCTCTCCTTTTTTTTTTTTTCCTAATATACAAAGACCAAATGTGAATATTATATGCTGGTGTACGTGTCTCTGGGCCTTATTCTACAAAAATAAAACATACATAATTAGGTGTTTCCTCATTTTAGAATGCTGTGCTTCCGTGTTCCTGTTCTGTGAAAGAGTTGTGATGATTTCTGAGTCAGAAATGAAAATGCAAGCTAAATACAAAATGGAAGGTGGCCTCATCACTTTTTAATTTTTACATGGTACCTTGATAGTGAAAAGTTTGCTTATCCTATAGATCTGGGGAGAAAATAGTTCTACACATTTATATGTGGCTGTAAACAGGTCTTACAATAGGGAAGAATGAAGAATATCAATAAATGACTGAAGCAGGAGCAGAGCTGTTGTAAGAATTGTCTGAGAGGAGCAGTTGGAGCTGTGCTCAAGAAAGCAGTTTGCAGTTTAAGTAGATTTGATCCTGGTTTTGAAGTTTGCTGTGTCATGTTAGGCATGGCCATTAATGTAATGAGCAGTAAGCAAAGCTAAATGCTACTGTAGTAAGATTACTTTTTGTATGACTTGTTCACACATTGGAGTTTTAATGCAGTTTGTACAAAGCCAGTTTAGTTAAATTGCGTGTTTGGAAAGGGGGAATCCTAGCCTTAATCAATAGATATTTTATCACTGATTTAAATGAAATTAGATTCATCAAGTCTTTTTGTAAAGATTTTTCTTAACCATTTGGATTAAACTCTGGTGTTTACTAACCTGAGTAAGCCTTAAAAAATTGTTTAACTTGTAATGTAAATTTGTGTTACAGTTTATATATTTGCCCTGTGGCAATTTAAAACTCATGAAAGGAGGTATGGTGGCATGGTTTCACATCTGTTTGCTTCTAGCATGCTGCTGTTTCAGGTGGTGAAAGATATGCTTCTGTTGCCAATGTTATGACAGACATTGTCCATAAACATTAATAACTAAAAAGTACTGTTAAAGGTCAGATTTAATGACTAGAAAGTACTATTCAAGGACACCGAACTGGAGGTCACTTTAGTGGATAGCCTGCCTTTAAAAGCCAAGTGCGAAGTTAAAGAAGGTTATGGAAACTGGTTCAGAACAAACTGTTCTGGTGGATTCTGTTCTGTTCCCAAACCGTTAGTAACATCTGTTTGCCTGTGCTGGCCTGACTGGAGGAAAATCTTTTAATGCTTTTGGTTTCATTCTTTCTAGAAAACGAAGAAAGCATTCTTGCCTGCAAAAAGTACATGTTCTTGCAGGAGAACACTGTGTTTTGTACTACAAGCTCCTCCTAGTCAAGGATCAGTACCCATCCTCCTTAACACATTGGCTGCTTTAAAAGTTGGCCTACACTTTCTGAAATAGATTTTAAGGCTCCTTTCCTTTCTGGTTGTTCTTGCACTTCTCATGTGCCCCTTTTTTTGTTTAATTGAATAATCTAGTGCATCGCAAGAGTGCCCCAGTGCTCCTCTCTGTATTTTCTTCCATTTGCCCTTTTTTATGTAATGTTCTATTCTGTAGTATTCTTTGACATCGTATGAAAACACCGATTGCATGTACTTCACTTTGAATCCAAAGCATCGTTTCACCCAAGTATGCACTGTTTTGGTTTTTTTTTACGTATCTTGTTTGATGTCTGGCCAACAATCTAAAATCAGGATAACATGTTAACTAATGTATTGTGTATGTCCACAGATGTTTTACTTCTTCGCTTGCAGAGCAAGCAATACCTTCTTCTTACTAACTTGGGCCTGTAATCTGGGAGTTTTGACACAACCACCATCATGCACTCCTTTGTTTAGGCTGCAGGTTCTTTCTGATTAAGGCATTCATGTTTCTGTTTCTGTTTGAATAGTGCAATATTTTCTTTGTCTTGGAGTTTGCTCCCTGGAATTCCCTTACCTTTCAAATCCATTGAGAACTGAAATCATCCTCCCTGCTCCCTGATGTGATCGAATTACTCCCGGGCCAAATCCGTCAAGTAGCTGATCCTCCATCATTAATAATAATAATAATAATAATAATAAAGTGCATTATGTGCTTCAGAGATGAAGGTAAACTGGAACTTGTCCTCCCTTAGCAGGATAATAAAGAACATGTACATGCAACACAGGCCTTTTTTCTTTGTGTTTAAGGACGTCTATAAATAACATGTCAAGCTCCTTCTGCTTACGTTTCAGTGCAGTGCTGTATCCCGTGTTTTAGCAATGACTTCTGCCTTTAACTTCATATGAGGTGTGGTCTCTCAGGCACATGCTTTGCTCCACAGGTGCGTTATTGTCTAGTTTTAGCCCTGTCTTGATCTCTTACCAGCCCAAAGCATTAGGTGTGGCATAGCTGCTGGTGATATTTGACTTGACACCTCATTGTTTCTTGTCATCCTGTCCTCCCAATTGTAGTTTGTCAGAAATCAAGACTAAGAGATGTCTTCTGGCTTTTTTCTTTTTTTATTTCAGTATGTGTGGTACCTACTAATACAGCAGTGCTTTGGGTTCCTTGAAATTGGAAGTACAACTGTTTTTATAAGTTACCTGGTAAAGGATACAGCAGTGAGCTATAGCTGATTTATTACATGCACTGGTCAGTAGTGCTATTAATTGTTAATTTCTCTCATGGGGCGAGTTGTGGATAACAACAGTACGGAGTAGAAAATCAGCTGGAACGAACTCGGTGAAGTCTTGTAAATATATAATGCTTTTAGTTTTGTGGCTCTTTATATGTGGCTGATGGTTGCTCACATCAGAGAGGGTTTTTGTATAATTAATGTTGAAGATTTTTTTTTTTAAATGAGGAGCAGTTACATGTATATATTTGTTTAGCTTAGCTCATAAGGTTTGTAGGTGAGCAAGGCTAGTAAGGCTTGTAGTGGCAAAGCCAAGGCACGAGATGGTTACAATGAGAGTAAACAGTATTGCAAATGAAATTGCTGAATGGAGCGGTAAAAAGTACCTAAAGGGTTGGTAATCATAAAAACTAGTGATTTTGTGGTTTTGTATAGTGTGTAATATTCCCATGGATTTTTGAGTGAAAGGCAAGCTGTGACAAACATCTTGAGAATGTTTTGCATAAATGGAAGCTACAAGCAGTTGAATTTGCAGCAGAAGAAAAGCAAGTAATGTACAAAAATAGCATGTGAACTATTTTCTGTAAATACAAAAACCAAATGCATCACTGAACAGATGTTTATTGACTGAAGAGGCCCTTTGCAGTAATAGTCCAATTCATGACCTGGGCAACTCAGCTGTATGGAGAGCTGCGTGAAGAATCTTGGTCATGTCATAGGTCACTTTTTGAATAGATAGGGGAAGAAAAAAGAACCACAACAGTATTGTCAAATCATATAATGACCTGAAAGAATTGATAGACTGGGTTTGCGTGATTTGTTGTCGTGTTTTGGGGTTTTTTTAATGATTTAATCTTGTTGCAGGCGTGAGACATGCGGTTCTCAGTGGTGTAATTTGTGCCTTCTGTGGCATTGCAGGTGAGGGAAGCATGGGACTTAAATCTCTTGACAAATGCTTGTGTGTAATGTCTACTTCTTTACCATTTACTACCTTACTGCTCTTCACAGCTCAGGACACATCAAGGGCACATGGCGTCCTTTAGATGAAATTACTGTTCTGTTAGGCATGCGGAGTTGTCACTAGAAAAGCATAGATGGGCAGTTGCAAATCACTGTGTCTAAATGCAGTGCAGAGCACTTAACCTGTATGATGTGTTCGATAAAAATGTTAACATTACTTGTTAGCATAACAGCTGTGCTTTGAAGGCCTTGCCCAGTAAAAAAATGTAAAGTTGATTAAATTCCTCCAGGCAAAATTGAAGATACGTGCACTGGTAAGCTTCCCCAGAAGACTGTACCTCGTTCGAAGGTACTTTGTTTTTCATGTGATTGCAAGTAGCATTGGAAAACAAACTGTTTTCAGGAGCTATATTTGTGACATTTTTGCACTGATTTTGCACTGATATTTATGGTTTGCACTGATATTTATGGTTGCACTGATTTTGCACTGATATTTATGGTTTTGGCCTTTGTTTTGGTGTTTGGTTTTTTTTATATTAAGAATGATTAAATTGGTCTTGATGCTTGTGCAGTTTCTTACTGTCAAAAGAGTAACTTCATTAGAAGAAACAGAAAAATTAAAACTTTAAAGCATTCTTTTTTATGTTTTGGCACCTATTTGATTTCTTTTATAAACTAGATCATACACTGACTTCAATAAAGCATTTGACACAGTCTCCCACAGCATCCTTGCTGCTAAACTGCAGAAGTGTGGTCTAGACTCTCGGGTAGTGAGGTGGACTGTGAACTGGCTAAGGGGAAGAAGCCAAAGAGTTGTGGTCAATGGGGCGGAGTCTGGTTGGAGGCCTGTATCCAGTGGAGTGCCTCAAGGGTCGGTACTGGGACCAGTATTATTCAATATCTTCATCAATGACTTGGATGAGGGACTAGAGAGTACTATCAGCAAGTTTGCTGATGACACCAAGCTGGGAGGAGTGGCTGACACACCAGAAGGCTGTGCTGCCATCCAGCGAGACCTGGACAGGCTGGAGCGTTGGGCGGGGAAAAATTTAACGAAATATAACAAGGGTAAATGTAGGGTCTTGCATCTGGGTAGGAACAACCCCAGGTTCCAGTATAAGTTGGGGAATGACTTATTAGAGAGCAGCACAGGGGAAAGGGACCTGGGGGTTCTAGTGGACAGCAGGATGACCATGAGCCAGCAGTGTGCCCTCGTGGCCAAGAAGGCCAATGGCATCCTGGGGTGTATTAGAAGGGGAGTAGCAAGTAGGTCAAGAGAGGTCCTCCTGCCCCTCTACTCTGCCCTGGTGAGGCCGCATCTGGAATATTGTGTCCAGTTCTGGGCCCCTCAGTTCAAGAAGGACAGGGAGCTGCTTGAGAGAGTCCAGCGTAGAGCCACAAAGATGGTGAAGGGAGTGGAGCATCTCCCTTATGAGGAAAGGCTGAAGGAGCTGGATCTCTTTAGCTTGGAGAAGAGGAGGCTGAGGGGTGACCTCATCAATGTTTATAAATATGTCAAGGGGGAATGTCAGGAGGATGGAGCCAGGCTCTTTTCAGCGGCATCCACTGACAGGACAAGGGGCAATGGGTGGAAGCTGGAACACAGGAGGTTCCAGAAAAATATGAGGAAAAACTTTTTCACTGTGAGGGTGACTGAGCACTGGAACAGGCTGCCTAGGGAGGTTGTGGAATCTCCATCTCTTGAGACATTCAAAACCCGCCTGGACGCGTTCCTGTGCGCTCTAGTGTAGGTGATCCTGCTCTGGCAGGGGGGTTGGACTAGATGATCTTTGAGGTCCCTTCCAACCTTTAACATTCTGTGATTCTGTGATTCTGTGAATGTCACTCCAGTCTATAAGAAGGGCAGGAAGGATGACCCGAGTAACTACAGACCAGTCAGCCTCACCTCCATCCCTGGAAAGGTGATGGAACATCTTATCCTTGACGCTGTCTCTAGGCATATCAAGGATAAGAAGGTTATTAGGAGCAGTCAGCATGGCTTTGCCAAGGGGAAGTCATGTTTGACCAACCTGGTAGCCTTTTATGAAGACATAACCAGGTGGATGGATGGTGGCCATGCAGTGGACGTGGTCTACCTGGACATCAGCAAGGCCTTTGACACTGTCTCCCACAGCATCCTCATAGGTAAACTGAGGAAGTGTGGTCTGGATGACCAAGTAGTGAGGTGGGTCGAGAACTGGTTGAAGAGAAGAAGCCAGAGGGTTGTGGTCAATGGGGCTGAGTCTGGCTGGTTGCCTGTGTCTGGTGGGGTCCCTCAGGGGTCAGTGCTTGGGCCGGTGCTGTTTAATATATTCATCAATGATCTGGATGAGGGATTAGAGAATGTTGTCAGCAAGTTTGCTGATGATACGAAGTTGGGGGGAGTGGTTGACACACCAGAAGGCTGTGCTGCCATTCAGAGAGACCTAGACAGGCTGGAGGGCTGGGCGGGGAGAAATCTTATGAAGTTTAATAAGGGCAAGTGTAGAGTTTTGCACTTGGGAAAAAATAACCCCATGTACCAATATAGGTTGGGGACTGCCCTGCTGGAGAGCAGTGCAGGGGAAAGGGACCTGGGGGTTCTGGTGGACAGCAGGATGACCATGAGCCAGCAATGTGCCCTCGTGGCCAAGAAGGCCAATGGCATCCTGGGGTGTATTAGAAGGGGAGTAGCAAGTAGGTCAAGAGAGGTCCTCCTTCCCCTCTACTCTGCCCTGGTGAGGCCACATCTGGAATATTGTGTCCAGTTCTGGGCCCCTCAATTCAAGAAAGACAGGGAGCTGCTTGAGAGAGTCCAGCATAGAGCCACAAAGATGGTGAAGGGAGTGGAGCATCTCCCTTATGAGGAAAGGCTGAAGGAGCTGGATCTCTTTAGCTTGGAGAAGAGGAGGCTGAGGGGTGACCTCATCAATGTTTATAAATATGTCAAGGGGGAATGTCAGGAGGATGGAGCCAGGCTCTTTTCAGCGGCGTCCACTGACAGGACAAGGGGCAATGGGTGGAAGCTGGAACACAGGAGGTTCCAGAAAGAGGAAAAACTTTTTTACTGTAAGGGTGACCGAGCACTGGAACAGGCTGCCCAGGGAGGTTGTGGAATCTCCTTCTCTGGAGACATTCAAAACCCGCCTGGACGCGTTCCTGTGCGCTCTAGTGTAGGTGGTCCTGCTCTGGCAGGGGGGTTGGACTAGATGATCTTTAAGGTCCCTTCCAACCTCTAACATTCTGTGATTCTGTGATTCTGTGATTCTGTGATTATTCCTGGTGGTGACATGCCACAAAATGAAAGACTGAGAGGAGAGCAATAATTGTAAGAGAAAGATCTCATGCCTACCCAATTAAGTTGTGTACATCTGTTTTAGGAGTCTACTAAGCAAATAAAGGGGTAGGGATCACAGAAAAATTGTATTTGACTCTTGGTATTACGTCTCTGAAAGGGCTTAAAGGAAAAGCTGGGACTTCAGCCAAACTACCCAGTAATTGTTGTCCAGCTTTTTGGTGTTACAAGAGTGAATTGAAATATACTTGGCAGTTTGATCATCCTATGACTAGCATCTTATAGAAGGTTATTATTTAAAAGTAACATGCTTGATTTTTAATACACTGTGGAAAGGATCCTCGGAATGGAGTTTCATCAGTAGCTTTTCAGTGGTATTGGTGGGTTAAGAAATGATTCCTGGTATCCCATGGCTGCTTTCATATGTTCAGTACAAAAGTTTTTGTGGCTTTGTGGTGAACTGCAACAGATAACTAGGACTTCCAAACAACCACCATGGTCATTTGTTCTCTCTGGGTAAATTTTTGACCACTATGTGGTTCTCCAAGCTTTTATATCAGTGCAAAAGAAAAGAGTTAAGTATGAAGGTGATATTTTATTTTTTCATAAAGAGCTATCATCAGCTGCAACGTGTATATGACATCTTAAGGCAAACTTTTACAGTATATAGCAGAAATACAGTATTTGCTTAACACTGTTAATAAATATATATTAAAGTATTCTCTGGTAAGATCTTCAAAGGTATAATTAAATATGGTGATAGCGTTCATATGAGTAGGAAGTTGGTGTAAACTTGTGGTTGTAGCTAAAGAAAGATATACTTTTATAAGAAATGGCTGAACTGCACTGTTTTTGTTCTTGGTGGGAGCAGTTTCTGCCTGCACTGCCCAGATGAGCTTTGCTCCTTCTTCTGTGTAACCAGGCAGTGTCTCCCCACAGATTTTCCACCAGTAAGGAAGGGACTAACCTGTGATGTACCTTAAGTCCCCACTGCTGCTCTGTACAGGTACCTGAAAGGAGGTTGTAACAACGTGGGGTCTGTCTCTTCTCCCGTGTAGCAAGTGAAAGGACAAGAGGAAGTGGCCTCAAGTTGCACTGAGGGTGGTTTAGACTGGACATTAGGAAGAATTTCTTTACTAAAAGGGTTGTCAAGTATTGGAACAGGCTGCCCAGGGAAGTGATGAAGTCATCATCCCTGGAAGTATTTAAAAGCCATGTAGATCAGGTGTTTAGGAACATGGGTTAGTGGTGGACCTGACATTGCTAGATTAATGGTTGGACTTGATGATCTTTAAGGTCTTTTCCAACCTAAACACTTCTGTAATCCTGTGTTTCACATAACAGGACTGTTGCATTTGGTGGCTGTGTTTATGTTGATGTGAACTAATGGTCAGGCTGTACACTTGTTTGTGTGAGTGATGTGCTCTAAAAAGGATTTGCGATGTGGCAGAATAAAAGAAAAACAACAATAACAAAAACCCACTTTTAACATAATTGTTAAAAAAAAAAGAAATTTGTCTTGAAGCATGGTCATGTTGACAGTTGTATAGTGCCAGTGTGGCTGTTGAGAAAGGACTTAGCATGAGACTGAAGTTCTTTTATTGCAATCTATATATGTGTAATATTTCAGATTAAAATCATATTAATAAATGGATATGTATTAATAGGGGTGTCTTTTCAGATGCTTCTGTCTCATCATTTAGTACAAATGGGATGTAGACTAGTACGTTGTACCTTTCATATTAACTAGGTAAAGGGAATTCTTGTGGTTTCATTAGGAACATTCTTTATAGATAGATTTAAATATGTTATGCCAGCAGATTTGTGTATTTTAAAATACAGGATCTAAACAAAAAGAAGGCAATGTGTCTTGTGTGTGAAAATCCTCTATCTGACAAAAACCCCTCAGTTTCACTTAGTAGCTTTGTCCCTCTAACATTGTAAGCATTTGATTTGTTGGTAATAATAGAAGTTTTATATTTCAGTTTCAGTAAGTGTTGACTTACTGAATCTAATAAGTTAAATACCAGTTGCCAGTAAAACCAAGATACTGTTTTTTTTTCTTCAGTTTTTGTTTTATTTAAGAAACAAGACTCTGCTGCTTCTGTTTTCAGCTCAGTTCTGCAGAGATGGTGTGCAGTCTTGTGGTACTCAAAATTATGGTTTGGGCTGAACCATTGCCAGAGAGAGCGTTCACTCAAATCAAGGCCTCCAAAATGCAAACGTGAGATAAATTAAGTTTCAATTTTGAATCTTGATCTGTTTTTTTTTTTCTTAAAAAGCATACCATTAAGGCTATGCTGCCTTTATCTGTTTTCTTCAAATGTATTTTCTGTTTCTGAAATAAAAGTAGCTTTTTGCTGTTGGATTATTATCATAAATCCTAGCAAAGCGGTAGTATAAAAAATACATTATGTATGGCATCTATATGTTACATACTAAATTAAGCTCTGGGAAAGATAACTTCCCTGCTTTTTCACTTGCGCTAATGTTTCATAGAATGTGAAATCAAGGTGGGTAGCCATTTGTGGTTAAAATGTGCCACAAAGTTGCGGGACTGTGTCAGTGAAAAGAAAATTTTCCATATAGAATGCATAATTGTTAATGTTCTTTGCATTTATTATGTTAGGAAAGTCACTGTGTTCAAGCATCTTTGTACATTTCACAGGAAAGCCTGAAATAGTTTGTTGAAAAATTAACAAGTTCATTTCATCACATTTAATGGATTCTTAAACTGTATCAGCTTATCAAAGGAAACATTAATTAAAAGTGTAATCGACTAGCCAGCTGTTTCCTGTTTTGTGTCCAACAGTCTGTATTAAAAACATTACAAAACAGGTAAAGCTCTTTATCTGAGGGAGATGAGAAGTTCCCTGTGCCAAATTCTGCTCAAGCAGTGAGATTTAAATGACAGCTTATCTGTTCGATGCACGTTGCGTGACCAGTATCTGTAGGCATGCACTACTTCATATGGAGGCAAACTACATTACCAATTGGCAAAGAAACCCATTTTAAAACATGACATAGATGGATGCCAGAATGCTCTGCTCCTGAAGAGGACCACTGCATGGCTAAAGCTGAATGTGTGTGCACTTTTCTTACTACATGTGAGAAATCCTCTAATAGCAGGGCAGTTCTCAGGCAAAGGTCACGTACTGAGAGCCCTAAAGACGAGTTCTACCTTGCTGAATTGGCATACTTTAACACTGTAAAATGTACAAGTCTTCTCTGCATAGGTAGAATATGTTTTGTACATTAGGTTTGCAGTGTTCCTCCCTGTCCTGGTTTGAGCTAAACAGAACCAATTCTTCTCAGTGATTTTACTTTTAAGCTCAGTCTCTTTTTAAAGGACTGTACTTTCTGAAGGTAGCAGTGTGATTTTGCAGACAGTGCCTGCTACTAGCAGTGGTAACACCTGATGTTATTGCTTGGGACTGGGATGCAGAAAGGCTCTTGCTTACACTTGTTCCTGTAGTTACCAAGGCTGCTACTGGCTCTTGTGTGCCACGCTGGGGGTGCTGGGAAGTAAAAGGGTCACAAGAAAGTAAAAGGTTGCATCTCTGTTGAGGAACAGACAGGATGGGTAACTAACAAGTGCATTCCATTCCATATACCTCATATTCAATATAAACTGAGGGACCGGTGAGGTTAAGCTCTTCTTCAGTGACTGTTATCCAGAGAGGACTGTGTCCATTTTTTCCGCCTTTGATCCCGATCCTGAGTTTCCAAATCCAGCCCCTGTGCCCTGTTCTCCTCTGCCACTGAGCCTGGGGCTGCCCTGGTGTCACCTGCTCTGCGGCATCGGTGGGGATTGATATTGGCAGGGGGGTGTGTTGGGTTTGATATTAGTTTTGTATATATTTAATTATTTTCTTTATTCCCTTATCAGCACTATTATTGTTTTATTAAAGCTGTTTAATTTTTTTTTTTCCAATCCATAAGTCTCTCTGCTTAATTCCCTTTCCCTTCTTTTTTAGGAAGGGAAAGGGGTTAGAGAGCATCTGTCAGCATTTAGTGGCCAGCACAGCACTAACCCTTGACACTTCCCAAGTGTGGAAGTTATTCTCCCCACGTACAAAAAGGGCCTCGTCGAACCATTCCGTATTTCAGTTTTCCTTTTGTGAGATGGCTGAAAAGTCCCATTAATCATAGAGAATCTGTGTTGCTTTTTTGGACGTGCCCAGATACCATTGGACGTATAACTAGCCTCCTTTTATGTTGCTACTGCACTTTGTTTGGGGCAGTGCAAGACAAATTATGACCAAATTCGGCAGCTGTCTTTCTCTTTACAGAAACCAGTTTGACATTCCTGGGGATTAACACAGAACTCTTAGGGTCTGAAGATTTCTTTGAACATTTGGCTACCATTTGTAGGGCCTTTTTTAATGTATGAAAGCCAAACTTCTGTTTTAATTAGAATTACTGAAAATGAAAATCCCATTTGCATTAGTGCACAACTAAACCCCAAAACTTTTTCTTTTTTTTTTTTTTTGTGCATGTGTGTAAAATTAAAGTGATATTCATTCTCAGATTAAGACCTGTAACAGTAAAGGTTTCTGCTCTCTTTTTTTTTTGCTTTCATTCAGATTACTTCCTTGGGGACTTCTTGCTCACTCCATACTTGGGTTTGTTGTTATATTCAACTCCCTCCCCCCATCTTAAATGTCATCTTGTTTTCACTGAAAGTTCAAGTTAGACAGTTTTGTTCTGGAGTGCAGGACAAGTGTTAGTCACACTGGGGAGAGGTAGAAGGCAACAGAAACCAGGGTGTTGTCAAGACTTGACAGCAACAAAGGAGAGTAACTCCAGCAGTAGCAGAGAAGAATAGGAATGGAGATTGACTTTTTGACCTTTTGACTTTTGTGTTTACATTTGAAGGCAGTGGCTTACTGGATGTCTTTGTGAGTTTGGAGTTGGAGTTTTTTATTTCAGTCATACCTGAAGAGCTCAGAGTAATTTCTGGAAGAAAATCTGGGATAATATAGCCATAGTAGGTTGTAGGATCATTATAAAAAAATGCACTGTAGCAACATGCAGCTAGATTTTCCTTGAAAACAGATAGAAAGGCTTTCAAGGTATAGACCATGTACAAGGGTAAACTAAGTTTGATTACTGAAGCTTCTCCAAAACAGAATAGGTTTGATTTTTGGGATAGGGGTGCTTAATAGTTTGCTGTGTGGTTGGTTGGTTCATTTGTTTTAATAGTCTCTAATTCTCTGTGTAGTTGGAAGTGCTGGCAGCTGCAAGATCTTGTCGTGGCTTAATTTTTTTATTTCTGTAGTGTACAAGGCACTTGAATATGTTAGGTGACCCAACCGTTGATCCCCCAAATAGAGGGAAAAAAAGAGAAAAACCTAATGGATTGAGTAGTTGCATAATCTATCATAGCCTTGCAGTTGCAGTTGGTTCAAGTGATGCTGCCAGTGGCTTAAGAGCAGAAATGTGGACAGCAAGTTATGCATGCCAGAAATAAAAAAATAAGAGACTTGGTGCTGCAGTTCAGCTGAAAAATATGGTTAGATAATTAGCTCAAATAGTATATTCTCTCTTTCTTGTTGCATGTAAGGTTTGCCCATAGAAAAGGGAAGTGTATATGTCCTAATCTTGTAACTACTGGATGGCTGAAGTCCTCTACATAAAGACGTATTAAGAGAATTCCTGCATGGAAAATTCCTTAGTTTTCCGAAGAGCCTCCACTGCTCCAAGCATAAATCCTGAGTTTGAGATGCATGTGAGAGACTTTGTGGAAGCAGATCACTTGAGGCCATGATGTGGTCACAAAACAACCCCAGAATCATAATTATTCCAGGGTCAGATCTGTTGCTGATCTGATTAGTAGATTGTTGTGAACAGTAAATTAAATGTTACATGCTCTTCTCTTTCCTACAGCACAGAAGAAACTGCTTGGTAGAACAATGCTATAAGGCAAGAAATGCCATATAACTAGTCTGCATGTTCCTGTTCTTATTGGTGCAATTAACCTACAACTGGTTTATGTTGTATTTAATAACTTTTATGGCTTCTTAGAAATATTTGTTTCTCAACATCGTGGAAAAATTTGGCTTGGATGGGATTTCTGGAGGTCATTTTGTTTAACCTCTGACTCAAAGCAGAGGGCTGTCTTCAATGTTAGATCAGATTTCCTGCAGTTTGGGAAAATCCGCAGGGAAGGGAAGTCTCCAGCCTCTCTATACCACCTCTCACATGCTTAATTGATCTTGTGGGGAAATTTTTTTTCCTCAAGTCTGCACAGAATTTTGAGTAAGTTGCAACTCATGACTGCTTGGTTTTGCCCTTTCATTGCGCACCTTTGACAAGAATCTGATCCAGGCTTTTCAAAATGCCTTTTACATAGTAGAAGATGCCCCCTTAGCTTTCTCCATACCAGATAAATGCAGTTTCCTTAATCTGTCCTCATTTGCTGTATGCCTTAACCCTCTAATTGTCTTAGGGGCCCTCCTGGATTCCCTCTAGTTTGTTGTAAGGTGTCTTGTGCTGGAGTCCCAAACTGGACTTAGTATTCTAGCCGGAGTCTTACGAGTACCTAATAGAGGAGAATTATCGCTTGATCTCGCCATCCCTGTATGACTGGGGCCCAGTATGGGTTAGCCTTCACTGTCACAAGAATGGTTTTCCGTCATGGTACTCATATTACTTTGTCCTGGTATGTTTCCCTGCCTTTTGTTTGCACAAAAATCATACCAATATCCCTTAGTGTCCTACTTGCATGGAAGAATCAAGTCAAAGTGACAAGAGTAATTGAGGTGTGATAGTAAAGGAAATAGGCAAGTGACACTGATACCAGTAGCTGTGAATCTGTGTGCTTCATATTACTCTTTTACCTCTGCTAGCCGAAATACAATTAGTACAGCATAACCTAGATGTATTGTTCCTCCAGATGTGTCATGTAGACCTATTTAATGTTACTTTGATCCCAGAGCCTTGCGTGGTGTGTAAAACAGTACGCTGTTGGTTTACTTTTCCTCTGCAGCTTGGATTAATGTGTTTCCCACCTTTTTTAATGACGGAAGATTAATGATAATACTAGGAGGAATGGCTACCTGAAAGTTTCAGGTCCAGATATAGATGAGATACTTATTTTGCAGATAGTTAATAATAAAAACTATTAATTAAGAACATTAAGTCATGCAAAAATATCTGGATGAAATTATCCAGATCCTAAAGGCATATTTTGGATTTTTTCTCCTTTTGCAATAACTTGTTAGAATAATGTGGTGTGTTAAGCAAGGAATTCAAGTATGATTTCAGGTTTTCTGCCTGAGTGCTAGAGGTAATGAACTGTCAGCATTTCAAACTTAAATTACAGTGAGAAGTTATGGACTGAATTTTCATTTTAACTTTTTTGTTTGCTTAATTTTTTTAAGTTGGCCTCTGATCCTACAGGATCATGCAAAGCATTTATCGAGAGGAACATGGGAGGTTTCTTCGGGTATATGTTGCTAGTTGACGTCTGCCACTTTGAGAACCAGTTGAGTTTCTTCTGACAGGACTTGGCTGAGGAGTGCCTGGGAGAAATGTTAGGCCATTGTTTCGGCTCTGAAGTGTGATCTGCCCTCCTAGTAAACTGAAAGAAAAAATTTTCCAGTTTCCACTAGCTTATTTGGTGTTCTCCAGCTGTGAACACAGATCTATCGATCAGAGGACAGAACTAGTTACATGTAGCTAATTGTGACTGCTGATCAGTTTCCAGAAGGGGGTCAGAATATTACTTTCTGTAATGCAAACAAAGCGTAGATGATTCTTCCTGGAGGCCTTTCAGCTCTTCCATTCCCACATGACATCTGTATGGAAAGTACAAAACCATCTGCTCCCTGGTCTCCTCCCCCCTTGCGGCTGTCCCTGGGGAACCTGCACATTTTCTGTCTTCATCTAGTGCAGCAGTCCAGCCTAACAAAATAGTTAGACTGTCTTCTCATATAAGTTCCCTTTTGATCTGTTGTTATTGTATATGTGTGTGTTTATTATAAAAGGTTCTGAGCTTCCCTTACACGCAGTTGAAGATCAAGTAGTGGGTGTATTGTGTCTTTACAGACCACACAAAGGTGTGTAAGAGCCTGAACAGGACTTAGATCCCTTCTTCAGAGCCTTTAACTAAATGGTTTCAATGCAGTGGTGGGTGGAACATCTGGGTATGACCTTCCTGCTTGCAGAAGCAGTACTGTTTCTTGGTGTGGTCTGTATTGGATGTTTAGTACTCCTAGTAAATTTCCACAGCAATCCTCATGCTGATTAAAGAACAGGATTTATGTTTTTGACAGTTCTTGGCAGGTAGACTTGTGGTAGTAGTGTGGGAGGTTAGTTCAAATTGATTTATGACAGATACACTGATGGACTCTTTCTGTTGCAGTCTCCATTATTTCTTACATAATCATTGGAAATCGTGTTTATTTATAGAGCAGAGACTTATTTTGCAGATAGTTAATAATAAAAATATTAAGAATATCAAGTCTTGTGCAAAAATACCTGGATAAAATTATCCACATCCTGAAGACATATTTAAGAATTTTGCTCCTTCATCTCCGTCATCAGCTGATGATTTCCATTCAACCACCTATTTATGCTGTATATCTGTGCTAGTAGAATATCCTTTTATCCATCATGTGGGCAAATGCACGATTCATGCTTCTGCCGCACTCAGAACCACTGTGGATTTTCTGTGCCTGATATGTTCTGCTGCATTCAGCTTTGATTTAGGATTCTCTTTAATCCTGTGAAGAAGTCACTAGTTTGAATTCAAGATTCTTTCCAGAACTATGTTATATTGTAGCCATCTGCTTTTAATTTTTACTTATTTTAACAGCCTCACCTAGGAAACACTTTCCTTTCTGGGACAGAGCACTAAATGTGTTACATATGTATGTATAGGATCCAGATAACTTTGAATGTTTTGAGGGCCGGCGGTATTTCAGATATATTAAACTAAAAGTGCTTATGAGATTTTTGCTCAGGTGCAGTGTAAGGGAGAGGAGGATAATTAAAATGGGTGGGAAACACTGTTAAGCATCAAGCTTGACATTGTTCAATTTGGGCTGTTACTTGGCTGCTAGGGAAGATACGTCTTTGAACAGGATGTGTTCTACCGAATTTCTCTGTCAGCTTGATCCTAGAGTAGGGCTGTAATGGTGAGTTTTAATGACGGTTGACAGTGATTTGACAGAAGCACAATGGTTGCAGCTTCACTGCAAGATCTGGTAGGTGGTAAGCCTTGCCAAAAAGATCAGTAGAGAAACAAAGAAAAGTGCTTTGCTCAAAAGTTTTTGCTGTTCAAAAAGGGAAAGTTTCATGTTTCTCTCAGTCAGTGCAAGTATGATCAGACAACACGTGACCTTATGTAAAATATAGTGAAGAAGGTGTGGGGTTGTGAGGGAGGAAGTAGAAAAGGTGCTATTTAGAACAAGGTGCTAGTCCAAAATTCACCATACGTATTTGTATTTGAGTTTCAGAACTCATTTTATTACAAGGCGGTTTTGTCATCTTTGCCTTTGCTCTGCAGGTCCAGAGTTTTTTAGTGTCTTTTCGCTATATGGTCACCCTCTTTCTTCTATTTATTGTATTGCTAATATTTGTAAGGCATTTGAAGGTTTTTCTTCAATGATGTAAAGTAAGATTGTAATATTTCCAGTTATGTAATATGTAAAACAGATCTCAGTTTTTCTGTCTGTCACCCTGTTGTCTGGTGGTGTAGACAGTCTTTTTTTCTAAGTCCCTTTTAGTAAAAAAACATGGTAATTTAGGGGAGGTTTTGGGAGTCAGTTATCACTCTGTGAAAGTATAATTTAAAATAGTATTAAGAGGTTGCTGTAGGTCTTCTGGTCAAGTAAGAAATCTAAAGTTGTTTTTTTTTATATGAGCAGATTCATCTGCTCTGCAGTGAGGCATCGCCTTTGAACAAAACAAATATTTCAGGATGGACTACAGCTGGCTTCTAGGGAAAATATACCAAAAGCAGATTAAAAAGCTGAAATAATTCCTGGAATACATTTCTGCTTTCTTTTCCAAACAGTTGTGTAGATGTGACTCTTCATTTTGACTCTGACATTGCCTCTCTAAGTTAAATCTGTTTTAACTAAACATCAGTTTTGCTGTACTTTCCAGAGAACAGCAGTTCTCTACACGTTTCTAGTGTGTGTCACGTACTGGAAAAGTTTGGCACTCGGCTCCTCATCATGTTTTCAGTAAGGACCAGTTACAACTGTTTTGCTTTTTGTGCTGCTGCAGTATTTCTTTTTAGCCGGTGGCTGTATTAGCAGAGGGATGGGCTATTGTCCTGTATTGTTCTCTGTTGTAGTTCTGCTCTGCTCGCTGTGGTCATTGCTGACATTCAAAATCAAGTTTTTAAGCAATGAAGATAGGAAAACTTGGAGATGGGGCAGGTAGAAGGGTCAGACAAAAAAGCTTGCCATGATTTTCCTGACAAATAGTGATCAAAGTTGTGTCACCATCATCATCTTTTCACTTCATTGTTGCTGACCCATTTAACCATGCTAAGGCAGCAAAAAGCTTTTTTTTCCCCCTTCCCTCCTCTATGAATTTTTCCTGTCATAGAATGCTGCAGGTGCTTGGTGCAGGGCCAGAAAAACTCTGCAGCCATTGCAGAGGAAGCAGTGGGAATAAGCAGCCAGGGGTGGGCTGGGAAGTGTGGCACCATGACAGTCAGTAGCCACATTGATTTAGACATGCACAGAACAAAATAATTGAGACCAAACACAATCGCAAGAGCTAGTGCTGTGGTAAATGAGAATTTACCTGCTTCTTATAAAGTGTCCTTGTCCACCTCTATGTTCTGTGATGTTTAAGACCCCATGTGAGACAGAATATAGAAAATGATGCTGTCTGGTGGGAAAGAACAGAGATAATTAACATTTTCTTTAGTACTTGGCAAAAGCTTGGACAATACAGAGGGGGAGAGAGGAGTTCAGAATTTGAAAATTATCCCAAAAGCACAATGTCATACTTAGGTGTTTCATAGTCTGTCAGATAAGTGCCAAGTAAGAGACATGCAGAGAAGCCTTCCATATCTCTTTTTAGGATATATGGCGTAAATACGGAGTTTCATTAATTTCTGTCGTCTGTGCATTTTTTGTCTTTGTAACTCTATTGCCTTCTTGGGGTTTTGGAAATACTTGCATTTGCTTTTATATTACCTGTCTTTTCTCCCTTGTTCTAGTTAGAGTTAACATTGGCTTGAGGCTAAGGTCCAAGCATCAAAGCACTCTTTTCCTTCAAAATCCTTAATGCTGGTGCACTGGGTTTCTCTGGCAGGATGCAGCCATTTATTATGTTCTTCTGTAGTGTAAGAAAAAGGTTTTACAAGCTTGATGGGTTATGAGCCATGTTAGGGTCCTGTTAGTGGTGTCCTTTTGTAGAAACTTCTGGTGACAGCTGGTAAAGTGGCATACTGCTGTGTGCTTGAACCGTGAGTGTTTCAAGGAGTGCAGAATGACATGCAACTGGAATTTGTTGAGGCACTACAATGAAATCCTCTTTCTTGGAAAAGCCAACCAACCAACCAAACCTCTGTGCTAATTCTGCTGGAAACTTCCAACCTTAAATTTGTTTAACTGATGTCAGAAAATTAGGGCAGAAGTAGTAACAGACCAGTTAAACAAGGCCACAGAATAGGGCCTGACACGGGAAACTTGATGGTATGCAGAAAGGAGAGACAAGTTACAGGGGTGATCAAGCTATCACAAGCAAGTAATTGGATCTATTGGTATTCACTCTTTCCTTGCTTTTTGATTCAGAAAGAGGTATTTTCCGTGGTGGAGTGTAACTCGTAAATCATTATTTCATTAATGTTAATGTAGTATGGTAGATACTAGGCAAGGTGTTCCTGTATTTTGTTTTGTGATGGTGGTGGTGTTGCTTTGGTTTGTGGTTTTTTTAATCTGTTTGAAGCCCTGGAAGAAGAGAGATGTTTGCTGCTTGGCATAAACCTGAGTGGAGGAACTGAGGAATCGTGATGCCAGTGGTGATTCTAGGCACAAATTTGTGCAGCTGGTTTATGAAGCTGTCTCTATCACATCACTGTGAAGGGAGGATAACGGTAGAGCAAGCACATGGCTTATTAGTCCAGTGTGCTCTCACATTTCTGATGAGACAAATCAGAGTGAGCTGCATCTTCCCAGTGTCATGTTCTATGTAGCACCTGCAAAACACGGAGGGAAATATTGCTGAAAACGTGGAGAGCCTGCTGTGCTGACTTCTGAATAACAGTTGTATGAGCTGATATTCAGCTGCACGAGGAACTGAAGATCGCTTTAAATATTGCTCTTCATTGGATATGGACTGATCTGTGTTGTCATTTTGCAAGTAAACTATGTGCTTTGGATCTTTAATAGTAAGTACTATGTTAGAAGTTTGAGCTTCTACTCATCCCCCATTCTACATGTACATCTGTTTTTTATTCACAGCCACATGTGATGGAAAGAACTTATATTTTTTACGTTATCTTCTGCACCATATTCTGAGTTCAAGTCTGGTTTTATAACATTCTTTGGGGTCATTTCAAGGTCATACTATTTGAAAGTTGACTGGCGATGTCCTTTGTTTCATTGTAACTGAAGTATTGAGTGCTACCTGTGCCGTATTGAGCTTTATGGAACTTTGCAAAGTGTGTTCTTTCATTTTGATGGTGAACCCCGATACCATTCTGAATTTTGTACCTATTCTGTAATAAGTACTTTCATGTAAATCACGCTTCAGTAGTTATCACGATTCAGTAGTTATGGGAATGTGTGAAACAATATAAAATAACCTCAGTGAAATCAAGCACGCAGGAAATCATCTGCTTTCTCTCTGTCCATAGAACCGGTGTGTCTGCCATTGAAGGAAGTTTAATTGGTTTGATGGGATTTTCTTTTCCTCATCATGCTTTCTCTCAGGTTCTTAGAAATTGTTTCCTAGCAGTTCTTAATCTTTTCTACTAGTTTTCCATGAAATGAGTGTAGTGTGTCTCATCCCATTCTTCATACAGGCAGATGGAAGGAGCCTGAAAAAGATTTGTGTCTATTTGTGGGTGCAGTAGCTGCTGGAGTGCAACTGTGTTCGTGTTTTGTCCTGTAGCACCTAATTCTATTCTCACAGAAGACATACAGTGTCATGTGGTGCCTGCACAACCCTCTGCCCTTTGCTTTTCTGATAGCCCCTTTGCTCTCCTTCTTTGACAGCTCCTGTCTCTGCGTTCCTAAAGCTAAAAAACTGTTTTCTTCAGATTTCTTGGATCCACTCTCTTGGCTCATAGATGAAGTAGTTGGAGTTCTTTTCAGCTCTAGTTTTTCTAAGTTGACTAGAAGGAAATGAGGATGTACAGGTTGAGAAATGTTCAAAGTTTGCATAGTAAGACCGCAAGCAAGAAGTTTAGCCCGAGTTTTTCTCTCTCTGTGCGTATATATACAAGTAAAGTATGCACATGTGTATACATGTATGTGAGTATATATATGTTAGTCAGAGTTGCTTCTGGACTTTTCACAGATTCACAGAATTCTTGAGGCTGGAAAAGACCTCTGAGATCATGAAGTCCAGCCTATAAACCAACACCATCACACTGACATTTCAGCAACTTCTTGCATAAATGAGGGTTTTAGCATGGGCCGTCTGAAAAGCTGAGGCTCTTGTGGGGAAATGTGTTGTATGCACTATGTTGATAGCACATATGTGGTAGTTACTGTTTAGTCATTACAGGCAGCATCTGAGAGCAGCAGATACTCAGAAAAGGTGACCGTGCTGCCATTTTCTTAGCAACAACATTGTCTCCATCTCTGATATCTGAAGGTTGTTTAGGCCAAGTGTGGGACAGTACTTTACTCTGACAGGAGAAAAAAGCTGAACTTGTAAAAATGTATGTGTTCAGTGCCAAAAGAACAGTTGCTTGAAAATGTCATTGAGGCTTTGCTAGAGAAGCTACTGGAACTCTGTGCCAAGATTTACCAAAAAAGGAAGGATCGTCGTTGTCCAGTTCTCACAGACTAAGTTCAAAAGCCCATGAATTACAAGCAGTTATCTAACGAAGGCAACACCATGATGAGAAATAAACGAAATGCAATTTCCTCTAAGTGTGTTAATAAGGAAAGATGACATGATATAGTTGGATTTTTGAAAGGATTAACACATTGAAATTCTCTTGCTTTACTGGGCAGCGTAGGCATTTTTTCTCTAGAGTGACAGACTGGTCATCCTAGCAGAGTACGCTGTGAGAAGTGCAGAGGAAATAGCAGTTTAAATTAAGTGTATGGGAAAATTAAACAAGAGTTATTTGTGCTTTATAAATATGTGCTTAGTATCAGAAATAAAAACCTTTTACTAAATTTTAGGAGCAGAGATCACCTCTCCCAAATTCTGTATTGTGTAGGTGCTTGTGTTGTGCTGGATGTACTGTAAAGTGCCTGCACTGCTGCCGTTGAATAGTCCCGAAGCAGAATGGGCAGGACAGGGTAGTAGTTGGAAGGTAAAATTCTGGAGTTATTTGCCATCCTGAGGAAGGCTTTCCGAGCTGTAGGACAATATAGTTTGGATATGTTTGTTCTTCAGGAAAACTTTATGCATTCTGTGTCTGTTTAATTGTGAATTGTAAAGCAGTAATGAAGTGTCTTCTGTTTTATTCAGCACACTGCAACGAGCTTATATTCAAGCTCAATCTCACAATAAAATATTTTATTATTCTTTTAAATATCTTAAGCCAGTTTCTGTAAATTAGTTTTATTTATGTTGTTTTACATTCTTCTAGCGCTTTTTTAAAGTCTTTTGCTTGGGACATCCCTCACTTCCCCCCAAATTTGGTGATCTCTTTTAGATATCTTTCCTGCAGCACTTGGCAAGCAATGTATCTTTAAGTGGCTGCATTGAATTATAAGATCCTTTGTCACTTTCTCAGTAGAGTGACAGATAAATCAGTCCCTATAGTAATAGAATTATAGAACGATATAGGATGGAATGGATTTAAAATAGTACATTATCTAAACAAAAGTGTGTGTATGCGCACCTATGTAAATATGTGTATTTTAGGATTCAATCCTTTATGCTTCTATTTATGGACACACTGATTTCATATTCTGAACTGTGGCTGATGATTATATCCTCAAGCAGCTTCAATAACTCATCTCTTGTGAGGAAAGACAGTTCTGTATCAAATCGTAGTGTGTTTAGAGAGCAGAGATAGTATAGGTTCATTTGTACCATCAACTGACAATTTGAAACCCTGAAACATCTGTTTGCTCCATATTCAGTTACGAGTGGCAGCAGAAGGAAGGTAAAAGAGCTTTGTAAAGTTGAGTCGTCTTCATTGACTAACCCTATCAGTGTCATGAGACTATGAAGATTGCTTGTTTTCAGAAGTACTGTAAAGGATATCAATAAAATATTGAGTTGCACAGCAGTTCATTGTAGATGTTCTGACAAGAATGATGCTTACAAAAGTTGATGGCAAATTGACTTCTGATTTAAATAGGCATTGGTAGCTGCAGAGATAAAGCATCAACATAAGCATAAACATATCATTCTGACTATAATCAGAAAAATGGCCTATGGGTGATCATCTGACCAAACAAAGGACAGACATGAAAACCTTCTGCAACAAATTCTGTTTTCATACAACTTGATAAAAATTTAATTTTTCCATACGTTGAACCTTCTGCTTCTTTTACTTTATCTAGTATATCAGAGGCATACTTTCAGATGGACAAAATGTCAGATATTTATTCGACAATGCTAATATCTAGAATATAAATATTAAAATGTGATCATTATAAATCACTGAGTTGTTTAATTCTAGTTTGAACTGTTTCCTATCAATATGGTTGATGCACAAAAGTAATGCTGTAAGAAGTCACTCAAGTTCTGTTGATTGTAACTATCATTTGCCAAAGTTAATGCTAAGCAGTTGGATACATTTGATTATGAAATTAAAGAAGATCATGAATGTGATAAAGTAAATGACAACAATTAATTTTTAACCATTACTTTAAAAACAAGTAGGTGTGGCATGAATCATCCAATGAATTACCCCCCCTAAAGCCTCCTGTTTTGTCTTTGATTCTAAAAATCAGCTCTGCAGACCTTACTAAGCCTTGATTTTCTGAAGGCGGTGTTATGAAAACATGGGAAGTAGAAATGAAAAATAAAATCCTGTTTTAAAAAGATTTCACTAAGTACCTCACATACAGTCAACAAAAAAGCCCTGGTGTCTTGCAGGACTGTTTCAAAGGCTTGTACTCTGCTAAGCTCCAGATATCATGTAACACATTTAAATAAGTTTAATGCTGAAGTGGTATTCTTCCAAAAGGCTGCAGTGAGTATACATTCTAATTTAGCAAAATGGATGGATGTATTAGAACAAATTATTAGTGAGGGTTGGAGCAAATGAAAACCACAAGAAAATAGCTGATTGCAGTTGGAGGTTGAGAAACACAGACTAATTGTCGTTTACAGAAATCCATTTGCTTTAAAAATGTTTACTCATTCCGAGTAGGGTTCAGGCAGAGCAGAATCTCAGAGAGTATAAAGACTGAAAAGTTAATTGGATCAGTCAGTTAATACTAAGGCACTTGAAGTAAGCAAGGGATCATCTAGGATGTGTGGAGAAAAGTCAGACTTCTGAGACTCAGTTAGTTTGACATGTATTATAGGAAAATAACACTCATTTTTAAGAGTCAAGCCTCAGAAACATACTGATCCTTTCCGATGGGAATATGTGCAACGTAGTGCAGAAAACCTGCCTGTTTGGTTTTTTCCTGTGAAGTTGAAAATCCCTGCAAAAAGGGTATTGAATAATTTTCATCCTCTAATACCTACACAATCCCTTTAATTGGCATAATTCCAATGTGCTAGAAGTATTTGGTTAATTCATGTCCCATGCCGGTATGAGACTGGGTACTCTGAGGCCAAGTAGGTTTTATAAATGTCTTTTACCCGCTGCCTCTTCAGTGTTTGTTCTGTAGCTGTGTGATTATGCTCAAAGATTGCAGGGAGCGCGTGTGTGGTTTTTATTTTTTTAACCAGCACATTGGTTTAATGCTGCATTGTCTGCTGTACAAATTCAATTGATAATGTGGCATCCAGTTTTAATTTCAGTGAGCAGGTAGGAAAAGCAGTCAGTGTAGAAAGGCTGCATCTTGTGAACACCACACACATAGCTTTCTGAGTCAGGTGTGCTGCTTGACACTCAAGGCCTGGTGCCAGGCAGCTTTGATCTCATGCATATTGTGATGAATAGAGATTTTTGCCACTGTCTTACATAAGTGGGCTGTAGAAGCACGGGTCACGGGAAACAGGCTAGATTAATTTCTCACGTGTTGCAAACCCGGCTGAAATCCTCTATTACTGTAATTCTTAATTACTTGCTGACAGTAGGGAAAGATTCATGGAAGAGATCTCATTTGGCTTAAGGGTAGAACGGAGCGAGTTTGCTGCATTTGCTGGTACTGTGAAGCTGGGAGAAACTGCTGGCATGTTGGGAGAAGTGGGTTATCATTAACAACCCTCACAGCCTGTATTGCAAAAAGACTGAAAGAAATCAAGTCCTTTAGCACAAGGAAAAGTCTTCTAATAGTTTATTTCAGCCGCATATATAGGAAAAAATGCAATAAATTGATCTTGCAGCAAGTTGTACAACATAGAACAAAGCCTTTAAAGAGAAAAGATAATTAAATATGGTAATAGCATAGGAGAATTGCTTTGTTGTTTAGTCGTCATCAGACATTAAGAACTTACAAGGCAACTGCTTGTTGTGACTGATGAAAACTTCTACCTTGTAGGTATAACAGGCAACCTCTTGAAGTCTCTTTTGGGCTTGCTTACTGTTGCTGTTTGAGTTTTATTTGTTTGCACTTTTACAATGGAAAGAAGAAACGTTTAGGAAAAAAGCATCACATTCTTAGAAAGGTTTCCACCCTACCCAAGTAGCTCATCTCTTCATTCTTTACCCATTCAATTCTTAACAAGAAAAGACGAAAGCACAACTTTGTAGCCTTCATGAAGGAAGCATAAATACTGCAAGTCAATTATTCTTTCGTTGCAGGTTACGAGATGACAGAATTAGGATAGAAAGGATGGAAAACTTCCATTTTGAATACAGCCATGCTTTCCAGCTGATTACTGATTTTTATGCAAAAGAAGTGCCTGATACTGCAGGTATGTCATTCAGATTTTTATGCAAAAGAAGTGCCTGTTGTTACAAGTTTGTAATTCAGAATGTCTTTGAAGAATGAATCCTGTTAGCTTTTACATAGATAAGAAATAGAGATGAGTGCATCCCATCAGGTCTCACGGGCTTGTCTGTGTCCAGTTTCTTTAAGTGTTCCCTAACTTGATCCTCTGTTACAAATTTTTCTTACTGTAGGATTTCCCACTGGTTTGATAGGCCTCAGTTTCCTCAAAGCACATGTTACCAGTGCAGACCAAGACAGAGAAGGCATTGAGTTCCTCAGCTTCTTCCATGTCCTTTGTTATCAGATCTGCTGCTGCATTCAGCAGTGGAATCACATTTTCCCTTGTCTTATCTTTGCTGCTGATGTGCATGTAAAGGCTCTTGTTGCCCTTCGTGTGCCTTGCCAGTCTCAACTCCTGATGGGCTCTGGTTTTCCTAACCGAATTCCTGCAAGCTTGAACAATGTCTCTATAGTCTTCCTAGGTCACCTGTCCCTTCTTCCACCTCTTACACTCTTTTTTAATGTTTGAGTTAATCAGGAGCATCTTGTTCATCCATGCAGATCTTCTGCCACCTTTGCTTAATTTTATGCACATTGTGATTTTTTCAGACTTGAAGGAAGTGAACCTTGTAAATGAACATTATTTAAAGAGAAATGAATACAGGGCTGGCATCCCTTTTTTTCCATGGCTTGAAGATGTGTGTTTAGACAGATTTAAATTCACACGTACATAGCAACTGGGGGAAATTGTTCAACATTTGAAACATTTCTTCAAGTTCTTGTGTATGTTAACACTCTAAGAACAGAAGAACAGCTTTAAAAATGTCTTTGAAAAAAATTAACTAAGTACAGTTTAAAAAATACCATTTTATATTGAGATATCATGAAGTGGATTTTCCTGTTGCTGCAGCTGGAACAGGGACTGTAGTAAAGCACTGTTTAGAAACACTGTCAAATACATATAGTTGTCTCACAAAGATGGAACTGTATTTTGCAGACTGGCCGAAGCAGGTAAATCATGAGCACATGTGCCAAAGCCTGTTCATTCCTTTTGACTTGCACAGATGTTGCTTGCAGTAATAGAGATTTCAGAATTCGGTTCTTAGTTTGTATATTTAAAAATTTCTTATGCCAGCGGTTATTTTTGTAAAGAAAAGCATATGGAGTCAAATGTTTTATGTTTCATAATGCATTTACAGTATTATAATATTCTACATTCCTTGGAACCATAAGTATTATTTGGGAACCTCACTTTATGTTGATTTACAGTTGCAGGAAAAAGTATGTGAGCCTTTTGGAATTTCATGGCGTCCTGCATTAATTTGTCATAAAATGGGATCTAACTGTCACCTAAGTCAAGAGTGTTCACAAATATAATGTGTCTAAAATAATGACACAAAACCCATTCTGATCCTCCACATCTTTATTGCACATACTCATTCAACATTCAAATGGAATCAATAACCGATGGATTCCCTGGCAGCAATAACATCAACCAGGCACTCCCTGTAGCTGCGGATCAGAGCTGCACATCCTTCAGGAGGGATTTTAGCCCGTTCTTCCTGGCAGAACTGCTTTAGTCCTGTCATATTCTTCCGACGTCTCGTGTGTGTGGCTCTTGTCAAGTCACTCCACAGCATCTCTGTTGGCTTGAGGTCTGGGCTCTGACTTGGCCACTCCAAAAGGCCAGTTTTGTTTTTCAGAAGACATTCTGTTGAAGTCTTGCTCCGATGCTTTGGGTCATTGTCCTGTTGCATCCCTCAATGCCTACAGAGTTTCAGCTGATGTACAGACATTCTCACATTATCCTGAAGAAATTTTTGATACAATTGGGAATTCATCTTCCCCTCTGGCTGCAGGCTGGCCAGGCCATGATGCAGCAAAGCAGGCCCAAGTTATGGTGTTTCCTCCACCGCACTCTATGGTTGGGATGATGTTTTCATGATCACATGCAGTGCCCTTTTTACACCAGATGTAGTGCTGTGTGTTCTTTCCAAACAGTCCAATCTTTGCTCCATCAGTCCACAAAACATTTTGCCAATACCACTATGGAGTGTCAATGTGCTCTTTCGCAAACTTCAGGCATGCAGCAGTGTTCTGTGTAGTAAGCAGCGACTTCCTTCATAGTGTCCTGCCATAGACACCCTGCTTGTTCAATGTTTTACGTACTGTAGACTCATCAACAGAGATGGTAGCCAGTTCCAATGATACCTTCAGCTCTTTGGCTGTCACTCAGGGTTATTTCTTTCCCTCACTGGTGAGTCTTTTGTTGTGCTCTTGGGGTGATTTTCACTGGGAGCCCACTTCCTGGTAGAGTAGTCACAGTCCCAAAGTGTCTCCATCTGTATGTGTTTGCCGGACTGTAGACTGGTGAATTTCTGAGGTCTCTGAAATCACTTGGTAACCCTTTCCAGCTTTATGTAAATCAACAATCCTTGATTGTAGATCCTCTGAAAGCTCTTTCTGGCAAGACATGGCTCACATAAGCATACATCGTGTGCAGAGCAAACTCGAAAGTCTGAGTGGTTTTTATCAGTCGACATAGCTCTAGTCCACACCTCCAAACTCATTTTCTTAATAAGACTCCAGGTATGCTAACACCTGGCTCTGATTAGCTTTTTTGAGGTCAGCTCAAGGGTTTCCTTACTTTTTCCATTAGCATTTTGAATGCTGAGTGTGTTCAATAGAGACATGGAGGATCAGGATTGGGTTTGTGTCGTTATTTTAGGCATGTTATACTTGTCAATATTCTTGACTTGGGTGACGGTTAGATCACATTTTATGACTCTTTAATCCAGAACACCATGAAATTCCAAAAGGTTCACATACTTTCTCTTGCAGCTGCGTATGTATCATAGAACACTATATATATGTATTGCAGATTTCTATTAAATTGGAAAATAGATTATGCTTTTTCTAAAATAGAAAAGTAGTAAACAGTCAGTTAAAAAGAAAATATTGGTGGTTTTTTTTTAGGTCCTCAAAAGCTGTCTGTAATACTAAGCTTGGATAAGCCTGTTATTTGCTCTCTGGCAGCAGTAATTGCATACCTCAAAGAATTTAATTTGGAAAAGATGCTTTACAATCCAAGGTAAGTTGTCTTATATAAACTTCCAGTTCAAAGAAACAATACACATACAAGTAGTAAGTTTTAGCAGACAACTTCCCTTCAGTGTAATAAACCCACCTGCTACAGTGATAGTCTGTGTAAAAATTATATTTACTTTTAAGCACATAATCAGAACTGAAAGAATCAAGTAATTTAATCTTTTCAAATAGTTCTTCATGAAAATCTTTGTGTTTGTCTAGACATTACTATCAGTAATGTAAGTGAGCATGTACTGCTGCCAAGTGTTAATGAAAACAAACAAGGTGCAAAAAATCAGTAGATACTGAGAGGAATTTTTAAGTTTATTAATTAGTATCAGCCATCATATTTAAACCTTAGTTTTATTTTCTGAACAAAATTTGTGGCTTTTTTGGCACTTGAAAAACTAAAACACTAAACTGTAATTTAACTTTGTGAATGTTTTGTTTTGCCAGAGATGTTTAAATAATTTTCTGTAACTCTGGAAGCAGGTATAAATGCGAATGGGTTTTAATGTTTAGACAGTATTCGGCAGGTATGTTTGAATCGGTGAATCTAGTTATCAGTTATGAAGATAACAGACATTCAACACATCCTGGCTTTCTGAAAAATCTCTTGAGATGCTTCAGTAACTAAGATTGGGGGAACAATCATGCAAAAAGTTGTTGATAGAGCATTACCATTGGTGCAAAGTTACTACAAAAACACACAGACATGGAAATAATCTTGTCTTCCTTAATAGTCACAACACTGAAGTTTGCTAGGTATGCTTGAATGAGTGCTCAAAATTTGTAACAGGATTATGAAGGTGGAATAAAATGAACATGGAAAGGTGTTTCCACTCAAGCATCTTTTTATCCTGTCTTGTGCAGGTATAAAAGCTTGCTGTCCTACCTGGCTTAGGTTTGAAAATATCACTGAGGCTTATTAAATGCTTTATTAAAATCTGTCATGGATCCTGCGCAAAATATTCCTCTGTCCTGTAAGCAGGCTGAATGTAACAAAGTAAGTCTGACTGCAAACTGGAAGCTTAGAAATATGTTTTGTCAGTTGTAGATCATTTGCACATTGTATAAGATTCTTAAAGTTTCAAACTTTATGTTGAAGGGCTCCCTAGATTTAATTTTTTTTAATACAGTTGCATATAATAAAATACTGCAGATGTTGGCTTAAAAGATTTTTCAAGTATCTGCTAGAATACTTTGAAATCACATGTGCCTGTTTTTTCTGGATTTTGGAATGGATTTTCTTCTTTAAGTTGCCCTTCCCCTCCCCAAGTATACTATTAAAAGTTACCAAAAATTTTGCCAGGCTGGTAGAAATCTTGTGAGAGTTTCTGAAGAGAAAAGTGAACTGCTAGAAAATGCCATCCCATGGTCACACTTGTAGATGACTGTTGTCACAATGCCCTGTATATAATCACACATAAGGTGAATGTTCTTTGAATCATTTAGGCTGGAGAGGACATTTAAGATGTCCTCTCCATTAACGTAATGGAGTCCAACCATTAACATAATGTTGCCAAATATGGGAGCACTGGGAAACAGTAGATGGGAAGGTAGGAAATTCATCTTTTATGCAGAATTAATTCAGTAGCAAAGGAGAAATGTCATTATGTGACATCTTATCTAGCAGCAATTAGTCACATTTGTAATAGCTGCATCTTGAAATAAAGTATAATTACAGACCGTGAAAGAAAAACACTAAATCTTAGAATTTATATTTGCTTGCTCTAGTGGACTTCATATGAATGTATGAGCATCTGGATGGAATGGCAATGAACTATTTGATATCTTGGTGGCATGCTATGAAGAAGTAAAATACAGGAGCTTGGATTCTACTTATTTCTAAAGCCTTTACTGTTTTGACTAGCTGATACCAAATTCTATTTGCTGTTTTTACTGTGTCACATATATTGAAGTAGTGAGCCAAATCCTGAGGCAAACTCAACTTCAATATTTTTCCCAATGCCAGCAAAATACTGCATAAATATTGAAAAGGGAAAGTTTTTTAAACAAAGGGTATCAAGCTCACGGATCTTCTGTGATTCTGCAGGAAACAGAGGAGAAATATTTCTATTACACTGTCAAGCAACGTAAAATTCCTAGGAGAATTCAGGTCAGTGAGCATCTACTGATGAGTCAGTGAGCATGAAGTCAGAGTTGTGAGATAGTTTTCAGTTTATTACTGTAGGTGACACAGACCTGGATGAAAAAGACCTATTTGATAGGAAGAATGACAAAAAAAAATCCCTACACCTCTGTATCTTCTTCGGATAAACACGCTTGCAGCTGAGAAAAAATCCAGCTCAATTTAATAGTAAGAGTCATGAAATAGCGTATAAATGATGAGGGATCCTCATTAGTGGGAGGGCAAACAAGTTTTGTTTTAAGTGGAGCTTTTAAGATCCTAAATAAAACCAAATATTAAAACTAAATAAGATTTCTGCCACAGCAGGACCCTGGGATATGCCTAAACTTCGATTAGAGCTCTAGCAGCAATTAGAAACATACTTAACAATGATACAAGCCTTTTTTAATCACTGTGTTCTAATACCTTTACATACTGAGAGGCCTTTATTGGCTTTTGACAAGAAGTTGATACGTGTTAGGAGACATTTTCAGATCCAGTTGAGTACCCATTTTGTTTGAAAAATAATTATTTGTGAAACAGTTGCTGGGGAAATGTGTGTTGGTGTATTTTAATTTTACCTATGCGTTTTCCAGCATATTGGAGACAAGGTCGAGAGATAGTTTTTAAGTTTTGGATAGTGATAGATGAACTTCAAGAAATGCAGGGAGTGGAAGAGCTGAGTATCTTTTAGAAGGAGGGGAGTGGCTTTGGTATTGCAGAACTAGCAAGAGTCAAGATAGAAGACAGGCAAAAGTAGGAGAGGAGAAATTTAAAACAGCTTTGAGGGAGCAGGGCAAAGAGAGAAAGCATTCAACGGGAGGGAAAGTGTTTGATTGTACCTTGCAGTAGTTTTGGAGGGGAGTTGACAAGATGAAATCAAGAGAGGAGTCAGAATTTGAGCTCCCCCGCTTAAAATGGTGAACATCCTTGAATTTTCAGAGGAAATGTCATAGAAATTGAAGGAATGGTGTTCATAAGGCTTTAGTACCTCTTGGGTGCTGATAATGGCAGAAATACCTTTCGTCCACATGTATGTGTATAAATAACGCATAGGTCTATTTACCCACTCTGGGTGGATACTGAAATGGGTTTGGGAGATTTTGAAGTCTCCTCAACAGCACCAGGGACTGAAAAGGGAAAGGGGTGGTTTTCAGACACTAAGAAGTGCTTAGCAAAGGATTTGCCATATCCTTTGAGACCACAGAAGAATGACAGGTGGGATCCCTTGCACTCTGGACATTCGGAGCTTGTAGGAGTACAAGGAAAGCCATGAGAGAGCGGAGGCACATGAGCAGAGCAAGGTTGCAAGCACACTTATCAGAGTGAGTTCAGTGGAGAAAAAGAAAGACTAATCCAAGACAAAAATGATGGAAGGTTATTTCTGTTTCTCTTAATCCTTCATGTCCTCTCATTTCTGCACTTGTTCTCTGCTTTATATTTCTCTTGTTTTGTTCTGTGTGCGTTTGTTTGATTTTGTGACTGGTTTAGCCAGAAGTTTCTGGACTCCTATCACATCAGGGATTCACGTCAGAAGTTCTAGCCCTGTGGCAATATTTATTAATGGATTTAAAACTGATTAATTAAATACAAAACAGTCTGGGGTTGATATCCTTCATTACTTAGACTGTGGTAAATGTCTTCCATACTTAAGGAAAGCTAATGCTTCTGAGAAAAGGAGAGACTTTTTTTTTTACTCCTTAAAGCTGAATAGGGATTCCTGCAACTCTTGTCTAAATAAATAGGTTAGTTCTGTGGTTTATTCACCCTTAGAAATCTCAAAGATGTGGACTCTATAGGTCTGTAAAAGGTAATTGAGCAAAGAAAATCTGCTGCCTTGCGGCTTCACTGGTAAGTTTTTACAGATTTGTAAAATTAAAGGAGTTGAAAACTGCCGATCTGGGCAATATTCACTTAAGCTGGATTACTGAGTAAGAAATTGTATATCATATCTCCTGTGGAGAAAATAATGAATAAAGCATACGAAGTAGCTTTAACTGAAGCTTCTCAGGAAGCCGAATGACCAGGAAGATCCACTTTCACAGGTGACATACAAAAATCGAAGTCTGAGGATGGTACTTTACTATCCTAAAGCAATCATAGTAATCCTTTAATACTCATCAAGTGTGGTTATACCCTAGAAAGTAATTTTAAGAGTAGGAAACTCTTTCTTATGCGTATTCCCTCAAAGTTACCTGAACCTTTCTAAAAATTTGTGTTTCTCTTTGTTTCCTCTTTTCTTTTTTCTCAGTCCAGATGACATGATCCTACTTTGCTGTGTTTCTGAGTAATGGACTTGTCAACTATTTCCATCACTTGTGTTTTGTGCTGTTTAAGTGCTTGACACAATTGCAGTTCTGTTCTTGGAAACTCAGGTCACACTGTCAGCTGCGGAAGGAATTCTGGCGTTGTGGTCCAGCTGAAGTGATTTTAAAGGGTTATTTTTACTGGTGAAGGAGACAGCTGATAGCAGCACATGAGAAATTCTCACAAGAAGTGTGTTGATACTCCTGCTGCAAAACCAGCGCTGACTTAATGTTTGTTTACAACCTTCTTATGCTATTTGTTACCTAAATTCTCTACAAAGAGCATGTCTTTGTTCACATTTTTATCAGGTTCTGATCCCAAGCTGAAGTAAGATGAGGGCGTGGAAGCAAAATGTGTTCTGTGCTGTGACACCCAGAATTGTTGGTTGGGCATATACTGATCTTGGCTATTCTTGTGTACTCTAAGCTCTCATTTGCCAGGGTTAATAGCAGGGGGCAGTACCTCAGATAAAGCAAACACCTGGGTAATATAAAACACACATAACTTAGGCTGTGAGAACAACTTCAGCATATCTGATTCAGAAAGAACAGTAAATATACTCTGCAGTGGAGCAGAGTTAGTTGGCTCTAACTAGTACTGGGGAGCAAGCTTGCTGTGAACAGAACATCCTCCGTGTTAAGTGCTCTGAAACAGCTGAAGTGGGGAAATGCTCCAACCAATAAATCCACAGTCTTGAAACTCACATATGGGTGATTGAGGATTGACAGAAGCAGCCAAAAGCATGCTTTTCGTTTTCAGGAAATAGTGGAAAGGCATGGTTCTAACCCGGTTTTAGAGATCACATGCTTGAGTAGTGGCAAACTGAAATGCAGCAAATGGGGAAAATGCAGTTTATATAAATCCTAGATGCAGAAGAGGTGCTTGTGGAAGAGGGGTAGGATTTGTTGTTCATCATAGGGATTGGGAGCCAAGTAGCAGTCATTTGTTTTGTTTGGGTTTTTTTTTTTTTTGCCAGCATCAGCAGTTGTAACTGATGACAATAAAAGAAAGTATTGTTTTGTTGTTTGTAATATTGTGTACTCTGGAAATGCTACTGCTTTTGCTTCCAAGGTTTTGTTTTGTTGGTCACTTTGTTGATTGCTGGGAAGCACACTATAGCAGAATAATTATGACTATGGGTATAGTTCTGAGTCAGCTGTACTTCGAAACTCTCCTTGAAATTCTTGAGGGCACTTGATTGAATCTACTTAAAAAAATGTGGAAAATACTTCTAATTTGACCTATTATTTAGGAACAAATTTGCTAGCAGTCCCAAACACCTGCGTACAAAATAAATATATAACATTGGTCTCTGAATATTTCATATATCTGGAAGTTTTAGTCCTGTTTTTGTTTTTAATATAACAATAATGCAGTTGTCTCTACCTAGCAGAAACATTTGAACATTTGAGTGCCCCCCCAGACAGTTTAAAACTGAATGCACTGAAAAAAAAACCACTGTGAAAAGTCAAGAAAACAGTTTTAAATCCTACCCAGCAAGTCATTCTATTTAGTCTATGGCAGTAGTGTCCTAGATTTTGTGCAGAGGGCAGTCAGCAGTATGATTAACCTAGACACTCATGGCTTGATTTGTCAGAAGCATTTAGTGAGGATCTTGCACTTACAGAATCATAGAATCACAGAATAGTTTCAGCTGGAAGAGACTTTGAAGATCATCGAGTCCAGCCTTTGTCCCAGCCCTATCAACCTACTAGACTATGTCCCCCAATGTAACATCCACTTAAACACCTCCAGGGACGGTGACTCAACCACCTCCCTGGGCAGCCTGTTCCAATGGCTGACAGCCCTTTCAGTAAAGAAATTCTTCCTAATATCTAATCTGAAACTCCCCTGGTGCAGTTTAAATCCATTTCCCCTCGTCCTGTCGCTCACCACTGGGGAGAACAGACCAACCCCCGCCTCGCTACAACCTCCCTTCAGGTAGTTGTAGAGAGCGATGAAGTCTCCCCTCAATCTCCTCTTCTCTAGGCTAAACAGCCCCAGATCCCTCAGCCTTTCCTCAAACAACACACGCTCCAAATCCTTTACCAGCTCTGTAGCCCGCCTCTGTTCCCTCTCCAGCACCTCAATGTCCCTCTTGTAGTGAGGGGCCCAAAACTGGACACAGGACTCAAGGTGAGGCCTCACCAAAGCTGAGTAGAGGGGCGTGATCACTTCACTTCATGGTCCAATCTACCACATGTGTATGTCTGAGGTGGAAATAATTTTCATATCTAATATGATTACACATCTAATACAATTATATTATTAATATTGATTCTAAACCAGCACAATCCTTGGGCTAGTCTCATCAAGTTCTGTTTGGGAGTGTCAAAAGGTGAAGTAGTTTTGATCGTGGTTATTTTGTATTGAAAATAAAACCAATACATGCTGTTTAAATACAACCTATTTTTATTTTGCTAAATAATTGCACTGACAGCTTGATTAAATTTGTGGTAGCAGTAAAAAATATGTGTCTTGATATGCTGTTTTGATGATTAGTTGTGTTAAAAGTCTGTTCCACTCTTGAAGTATTGATTCTTAGTCCTATCCCTGCCTCTAATGCTACAGGTGCTGAGGAACACTAGCAAAAACTTGTACTTGTTCAGTTTCAGCCTAGACTGAAGGGTATTACTTAACCATTTAGTGGGTCAAGATTAGATAACAGGAGAGCTGGATTTCATTCTGAGCTTTGTCAGAGCTGTAGGAAACAGGGAAGTGAGTCATAAATCTTGTTTTCCCATGCAGTTAATAGTGTTCCATTCTTTTATTTGAATAGATTTTAATTGCTTATTTGTTTTTTTTTAATTTTGCTTAACTAATGAATTCTATAATATGAGAAACTTGACAATGTTTCACCATTACATGTGTGCCTGAATTTAAAATATATGAAATTCCTGTCCCCAGCAATTTCAAACAGTTGTCAAGTGAAACTGAATACATGACAATTAATGGGACAACAATGAAAAATCTTGAAATTTTGCAGAATCAGGTAAGGACAGTGTAATGTCTTTTTAGTAAATGCTAAGATTTTCTTTGACATACTGTTTCGATGAAGTTAGTTCAGTTAGTTTGAAAATCTCACTCAGAGGGTTTAAATTATTTTTAAATGGGATCGAACTGAGGGAGGATTATATTTTCAGAGGCATATATGAAACCTAATCTGTGCTGACTTTTAGTATGAGTTAGGAGACTTGTTGCACTTGGCCTAGCAAGGAACTTTACTAGAAGTTTGAGTTCATGAGCAATTGCGGTTAAGTATATTATTGCAGTCGGGTTTTTTTTCTTTTGTGCTGCTGCACAGATCTTTTTGGACAGGCTTAATTTAACTTGTTTAATTAATTCCAGTCATTTTCTAAAAGGCTAAAGGAGAAACATACTTAAGTATCTTACAGCTGTTGGAGGTACTTCATATAAGGCATTGTTGGTGAACAAGATCAGTTAAACAAACATGAAATTGCCATGTCTTAAAACCTAAATAGGATTTTTAAGTAGTGTGGTAAAGATTTTTTTGCTATATCATTGATTGGTAAGTTAAAAGTAATTATGCTTTTTTTTATTATTTTAGACTGATCTGAAAACAAAAGGAAGCCTACTCTGGGTCTTGGATCACACAAAAACTTCTTTTGGACGCCGAAGATTGAAGAAATGGGTAACCCAGCCCCTCATAAAATCCAGGTGAGGTAGTTCTTTATCTAGGGCTAAATCTGTATTTTATGGTTATGATGTTGAGTATGTCCAATGTAATTACTTTTCTTGAAGACCAATGTAATTACTTTTCTTGAAGTAGAGTTTACACATGAAACAGTACAATAGAAGATGTGGATGTTTTATATGAGTTCGAAAGAGTTAAACTGCTCTGTCTGAGCACAGAACATCTGAGTGGTTCAGAGTAGTAATTTTGGAGCAAGTTAGAAATTCCTGTGCAGAAACCAGATCTGGTACCTTTCTAGTTCGGTATCGTTTTTCAGACAATGTATCAGGTTTGCCTGGTGTTGGAGGATGTTTTATTCCCAAGCTTGACAATTAATGTTTGACGTCTTTCTTACTTCACAAGTATTTGCATCTTCAATGTAATTAATTTGTTCCAAAGTAGCTGTGAATGTTTCTATTGTCCCTGTACACAGTGTATTGCTTATGAAGAGTATTCCCTTTTATTAGTTCTGATACGTGATGAATTTTTGGTCACTCTTGTATTTTGAGCTGTGCTTTATTTATTAATGCTTTCGAAATGCTTTAAATTTAATTACTATCATGTTTGATTTTGCTTGTCTCTATGGTCTCTATCTTTGCCGATTTCTCTTCACAGGCCTTACTGAAATATTATATTTGAAAGTATAGCAAAGAACAGTATTGAGTCCATGAAGTGTTTGTTGTCTACATTTTAGGTTTTTTGGATCTATTCCTTTGAATGCCCATTCCCTGATCATACCCAATTGTCACTTTGCTCATTTCAGGTATAGGATACAGAAAATCCTTTTTGGTTTGGTTATCTAAAATAATTTTTCCTCTGTTTTACTTTTGTAAATGTATTAAACTGTTGTAATGTTTATTGATTTTAAACAGTTTTAAATAGTAAGGTATACCAATGTTTTAGCATCTTGCTATTGGTAGTAATTGATAAATGTTTGCACAGAAGAAATTTTTCTCTTGGCCAATTTTAGTATGTGAAAATACCATACTTCTGAAGTATCACTAATTTTTTTTTTGTTAGCCTTTTTGTTAAGGATCTTTTCTCAGTAGTTTAAGTGCATAACTATTTTTCCCTCCTATTTTGTCAGTATAGAATATGAGAGACCTTTTTCATTTGTAGGAGCCATGCTGATTGGACTGTTTCACACTGCAGTTTCTGGCAGGGATTTAAGAAGTTGATTTCAGCCTGCCTTTTTTTTTAATTCTTCTGATAATAGCTTTTATATACCTTACCCACTTCAAAAAAACTTTTGATGTAACAATTCTAAGTAGTATTAGACTTTATGAAAGTTGATTATGTGACTGATGTTCACCTTAAAAGCATGTAGATAGAATTTCTGGGGCACTGTACTGGTATAAATTGAAATAAATTAGGTTATTTCTTTGCTTGCCCTTGAGGCACCTTGTGACCTTTTGGGAATTGTTTGTAAAATTGTCAGTGGGGGGAGCCAGAGCACAGGCTCTGGCCTGGTGTGCTGGCAGCACGGAGGATGGGGACCTGAGACTGAGCATTTCTAATCCCCTTGGTCCCAAATGATCAAATATGTGTTGCAGCGGGTGAAGTACCTTTCAACAGTCAGATAGACAGAGTTTTTATCATAGAATCATAGAATGTTAGGGGTTGGAAGGGACCTCTAGAGATCATCTAGTCCAATAGTCCAACCCCCCTGCCAGAGCAGGACCCCTAGGGCAGGCCATACAGGAATGCATCCAGGCAGGTTTTCGAAGTCTCCAGAGCAGGAGACACGACAACCTCTCTGGGCAACCTGTTCTTCAAGGTCTTTCTCCATGGGGCTGCTTTCCAGCAGGACATTCCCTGATCTCATAGAATCATAGAATCATAGAATGTTAGGGATTGGAAGGGACCTCGAAAGATCATCAAGTCCAATCCCCCTGCCAGAGCAGGAATGCCTAGACTATGCTACACAGGAACGTGTCCAGGCAGGTCTTGAATGTCTCCAGAGAAGGAGACTCCACAACCTCTCTGGGCAGCCTGTTCCAGGGCTCCGTCACCCTCACTGAGAAGAAGTTTCTTCTCGAGTTTAAGCAGAACCTCTTATGTTCCAGTTTCAGCCCATTACCCCTTGTCCTATCATTGGTTGTCACCGAGAAGAGCCTGGCTCCATCCTCGTGACACTCACCCTTGATATATTTGTAAACATTAATGAGGTCACCCCTCAGTCTCCTCTTCTCCAAACTAAAGAGCCCCAGCTCCCTCAGTCTTTTCTCATAAGGGAGATGCTCCACTCCCTTAATCATCCTAGTTGCCCTGTGCTGGACTCTCTCCAGCAGTTCCCTGTCTTTCTTGAACTGAGGGGCCCAGAACTGGACACAGTATTCCAGATGGGGTCTCACCAGGGCAGAGTAGAGGGGAAGGAGAACCTCTCTCGACCTACTAACCACCCCCCTTCTAATACACCCCAGGATGCCATTGGCCTTCCTCGCCACAAGGGCACACTGCTGGCTCATGGTCATCCTGCTGTCCACCAAGACTCCCAGGTCCCTTTCCCCTACACTACTCTCTAATAAGTCATTCCCCAACTTATACTGGAACCTGGGGTTGTTCCTACCCAGATGCAAGACCCTACATTTACCCTTGTTATATTTCATTAAATTTTTCCCCGCCCAACCCTCCAGCCTGTCCAGGTCTCGCTGGATGGCAGCACAGCCTTCTGGTGTGTCAGCCACTCCTCCCAGCTTGGTGTCATCAGCAAATTTGCTGATAGTACTCTCTAGTCCCTCATCCAAGTCATCGATGAATATATTGAATAATACTGGTCCCAGTACCGACCCTTGAGGCACTCCACTGGATACAGGTCTCCAACCAGACTCTGCCCCATTGACCACAACTCTTTGACTTCTTCCCCTCAGCCAGTTCACAGTCCACCTCACTACCCGAGAGTCTAGACCACACTTCCTCAGTTTAGCAGCAAGGATGCTGTGGGAGACTGTGTCAAATGCTTTACTGAAGTCAAGGTAGACCACATCCACCGCTCGGCCATCATCTATCCACCTTGTTATATCCTCATAAAAGGCTATGAGGTTAGTCAAGCACGACTTCCCTTTGGTGAAGCCATGTTGACTGTCTCTAATGACCCTCTTATCCCTGATATGCCTTGAGATGGCACCAAGGATAAGTCGTTCCATCACTTTCCCAGGGATGGTGGTGAGGCTGACCGGTCTATAGTTACCCGGGTCCTCCTTCTTGCCCTTTTTGAAGACTGGAGTGACATTTGCTTCCCTCCAGTCCTCAGGCACCTCTCCCATCTCCCAAGACTTGGCCAAGATGATGGAGAGTGGTCTAGCAATGACATCAGCCAGCTCCCTCAGCACCCGTGGATGCATCCCGTCTGGACCCATGGATTTATGGATGTCCAGATTGCTTAATTGGTCCCTAATCCAGTCCTCATCGACTAAAGCAAACTCCTCCACTGCCCTGACTTCCTCTGGGGCCTCAGGGGAACGGGGCTCCTCAGGACAGCCTCCGGCAGAGTAGACAGAGGCAAAGAAGGCATTCAGTAACTCTGCCTTCTCTGTATCATGTGTCACCAAGGCACCCACCTCATTCATCAGTGGGCCTACATTGCCTCTGGTGTTAGTTTTATCTGCCACGTATTTGAAAAAGCTCTTCCTGTTGTCCTTGACCCCTCTCGCCAGGTTCAATTCTAGGGAGGCCTTTGCTTTCCTAGTTGCCTCCCTACACCCTTGGACAACAGCCTTATATTCTTCCCAAGTGGCCAGCCCTGCCTTCCAAGATCTGTAAATTCTCCTCTTGCCCTTGAGCTTACCCAGCAGATCCCTGTTTAGCCACGCAGGTCTCCTGGCTCCCTTCCTTGACTTCCTACGTGTCGGGATGCTCTGATCTTGAGCACGGTAGAAGCAGTCCCTGAACGCTAACCAACTATCTTGGGCCCCTTTACCTTCAAACAGCCTTGCCCATGGGATTTTCTCTAGTAATTGCTTGAAAAATCCAAAGTTTGCCTTGGCAAAGTCCAGGGTTGCAATTCTGCTTGCTGTTTTGTTTCTGCTACATGAGATCCTGAACTCCACCATTTCATGGTCACTGCAGCCAAGGCAGCCCTCAACCTTTACTGCTTCAACCAGATCCTCCTTGTTAGCGAGGATGAGGTCCAGCAGTGCTCCTCTCCTAGTCGGCTCCTCCACCATTTGCATCAGAAAATTATCATCGATGCACTGGAGGAACCTCCTGGACTGTGGCTGGCTGGCTGAGTTGTCCTTCCAGCAAATATCAGGGAAGTTAAAATCCCCCAGGACAACCAGGGCCTGTGATTGTGAGACCGCTCTCAGCTGCCTGTAGAAGGCCTCATCAACTTCCTCACCCTCTGTCCTGGTGCCTGGTGTTATTCCTCCTGAGACGCAGGACTCTACACTTGTCCTTATAGAACTTCATGAGGTTCCCCTTTGCCCAGCTCTCCAGCCTGTCCAGATCTTGCTGGATGGCAGCACAACCTTGCTGGGTGTCAGCCACCCCTCCCAGTTTTGTATCATCAGCGAGCTTGCTGAGGGTGCCCTCTATCCCCTCGTCCAGGTTGTTGATGAAGATATTGAACAAAACTGGACTCAGTACTGATCCCTGGGGAACACCACTGACCACAGGCCTCCAACTTGACTCTGTGCCGCTGGTCACAACCCTCTGAACCCTGTGCTTGAGTCAGTTCGAAATCCACCTCAGAGTTCAGTCATCTATCCCACGTTTCTTGAGTTTCCCTGTGAGGATGTTATGGGGGACAGCGTCGAAAGCCTTACTGAAGTCCCACTGCTCTCCCTTCATCATCCCATTTGGTCACCCTTTCATAGAAGAATAACAGGTTAGTCAAGCAGGATTTCCCCTTGGTAAATCCATGTTGGCTACTCCTGATAACCTTCTTTTCTTCCACTTGGTTAGAGATGGAGTAACATTGGCTTTCTTCCACTCCTCAGGCACCCCTCCTGTTCCCCGTTATTTTTCAAAAATAATAGAGAGCAGCTCAGCAACAATGCCAGCCAGCTCTCTCAGCACACGTGGATACACCCCGTTGAGGCCCATGGATTTGTGTGTTTTCAGTTTCTCCAGGAGGTCTCTAACCCAATCCTGACTGACCAGTGGAGAGTCTTCTTCGCTCCAGTTTTGCTCCCGTACAACTAGGGACTGGAGTCCCTGAGGGCTTATCTTAGGAGTAAAGACTGAGGCAAAGAAGGCATTAAGTAGTTCTGCCATCTTTTCATCCTGTTCCCATATCTCCCACCTCATTTAGCAGTGGGCCAACTCTTTCCCTGCTCTTCATTTTCTAAGTGATGCATTTGAAAAATTTCTTCTTTTTTTCCTTCAACTCTCTAGCCAGACTAAGGTCCAAGAGAGCTTTGGATTTCTTGTTGAGTCTGTAGACTGGACACAGAGGCTAGAAAACTGCTTGCCTGAGTAATTTCAGGCCTTTTTTCTTGACCAGCAGATTTAGTTTAAATTCTCCCTTGTCTCTGTGCAGAACCAGCTTTACAAATTTGCGGTTCGGTTTCTTCTCTTTCTCCTCTGCTCTTTACTACTTCCATAGATCAGTACTTGCCTTTTTCAACCTTCTTTCTCAGTACGGAAGGAAGTTCCATGGTTGGAAATGACAGTACTCCTTAGTGGAAGCTAAAAAATTTGCTTTGTTTCTGTGTACGTCTGCCTTTCTGATTCTAAGTTGCAATTTCACGTACTTGGTGCATCAGAAGTTCGGCAGTATTGTTTCCAGTAATGCGCACAAACGCACGTAGAGAACATTCTCTGATTGTAATTTGTCTGTGCTTCCTGGAGTGACATTTTCAGAGGAAGTAGGATTTCTGTATTGCATCTTTTGCAGTCAGTGGGTAGGTGCATTTCCCTTGGTGTATCAAAGAGTGAGAGGCTGTAATTACTGCTTTATGCCTTGTAGTTGAAAATCACTTGGGATGATGACTAAGTTTCCTAGGGGAGGAACCGTATACTAGGTTGAATAAAGGTAGAATGTGTACAGACAGTTCATTTGGGCCAACTTGAAAATATCCATTAGATCAACGGTGATGTAATACGTTTAGATACTTAAAAGAAAAAGTTTTAAGCATTAGATGTGTGATTTTTTTAAAAAAAATGGAAGAAAAAAAAAAGACTTAACCGAAGGAGGTTAATGTCCTCACTTATTCACCTAGGTATAAAGAGTTGATGAAATAAGAATGTGTGAGTCATTGAGGATTGAGCTTTTTAGGAGGAATCAAGAGAGTCGTCGTTTTTTTTGGAAGTTACACCTTTGTGGATTACAGAAGTGTTATCTCACCTAACCTAGGTTGCTTTCCAAATGTTAAATTTTATGCAGTGCACTTCTCTCCTAACTCCTGTAAGGAAAGTGGAAAGAAGAGGAAATAGAAAGCTGAGCTGATTGGAGACGTTTTGGTGAAATGAAACATTCTGTTTCCCTGTTGGGTGGTGGAGTTTCAGCAGGAGGAAGGGCAGAGCTGTGCATTATACTCTAGCAAAAGAGTTAAAGGCTGGTCTTAGGATACAGTATTGTAACACAGTATGGTCTTTTTATCATTGTCTGTGTGCAGCATTTAAAAATAATTTCTCCCCTTGTACAAAGTCGGTGTTAGAACCTCTAAAGTTGATGTGGAACAGTCATTGCTTTTTCAATAACTAGAGGAGAAGGAGAAAGACAAACTTTATGTGGGCCTGGTTAAGCGAAACTGGATGTAGTGTGGGTCTTTCTTCTTTTGTGTTTGTATATAGGTATATTGTCCTGTAGTGGTGATATAAAAGAAAGTGTAAGGAAGTTGTTGCTGTGCACATGGACAATCTGAAGCCTTATCTCTGCAAAATGTATCTTTCCTTATCTCTCGGTTATATCTATGGTTGCTCCCTCCCACCCTCATCTTTCTATGTCCCTTTCCTGTCCCTCAGTGTTACAGCTGGCTCCAAGCTATAACAATGCTCCTTGTGGAACACATATTGCATCCTTTTCCTCACTGAGTATTAATTTTTATTTGTTCCCTGCTCAGCTGTTGATTCCCGCACAATTTGTAGGAAATTAGTTTCCTGGAGATCAAAGAAACACCTTCCTCAACCTTGTCAGGGTTGGCTGAAATTGAACAAGGAGTTCAAAGCTGAAAAAGGCAGATGAGTAGCACAATTATGTGGACTTTTGTTTTTTCTGTACTACATGAGGATGTAAAGCTAATAAAGCTCTGACTAGGTGCTGAAAGTAGAACGTGAGATAAATGATGAAGGTATCATACTGAGCAATTTATAGGTGCTGTAGGGGAATATGTGTAGAACTCCATCGCTGTGCAGAGAACTCTGTGGCTTGTATGTATAGAAAGCATTGCCTAAGAGAGATATATTTTCTTCCCCATGTCAGTTCCTGGAAATGTGGAATATTTTTTAAATATCAGTGGGTGGACATAGTGAAATGTCATTTCTAATACTGTAGTCAGGGAGAAGGTATAGACTTTGCTATCCATGTGGATGATAGCTTGGAAAATGCTGGTGTTTGCCATTGTTGCAAAAGTGCATAGTTTATGAGTCAGAAGAATATCTAGTGCAAAATTTTAAATTGCAGGGGGTGGATAACTAGAAGTAATAAAATGTTTGGGGTATGTGTAAAATGAACTACTAGTCTGTACAATGCACTCCCGAGAGCGTTCATCTTTTGAAGGAGCTTAAACACTCTGAGTGATCCAAGAGTACCTAAATTGTATCTTTAATATTGTGATAACTCTTAATTTTTTAACATTTTGTATAGTGTGCAGATGCTAATGTAATGAGGTTAATGATAAGATTATGGACAGCAGAATGCCCTAAACATATGGAGTTCAGCTGTCATGCAATTTGAAAGCATAGCGTGCCATGGGAAAAGAGTGGTGATCAAAGGTTTCCTCAGTGTGTCAGTCCTCTGCCATAACACAGAACTTGTGAGGTAAAAGAGTGCAATGCCCACCCGACCTGGAAGCCCAAGGTCCCCCTCTCCCTGCTTTCTGTGAGGACCTTGAGGCAGTGGCAAGACATAGCCAGCAAATGGCTCAGTGTTTTCACATCACTCCCTGGGCACTGCTGTGACCAGCACCCTGCTGGAGTGGTGAGCAAAGGCTGGGGACAAATGATTATTTATTAATTTTTCCATATCATTAGTAGAAGTTCAGAAGCATGCGATGTAACTAGTTAAAAAAGTGTTCCAGACCACATCAATACATGATGACAAAGCGTCCTTTTGGGTGCTGCGAAGTGTATCAGCAAATCAAACACTCAAAACAAACCTTGTTAGGGTGTGCTCACTTTTTTTGGCCCCATATTCAACTGAGCCTCTTGATGCATTTCACTGTTACTGTGATGTGGTTCATATTCTCGTCTCCACCGCACACTGTTTGCCAGAAGTGAATATGGGACTTCCAGTGGTGGGAACTGCCCAGTTTTCTACCTACATTTGTTTGTAGTCAATTTATACTAATTTAATCTCTTTTCTGGTTAAAGCTAATCTTTAAATCTCAAGGAAAAAGAAAAATTGAATGCATTTAGAGCTTTCAAAAATGTTTTAACCTTTGCTTTGCGGGCTAGGGAAAACAAAATTTTAAGTGGCCCTCAAAAATTAGATTTCCATTTTTTTTTCTGTGATTCCAGTAGCCTTTGTGCCACCTTTCTTCCTGTTCTGTACACAATGATAGCTTCACTGAGGTAGAATCAAAGCCTTGTAAGATAGTGTTTATAATTACAGTTGGTCTGAATATACTTTGCCTGCAAGAGCATAGAATGACCATACCTTTTGCAAATTCAGAACTGCAGACAGTTCCTTATCTACCACTGAAGTAGAGAAAGAGTGTAAGTTGCAACGTGACTTTAATTTGGGGGATATGTACTATAGAACTGGAAAGAAGAGGATGTCTTTATAAGGATGCTGGCAACAACATCTTTCCTAACATAAAAATAGCTCGTTCAAATTTTCACTTTGAGTGTATTGAGTGCTGTTTTATTTATACTTCTATACACAAAGTACGGTCCTAAAAGAAAGTCTTTCAAGTTTATCTTCATCCTTGTTCCCATAATTAAGACATCTGGGCAGTAAACCAAACTGTCTAAAGGTCTAAAGCCCATCTTAATTCAGAATTAAACTGGTTGCCATTTGATACCATCATCATCCAGAATAGGATTAGAATCTTCTTTTGCAGCAGTTATTTAGGAGTAAAATCTATCCATCTTACAGCAGAACTTCACAGGCTAAATTTTCCTCCGAAGAATAAAGATTTTATAGCATCAGTGCTAATATAAAATGCAGAAATGCATGTTACAGTATATGCTTGATGTCTCAAAATTGTTGTAAAGAAAAAGATTGCAGCATCATCATATGCATTCATTCTTTTTTGCTAGCTCTGTTTTGGTACCACTGAACGCTGTGTCTAACTCTATAAATGTAGTAATCAGGCATTCATTCATGTTGGCTAATGTAGCTAATAGTTCTCTCTCTTTTTAGCACAAATAGCTGAAATACATTGTGTGTGAGCATAAACAAAAGTGTTTGATTACCATTTGCATATTTTATACATTGTTTTAACAGATGTGAAGACAAAGTTTATACTTATATATTGCTGTTAAGTATTTGAGATTCATTGAGGAATATTGTCTTCTCATGGCTGTTGATTTAAGGGAACGTTGGACCTCTCTGGAGGGGTGTGAGACAGAAGTTTTGGAGTAGATTACTCTGTTTTTTCTGCATATAGAAAAAAAGTGAACAGATCCAAAGGTTGTTAAATTTTTTTTTTAGGTTTCATTTAAATTTCACTGTAGTAGTTGTGATATAATTACCATTGTTGTACTTTTCATTGTTGCAAATACATAAAATTACAGTTGTCACAGCACAATTTAACAATTCAGGATTTATCCCGTAAAGTTAACCAGATTCTAACTTAGCCACTTAAATAAAAAAGCCAGAGATAGACTGTTTTCTTGGTTGCTTGCTCTTTAGAAAGACAGTTTATTGATTGCGTAGTGGTAATTCTACCAGAGCTTTGGGTTTTGATGGCATTAATTGCTCATTAAGAGAGTGGTATAAAGCAGAGAACAGTCTGTACTATTTAACATAGTCTTTCACTTAACCAGCTCATACAAAGTCTTTGTAAACTGTGTTCTGGAGGAACAAGAAAACAAGAAAATGTCTAAGTGAGACAAAATATAAAGCAACCGAAGTCAGAATAGCCTCCACCATGTCTTCTGTTTGAAAGTCACGAGTATCAGACGAGAGTATGAGAATAGGGTGACAGGGTAGTGCTACCTCCCCAGAGCACTCTTCCAGCTGCCAGCAATTTGCAGTTCAGAAATTGCATCAGGAACAATTGATACCCATGTGTGTCTTCCATTTTGCCAGTGTTTAGTACATTTTCTTTCTTTGAAATGCTGTAGTTAGGCGGTAGGCTGTTAAGCTTTGATCTAGATAATATAGTTCACAGAAAGTAATGTTTGTTGTTTCATACCCTCCACTATATTTTTTTCAGGTGTCTAATTCTTGTGACTGGTAATTGTACATATCACTGTGGTTTGTAAACATTTAAAAAAATAAATTACAGTCATATGTATGCACTTACCATGATGAATGAACTCATACTTTGTGCATTTATCGTAAGAGATTAAGAAATTTCTGATGAATTTGTATTTATTTACCTTGTAAAAAATGAAAGCTTATATGACTGAAAAAATTCTGCAGTTGTTCTACAGCAGTTACATTATCAGTTTCATTCTGGTTTAAATTTAATGATGTATTATCACATGTAAAAATGTTAGGTTTGCTTCACTGTATGAGAGATGAGCAGATCTGTTAGCAGACTAACAATCAGCGATCGTGTTTGGATTGTTAGATGTTCAGATGTTAATTCAGTGCAGTGCATTCATATCTGCAGCTGCCTTCTGCTTTGTGAAAATAATTTTTAGGTCAGCATTCAAATATTTTCATATTTGCTATTTTTTCTGTATTGTTCATGTATCTGGCAGCAGAATACTACAAGGGATCATCTCATGATTTAATTTCAAGTAGTTCTTTTAAATTACTAGAAAAAAAAATTCAGCAGTTAGATTTTGTTATGTTTAAATACATTGCAAAGTGATTTTAGTATCGTATTAATGATGCTATTCTTAGATGGAGAATACGGTAGAACAAAGTGCATTGCTTTTAGTCTTCTGACTTATGTTACATTATTCTGCAGAAGTTTGTTTGGAAAATTGGATAGAGCTCAGATTGCTGACATGGTTTATACAGATGGGAAAGAATAGGCTAATATTACACCTAAACAGAGGATGAAATAGTAACCAGTTTATAAAATGTGAGACAGTTTCTTAGCGTAAACTATTGAGTTTCTTTTTATAATGTTAGATTCAAATTTCCTAGTGATAGAATTTTTCTCCAGATCATGCAGAGATTAGAAACTTCAAACTGTACATCAAATAGACTGAATAATGGTGCAGTGCAGTAAAAATTTCTTGTGAGATGGTTTAACAACTGGTCAGTGTAATATATTGGTGCTTAACAAAATGTTTAAAAGCACACTTTAAAATTAATTATCTGACTGATTTTATGTCTCTTCCTTGTCCTTCCTTCTTTCCTCATACACATGAAGTTTTACATGATTATTTTCTGGACTGGCTTTTGAAATAGGAATCCCTCTATGTTTTGTTTACAGGTGAAAAAAATGGGTCATTTGATACTGGATGTCGTTTTCCTGGCCCTTTTTTATTCGTAGGATTAAAGCAGAAAAACTGTGTGGATGCTTAGTTTTAGATTACTGGAGCTGCGGTAACATAGCCATATGTGAGGATGATTAAAGTGCAGATTAAGCTTTGAAGGGAGGAGCTTTTTAAAAATCTGCATCTATTTTACATATTACTGTATGTTTTGAATTGGCCGTGTGGATACAGTCATGCTGTTTAAATTAAATGACAGTATTCTAAGCATAATTCTGCTGCTTACATGTCGTTCTTATAATGAAAGTACAGATTTTATTCTTTAAGGTACGTGTGTTTGTAATTTAACAGTTTCCTACTCTTTCACACAGAGGAGAGTTCCTGAGTCTCAGGAATCCTAATAGTTCTTCATGAAAACGTAATTGTTGCTGATGATACTGACCTTTCAGAATTTCAGGGTGATTGTTTGTTAGCCTCAAAGCTGCGTACTCAGGGTATTTTATTACTTTGTTACTGATATTAACACTTCTCAATTTCCTTTCCATTATCCGGCAGCAGTTTAGAGCGCTTCACTAATTGATGTACAAAGCTTAAATCTGTGCTGTCTTGACTACACTGTGTGGATGCCAGCAGCATGCTCTTTGGTTATTTGGTTGTGTAACGTTTAGTAACCCTGCCAGTCTACACCAGATACGTGATTGTGGCTCTCAGGGATTGGATTTAAAGCTCAGACATGTTCTTTGTTGAAAACAGCCCTTATAGGTCTGAGCAGTGGCACTGTCAGTAGCTGCTGTCTGCTGCTGTTGCTTGCATGTTGTTTGGCTGCCCAGAGGAACAGGAGAAATGTTTAATTTTGTGTGTTTGGCATTGCTGGAGGAGTGGAACAGTGGTGAGGAAGCAGAGCCTGCAAAGTCTGACATTTGTGTTTTCCTTGGTGCTTGGGGTCAAAGCAGCAGAGAGTCTGTCCCCAATTCGTACAGTGGCTGTGGAGGTGTGCATCTACGTGCCCTCTGAGTTAGGTAGTGGCAGGTGGGGTACTGGTGGTGTACAGCAAGGGAATGAGTATGTGTCATTTGTGGCTGATGAGGTGAAGGCTTTACCAGTTTATTGTAAGGCAGTATGTCACTGAAAAAAATCCTGGCCCTTAAATGTTGTTAGATTTATGTGTATCCAAGTGCACATCCAGTCATGACATTCTCCCTTTCACATGCAGTGTAATAAAATCTCAAGGACTCTGAGATTTAGCTGTCTTCAGGGCCAGACTGACTGCCAGTCTGTTGTAATGTCTGCAACCTGTGGAGCTGTCTAATTTCATTGATTTCGTTCCATGGAGAGTGTTAGCAGCTACAGTGGCAAGTGGCATGGCAGTTGTGTAATAAAAGCCATGGGTAAGAGAGGCAGTTTTCCCCCCAAACCTTATATTTTGGTTGCTTCCTTACTTTTCATTCCTCTGTGCTGGTTGAGCTCTAAGCACCCCTCTAGTCCGTGAGAAAACACATGGCCTGGGCTGTATTTGTTTGCATATACAATGGCTAATATGTGAAGTGTTGGTATTAAAAGACTGCTGTTCTCTAGATCTGCAGGGATGGACTTAGCAGTATGGGGAGTTTTGAACTTTGTCAAAGGAGGAGAATGTTCTGATAAAGCTTAGTTGTCATTCTGGAAGAAAACACAAGGATTTTAAAATAAGCATTGGGATGTCTTGAGGATTTTTAAAGTTTCTTTGAACATCGTGTTTCAGATTCAGCCTTACTTGCCAGAAACTCCTGAGTGCTGGCTAAAGCCTTCCAGTGCGCTGGTACCCGTAGAGCGTGCCCAATGGCACGCTGGTGAGGGGCTCTGGGGAAACATGATCTGGAGCAGATGTTTTTTGTTGTGAAACCTCAGCAAATCTTAGCACAGCTTTCACCTAGTTGACTCTATTTTGTAGTGCACACAGTTACCTCAGAGATAAAGCCTGAACGTGGAAAAGCTACATTCAGAGGAATCATACTCTTCAGCTTTATCCCATTTCTTTCACTGCTGTCTTAACAGTGAGTTAGCTATGCTCTATGTCTTTTGAGCTGCATGCACCAGCAGTGCTACGGTTCGCTACTGCCCAGAGATAAACTACTAACCTGTATGTCTTGGAAACACCCATGTAGCTCTAATCTCAATCTCTCCTTAGAAAGCAGCATTGAGGCTGTTTTGGTTGCACAAAAAGCAGAAGTGGAGTTTACTTTAGCTCTGCAATCTACAGCCAGTGCATGGATATATTGGAAGCTGTTGCTGTGCCGTTAGCAGCAGTGTAAATTGAAGTAAACTTTGGCAGTAGGTTGTTTTAAAGCTCTTTCTGACAGTGGCTCTAAGAATATGATTGCAAGGAAGGTGCGAATAACTATAGAATCGTTACTTCATATAAACTGTTTCTTCATGGATTGACTTCTGTCCTGAAATATGGAGATTAATGTTACAAGTTTTCAAAAAAAAAAAAAGAAGACAAACCCCTAACGTGGTTCTGATTCATGTAATTACCAATTGCTGATCTCGATCAAAAGTAGAGCGCCAAAATGGTAATTAATATCTCTACCCGGTTGTATTAAATTATGCTACATAGAGCTAAAATGTAAGCTCCCCCTGTCTCTCCCCCAGGTACTTATCTGCAAATTTAGGGTTGGATATTCAGGGTTTGGTGCTGCTCATATGAGGAATATGTAGACACACGCACTGAATTGTATTTTTGGCTGTTCTGAACACAGAGAAGGGTAATGAATTTAGATCCAGGACCTTGCTTGCATCGTGAATGAAAGACCAAGATTCTCTGCATTTAATTCTTGTGCTTACCTGTTCATGATAATATGGCCTTAATTGAAGTTAAAAATAAACTCAACAAAACCAAAACAAACCAAGGGGAAAAGTTCAGTAGGTATATGCCTTCCCCTTTGAGAAACGTAACTTCTGTTTATTGATCTTTTGATTATTTTTTTTTACAGTGAAATAAATGCTCGGCTTGACGCTGTGTCTGAAATTCTAGTGTCAGAATCCAGTGTGTTTGAACAGATTCGAAATCTTCTTTCTAAGCTGCCAGATATAGAGAGAGGCCTCTGCAGTGTTTTCCACAAAAAGGTACACCTGTAATTACCCTGATTTATTGCTTTCTAAATGTTGTCGTTCTGTCTTAATGTACTTCCATAGCTTTTGTAGGTTTGTTTAAAAGTGTTTTCTTCTTGGCAAGACTGAAGCTAACATAATAAAGGAATGCAAGTTTATAAAAATTGTGTTTGTCTTACTGTAGAATTCTATCTGTTATCAGTAATATGCTGGTAGACAAAATGTCTGAGTAGGGTTCTAGAGTACGTATATTGTTTTGTTAATGATAACATGAAAAACATCTGTGGCACTCATGATCTAATGTCTGCATTCAGTGAGATGGGACAGTGCAAAAGGTGCCAGAAATTATTTCCCTTCAAAACAAAGCCTTGCATTCTGTATGCTTACCTAAAATCACACTTGCAAGTGAAAGCACTTGGCTCTAGTTAAGTGTTTTCAAGTGAATGTTAGTTTGTTTATAAATTCTGTAATTTAGATCTCACTTGCACATTTTAAGAATTACTTTTAATGAGACACTGGCAGTTCTTAGTTGAAGCAGATTAATGTGCTAATAGCACCTGTGCAGTACTTCATGTTCTTTTATTTCACTATTATATTTAGAGGTTTTGACAGTTTGTTTTAGATAAAGGAAGAGGTGGGTAGAAGGAGAGCACAACTGTAATTTCTTTAGATGGTACAGCACGAAGGTTTCCTCTCTCTGAAAATCTGAAACTCATTTCTGGTACAAATTTTAAAGCCCTAGTGTGTTTCTGTGTTAGGGACACAGAATATTTGCTCCATTTCAATGAATGGTTACAGAGATCTAGCAATAAGAAAGTTTATGGAAAGAGTGCAACTTTCTCATCCTCAAAAATCTACCATATCCACATGATTCATCTTTTTTTTTCCAAAACAACTGTCTAGGAATTCACTTTTTACTGGCTTAACTCATTTCAGGTTGAGTGACATGTGATAAAGTTTGTAGGGGTACATCTGTATTTTTTTGTACTAGTCTGTATCTTGTTTCTTCAGGTGCCCCTGAAGAATGAGGGGGACGAAGAATGATGGGGAAAAGCTCCAGGCATACACTTCTCTTCTGATAAATTCGTTTCCCGTGGTAAAAATCTAGTTTGTCATCCATTGCAGAACACTGTGGAGAGTACCCAAAGCACTGAGTAATCCCTGAAGATCTCTAGGACTTTGGGATGACAGTGTCCCTGGAAGATGGGGTCTGTTTTGAATAAAGAATCAAAAACAGGTTCTGGGAGATTCTGCAGTCTAGACAGACAGAGAATATGAGCCTGGAGGAAGGTCCCTGCAAATACATACATATTCAAGAACAAGGAGTAACTGATTTTAAGGATTTTTTTTCCAGAATATCCAATGAATGCTGCCATTTTAGTTCCTGCTCTAGGAGCCTCTCCAGTTCTGTTAATTCCAAATGTCCATCTCCCATATGTTCCCTGCAATTTCATACCCATTAAGGGGTCTAAAATTTGAGTGAAGTGCACTGCTGGCTTAACTAAAGGAATCTGCATGTTAATGTCGTGTGAACTGCAGGAAAAATAGATGCATGTGACAATTATTTAATCCCTCAGGCTCTCTGTATTTACATTACTTAGTATTTGAGGAGATACGTTTCATGAAGCAAAACCTCTGAAGTATACAGATGATTGGATTGTGTCAGTTGTTAAAAAAAGCCTTCATTCAGGTCTTCTGTTGTGCAATGCACTTTGCACCAGTAACCTCTAGAGGAGAAAGAAAAAAAAATTAAGAGAGTGCTCTGTTTTGGAACTGTCTTTGCACGACAAAACATCTTTATGGGAACTCTTTTGTTAAATAACATAATTTTGTATTTTCCTGGTCTGGTTGTTCCTGGCTGGTTTGGGTTATTTTGGTTTTGGTTTTTTTTTTTTTCAATTAGTCTGTTAAGGATTTTTAGCTGGCAGCAGCATTGAAATTGGTAATTGTTAATCCAACCCTTCACAAGTTCCCCATCCAAAACCACCACAAACTGTTGCTGATCTACCCCTGCTAAGCACAGTCTGGAATTAGAGCAGCGTTACTGTCATCTGAGTCAGGTGATACCTTGGAGGTCATATTACCAGCTCTAGGTTTGCCCCAGCCTGAAGAAGGACTATGGAGGACTAAGAAGACAAGAGCAGTGTTACTGTTGCTATGGAGAGCAGAATTAATACAAGGACTGGTTGTTCTTCTCAGTTCCTACAGCTCCCAGTATGCCAGACAGAAACACTGTCAACAGCAGAATGGGTTCACCCTTCTCTATGGCAAGAGAAGGATGTCTGAAGATGAACTAATTGAAGACTCCTTGAAAACATTCAGAAGTTGATTTTAAAAGGAAACTGAAAGACAGGGAATTGTCCAGAGTTTTGTCTAAACAGTGCCTGTAGCTGATGCGGAATTAGATCTTGCTGGAAGGTACATTGGCTCAGTGTCTTCTGTATAACATTCAGCCAGGCCCTCTAGCCCCTGGAGAGAGCCACCAAATAACAGAGCAAAGTTTAGGCCATGTGCATTTCGTTTTGTGATCTCCTTCTCAGGACAGTGGCAAATACAATTGGCAGGACTCTACTTTTTTGTCTCCACTAAAGTGATGACTGCTTCGTTTTCCCTTAAAGTGTGCAGAGAACAGTCAAGACCTATACTTGAATAGATATAAAAAACAGTACAAAGTAAACATGGCATTGGTACTTTTATAAATGTATCCTGCAGGGCCATCTTCATGTTGCTTGCTGTTTTCATGTCTGGTTTCATGCAGTGTGTTTCAGTAGATAAATATTTAAACAGGCTCAATCCATAAATGTTTATCTAATTTGTACCCTTTGCACAACAACCATGATTTTCTCATTAAAGCTCACTCACCAAAGTGGACAGGAATCATCATAACAAATAGTTATTAAATTTACAGAACAGATAAAAGTGAAGCTGTTTCACTGAACTCCTACACAAGAGTGAGGTCGATACTCAGACTTTACCAGGGCATGTACTAAAATGTCATTTCAATTTGTTCTCCTTCTAACTTTGACCATGGGGTCTCCCTTGCTTGGAGTTCCTTACAAGTTGCTGCAGTTGGGAAAAGCTGTTCAATTCTAAATCAATCTCTAGAACTTTGCTGCCCGCTTACCAGGCTGCTCACCTGTGCAAAATGAAGGAGGCAGTTGCTACAAGGAGGGCATCTGCCGCTTGACTACCTACAGCCTCCTTGTGGGATTTGCCTTTCAGTTTTACAGTGAATACTTAACTACTTCACTGTCATGCTCGGCCTCCTCAGGTAAGGGTGCTGCTCATCCAGGTACTAAGTGTTTAAAATCTTATCAGCCAGAATGATGCTGAAAACACCCTTCCCTGGAAGGTATATTTGATACTTCATTGAAGATGATGTGATTTTCAGAAGACTCAGAGAAAAATGTTGTATTTCTAATATTTTTTTTCTCTTATAAGTCAATACCTGTTATATATGCCCAGGAAATTAGTTACTTGTTTGTATACAATGTTTAAAATAAATTCTCCCCATAGTGTAATATATTGGTGACTTCAGCTAACACTTCTTTTTTTAACATTTATTCTTCTGTGATAGCAGTATGCACATCTTGCATATACTGTACTTTTAATCTTTTAAAGAATTTGCATCACAGATATTTTTAGATCTGCAGTACTAAATGCTGATTTGAGCAAGTTGTTCTCTGTTAAGCTGATTAATATAAATAATGTCATAACAGGGGGACAGAGTAACCTTAACATTAAATGTCTCTTTTTTCCTAAACCAAAAATAGTATGCTACTGTACTAAAAACATAGAGGTAGCTATTACTGTTTGAAAGGAGTGTTAAATGTATGCTGCATTTCAAACCCCATTTTTTTTACTTTGAATGCTTTTAACTTGGAGTGGTCAATGGCTGCCAGCTGCGGGTGTCTGTGACTCCATTTTAGATCTGTTGGAAACAATTTCACTAATGCAAACAAGGCTAAATTGCTTTTGATGTTGTTGAAGGGAGGTTAGGTCTGGCATACTGCTGTGGATCTTTCGTGCATTCTTCTCAGTGGCAGCTATACCATTTTCAGTATGATTTGACTGCTGGTTGAAGCTATTGTTTGGCATCACTGTCAACTCAGAGGTTATTTTTCTAGTGCTAGAGAAGCTGTAGCTATCATTGAGGGCATTTCAAAATTAACCTTCAAACAGAGCATTGAATAAGCTTGTGAGAATCTTCCATGAATGCAAGACTATTAATCCTGTTTTATGTAAACAATTTTTACTGTATTTTAAAGGTTTTTAATCTGTAACAGTTGCGTGTCTTTTGTAAGGTTACTTAGTATTTAAATGGAATCAGTCCCACTTTAATGGAGCCCAGCTTTTCGGAGTTATTTTTGTGCATCTGTTCCAAGCTATCTGTTTGCTTAGTAAATCATTTCTGCAGTGGAGCCATTAAATTTTAGATGCAAAGTCCTGCAGCGTTACAAAAATCAAGCCAGGAGAAACAGTAATACTCTGAATAAGCACAGAAGGAGTATGTTCACCCTCTTTCCTGGGAATGCTGTGTTTAACAAGGTTATTTGCAGTAAAACATGCTGATTTCCCATTCTCCAAAGATAGTGGGTGTGGTAGCTCACAGAAGAGTCAAATAGGTTTTAACTTACTTAACTGTTATGGTGTGTAGGCTATCAGGTGCTCTAAGAAGCTTCAGCATGTTCATTAAGCATCCTTTGAGATATCTCATAAATATCAGGGTTCTTCGTGGTGTCTTTTGTACGTTACCAAGGTTATTTATTCCCCACCACCACCTCTGATTCTTTTATAGGTGACACTGCCTTGAAATCTAGCTTCCTCCACTCATTGAAGCCTTACCTTCACCAGTCTTACCACCCTTATTGAAGAACACTTCAGGTGTCCTTACATACTCTCGAAATCTTTTCTTTTTCCAACCAAGAACAATTAAAGTTTGCTCATGATACAAAATTGAGGGGAATAACCAACACACCAGAGGGCTGTGCTACCATCCAACATGACCTGGACAGGTTGGAAAGTTGGGCGTAGAGAAACTTGGTGAGGTTCAGCAAGGGCAAATATAAGGTCCTGCAGTTGAGGAGGAACAACCTCATACACCAAAATAAGTTAGGGGTGGACGTTCTGAAAGGCATCCCTGAGGAGGATGATCTTGGAGTCCTGGTAGACAGTAAGTTAATCATGAGACAGCAATGTGCCCTCATTGCTAAGCAGGCCAATGGCATCGTGGGGTGCATTAAGAAGGTCAAGGGAGGTCATCCTCCCCCTCTGCACTACCCTAGTGAGGCCACATCTGGAGTGTCGTGTCCAGTTCTGGGCTCCTCAGTTCAAGAGAAACAGGGAACTGCTGGGAAGAGTCCAGTGGAGGGCTGCTAAGGTGATGAGGGCACTGGAGCATCTCTCTTATGAGGAAAGGTTGAGAGAGCTGGGACTCTTTAGCCTGGAGAAGAGAAGGCTGAGAGGAGACCTTATCAGTTTCTGTAAATATCTACAGGGTGGGTGCAAGGAACATGGAGTCAGACTCTCTTGAGTAGTGCCCAACAACAGGACAATGAACACAAGTTAGAATACAGGAAATTTCACCTAAATATGAGGAAAAACTTATTTACTGTGAGGGTGGCAGAGCACTGGTACAGGCTGCCCAGAGAGGTTGTGGAGTCTCCTTCTCTGGAGACTTTCAAAGCCTACCTCGATGTGTTCCTATGTAACATGCTCTAGGCAATCCTGCTTCAGTGGCGGGATTGGGCTAGATCTCTGGAGATCCCTTCCAACTCTGACCATTCTGTGATTCTGTAAAAACAAAATCACACCCTGTTCAACTGATACATTTCTTACTGGCCATACTTGCTCATTCTTCTTTTTTGGACATTGCTTTCCGATGAATCGCTTAGTGCTGCCTGCTGGGAACCTACATTGCAATTTCACATGGCAGGGCTTTAGCCTTTGCCTCCTTGAGTACACGTTGTAGTCAAGCAAATTGCAGAATTTTATGCTTTATCTGCATAAGGTTTGATGATGCACTCAGTCGTACCGTATTTTACTTTGAGTCTAAGTCTGGAGTTATCATTTGTGCAGTCTTTCAGATCAAAGTTTTCATGAGACTGAATAATGGTTGTTTATGAAGAAACCCCAAAATATTATAGTTTGATTAAATTGATTATTAAAGGACAACAAAATTTTAGAGACATTTGAAGAGTGTTAACAGCAAAGAAGGAGTTGAGTTAGCGTAATAAAAACCAGTAAAGCTAGGGGTATTTGGATTACTTTAATGGAAGAGAAATCAGAGTATCTCAAAGAATTTTTACATGGTGGTAATTATTGCTTTAAGGATTAGTTTTTGAAAATAAATGGTAAGCACATAATTTCTTGAAATATAAGGGCACAAGATAGACAAAAAGAAAACTAATGCAGAGAAGTTGTCCAATTGCAGGGAAACCACCTAATGGTTCTCTTCTATCCTTAACTTCCATGGATCTGCAACAAAGATGAGCTTAAATTTTCCAGAAGCATTCAGCATGTAGCCTCTCTGTCCTTTCTGAATGTCTTGAAATACCGTGGTTAAATTGCCTGTTCCTTTAGTCAACCTTGCCTGTTTGATATGACAAGTTCAGTTCTTCAGTACACAGCCATGCTTCAGTTTAGTTGGAGAGTATCTAGTGTTTACTGGCTTTATGATAATTTGCATTATATTTACTTACTTGTATGACTGAATGTGTTTTAAATGACCAGGAATTATTTTTCTTTTAATTTTTAATTAATTTCGTTTAATATAGCTGTTATCATAAAGCAAATCAGTGAACAGAGCAATTAACATTCTTTCTAGCTTTATTGGTTTTGGTCATTTGCAGCTTCCAGTGTCCGTACTAGATTGCCAAGACAGCAGGTTCAGATGTATCTTTATTCTGCATTTATGCAGCATGGAGGCCACTCTTCCATCACTGGTCACAGTCGTGACACGTATTTATTGAGATGAGGGCTAAGGCTATATCTGGAGTGTACCTTAATTTATTTTTTCTGGTTTTCAGATGGTTGTGTTTTGACAGTCTTTGTGTTCTGAAGGGCTAGCAGGCTTTACAGAGCAAATTTAATTTAGGGTTTACATGTATGAAGAGGGAGAGAAAATGTTCCTTTCCAGCCCAGCATTTTTGTTAATAGTTATTTCTGTGGATACAGAGGTTATTTTGGAGAAATAATTACAGTGTAGTAGATGAGAGAATTGTCTTAGGTCTTGCATAAGGGTGTGGGAAGGAAAGAGAAACAAAAATTTACCTCTAGGGAGAAATTGAAAAGAGAAGGGATGACAAAATAAGAAATGTGGCTGTGTTCTATGAAATATTGATTCACGGAAGCCTACATGTTCTGTAATCTGTGTTGTACTGATCACCACAAAATATTGACCAGAAACTAAGTTCTAGACTGTATGCTACCTGGATAGGAGACAGAAAAAAATTCAGGAAGAGAAGGCTGTGGCCTTCCTTATTAAGTATATCCTACCCCTTCCTTACATCCTCAGTTGAGGAAAATAAAGTGTATTTTTCAGGGTTGTCAGTTGACTTGATGAGTAAGTTCAGAAGATTGAAGAAGGGATATTTCTACAGATCAGTAAAATATGAAAAAATTAGTATAATTATTTATAGACAGCTTTTTTCAAACCTTCTGAAATGGAAATGTCCTGGAGTGCCACTGAATTCAGAAGCATTTGAAGGCATTAAGTGTCTCATAGGAGCAGTTTCCATTTGGTATGCAAATATGGTGTAGCACAAGTGCAAACTTACTTCTGTTAAGACCATTTCAGAGAGAGTTGTTATTATCTAATGTATAGGTGGGACGTGAGTACATTAGATAACCAAGAGTTGAATGGGTTGAATGAGTGGAGGGGACTAGGAGTGTGGCAGGAGGAGGACTGTTTTCTTAGGTTGTCGACTGCTTGCAGAATCCTGACCTTGACTGCTAATTCTTGAAAATGAAGAGCAACCTGTGCTGATGCTGAAGAGCGTATAGAATGTAACAGCATAGTGTTTAGCCACATGAGAAGTAGTATTAATGATTAAAAAGGACAAAAGATTTTCTCAAGTCAGTGAGGGAACCAGTATGCTCCTGCTTGGTGGTATCATGAAGCTCTGAAAGCTCTGTGTGCTATTGGCTCCAAGCTGGGAGATTCCCTTGCAATGATACCCTTGGCCAGCTGCCTCAGAGGGGTAGAAGAGTCTCTTTCATAAGTCTGTAGTAAGGAGATGATGAAAGACGAAGAGAAGGTTAGTGTGTTCTCCTTAGCCTCTTCATCATGTAGACCTGGGAGTAACAGCCAGAGGCTGAAACTTTTCCTTTTCCTTTTCCTTTTCCTTTTCCTTTTCCGTTTCCGTTGCCCTCTCCCCTCTTCTTGTTCCAGGACTCACTCTCTATGCCTGACCTTGTCTTTCTGAACACAATCTTGCCAAAACAGCAGCCTGAGGATTCAGATTTCCTTGTGCACACAGATGCACAAGCCGTTATGGACAAGTTGTGGTCTTCATAAAATTACTCAATCTACTTTTTTTTCTTCTCTTTCCACATTATTAGCCCATTTTTCTGCTATTTGTCTGCTGCATATGTGTTACACATCTCAACCTAGCAACAATAATGGAGATCAGCTCTCAACTGATTCCTAACAGCAGTGGTTAAAACAATTAGTATGCTTTGTTAACCTTGTGAATGTGATGATTATGTGGTTGTGTTATAGACCGTACGTTTTAACTGTATTTTGCTTCATTTAAAAAAACCCAACAAACAAACAAACAAAACCTGTTGTTTTTATCAAAATGTAATACATTGTAGTGATTTAGACATTGCTTCCCTTCTCAGTGCTCAACCCAAGAGTTCTTCTTGATAGTAAGCACCCTGTCTCGTGTGGACTTGGAAATTCAAGCTCTTGTTCCAGTTATACATTCTCATGTGAAAAGTCCTGTATTAAAAAATGCGCTATTGGAAATCCCAGAACTTCTCTCCCCGGTTAAACATTATTTAAAGATCCTTAATGAAGAAGCAGCCAAGTAAGTAGTAAAAGTAGATGGCTCTTATGTGCTTCTTAGGCTTTCTAACTAAATGTATTGAGTTATGAGAGTGATGCATCTTGTTCTAATAGACCTTAGTTTCGTATTTTTGGGTTTATATTTATGTATGTACAGGTTCCTTATAGTTAAAGCAGAGGTAGTTGTTTTCTGCAGCTTATATTATTTTTTTAAAGTTAAACTAGGTGAGCAAATATTTTGCCTAGTGGGTGTCTGCCTCAGGCTGAATAATTTTTGAAAGTTTTTCAGCTGTTTTGGGGAATAGATTTAGAGCAAAATATGTTTTGCTCATGTTACTTTATTTAACAACTTTAAAATTATTTTTAAATAGAGAAGCTGTTCCTATTGAACAGAGACTTGACCCTTAGCAGAGTTGCTGCTCTGCTTTTGCCTTTTATTATTTTTGTGAAAATTCATCTACGCTTTGAGTGCCTCCCGTTCTTTTTAAAAAATCTCTTTACATGCTCACTAATGACAGGGAATATGAAGTTTAATAGCTCTGAAGATTCTGTATATGTTGTTTGTACCTGGAGCATTTCTGGGTTGACTGCTGTGTTCACAGAATCCCTCTAGAGAATGACTAAATGAGCACCTACCACCGACACTGGGTGTGATCAGGCTTTTCCCTGCAGTTACCTACCTGCAGTCTTGGAGAGGTGACCTGAAAGCATGGAAGCTGTCTGCCCTTTTTTGTCATAATTCTGCCCTTTGTTGGTTGAAGGAAAACGATGTAGTAGACAAAGGAAGATGCTAAATTGAAATGAATATGCATTATAAGGGAGAATGACTTTGAATGGTATGTTGTGTACTTCTTCTAAAGAACTGCTGCCTCAGTTGTTACCCCTAGATCCTACTTTTAACCACATGAAAAAGAAGGCATGGGGCTTAAGATGCAGTATAGTAAAGCAAGAACATGAGTTCAGTAAGGAAGGGATGTGTAAAAATCTCCAAGGGGCAGGATTTAGGAGAAATACCTTTTGGCCAGTAAAAGTCACTGTCTTTCAGAAAATAAAAATGAGTGTAATGACTTCTAAAAAAGCTTCTGTCATGTTGCTAGGCACAGAGGCAGTCTGTTTGACTCGTGCAGTCAACCCTTTCAAGTGCCTGACTTTGCAGATTTTTGGTCTCCTTCCAGTGTAGTTTTTATACAACATGTTGAAAGGACATTCTGAGCCTAAAATTAGTATCCAGCTTTATATACAGGTATTCCTATACTTCCCTGCTATGAGCAAGTTTCGTTTAACATTGAATGCTTCCACATATAATCTGATATATAACTGACTGTGCGATAACTAGAGATTCTTCGGTGAAAGATGTGATGTATAGTTTAATGTGTACTTGTCATGGAATCATAGAGTTGTAGAATCACAGAATGTGTTGGGTTGGAAGGGACCAACCCTCCTGCAGTGAACACGGACATCTTCAACTATGTTGGGGCAGCAAAATCTTTATTTTCAAAACAGACTAAAAATAAGCGTCCAATTTATTTATAAAATATTTTTTATCTTTCTCCAGCTTGAGATTTAAAATTAAAGAATTTAACAGCTAAAGCCTACAACTTTATTTGATTCTGAAGTAAAGCCAGATGGAAGATGTAAGAATGTGGAAGTTGAAAAGGGTAGAAATATTTGCTGTGCCCATTGGACAAGTGGAGTTATGAGATTCTACCGATGGATGGTGTGCAAATTATGACAAAACAGACTGTATCTCAATTATAGTGGTTTTACTGTAGGTAGTTTTAAAACACTGATTTTTTTCCCTCACTCTGTTGATGATGGCTAGAATAATATAAAAAAATATGATAGTGTAAGTAGAAGAGATTATCATTCATCTGCAGAATATATATATATTATTTGCATTTGTTCAAGGTGACTGAAATAACTTACCTTTTGGCTTTCATATATCTCAAACTTGTGTGGCACTATTATTTCTACTCAAAAACCTTTATTTTCATCGAAATCACAATCGTATACATACATGCACACACACATTAGCGCACACATATGTATACTGCATTATGTGTTAATTTTATTTTATGATGTAGATAAAATCCTGTAGTGGTTTTCAAAAGTATCCGTTTGCTCCAGGGGAGTACAAGATTTTGGCTTTGTGGTTTTTTTTAAACTGTCAGCTTTTAAATTTTGGGTAGGCATCACAAAGCAGTGACAGTCTTCAGAGTCAGCTGCTGGCTACTAGCGATCCTTTTCTCCTCTCATTCCCATGGAAACAGGTCTAATTAGCGCAAAATAGTTTCTAAAAATTAGCATTGTATTTTAAAATGGCATCTTTACTGTCACTTATGTAATATATAGCTACATCCATGTAATGAAAAGCAAAGCACAGCTTTGTTAGCTGTCTGGTGAGCAGTTGCTTCCAGTTGTAGCTGGGGCTCTTTAGTTTGGAGAAGAGGAGACTGAGGGGAGACCTCATTAAGGTTTACAAATATCTAAAGGGTGAGTGTCACGAGGATGGAGCCAGGCTCTTCTCGGTGACAACCAACGATAGGACAAGGGGTAATGGGCTGAAACTGGAACATAAGAGGTTCCGCTTAAACTCGAGAAGAAACTTCTTCTCAGTGAGGGTGACGGAGAACTGGAACAGGCTGCCCAGAGAGGCTGTGGAGTCTCCTTCTCTGGAGACATTCAAGACCTGCCTGGACACGTTCCTGTGTAGCATAATCTAGGCATTCCTGCTCTGGCAGGGGGATTGGACTTGATGATCTTTCGAGGTCCCTTCCAATCCCTAACATTGTGTGATTCTGTGATTCATTCTCAGGCAAAGTGGTATCAGAATAGGTAGAATATTAGACTTATTATTACTTCCATGTTTTATTACTTTCAGTTTGCTAATTACTGGCTCTCCAGATATTAGATTTCAAGGTAATTATGTAATTAGCTGGTAGTTTTGCATTTGCTCCAAAATACAAATATATATTCCAATTAACTTAGGGCTGATTCCAGTACTTTTTATTGTTTGCTTGATACTTACAGTTAAATTTTTGTTATTTTTTTATGACAACTATATTTTTGCTAGCTTGTTTAGCTTCCCAATTTTAAATGTCTGAATGGCATTTTCTGTTTCAGATTTCAATCCTGAGCTGAAATAGTTTAGCTAAAACAATTCCATCATTTTCTGACATTGAGACTAGAAAAGAGCATTGTTTTGCATGTATTAAAAAATGCTCCCATTAATCTTTTAATGGAAAAAGAAGGAAGCTACTTTGAGAAAGTCCTGAGTTCTGCTTTGATGAAGGCCTTGTAGGAGGGATTTTTCTTTGGAATCTTCGTTAAAATCTGCCCAAATTTGGCCAAATTCTAAATATGTGAAAAATCATAGAATCATAGGATATATGTTCATATTATGCAGAAGTTATCTAGAGCCTTGCATTTAATTGTGATAAAGATGTTGTCAACATTTGGAATGCTCTGATTTGGGGTGACAATTACATTCTAGAATTTTGAATTGAAACAGAAGAGAATGATCTTTCTTGGGTTTCCATTTTTTGCTTTGCTCAGCTGAGGGAGAACACACAGAAGGCTGCAGGATGCACATTCAGAGTTGACAAAAAAACCCCAGACAAGTCATCAGGATTTGCTATAGAAGAACATGCTAAATGTGATGGAATAGAAAGCAACAGGAATAGATTGGTTTTGAATACATGAAGGTGGGAGGTGGATCTCTTGGTGTAGCCTCAGGAGTTTATATACAAGGTGTGTTTGTGTTTATGTAATGTGTATGGCAGCTTTCAGTAAATGTACTGTACTATGACCAAATAGCAGAAGAGATCTGTTTAGAGCATGATAACGCTCACTTTAAAACAAATGAGAATAATAAATAAAAATGTGCATGCAGCCAGTAGAATTGGGGAATGTATCTTTGGGTTTACTATTATTTTATGTTATGCTTCTTATCAATAGGACTGGAGACAAAACACAGTTATTCAAGGACCTTACAGACTTCCCTGTCATCAGAAAGAAAAAGGAGGAGATCCTGGATGTGCTTTCTAAAATCCAATTGCATCTGCCAGACATTCGCAAACAGATTAAGAATCCTTCTGCAGAGTATGTTACAGTTTCTGGTCAAGAGGTAATATGATGTCTGTTGTGTATGACTCTACCCTCACTTGTCTAGAAAATAGTTAAAAAATAAACTTAACCAGAACTCTCTTTGTTTAGTACGATTCTTGGTGAGGTCATTTGACTTTAATCTTGTGTAGAACTTTAAAGAACAGTTTTGTGACAGGATCACTTTTTTATTTGTTAAGTCAATTACTTTAGTGATTTAAATAATAAAAACACATTAGTGGTTCAGTATGCTTTGTTTTTCCACATATATAAAAACACTTGCATACTTCCAAAGTTAATTATGTGGCTATTAAGTGCTGAAATATTCTCAGAGAACTAGGAAGCACAGCGTTAGGTTAATTTGAAGAATGGTAAAATGGTTTGTAAGTACTGATTAAGACGGTAATTTGAAAGAAGGGAGAGAGAGGAACAGTATTAAAGAATAATAAGTGTTACTTTCCTTTTAATTCTTAGACATGGCGGTTGCAGACTTGGAGCTTTTTTTTTCTGGGTGCTGTGCAAGTGTGGGCAGGCCATGCTCCAGTGAGCTTGAGAAGTTCAGTGCAGAAAAGGAAGAGAAGACAGATCCTGCCAGATTTATGGGAGAACCGAAAGGGGTAGTGGGGTAGCTCTACTCAGCATTGTGCTTTGGGAACTGGTAGTAGGAAGGCTGGGGGAAACTCCAGAAAAAAAGGGGAAAAAAGAGGAATTAGGAAACCAAACGAGAGTTGGGAGTAAAAGAGATGAATCAGTGAGGACAAGGAGAGAAGGAGCTGGAAGCAGCTTCCTGTCATATTGAGGACCTAGGAAGCTGAGAAGGACCCAAGACACACAGCAGGGAGCAGACAGGCAGTGCTGACAGTGAGAGAGTGCAAGAAGGGGTGAGTTAGAGGTAGCAGCGTGTAGTGTATGGAGTGGGTATTTCTTTTGATAGTAAATCTGGGAAGAGGAAACGTGCCTGAAGAGCTGATTAGGCTGGCAGCATGGAAGTCCAAGAGGAAACGTGGAAGATTGTATTTGACTATTGTGTGAGGAAAGGAAGAGCCAGCATTTGAAAGGTTTATCTCAGAGACTGAATTAAGAGGTGGATGATGATGATGATGATGATGATGTGTATGAAGGAAGGAAGAGAGCATGCGAGGAAGAAGTCAGATGTGAACTGGACAGCAGACTTTCAGGAACCACCAGTCACTATGCATGTTGTTGAGAGAAGCCCTTTGTAGGAAGAAATGGCTCAGAAACCACTGCAGACAAAGAGATTGACCTTGACATTCCTGAAAGGAGCTGCAGAGATTAGGAATAGCTGTTACTTGATCACGTCTGGTACAGCTGTTGCAGAGACATCCAAAGAGGCAGTAGAGGAAGAACCAGAGAGGATGGTCAATGAGGAAAGATGTTAAAGGAATGGAGTTAATGGAAAGGGAGTTGTGTGGGAGGAACAAATCATATGCATAACAAGAGTCTCTTCTAGTTGAGTTCTTTCTGCTTCAGATCTCATGTTCTTGTAGCACTCTGATACAGGTAGTATTCAAACAGTTCTTCACAGTAAACCTGAGCGGAAGCAGGTTTGTGGTTTGCTAGTTCTGGAAGAGAGAAAAACTGCCAGAAAACTTTTTACGTATCTCCCTACCCTGAACATCGGTTCAGTGGACAGACCTTTTGGGAGGACAAAAAAATAAAAAAGAAAAAGCTTGGCTCTTGTCGATCTTATCCACCAACATGCCCAAATCGTTCTCCCCAGGACTACTCTCAATCCACTCATTGCCCAGCCTGTGTCTGTGCTTGGGATTGCCTCAACTCAGGTGCAGGACCTTACACTTGGCCTTACTAAACTTCATGAGGGTGGCCTGGGCCCACCTCTCCAGGTTGTTGAGGTCCGTCTGGAGAGCATCCCTACCAGCGTGTTGACCGCCCCACACAGCTTGGGGTCATCAGCAAACTTGCTGAGGGTGCACTCGATGCCACTGTCCATGTCACCAACAGAGATCTTAGATAGTACCAGTCCCAGTACTGATCCCTGAGGGACACCACTTATGTGCACTAAACAGGACAGAAAGCTGTCTGGATAATTTTAGCATTGCTATTTGTTTCAGGCAGGATTTAGAGAAAAATTACTATATTTGGCAAATATTTGCTTCTTGCATTGCATAAGCAGTGCTTTGGTCCCCGTTTATTTAATACCACAGTTGTTTACTTAATAGGGCTAAGAATTAAAGGATGAAAAAGGAGATGCTTTTGTTGTTTTGAAGAAGATTGCAACCTCTGTGCTTGGTTCTCACTTGCCACACAAACAAGCTGGGCATTTGAACTGGCAGTATTAATTTAGACAGTCATCAGTTCAGTTAGATATCCAACATAGACACAAATGTGATACTGTTTTCTGTCTTCCTTTCGTAAACACGGCGTGTTTAATTGTTTTGAGATGTAATACCAGCACATCAGCAACACCAGTAGTGGCGACAGCACTTGGCTTATTTTCAAATCATTGCACATCTGCTTCTACCTATTTTCAGTCTTTTTTTTCCTCATGTGTATTGTGCAATTTCAGGGTTTCCACAGTGCCAAATGTTTTTGAAGTGTCTTAGGAGAGTTAATAACTAGTGCACTATGTCCTTGCTGGAGTCTTTTGCTCATGTTAGGATTAGTCTTGTTGGTACTTCAAGGTTACTGCTGGCTATTCTGGTGAGGTGTAGAAGTTTTTATCTAGATCATACTAACTGCAATGGAAAAGCTCTGTCAGAAGAGAGACTTCTGGTTTTCTGTAAAGGTGATCAGATTCTGGGTTAATCTAATTCCTGCCAGAAATTAATTTTCCAGCTAAATTCTTTTATTTGAGAATGTCTCAGTTCTTTGACATGTAGGACCTCAAGCTAGTGTTACAAAGACAACCAGCATGAATCATTTAAAATACTGCAGTGAACATTGTGTGCATTTCACTGCACTGAACCTCTTGCCATTGTTGTTGGTTTCACCTGTTCCTTTCCTTTCTGACCCTGAGTTGATCCAAACTTGAAGCAACGTACTACAGATACAGTGCTAGCCATTGAGATTTCGCACTCTTACCTGTGAAATGTAGGTGACCATGGCTCAGTATGAATCACTGATCCCTAGGCAGGAAGGCACATCCCACTGGTATGGAGTACGCTCAGTACAGTTGGTATATAGTGCAAAGCCCATGTAAATGGTGAATTCTCCACAAGGCGTAGTCAGGATAAGGTAAGCAAAACTTACTATCTTTAGTCTGGTTTTGGCTGATGAGAGGGAGACGAAGAGAACTTGTTAGTGGGTTGAGGAATCGGAGGACAGAGATGGGACAGTAACATAGCAGGGCGCAAAGCCAGCTCAGGATAAGAGTTGCTCTTTCAGTAGAAAATGTGTATGTCATAACCTTCACTTCTGGATAAAAAGGGGTGTTAGCTTTTGGTCTGCTCAGTGTCTTCAGGCTGAATACCATTTTCCTCTGATGCATGTTGATACATGATGATTATGGGTCTGTAGTCTTCCTAAATTCCTACGATGTGTAATACTACATTTCTGTTTATTTTAGTTTATGATAGAAGTCAAAAATTCCCAGAAATCGTCTGTACCATCTGACTGGGTTATGATTAGTAGGTATGTAAAATGCCTTTGAAGTTTTTCTTTTATATTAAAATACAACAAATAATAGTGGTATTTGGTATTACAGTTAATTTTGTATACATTCTCATTGTTCTATACGTTTGTGTCTTTTTTTTTTTAAAACTGAAAACCGACCAACCAAAATTGCATTAATTTATTGCCCTAACAAAATTTGCCTAAAAGAAAGCGAAACCAAACTGAAAAAGAGTACTTAAAACATTTGTTTTTACATGATATATCCTCAATGCGCTGTATTAACTTGCTCAGTCTTTCAAAGTGTATGTACTGGTATGTTCTCCATTGAGTTATGCCTGTAGTTTGTACATGCAAATCTTTGGTACAAAGTTTTGACCTTATTTTATTCAGAAAGGTAAGAGTAGCTATGCAGATACCTGTTTGTGCATCTCAGTAAACTCGCTGCATTTAAAATGTCGTTTTACTGATTCATGCAGATAACCATTGCTTGCTTTGGTACTTAGTGTTACATTAGCGTGATTTTAGATACTTTTGAGTACCTTCTTCAGTAGGTGAAACAGAGATGGACTGAATTATGTGGTTGGCTTTTTTCACTTCAGTCATCTGTTTTGTTATTTCAATGGATTGAATACTTTAATGTTATAACGTGGAGAGTTCGTGTAAATGCTGAGTTCTCTACAAGGCTTGGGGTATAATGTATGAGCATAAACATCTTTCACCAGAAATAGGCATAATCAAGGTGAACTCTGAAGTGGTGTTCTGTTCACTTACACAAGAATTCAGTATTAAAAATGCAGATGTTACACAAAATTGAAGACGATAAAGAACAAATTGCAGCTAATCTGGATCTTGTAAAAGAGTGCCTGGGAATATCAATAATACAAAATATGAAATTACATATCAATAATACAATATACATATCAATAATACAATATAATTACAATATCAATAATACAAAATATGAAATTACATAAATAACAATTGTCTCAAATGGAGACTAGGAAGAGAAGTCTGTATTTTCAGAGTTTATTTCAGGCTTATCATGAAGTTTTTGAAGTGAAAATTTTCTTAGAGTTCATTGTATACGCAGTCAATCACAGAAAATTCATCCATTTGTGCAGTGTCTTGCTGAACAGAATTTTGTGAAAAACATCTCAAAAGCCTTCTGAATGAGCAGTGTTGCAGTAACTGATAACTTCATTCACAATAAAGATCATTGGAATCAAGAGAGCTTGGTACTACAATAAAAGAACAATTTTTTTAAACATCCGTTTTCAAAGCTCACAGAAAGTAAGAAAACTATTCCAATTTTGCATGTAGATGGTGTAACTGATTGCTTAGTAGCCTTGATTTCCTGTTTGGCTTTTCTCTCTTCCAGCACAAAAGCTGTCAGCCGTTTCCACTCTCCTTTTATTATAGAAAATTACAGACATCTGAATCAGCTCCGGGAGCAGCTAGTCCGTGACTGCAGTGCTGAATGGCTAAATTTTTTAGAGTGAGTTTACAGAATAAAGTCAGTTTTTATCCTTGTATTTTCATTTTACTTTATTTTGTTTTATTTTTTCTGTAAGAACAGAAAAAGAAAAATGTTTATCTTAAAGAGGTTGATAATTCAATTGTATCGCCCACAACAAATTTACAGATAGTCAATTAAAATATTGTTCTTCAATTTAAAGCATTTGAAGGCAAGACTGAGTCCTAAGACCAGCAGTTTTGAATAGAGTTATTTGACTATTTAGCCAAAGGATCTTTAAAATGAAAGTTTAAAAAATGTTTATTAAACTTCTGAATACCTGTAATCTTTCAGTGTCTGATTGTCAATATCTTTTTTACTTCCATGAATTAAAGGCCCACTTAAATTGTCCCTCATGTCATGCAACGGTAATTGGCTCACTTTGTGCTTTTCTCCCCACTGCAAAAAGTTAGGAAGTTCCTTCTGAAGTTACTTCACTCAAAATAACTGATGGCCTACTAGCTTAGCCCTCCCAGTAGGAACACAGAAATTATGTAAATTTGATTGAAACTAGAAAAACATTCCAGTTCACTCTTCTCTAGATGCATCTGCAATGCTATAAAAATAGTTCAGTTAAATAATCTATTATCACTATATTAGCCATCTAAGTGTGATTAGACACACCTATTTTAACCTTTCTTCACTTACATCTGCAGCTTTTCATGTTCACTTTGATGTTTTCAATAGCCAGTGTGTGATAAGGGCATACAACAAGGAAGGACCTGTGTGTAGGAAAGTGATCTTCTTCCCCACCTCTCCATTTATTTGTTGATTTTATTTTTCTCCCCTGCTAATTTTATGTCCATGTTGTGTCTTTGAGACTGGGAGAGGGAAAAAAGAAATTCTTGAGAGCTCTACTGAAAACTGTGTTCTGGTAATGTCATTATTGTACTGGGGAACGCAATACCATAAATGCAAAATGAATTCTTGAACTTTCTGTTGTAGGTACCGTATTTTTTTTTTGAAAATGTAGACGATTCCTGTCTTCAGGCACTTTTTAATTTATTTTTTTGGACTGTAACTTATGGTTGAAGTGAATTGCCAGTTGGGATTCTGTTGCCACTGTGATAAACAGTGACACTTTTACAGACCTCATTTAGGCAGTAGGGATCAACTGCAGACCCTTTATATCCTACGTAATGAATTTCATTTTGCCTGCTTTTTTTTCCTTAAAAATAACTCACTGTTACAATGGGAACATGAAGCCTGTCTTGATTAAGATTGTGTCGTCGTATTGTAACTTAATACACTGCTGGGAGGTTTGAATTCAGAGTAATTTATAGACCAAAAGACTGTAGGAGCCCTGTGAGAAGCATGCATGGGGTGTATTTTGACAGTACATTTGTATCTGTATGAAATTACTTTTTTCGTCTTATCTTCCTCCTGTTATTTTCCCCTTTTTTGGTGTAGCCATTTTAGTGAACATTATCACCCTGTGTCTAAAGCAATTGGTCACCTAGCAACTGTCGACTGTCTGTTCTCATTGGCCCAGGTGGCTAAACAAGGAGACTACTGCAGGTAATCAATTTTTAATTTTTATTTAGGATTTTATAGCAAATTATAAGAGGGTTTTAAAAATAAATTTGATTTTAGTATGCGTAGTATGATAAAATGAATGATTAAAATTGTTTACATTAGTTTCAACTTAATCTGATTTTGCAAAGCAACACTTCTAGGCTTAATGCAAATCTGTAAACATTCCAGTTCAAATTTGACATTTTATGTTTATCTGGTTATAGTTTGACCTGAATCGATATATTTCTAATAACTAAGATTCTAAGCTGCTTGAGGTATGTTTCAAAGATGTATTTCAGGTAAAAAATGGGTAAATATCAGTGCCAGCTTCCAGAGCAGTGATGAGGCCTCACCTAAGATTGTGTGTTAGATCTGATGAGCTGTGCACCTCCCTCTGCCCGAGGTGCACACTGGGCACTGCAGCCTCAGGCTTTGGTGGTGCTGAGGTGTCGCCGCTGCTCTCTCTAGTGGGGAGATGGGAGCCTTCAGGTCCTGCTTCTCCAGATGTTGGTCCAGAACTGGATCCTGGAGCCTGTACACCCTGCAGCTCGAGTCTTCCTCCCACTCACGAGCCCACATCTCTTGCACCTACACGGAGACAGTCAGTCTCACTAGGATACCTTCTTCCATACCATGAGGTCTCCATCACCAGAGGCGCTGGGGACACTGCATCCGCTCACTCAGCGCTGTACTGGAGGCCAGCACTTACTGTTTGTGAGATTCACTGTAGTCACCCCTGCAAGGGCTGTTGGTTTACTGTCCTCAGCTATGCCCTCTGCCAGATGGCCCACATACTCTCTTTTGAAAAGTACTGTGTGTAAGTTTTAAAATGTTGTCATTCCGGGGATGTGCTGCAAGCACTCAGATAACTGCTTAAGAGTAACCATGTGAATTAGTAGGGTTTGAGACCTGAGGAGATACAGCACATCATGCACTGGATGTATGTGGATGAAGGGAGATCATCTTAGATATGCTTCTGCTTTTATACAGCATTAAAGATGATATTGATCACTTCTGGACTCTTGGGATCTAGTGTCCTTCTATCAAAATCTTGTTGAAAGTAATTGCTCACTTTTTTCTTTATACTCAGATGAGAAAGCAAACTGAAATCTGATTAATTCACGGTGCAGAGTTTAAATAATTCACTGAATTTTAAAGAGTGGTTTGGAGCTTATAAACTGGCAGGAAGGAGACTTCTCAGTGAAACTTCAGCTGCAGGGGAGGTGTCAATGATTCGTTTTGGAGGGCTACTGAAGGAGAGATGGGACTTTCATATTAACTGATTGAGGTATTTTGGAGGAATGTTTTTTAGTTAAGTGAGGATTATTTCATATCACCCTACCTGAGGCATGTAATGAACCATAAAGTCAGAAGCACAGGTGCACCACAGGGTTGTTGAACACATGTAAGCACCTCTTAACATCAAGGTGTTGCAGGAACTCCTGTATTGGGGGACTCATCCTTTACATGGACAATGTACAACATCAGGGCTCTTGGGCAGAGGAGTTAGATACCTAAAGATGATGATGTAGGTAGCCTGGATATCATAATCTCATGTTTGAGTATCCGCTCTGCAGGCAGTGAATCTGTTTAAGGAATGCTGTTGCAAAGGTAGTACCTGACTAAAGGACATGTTACGCATTTCAGAGCAATTTCCTTTTCTTTTGGTCTTTTTCTGGGTTGGTTTTTTTTTTGTCTTTTTTTTTGTCTTTCTTACTGCATGACATGTAGTTGTCTAATTGTGGGACTGTGGGGCAGGGAAGACCTTTCAAAAAACTGTGGCTGAGAGCCTACCTTTGTGGGCCCTGTTGTCTGAGACCAGAACAGTCTGGCAGTCAGCAAGGCTCAAGGCATCCTGAAACCACACCCTGTCTCACAGTTATGTGAGAGTAGGCTTAAGCAGTTAAAAAAAAAAAAAAGGAGACATTTCTGAAGATGAGGGCATAATTATAAAATGACAGAGGGGTCATTTAGCTGTGAACTGACTCTGTTGAATGCAGAGTGGCGAGTTACAGGAGGAAGTTCCTCTAGGCGTGTGTTCCTGTCTTTCAGAACATCCCATTGCAACTCCAAACAACTTACCCATCCCAGCAAGCAAAGAGTTGAATTTCCTTTATCCCCAAGGCCTAAGATTCTGTCTTAGTTTCATATCAGCTATACAACTGCTAGAAATATCTGTATGATAAAAACCCCCCACTACTGTCAACTTGCACCTCTCTCCCCACAGTTTTGTGTTCCTAATACGTTAATTGCTTTGCATCATTGCTCTTCAGCCCAAGACCCCACATTTTGTTTTCCCTATAAAACCCACCCAAAGTGTTACTTAATTTCCAGCAAAAAAAAAAAATCTGTAGTTTTATTCCAGTATTCTCTTTTTCTCAGCTGCTGCCGTTTTCCTAAGTTACTGTTCTTCTTTGAGAGTGGTTGTACTTCTAGTGTAGGAAAATGTTGCTGAAATGTGAAACCATATTTATGTCTTCATTGAATGGTGCACTTCAGTTTACGATAAAAAAAGTAAGCCTAGATTGCAGGTAACAAGAAGAAATCATAGTTGTAGTTTAGTGGAACTTGCTTTTGCATTTCTTATTCTGTGAAGAGCATGCAGTTTTTGGAGGTTTTCAGACGTGGAGATATGTAACGGAGAATTATAAATGTTATATTAGTAGACACATAGAAAAAATTGTAGCGAAAGTGGAAGCACTTGAGACAAAACTTTTAAAATTGTTTGCAGATGAGAGAAGAAAATAAGTAGTACTGATCTGCTTGACAGATTAATTTCTAAAAAGGTACTGTCATTTCAGTGTTTCAAGTTAGTAAGGTCTTTCTATAGACAGTTATTGTTTGATGACTCCTTTGTTTGATGCGTATCTGGGAGTTGCTGTCACATTATGAGAGCTGCTGATGGTCACAGGAGAGTCACAGCTCTGGCATGCTGTAGTCTTTCATTGGTATTGTTTAGTGTATTATCAGCCATAATATACATGGTTAGACAATTTTCTTTACTCTCCATGTTTAATGCATGAACAGGCTGGACCAGTTCATCAGCAAGATCATTGTGAGAATGTGAAATATATCTGCAAAAGGTGTCACTTTGCAGAAGTTGGTGCAGTGGTTGGAAGAAGGCAGATAATTCTCCGTTTTGGGCGTTGTGCTATTGTTTGTATATTTTGTAGTTCTTACTAGTCTTTTATAATACGTATAAAGGATTGAAAATGAAAACATGAAGAAAATACTCTAAAATTTCTTTATCCAGTCTGCTAATATTTTCTTATAACTGGATGAAACCAAGGTCTTTGAAAATATTTGATAGCAGTAATTAATTTTTGCCCTTCATACTCTTTCATAAAAATCTGCATCATAGACAATGCTCCTGCAGCCTTTAGTTGCAGTAGTTCTAAATAATCAGCTGAAGCAAATATTGAAATTCATGTATCTTCATTTTTGCAGACCAACTGTGCAGGATAATCGTCGAGAAATAATTATAAAAAATGGGAGGCACCCTGTGATTGATGTACTACTAGGAGAACAGGATCAGTATGTTCCAAACACCACTAATCTTTCAGTAAGTACTGAGATAGTTTTTGAGCTTCAAAATCATTCAAGGGAAGGAATCTGGGATTTAGTCCTTGACCCGGAAGTTAAAATAAATAATTTAATCATACAACTGTCTGCTTGGTTGCATTTCAGAGAGATATTGCTAGATGTGACTACATCTGTTTTGTCCTTTTTCTGGTATCTTGCAGATGGATGTTGCCTTTGCAACCTTATTCAGTGTTAATGGCATAAAAGAAGGGTGAGCTCAAAATTAGGAAGATAATATGCTTTGAAAAACGAATAATTGCAGGTTTTTTAACAGCATCCTCAGAAGAGGTCTGCGTTTGCGGTGACTTTATCTCAGAGTTTTTGAATGTACAAAATAGCAACAACTTAAGATTCTCTGTAACATTACAGGCTCAGTCTTCTAAACTAAGATGGCTCAGACACTGTTTCTGTATCTCTCTTCTATGTGTTGCACTTTCTTTCTGGAGGCCCTGATTTCATATAGCCTTTCTTAATCTGACAAAGCAGACTTGGAGCTCTGACTCTTCAGTACTTAGTATAAAGTACACACTCTGTAGTTGTAAGAAGCCTTTTGTATTAACCTATGATAAAAATGCCCCCCTGCAAGGTGTGGCTTGCAGTTTGTATGCTACCCATAAGTCTTCCTCTTACTGTTGTTTTCTGCAATAGAGAATGAGAATATTAAGAGTAGTTAGAGAATGAGAGAGCAATAGAGTTGAGAAGCACTTTTTATGCAATGGTACCTAAGCTGTATGACCTAAATTAACTGAAATTGCTATAAATATGCAATTGCAATAGGTAGGAGACATTGCCATATTTTGTTTCGTGTATCTGCTTCTGATACACATATTGCAGTTTAGTTCCTTCTTTTTTTCCTGAGAAAATAAAATCTGTCTTTTAAATTACATGCCCTTTGGACATTTTTTTTTTGTTAAATATTTACCTGTCTATATCTTTTTTTAAATGCTACTTGTCTGTTCTCAGTGGATATAAAGGATATGCTTGCAACTGAACTCTGAATACATAGCTGCCTTTTCATACAGTAAATATAGAAAAAGCACAAAACAGATGTCAGTATGGAGTACTGCTGTGATAAACACCATTCAAATTTGTATATATTACTTGGGAAATACTTTTAAGTGCTGTTCTATACTGAACAATGGTACAGATATTGTGCAGTATTTCAGGGAATGTTTTCAAAATTATTTGTCAATTCCAAACAAGCAGCAGATGGCATTTACAAAAAATGCAGCATTTCATTCAGTAATCATCATGCACTTTTGCCTGTTAGTCCCATTCTTATGTTGGCTTTCTAAATACCGAATATTACAAAATCAAGTGATCATGGTAGAATCACTCTTGCCTCTACTGTTGGTTTGAGTTCTCTCTTTTTTGAGAGAGGTGGGTGGGAACCCAGTTTATTAAAATGCCTCTAGTTTTAAACTGATGTGTTAGAGTCAGCAGGAAAGAGCATCTCCTGTCACGTTTTCAGCTGAAATGTTGTTGAATATCTAACTTTAGGAAAAGCTTTCTTGCGGTGCCCAGAAATAAACATCTTATTCTTCCATTCCCCTTCTCCTCCCCAAAGTTTTTTGAATTTATTTTAGTACTTTTAACTTCAGCCATAAACTTCAAAGAAATTTTAGATTATGGTGGCTTGCAGTTTTAAGGGCAGATGTGTTCTCTGGTCTCATGTTACAGCATATGTTCTTTCGGAAAGCTGGCTTTGCAAACCAGCCGCCAGTCTCACAGCATGGTTGGAAGGACCCTGGAGGGATACCAAACACGTGCAAGAAATTTGTGTCTTTTAACAGATGAACTCATTCTGGTTTTAAGTATCTATAAATTCTGTTGTGTTGAGCCAAATGGTGGCCTTGACAAAGTTTTAGTACCAATATTGAAACTATACCTTGGAGACTAAAATGTTCTGAATTTTGTTCTAATACAGTCATACGCATTTTATTACATCCATCCTTTATTCCTCATAATGGCATTTTCTGAGTTTTGACTTTATTGCAACTTTGTTATGGATGTAGTTTTCTTCGCAAAAAGCTGAACACGTTTTCACATATAATCAATACTGATGATGTGGATCTTCTGTATGATACGAATTATGACATAAGTGACAGTCGTATTGAAATGTTACTTGCCTTCCTATTAAAAGTGTGAAAGCTCAATCAAGAAACAATTCCATAAAGATTGTGAGGTTTATTCTGTGGGGATTTTTTGCTATTTTTGTTGGCACAGTGCCTGATCAGTTCCATGTTTCCTGAGTAGTGTGGCTAATGCTCATTATGCACAGTTTGTCTCTTCCATGTCTCTTCCTTGGGCCGATGGAATAGGCTGACCTTTGGTTAGTTCATCAATGGTTGAATTTCACTGTGTGTGCACAGTAGAAAGGAGAAGTCTAGTTGTCCTCACTTAACTTAATTTCCTAGTCTTAATTCAGACTATGAGACAGCTTTTATAGATTCATTGATGAGTTTTAATTTTGTATTAGCAGTTGTCGTGCACCAGAGGAAGACAATTTTATTCTGGAGCTGTAGGCACGTAGCAGTACCACAGGATACAGCTGAGACGAGCTCTTGCATCTAATTTCATTTTCCATAGGATTTCAGTGGTTAGATACGCTGATCAATCAGAGATTGGATGCAGCCTGCTCACAATACCTGTGTTGCAGTTAAGTGTTCCCAAAGTTGGCAATGTCTTGATTTCACGTTGTAGCCAAGTCAGTTTGAATGTGCACAGGTCTTACCAAGGCAAGTCATTACGAATGTGTATAAAATCTAGATCAGGTCTTCGTCTGCCAGATCTTCTCCCCATTTTGCAGTGAGAGCTCTAACTGGAGAAGAATCCAGATCACAACGAAATGAGGACAGCACTGGCTATGCTGAAAGCTGATGAATTTCTCTGTTTCTCTGAAGAAGATTGCACAGAATGTTTTTTGAGTGCCTTCTTTCTTCCTTGATGGAGAAAGGGAAGGTTTCCCCCTCACTCCATTCATTTTGCTCAAGAGTAATGGAAGTTGATTGTGATGCTTCTCTCTCACCAGCCCGGAGAGATCTTAAGAAGATTTATGCATCTGAGACTTTGTATCTTGAAATATCTTGAAAAGTGGATGCAATTAACTACAAAAAATGAAGGAAACTGTTCACCTAGGAGCAGAATGTTTAATCCTGAGGACTTGTCCTATACCCTTCTAAGCACATATATGCACCAGACTTTCTTATACAAGCACCATGTGCAGGACAGTATATTTGACCATTGTTTTATGTTTCCAGGGAGATGGTGAAAAGGTCATGGTAATAACTGGACCCAACATGGGAGGGAAGAGCTCCTATATAAAGCAAGTTGCACTTATCACAGTCATGGCACAGATGGGTTCTTATGTTCCTGCAGAGGAGTCAACAATTGGTGTTGTGGATGGTATTTTTACCAGGTAATCTTTCAAAACCTGTGTGTTTATGAAAATGTTACTGTGGCAGGTTGTGTGTATATTGAAGTATAATTTCATTTTTTTTCACTTTAGAATTTATACTTGAAGTTTTCTTCTTTGTTTTAAACGTGTGCGTTGGTTAATAGGTTTTGATTCTGATTTTCTGGTAAGCTGTAGTTCTTGGGTTTGTAATCTTTGAATCCTTAAAGGACAACAATATTATTGTGTCTGTCTGCCTTAAGATGCAAATATCTAACTTCATCTGCTTGAATGGACATCTCAGCCAAATTTATTTTGGTGATAGCCAAATGATAATTCTGTACCTCTATGACAAATTCTGTACCTCTAAAAATCATGTCCAGTTTCTGCTGTGCTGCACAGTTGCATACACTAACAATGTTTGAGACTGAGAGTTTGGGGTTGTGTATATTCTATGATTACTGTCCTTCCTGTACTATCAGTCTTGAGCACATTTTTCTTGATATCTTTTAAAGAATGATTAATGGCAGTTCATGTCACTTTCTCATTTCTAAGATTGTGCTGAGTAATTTTTACATAGTGTCAGTACGGTCAAAAACTTTTGTATTTTATAATCCAATATTATTCAGAATTATCAAGCTATTTTCCCCCCTTTCTGTTTAATCTATTCTTTAACAGCAAAACTTCTGTGTTACCTATGGTGTTTGAGGTGGATGATCGCTTATGGTTATGAGTTTCACAACAATCATGTATCGGTGGTAGAATTATCTTTCCTGAAGTTCTAGTTCTGTGATGACAAATGTGCATTTCAGAGTTAGCTTTTAAGAGAGAATCTGAAATACTGTTCTTCTGGGATTGCTTCATCATATAAAGTTGTGTTCTTATGTCTCACTGTGTCATGACAAAAATCAGTGAAATCATGCTTTAATGCACTTCAGTGCTCAGCATTTGAATAAATTAGAAAACAATTTGTATTATCCTTCCAAAATTAATTGGAACTGAAAATTCAGAATGGTTAACTTTTTCCTTACCTTGTGTTGGAAGTAATTGGTTGATTGGATGAGTGTTTCTCAGGGAACATGGACATACACGACATCTAATTTACAGAAAGAAAACAACACATTACAACGTTAGTAACAATTTGAAAATTATTTTTGTCTTCCTCTGTGTTTTGTAGGTGGACTTAGAGTACTTTACCTGCGTTCACACTGACCTAATTTCTAACCCTACGCACCTAAGTCTGTTACTCTTTAAGTTCAGTATTCACTTTCCTCTACTTTAATTCAGCTGTCATTGCAACAGGTTTATCTCTCAAGAAAAATTAAGAAATGTGGCACAGTCACTAGAAGTGCTATATTCGTTTGTGCCCACTAGAAAGTGAACAAATTCAGTTTGTCCTCTACAGTGTGAAAACTTAAAGAAATGAATATAAATTCTGCCTGTTACCCAGTGTATTTCTGATTACATTTAGCTTTTTTATGTGTTGTAGGTATTTTTCACGTCTGTACTGATAAGGTAGTGTGGTTTAAGATGGAACTTACACTTTTAAATTTCAAGCCAGAGAAACCTAGGATGTGTTACTCACTGGCTGTGAGATTTCAGACCATTTAATTTGGAGCCCAGTCAGATTCTAACACAGGGGATTGATTTTTTTTCCCCCTAAGTTAGCTGTGGAAGCTCAGCTGGATATGCCATTCTTCATTTAGTGTGAGATGTGTCAAGCATCAGATGAATATACTAAAGATTGCTTAAATTCTGGTCATTGGACTGGCAAGTAAGAGTAAACAAATTGGGTCAACATTAATCATGAAGACATTAAAAGTATATTAATGATAAAGAAACAGTAATGCATTAGTTAAAAGGTTAACATGAAGGAAAAAAACCCTGAGTTTGTTTTGCATTCCTTCAGAAGTCAAGGATGGTTGCTTCAATTTTAAAAAGACCATCACTGGAACTGCTTGTCTGCGCATCTCTTTAAATTTCTGTATTCTGCATAGTGTAATCTGGGGGAAACAGTTGTACTGTTGGGACAGGCATTAGCCGTTTGTGATGTGCTTTACAGAATATTAGATCCTGACCCAGTTGTAGCTGGGAGAGCATGGTTTCACTTCAGCCTGTGGAGTATGGCTTTTCTTGCTCTACAAACCCAAGTAATGACATCTGTGCTCCCCAAGTAGATAAGTCATCAATGCTGTCCTGCTGTATTTGCAAGTAGACACAAAGTGGTCTTTAGTGCCCCATTGGATCTTTGCCAAAGTCCTACTTCATTTTCACCTTCTCAAAATCACAGGCTTCACTCTCTCCAGTGAGAAAATTGTTAATTTACTAGGTTCTACAGCTCAGAGACTCAAGGTGTACAGACGCTGTCCAGGAATTAGGCACCTCTATTTTGGTTTGTGTGGTTTTGTTAGGTTGGGATTTTTCCAGGGTTCTGGGAAAGGTCTTACAGTGTGTAAGACTGTTGAGCCGAGTTATTGTCGTGTTATATTCAGGGTATTTCTTAGCCCTGGGAAGTTTTCCTTGTGATAGTTTTTAGTGCCTGACTGAAGAAACAATAAAATCAGCTGCCACGTGGTACGTCCTACATTGTTCCTGGTTGGGCTGAACATACATTTCTAAAGCCTCAGCTTTGGCCAAGAACTGCTCTGGTAAGAAATGAGCTTGAAGAGATCAGAGATTTTCTCTTAACTCACCTCCAATTTTGCCTTTTTGTTTTGTTTTCTTCCGTTTTTTTTTGGTTTGGGGTTGGTTTGGTGGGGGTTTTTTGTTAGTTTTGTTGTTAATTTTGTTTGTTTGTTTGTTTGAAGTAGGGTAACATCTATGCGGACATCCTTTCTACACCACAACTCCAGGCCACAAGTGTGTTGCTGCAAAGTGTGGGGTTTTTCGTTGATAGCTTTGGTATGTTTGTAATCTTTTAAAGACATTCCATGGGAAGATGTCAGTTTTCAAGTAATTTTAGTCATTGCCATGGTGTGTTGTTTTTTAGGTGCTGCAATTAGCAGGGCACCTGTACTGTCAGGGATGCTTTAGGGGCTGACTCTCTGAGTTTTGTGCATCAGGAGCTTCAACAGTTCTGCTGATTGCTATTTTTTTTTTTAATGTTGGTTCTTTCTACTGCAGTATCTTTTTGGTTTATAGACTGTGTCTTTGAAGTGGGAATTTATATAGGTTTTAAGAGATTAATGTTTGTTTAGGATTTGTATCTTGGGTTCTAAGTGGGGTTTCCATGGAAATTGAAAGATTGCTACTATGGTTATTCCTCTGGATATATTTAGTATTTATGTATTATACCTTTTCTAAACTGGCTTTAAATACTGCATAGTGTTAAACATTTTTAAAGATGCAAAAGAAATTATATTGCTTACAGGTACAGTGCAAATAGGAATGATTCATGTACATTACTGGACGTATAGACACAATACATTGCTAAGACTAGTCCAGACCTTTCATAGTCATGTTGATAATTTCATCGTAAAGAGGGGAAAAGGAGAGAATATTCTGTAATGCCCCTAAGCCCGGATGATGGGCTGTTACAGGTCGATGAAATGAAAGCCTGGGGAGCGAGGGTTGTGTGGCAGAGAGGGGTAATATCCTACAGTACCTTGCTTGTGTTATTCAATTCTTAAGGAAGTCTCTGAGTGCTGCTATGGAGTCTCCCAATTGTCACCATTTCCTATGTGTAAAAACAGTCTTTCTATTTCCATTACTGTGCTTCATTCCTAATCCTAGGTGAGGGAGTGCAAGGCGTGAACTAAGTAGAAAGATTGCTTTGTTGTTAGGTGGATGCAGCTTCGTAACATCAGACTATAAAGACATTAAATAATTTTCCTTGTTCCTGTAGATTTCTGTATTATTAAAGTGTTTTTATAAACTTCTCACTTGAAATTCTATACTTAAATTATTTTTTTTCATGAGTCAATGTATGTGTTAAACATTTTTGTACAAAACCATTACTAATTTTCAGACAGCATGCTATGCCCATTATTTAAGTGTTGTCTGTGTAATATGGAGGGAGTACACAAGATTTTAAAGATGCATTGCTGTTTGATATTGTCTTCCTTTTTTTTTCCGTTTTTCCGATAAGTGATAATGTTTTCATGCAACCTTTGCTTAAAGAGTGTTACTTAATCAGTGCCATTGTATTTAAGAATTTTAAAAGAGTTTTGTAAAAGTGAGCACCTAATCTGTATTGACTTTTAATGGGATTTGAGTTATTTAATTCTCTAATAGTTGGAAATTCCCATCCAAGTTTCTCCTTGCAGTAAATGGGTTCAATTTTTGCTTTAACCTTCACTTTGTGTCAGTTCTTCTAATACAGTTTTTCAGACAGTGAAATTAATGTTATGTTTCTCTATGTATTTACGTAGAAGGACAAAGCAACTGTGGAAACATACATATGGAGGAACTAATGAAAGAAGTTCTACTGACCTAATCATGTGTTCAGAACAGATAATGTTTAGCTGCTGAAGAACACTGACCTTTAAGAAGGTCCCACTTGCCATCAATTATTGATATAATTTCTTACAGCTAGATATAAATTCTTACAACTAGAAGACCTCAGCTTACTTCCTGTAGGTCACCAGTAGCTCTTTACGAGGGTCAATTTGTGAAATTGAGAAAGAGAATGTTATAGCAATTTGAAGGTAAAAGACGTTCAAATAACAAGCTAATTAGTATCTCAAATAACCAAATGCCTTGTATTTGACATCTTAAGAATCAATTTATTGAAATCACAAGTGACCTTTATAAAGAAGTTAGCAGGAGCTAACTCCTGCCAACTCTAGCTGATGGTAAAGGGACGAAGAAGAATTTCCGTCCTTGGATACTTACTTGCCTGGCTTTCTTTTCTTGTGTTGAAATAAAACCTTTTTGATTTCTTTCAATTAACAGACATAAGCATGCACAATCACACTATGGTGACATGCATCTTCACCGAGGTTTTATACCATCAGCCAAGCTGGGCATCCTGTAAAAGGTGGAGCTTCAGTTGTCTGGATGCAGTGTCACTCAACTGCATTCAAAAGCTGACTCTTGCAGGTTATGTGCTGCATGCTTAAAGGTTAAAGGAATAAACAGAAGTGTCAGTAAGATGCATGTAGACTATCCTCTCATACACTTCATCTCTCTTGAAAGAGTTATCTTGCTGTTTACAGATTCCCAGCAAGTCTTTAATCCTCATGATGACAAAGAAGTAGAGCTTGAATTATCTAAGAAGGCATATTAAGAAAACAGAGGGGTGGAGGAGCTTGGCAATACAGGTTAATAGGTACTTGGAGAAAGTTTGTGGCTGCGCCTCAGGCTTGTGCAAGAATGCAGGATACATGGAGCCCTTGGCCTGTTTCCCATAATGCCAGCAAGGATGGCAGGTATCTCTGTTTCTGCAAGGAGCATGTGAGAGGTCTTTTCCCATTGGCATACACTACTTTTTTTTTTGTTTTGTGTGTTTTACTTGTGCTGGCAAGTACCCACAGCTGAAGAGCACAAAAGTGCAGAGGACTCAAGACAGTGTACATAATACAATCTTTCTGTCAAGTTCTCTTACTGTGCAGAGCAGAGCATGGCTATTCTTCTGCCAAAAATGGAGTCAGCTTCTGATTGGCATATTGCTCTCTCATGTAGGAGAAGTACAAGTTTATTCCACCTACAAGGGTGTATTACAAAGACAGAACTGTGACTAGGTGTAGCAAATTCTTACGTTTGATACAAGGGACCTTTAGGTACGCCTGAAGTTGTTTTAAGGTCGCTAACGCTTACCTTCTTTTGGCATGATCTAGAAGACAAGAGATGATAAGGTGAAGAGCTCAGAGGACAGTCTGGGCGTGAAGGATTTCTTCAAACTGAACTGAAAAACCCAAGTAAAGACAGCCTGTATTAATCCACATTTCTTTAAAGGCTGTGCTGAAATATGCCCTAACACTTTCTTCTCTATGTTTTATTCAAAATGTCCAATTATCTGATCTCCAAGTGGTGAAACTGACTTTAAAAAAGGTTGGGTCTTACAATAGATGTATTATGAATGTTACCTTCCTAAATACTTTGATAGCTGTTTAATTCTGACAGCTTGACAAACTTGTATTACTGTATTTCCAACAGTGTGGAAAGAAAGTAGTAAACAAACCTCACTATTTTCTCTCTAGACAAACTTTTAAAATTCTTTTTGACTGGATAAAATGTGCATATTTATGGCATCATTACAAATTTTAGTACGATTAAAAATCATGATGGAAATCAAGTGTTTTGTTAGCACCTGAAAACATCCGGGCAATAAATTTTAGATATTTGTGTTTATTTTTTTCTTTACTTCTTTGGAATGTCACCATCATTAAAATTTGAAAGATATTAAAATTGCACGATTTACTTTAACAGATTAAAATTTTCCAAGGCTTTTTAAAAGTACATTTTACAAGAAATCTTGAGAAAATCAAAAAGCACAGGATTGAGTGGTATGTAAAACAGGAAAAAGAGAATTTTTCTATTGGAGTGGAAATTGAGTTGAAGATGTCTTCAAAGTGCTTTTCGCAATAAATTGAAGTTTGAGGTAAATCACTTAAGAATTAAAACACAATAATGCTTGTAAATATTAATGGAAATTGATGTTCTATTGATCTGACTGCTGGTGGCAAAAAACTTCCCAACGTTTTGTAACTAGGTAAATAAAAGTTGCACTTAATTTCATTCCAGTGTTTACCAGTTGATAATAGAAGGGAGCTGGATAGAAGCCGGACAGAGGGGGAAGATTGTCGTATTTAATAAGTAACAAGCTCCATTATTTCTGAGCCTCACTGCAGAAATGGTGCTGTTTGCACAGCAGTAGGCAAACTAGGGTTGACAAAGAGCAGTTTATGTCCAGAATGCAGCTTGTTACATTTTTTGCTACTTACACATTGACCAGTTTACAGGTAAGTTGCATTTACAAAGAGACTTCCTCGGAATTCAGAAGTGATCTTCATTACCAGTTTCTTCCTAAACAGTGATTTCACTAAACATGGTAATGTACATCTTCCAGCCAAAACTACTCAGTGTATTTGAGCTTAATTGTTTAGAGGGCAGCATGCTGATGATATTTTAAAATTTCCAGCTAGTGTGCAGAAAAGTCTTGCAGAGATTTTATGTCTTAAATGGTCCTGTCCCGTCTTGTGGCTAGTCCTTTTTTCTGAGTGGAGCACGATGGTACTGCTTTTCACCCCTTGAGGGAGCCTGCATTGATTTTGTTGTGTAATAAATCGTAATTAAACAAAATATAAAATACTTGAAATTACACACGAGGGATTGCATAATCATGACTTTTTTTTTTTTATCTGCTGAAAAATCTTTTCCTAAGTTACTGTATCATTACCTTTTTGGGGGTTCTGTGCCTTTTTCAGAATTCTGGCCACAACCTTGAAAACTAGTCAGATCATTGGGTTAGACTGGCGTAAGTTTTATGTACTCATATATTTAACAGTAATAAATCATTGTCCTTTATGACAAATTCTTCAGTATTTTGCTGGAAAAGCACACAGCCTTTCATTTTTATATCACATGTGAACTTTGTTTTTCTAAACTCAGAAGACCAATTACCAAACTAAAAAATTCCTTGCTTGCATTTATTGCTTTAATAATCTTCATTTATTTCTTTGAGGCTTACAGGGTAGGATTATGAAGATTAGTCTTCCTGTCTGTCCTAGAAATATAGTAAAATCACAAAACCTGGCATGAAGATTCATCTAGTCAGCTTCTTAGTATTTGTATCATAAAAACTTGGCTATGAAGTTCTAGTCTCAAAGTGACAGCAGCATTTGGCAGGGCAATCTGCAGGTGTCCTGTATAATACAGAAATCACCAGGAAATTGAGTGCTGAATAGAAACTGTTGAAGAGTTTATCTCAGCAGAGCAACTTGTCTATATGTTACCTGTTTATGACCAGAACTTCAGTTGATCCCATGTTAGGTTTTTTGGTTTTGTTCTTTACACCTGAAAAAAAAATGTTTAGATTTAAGTCATTCGGATTTTCATTTGAGAAGAAACTAGATTCTCTCAATTTGCCTGTACAGTTAGACTCTGAAATGTAAGGGTCACAAAATTCGAAAGCAAAGGTACTTTTTCATAGCTTTGTTTATTCTGTATGTATGTAGTAATGCTTACTGGTTTTGGTATGCATATTTATGTATTGTGCAGAAGAATATGGAACCATTCATACAAGGCAGTCCCAAGTGACTGCTAAGTCCATTCAAGCATCTTACACACTGATATGCTAAACAAGTATTGTTCATATTGCTCTGGAAAACAATGACAGTCAGACAAACAGAACTTGTTAGTTGTCAAGAACCCAATAGTAATTCTCAGAGATGTTACTTCTTTATGGCACAATAATTTGTTTCACTTTGTTCTTGCTTAATTGTATTTGTGTTTATTGCTAGAATAACAAAAATTACTTAAGCCTTTCATTTATGCCTACAGTCATGTAATTACACCTCTGGGTTAAATTATTCCCAGCTTTCAGGGGATAAGAGGGTGGTGTATTAAATTCATTGCACCTGCTTTTTACCACATGGAGATGTTCTTTTTGAAAAAGAAGAGAATAAGTAAAAGTTTTAGTTAGTGTTGCTAAATTGGAAGTTATTTCATTCTGCTTTTCTTGAAAAGTTATGTCTTGGACATACCACAGCACATTTGAACTGTAACAATTTCTGACAGTGTTCTGGAGCTCTGTAGAAATAAATTAAGCTATGCTGTGCATATATTTGTAGCTAATTTAGTTTTCTGTCTTTGTTCACTTCACAGTAACATGTATCTGCTGCAGTGTTAGGCTTTATCTCATAGGTGTGTAACACTATAATATTTGATAAAACACTCTATGTAACATACATAGCATTTGATAAAATCTGTGAGTACAAACAACTGTTTTGTTTGCAAGAATTTAGCTCAGGCTTCAAAATTCATCTAAATCAGTGAAAGGCAGTTATTTTTATATACGGTGAGATGTCTAAAACAAATTCTGCTGCATATTGCAGTATTTCTGAAAGGGTTTGAAAGGCTTTCCCCATGATGGTGGTGGGGAGGAGGGAGAAAATTTGCCTGTGAAGCTGACCAGCTATTTTAGAGTAAAGTTGAAGCTCTTAAATTGAACGGTGGTATTTACCTTTCTAAAACTCTTCCATGCCATGATTTAACCTAGTCACAGTTTGAATTGGATTTTCCGTAGCACCCACAGGTTTAAAGGGGAAAAGTTCACTTGTGCTGAATGCTTCGGCTATTGTCCCTAGTCTGTTGCTATAGTTTCTGCTTTTTAATCCCCCTTGGCCTCAATCCTTCAGCTACATATGCACATTAACTTAATTACCTTGAGTTCCCTTGCTGGAATCTGACAGTAGTAAGTGTGAACCTGTGTGTATTTTAGGATCGGGTTTTCCTTTGTCTTATTTTTTTCAGCTTCCTCAGGCTAATAGTTATGGCTCACAAATAAACAATTTAATTCAAGTATCTACACTTATAATTTATCCTTCAGTAAAATAATTGTACTCCCAATCTGTTCTTTATCGACCATCAATAGCAATTTATACAGTGTTAATGGTTTCCTACAGAGAAGTCAGGGTTAAAACGTGTTTGGAGCTTCAGTTGCTTAGTGGAACCTTTGTAAACTTGTCCATCTAGTATTGGCCTCCTGGTGCGCACTTCCTGTGCTGTCAGATCCCTTTGTCAGAAGGAGAAGCTGGAATAAAAAACTCAGTTTGGTATCTTTGTGCGGGAAAAAATAGTAGCCTTCTCACTGAGAGCAAGAAAAAGAAATACATAGTTCTGTGTCTGACTAAACATGAAAGCTGATGGACCTATGGTAACAAGTCCACTGATGCATTAGGTATAAAATGCTTTAAATGTTTGAGCTGTTCTTGCTCTGCTACCAGACACCATGCTTTGCTGAGAGCTCTGCTCTTACACCCTCACAGCTTCTGTAGAGTTGCAGATAACTTAGGATGGTCAAAGTGGAACTTAAAGTCAAGCAAGTCCACTTGTAAAATGCAATGAAAAATTTTAGAATTAAACAGAAATCTGGTGGCTTATTTTAATAGTGAGTGGTGTATTTGTGCTAGGTGGCATAACAAGTATTTTTAAGGAGTTCTCATGTTATTGAGAGTATTATTGCTGAATTTCAGAGAAGGAGCTTCTTGGATATTCTTCACTAGATAATTTACCTTCACTAAATAGTAAGTTTTTAGAAGAACAACTGAATTGCTGTTGCCTTATAAAGCATTAGGATTGAGAGGATTTGGTAACTTGTGATTCAGTGGCTGTATTCACTTAACCAGTATTTTGTCCTCTGAACTCAGTCCTACCTGTTCTGTCAATCGATGTGAAGCTTTTGAAATATTGAATGTTGACTGCAATCCTCTGGATGTTTTTCTTTCCTCTGGCTTTCAGCAAAAAAATCAATGCAATTCACATCTTGAAAGCTAATCCTGTTAGATATGTTTCTTTTAATATACTGTGTGCAGCATGCCTCTGTTGTCCAGGTCTATAAGGTAATGAGGATTTGAGTGATTACTTGTTCTGGCTATTTCAATTACCTAGTGATACGAAAAACAGGGGGTGGGGAGTACAGCGAAAAGGAAAAAAAAAAAGAAGGTTAAAACCACTAAGAAACTGAGTATTAAAAGCACTTTGGACTTGGTTTTCTTTCCAGAATAGTGCAGAGTATGTATTCCTAGTAGTTTTAGGTTTTACTAGTTTCATTAATTTCTCAGTGACTGACAACATCGTATGTCTACTAATAATTTCGGAAAGAAAAAGGTATTTTTCATTAAAAGTGTAATGCATTCTGTCAGGCTTTTCCACAACCGTTTTAAACTGGGTAACATGCCATTGTTATTTCTTCATTTCAAATTTGCAAATAAGCAGTTGTAGAGATGGTTGAACACATGTTCATGTTGACTGTAAATAGGTTAGTGTCATGAGCGTCTTCTGATTTCTTGTCATTGTTGTCCATGTAACTTTGTACACATTTACTTCTTAGAAGTTGCTCGTGAATAATGCAAAAATAACTATCCTGATAATAATGCTTTGTCATACTTAGCCTAAGAATTATTTTTTTAAATTCTGTAATTGCAGTTTCTGTAAATCATTTCTTTTACTGTCAGTTTTTGGTTTGAATCAGTAAGCAAAATGAAGTAAATCAGGAAACGAAGTAAATGATTGCTAGTACTCTGTGGGGGAGTGTGAAGCTTTCATTTTCTTGCCAGCAAACTGTTAAAAATTTGCAGATGCTATCTTCTAAAGAATTACTTGGTAAATTTTCATTGTATTTGGAAAGTAGCCAGAAAGATCCAAGTTGGGCTACCTCTACTCTAATCACTGTGAAACTCTTATTAGCAGTCCATGTGGTTCTAAAATACATAGGGCTTAAAATTACCTTTGTGGGCCAAACGATTGTTTTGATTAAAGGTGTTGAGATTCTTGAGACTTCAGTAGAAGTGAACATGCCGTAGTCAGCCTGGCAATCCTCCACTTAGGATGCCTATTTTCATTTTCTTGGTAGACCAATTTTCAGACTACTTTTGATTTTTAGCCTGTGAATCTCAGTAAATGTTGTTTGCTAGTTGCCTAATGGATAGTCAGTAGCTTGATTCAGTGGGAGAAGATCGACCTAAGTATTGAAATTGTGCTTGTGTTCTTCCATTCATTTAATTTTTTTTTGTTCTCTTAAACATCATCTTCAGTTAATACGGTTTTGTGACCATTTGAGAGACCATGTGAAACTTCAACTGAGAAGTATGTTTTCTGCAAAAGCTAAAGGATACAGAAGAGTTGTTACGAGATCTTTTGAAAAATATTAACTATACAGTGTTGATCAAAACTGTATTGTAGAGAACAGTCCCATGCAAGAAAAAAGGGATAAGCTGTAAGGCTATCTTTTAGTTTTGTAAACTAGTTATTTTAGTTTGAATAACTCCTGTTCAAATACAGTGATCTGTGAAATAACATTTTAAAGGGGTTTGTGTGAGAGGGAGGAGTGGAATTGTGAAGTCACATTATGAATAGATTGTGTTTCTCTTAATGTTCTCTTTGAATTACAGAGAGAATATCTTTGTCGTTGGTGCTGAGAGAGCAATATTCTACACCTTACATTTAAGATATTCTTAGAGGAGAGAGTAATTTTCTTTTAATGTTAATTGTTCTTACTGAATAATTTGACTATGGGTACATTCTGAGATGAAGTCTGGCTTTAGTTGTGATCCTTGGGAAGACAAACTGTATGTGGAAACCTGAAAGCCTTTTCTTGAAAATTGCAAAGGCCATGTGTAGACACTCTGTGCTAATTAGATTTCTTCTTCTGCAACAGGCAGATTTCATTTATGTGGTATTTCAGATGAACTTTTAAAGTCAAGTGCATGTTTTTAAAATCAAGATGAAAAATCTTAAATTTTGTTTAGGGTTTTTTTTTCAACATCAAGTATTTTATAAACTGGGAGTTAGTAAATAGCTTCAGGATGTTGACAACTGCATGAAAAATAAGGCTTTAGGGAATGGTTTTGCAGTCTTACAGGATTCGTTCAGTTCTGTGTAGTTGCTTTTTGCTACCACTGGGTGCTTTTGGACTGCTTGGTCATTTTCACAAATAGTGTAAAGGGTTCATGCTAGTAAAATACCCAAGGTTCACACAGTGCTCTTAATTTTATTACCAAACCAACTAACGATGTTGGATAACTTCGTTTGAAAGGCAGCATGGGAAGAGCCTTTACTAGAAGCTTCCAGATTTCAGATTCATTTTTCCAGTAGGGAAATTAATTTTTTCCACTGCCTTCTGTTATACTGAGACAATTTCCATTTTAAACTATGTTTTGTTGCTTTCACCACTGGACTGCTAGCACAGGGCAGCTGCGGTTCTCTGGGGGGTCTCTCTGCTCCATTCGGCAACGGTATCTTGGTTTCTTTTGTTGTTTTTATGCCACTGTTAGTCATCAGGTAGTTAGTCATCAAGTTTGCAGGTCCATCTCCTTCTCCAGAATACTTTGGTTTTTTGAGAGCAGTAATAACAGGGTGCGAAGAGAGGGAGCTTCAAGGAGAGCTCAGTGACCTGTTTAAATTTCGTCCTACCATATAAATTTTTCATGGATGGCTGTCAAAGCCCTCAGATGTGTCTAGACGATCAAAAGCTTGAAAATCAGGCTTGGAGGTAACTTTTAAGGGCCATGCAAATTTGTTTGTGTGAGTGGAGAGCAAGTTTAAATGGATAACGACTACATAAAAATTTTTTGTGATGCAAGGAAACAAGTTATGCCGCTTAGTTCTAGTGGTTTCCGAGTGGTATCCTAGTTTGTATTGTTAAAAAAATTCCCCACATTTGTAGACAAAGTATCATAGGATATCATCCCAGGATGCTGAGCACTCGCACTGGAAAAGGCCAATACTGTGTGCACGTAGGAGAGCACGTTAAAAAAAAAGCAGCCATTTGAATGCTGCTTCTGCACAATAAGGAAATCTGTGTCTTTCTAAGGCGTCGCATACAGGTTAAGCATATAATGCTGCTGGTTTACATAAAGCTAACTACTGCTGCATATCATCTAACTTATCCTCCAAAAATTAATTTATTAAATATTGCCTCCGTGCTATTTTTTCTGACACTGAAGACAGAAATCTTTATCACTTGAAACCTAGTACTGAAAAGAGGTGATGCCTCCTCTTTTTGTGTCTTTACATAATAAATGTGTCGAACATTATAAGATGAAGAGCTTTTAATTTTATGAAATTTGGTTTGATGTCAAAGAGACATTATAACAAGTGGTTTCCAGCCAAATTATGTTTGCTGAGGAGCTGATGGATCTCTTGCCAGCGCTGAAGAGGCATTCTGCACATTGGATGTCTGCACACTCCTCGTGGGCAGAATATTACAGGAAAAAAAGTTTAATGTTTTAATGTATAAAATAATTTAGAATGCAAGCCACATTAAAATGTAAATTCAAAGCAACTGAATCTTGTAGAAGTTTAGTGGGATTTATTACTTTTTTTTAAGAAAAAAGAGTTGTTTTAGCAATAGGTGTTTTGAGACAAAAACTTTTGTCATATCAGGAATAATAAAGCATGCAATTGGGGAGTGATGCCTTGCTGCATGTTAGCTGTTAGTTTTAGAAATACAATCATCCACATTAAAATAGTTATTCTTACTTGTTTCTGCGATAATATTGCTTATCATGTAAGTTTAAAAAACCAGTATGATTTTCTGGTGTCAATGACAGAGGCAGAAAAAACAATCTTATTCGTTACCAAAGAATAGCACTGAAGTGTTTTTATGTCATTTAAAAATATGCAGTTTTTTTTTTAATCTGTAAATCAGCCGGAGTCAGATTTGAATGTTTTAAGATGCTGAAAAGAAGGGCTTCTTCTGCAGCTGGTCTTAACAACAAGAGGAGGATAATACTCATTTCTGTTTATATCTTGAGCATTTAGTGAGGAAGTTTTGAAAATTATTTTTGTGAATGCAAATTAGATTCTAAATGTCTAAATGATATTGAGGGCTCTGTGGAAATGATGCAATCAAAGAGAAAAAAAGAACTGAGAACTCTTGAGTGTTATCATCCTAGGTGCAGAACAGACAACCTGTTAGATGATGTGTCTGTAATGAAAAGCCAAATGAAAATGATAAAATAATAATACTGATAATCCTAGGATTGGAAGCTAAGGTTAGAGTTGCCTGTTGTGGAGCCAGAGATTGTTTTGACATAAAAGGTATTTGTCATTCTG